>OZ024832.1:49848307-50520035 GCA_964016985.1 Anodontia alba
TACCAAACGGGCCTAGCATACTCCAGGATGGGTCGCACCAACCCCTTGCATGCCATCTCCTTAATATCTTGGGGGCATGACGATAGGTTATGTTTTAATAAACCAAGAGTTCTGTTTGCGTTTTTTGCAAACATTGCTTACATGAGTCCTTAGAAATTACTCTGCGGATAATGGTTGAATGCGACCGAAAGCAGTAATGGGAGAAAGAAAGAAAGAAAAGAAAAAAAAAGAAGGAAGGAAAGGCGGCGGATGTAGTACTCAATTACCCGGGCTCAGTCATCGCTTAATAATAATAATAATAATAATAATAATAATAATAATAATGAAAATGATAACAATGGTTTTCTTAATGTATTCGTTACGTTAATTACCCCTTTCATTCGGAAGTCGGCGGATGCAAAATGGCGTCAAATAAAAGAAAACAGGATGAGAAACATCTAAAAATGCTGCGTGAAATGGTGGCTTTGGCTCACAATAAACAGTGTTTCGACTGCCACCAAAGAGGACCGACATACATTAATATGACCATTGGTTCTTATGTCTGTACAGCCTGTAGCGGACTTTTGTAAGTGCTGTCCACGGGACAGGTGACAGTTGTATAGTTTGACACATAAATTTGAGTCACAAGGATTCGGAAGTAACGGATATGGCCAGTCAAAATCCTCTAAAACATAGAATACCTCTTACAATCCTTCACTTTCATAAACAGGTTTCTTAATTCAGCGTAATAACTGAACATATTGTCATTCACAAATTGTCCACATACTTCGCTGTTTTTTTTTTCTCCGCACTCCAAATGTTTATATCATAAATAAATAATAGATTTATATAATATTGGGTACCTATTCTCAGTGAAGTAAAAAGAAATATCTTCATTTATTTGTTCACAGAAAGCACAAGCCCGCACACATCTGTGCATTCTAATCTGTTTTTGTTTTTGTAGCATTTTGGCTGAATTCTCTCTCTGGTATAAATTTACATATGTACACTGTTATTGTATTTCTTGTCTGGTAGAATCTCACAAGTGGTTTCTGGGCCTGCCCTGTCTGCATATGCATGATGAGCTTTTTCACTTGCTAGAAACACCACTCTCAGCACGCTCATTGGTACTACACAGTGTATACTGGTTGTGCCAGTGAGAAATGATGCCAGTTCACTTACCCTTGCCATTTATTTGTGGAATTATTCACTTAGTGTAAAATGTATCAGTGAACATGCAGGTTGACCTGGTCTTCCCTGTCCACATCTCTCCTGAAGACTTTTGGAAAGGATCATTATAAATTTGGGACAAACATACGTAAGTGAATGGTGAGTTTTTAAAAGTGAAATCATGACAACTTAATGCGCATCCCCAATTGTGGTCAGGATTATACATGACAAAAAAGACACAACCTTTCAAAGATTGTATTGTCTGCATTCTGATTCACAGCTTGCAAGCAACTGCAAACAATTTACATATACAGAAAATAAGCTACAGGGCCACCTGGGCGACTTTTCACCCTGTGGGGATGCAATTTGTCGACTTGGGCTTCAAAAGAGAAAAATACTTTGCCCTGAAATTTTTGCCAGTGCCTTACTGGTGAATAGTAATGGTAAAGCGACAAACAGATGCCGATGTTCCTATAATCAACTGACCGTTTAGCTGCTGTGCACTGTCGTAATAAACAGCAATTGTGCATCAGAACATCAGTTAATTGCCGCATGAATAACTGTCACAATGATACGAAATGGCACTCGTTTGTCAGTCACTGATACATGCCACATCCCTATGCTCTGCCTATCACCATTCCGAATCTAATGAAAACCAATTTTCAACAGGTCAACGACACAAGTTTAGGATATCACATGCTATCAATTTTGTATCCCAATTTAGAAAGTGTAAACTTTGAGGAGATAATAACGCTTGTGTTATGTGTTTGGAGTTGACATTCTGAATATCCCGACATATTTGATTGCCAAAAACATGGAATTCTGGCGAAATACATGTGATATCTCACGATTTTGTTATATTCTCCCGACTGTGCGATCTCCTGATCGTGAAGCAAAATCTCTTGACGAGAAAGTTTTTCTGTGGTATTTTTCTCCAACAGACCATTTCTACCTACCGGGACGATTTACCTTATCTTTTTTTTTTTTTATTAGATTTGCACGGAAGTGTTGCCATTATTAAATCTAAATAAATTTATAATAAGTTTATTAAATGATAAAGAATTAAGAAGCTTGACTAATACCAAAACTTATAAAATTTATGCAATTGTTTTTGGATTTATCTTTTTTAGCTCACCTGAGCTCTGCTCAGGATGAGCTATTGTGATCACTTTTCGTCCGTCCGTCCGTGCGTCCGTCCGTCCGTGCGTGCGTCCGTCCGTTAACATTTTCAAACGACTTCTCCTCTGAAACCGCTGAGCCAATTTTGCTCAAATTTCATATGGAGCCTCCTTAGGGTGGGGGAACGAAAAATTGCTAAAATGGTCGCGGTCCGTTGACCAAGATGGCCGCCACGCCCATATATGGTAAAAACCTTTAAAAATCTTCTTCTCCAGAACCGAGAATGCCTTGGGGCTGAACCTTTGCAGGAATCATCGGGGACGGGAGGTCTACCAAAATTGCTAAAAGAATTGTCGTACGTTGACGTTTGACCTTTTTACGGCAAGGTCAAGTTTGCTTCCCTATGCATTTGTATGGGAAAAACCTTTAAAAATCTTCTTCTCCAAAACCGAGCATGCCTTATGGCTGAATCTTTGCATATATCTTTGGGAACAGGAGAGCTACCAAAATTGCTAAAATAATGGTCGTACATTGACATTTGACCTTTTTACGTTAAGGTCAATTTTGCTTCCTTATAAATGCATTTGTATGGGAAAAATGACCAGAATTTCAAACAACTTCTCCTCTGGAGCCTCTGGGCCAATTTTGCTCAAATTTCATATGGAGCCTCCTTAGGGTGGGGGAACAAAAAATTGCTAAAATGGTCATGGTCCGTTGACCAAGATGGCCGCCACGCCCATATATGGTAAAAACCTTTAAAAATCTTCTCCTTCAGAACCGAGAATGCCTTTGGGCTGAACCTTGGCAGGAATCATCGAGGACGGGAGGTCTACCAACGTTGCTAAAAGAATTGTCGTACGTTGACGTTTGATCTTTTTACGGCAAGGTCAAGTTTGCTTCCCTGTGCATTTGTATGGGAAAAACCTTTAAAAATCTTCTTCTCCAAAACCGAGCATGCCTTATGGCTGAATCTTTGCATATATCTTCGGGAACAAGAGGGCTACCAAAATTGCTAAAATAATGGTCGTACATTGACATTTGACCTTTTTACGTTAAGGTCAATTTTGCTTCCTTATGCATTTGTATGGGAAAAATGTTCAGAATTTCAAACAACTTCTTCTCTGGAGCCTCTGGGCCAATTTTGCTCAAATTTCATATGGAGCCTCCTTAGGTAGGGGGAACAAAAGATTGCTAAAATGGTCATGGTTTATTGACCAAGATGGGCGCCATGCCCATATATGGTAAAAACCTTTATAAATCTTCTTCTCTAGAACAGAGGATGCTTTGGGGCTGAATATTTGCATAAATCATCGGGGACAGGGGGTCTACCAAAGTTGCTAAAATAATGGTCATACATTGACATTTGACCTTTTTACGGCAAGGTCAAGTTGCTTCCTTATGCATTTGCATGGGAAAAAACATTTAAAAATCTTATTCTCCAAAACCGAGGATGGCTTGTGGCTGAATCTTTGCATATATCATCTGGAACGGGCGGTCTACCAAAGTTGCTAAAATAATTGTCATACATTGACATTTAACCTTTTTACGGCGAGGTCAAGTTTGCTTCTGTATGCATTTGTATGGGCGCCATACATTTGTATGGAAAAAATGTTGATAATTTCAAATGGCTTTTCCTCTGAAGCCTCCGGGCCAGTGTTGCTCAAATTTCATGCGGAGCCTCCGTGGGCAGGAGAATGAAAGATTGCTAAAATGGGTATGGTCCATTGATCAAAATGGCTGCCATGCCAATATATGGTAAAAACCTTTAAAAATCGTCTTCTCCATAACCAAATAAGCCCTGGGTCCTAATCTTTGCACAAATTATAGGGGACAGGAGATCTACCAAAATTGCTCAAATGATGGTTTATGTTGACATTTGACCTTTTTACCTCCAAGGTCAAATTTGCTTCCCTATTTGTGTGGGCCATATACATTTATATTGAAAGTATCGAAGTGACTTGTAGATCAACAGTAGTTAAAATTGTTCTGATTGGAAATCTAAGATGGCCATCATCTGGTTTATATTTATAATATGTCCCTGCCACTGTGCTGTTTACATGTATAAAATCACGATTCTTCAGAAACCACTTAGCCAATTTCCACCAAATTTCACATTGATCCTTCTGTTGAAATGTGATTGATAGTTTATTCATGATCATGCTCCATTGACTGTCAGGCCCATATATTCTTCTTCAAAACTAAGAACTGCTCAAATGATGATATTTTCATTAGTGGCGATGATAGGATTGGATAAATGTTGCATAACATCTGCATGTCTGCATTGGCTATGTCACTCAGGTGAGCGAATCGTGGCCCGTGGGCCTCTTGTTTAAGTACTCTTCTGACTTGCCTCCCTTGAAGTACAAAAATAAAATTAGTATAAAACTAGTTAAAGCTTTACAAAAAAATTTTTTGCTGCATTTTTTTTTGTTAGTGTGGGGGGGGGGGGGAGTATTTTTGTTTTTTTATTGTTTGGTTAGATATTAAAGTCAAGGAAAAACAAATAAGCCAAAGATTCATAGTGGTCATGCTTCACTCGTCTGTCTGCTATCTGAAACCACTTCTCCCTAGACTCAGCAAACTTCTCCCCATTTTCCCAGGAGGGAGAAGTCACTTCTCCCTAAATTTCTGCGCCAGGTTGGACCCTACGTAAAAGCAGACTGGTTCATGTATTAACTGGTTGCACATTATTTCTGCTGTTCAAAATTGGCCAAGTTTTAGTGACAGACACATAGCTTTATTATTATTGTACTGCTCATGCCTTTGCAGCACTCACATATCATATTATTGTAGTAGATTCATCAATTTAAACATGGAATTGCCTCAGAAGATGAATGAAATTGACACTTATGTTAAGGAGGCAACAAATGCATTTAAAATCATCATTATATTTTGGAAACTAACTTGTAACTCCTTACAGTTTTCTAAAAAGCTTGACTGCCATTCAAATGGCAAACATTGTAGGCTATGAGCATAATGCTTTTTAATGCTTTTTATGCCTCCGCATCGGATGATGAATAGGGCATACAGTTTTTCAGTCTTCAGTATGTGCGTACATGGGTACATGTGTACAAATGTACGTCCTTCTGTACAAATGTGTGTACATACGTACATACATATGTACGTACATGATCCTGTTAGACTCGGGTTAAGGCATTTGTACCAGGTAGAATTTGCAGTTTTATAGTCAAATACCCCACAGCGGGGGCATCTGTGTACTCTGGACACATTTCTGGCTAAATCTAGGTGTACATTGTTTGCTCTGGCACATCTGTCAGAATAGTAGGGTAACTATGGTATTCATCTTCTACTTACAGACTTTCATTTTTATATTCCAATGAATCTTCAGGACCTTCCACTTTCTGGGAAAGGCATTATACATGTATTTGAACAATGAAATCTATGCAAGGTTTTAGGCAGAGTTTGATTTGGGTCTACATTGTTTGCTCAGATTTTGCTGTTTGAGTATCAGTATTCTAGGCTATAGGTTAAATCAGTGAAAGCACATTTGCTTATTTAAAATTCTGCACTGGGTCCATGAATTCTATCATTAAAAAACACTGTTAGTCACTAAATTGAAGCATGACATTCGCAATGTGCCTTTATGACGTGAATAATAAATGGCTATGCAAGCAGGAGCAGGCACATCAACACATTCTGGTCAGAGCCTTCAACTCATAGTAAAAGTCCACTTTATTTTTTTCTTGGCTGTTTCAGATATGAACTTGCATCATGTGCCAGAGATCATGCATGGTAATGTCTGCAACTTAATTTTGACTATCCCTTAGATCCTGCACATGCCGTAAAATTCAGATTCCTTCAGATTTCCATCTGTAGGGAGTTGAAAGACAGGTTTGAGCAGGATGTTTTGTGCAGAGTGTTAAAACCAGTCTTAAAAGCATTTTCACTCAGTTTAAATTCTACAAATGTATCATCAAAACAGTCAGTCCATGTGCATCACTAAATTGACCTGCAACTAAGGCTGGCTAATCAGAGCTAAAAAGATAATCAATTATCAGTCCTGCCATTGTGATTGATAATCAATTAGTAATCTTCCCCTGTCTGAGCATGACTCTAACCATATATTGTGCTTTACTATATGTATTTGATCTGAAAGGCCTGAGCAAACAGTGTAGACCCAGGTTAGACGGCACAGATGTGGCGTCTCATCAGGGTCTACACTGTTTGCCACTCATCCAGCTATTTTAGACATAACAATGGGTAGTAAGTTATACTTGTTCAAATTTTAGATTTAGTATGGTAAGAAATTGAGGTGTCTGAATACTAAGGGTAAATACGGTAAAGTAAGAGACACAGAAATTAAATGATCGATTATTAGCAAATCTGTAATGTAATGATAATCATTTTTGTGGAATTTAGTGGTCAATTAATCGATCAGATTAATTGTGCCAGCCTTACCTGCAACACACTCAAGAGATGTGTAAGTAACAAGACAGTAGAATCTGCGCATACACAGTCTCTTATTGCTTTAATTTTCTTTTCTGTTAGAGAATTTACTTGAACCTCCTGTGGCATTAATTTCACTGAGTGGCTCCACGATGGCGTATACATGTAGCTGTAGCATTTTTACTTGAAGAAATCAGTTGATTGTCCGTTGAAAAAAAATAAATATGCTTTGCGAATATTTTTTATAGCTCCACTTTGAAAGGGAGGGGGGCTATACTGGATTTGCCCTGTCCTTTTGTCATTCTGTCTTTCTGTCAGTCTGCAACCACTTCAGATGAGAATTTTCCTCAGTAACTGTGAAGTCTTAAAGAGTTGAAACTTGGTACACACTTTGACAGTGGGTGGATTTATTGTGTATATGCTAAAATCATGATGCTGCTTATTTGTACCTTTATTTCTCCATTTTCAGACCAGATGACAATTTTCATCACACTTTTCTCAGTAATTGTGAATTCTAGAGAGTTGAAACTTGGTTCACGCTGGGACTGGATGGATGTATTGTGTATACCGAAATCATGATGCTGCTGCTTATTCTTTCCTTTATTTCTCCATATTTCTCTCTCTCTCTCTCTCTCTCCAATTTTCAGACTTCAGATAAAATTTTTATCACACTTTATTCAGTAACTCACAGTGAAGAGCCTAGAGTCTTGAAACTTCGTACACACATGGATAGTGGATGGATGTATCATGTATACTGAAATCATGATGCTGCTTCTTATTTGATGCTTTATTTCTCCATTTATCTCTCTCTCCAATTTTCAAACATTAAAAATTTCTGTCACACCTGTCTCAGGAACTGTGTGGCCTAGAAGGTTTAAATTTGGTACACTAAGTGACATGTGAACAATAGGTTCATGTCTGTGTATACCAGAATCACGCTTTTGTTCCGTATTCATCCCGTTATATCGTCATTTTTCTTTCCCACCTTTTTTAAATCATTAAAAAATGTTTGTCTCTTTTTCTCAGGAACTGTGAGGTCTATGAGTTTCAATTAACCTTAGTCCTGCTGAACCTGGATATGCCCTGCCTTAGCAAACAGTGTAGATCCAGATCAGTTGGCTTCTGAACTGATCTGGATCTGCACTGTTTGTCATTAAGTTTATGAATTTAGAGCAATAATCTGGATCAAGTAATCTGATTGGCTGAAAATTAGAAGTGGGCGTGGCATTTTAATTTTTTCAGCAGGACAAGGGTTTTAATAATGGGTAGTCAGTGGGCCTGTTTCCAAATGATAAAGAATTACTGTTACTTACTTTTCCTTAAATAGCACTGAAGCGACTGGCCTCGGTGGCTCAGTTAGATGCCTGTCCGACCGGTGAACAGGAGATTGCAGCCCCCACCCGCCCCCTCCCCTCTCCGACTAGGTCAGCAACATTCTTTCGTGGAGATTGATCGTGAAACATTTTCTGCTGCTGATTCAAGAAGGGCAGTTGTCAATTTCTGATGAAAGAATGTACACAACTTAAATGACTAAACCCGCCCAGTAAAAGTGTGGTTAGGTAAACTGACCGCACTCGACATGACCCCATTGGGTTGACTGGGCTGTAAAACATCAACAGAAACAGAAGCACTGAAGCGGGACTATAATCAGATTTTCTGACAGCTCTTGTTAGTTTTGTAGACAAATTTTGTGTTTGAGAAATATGGATCCCAAAAGGAAAATAAAATAGGCTCTTAACACGAGCTGTACTGTAATTAACCCTTTTTCTGCTGAATAAATGATGCCACTCCTCCGTCTAATTTTCAACCAATCAGATCACTTGATCCTGATTGTTGCTGTAAATTTTCATTCTTAATGGCAAACAGTGCAGATCCAGATCAGCAGAAGCCAACTGATCTGGATCTACACTGTTTGCAAAGGCAGGGTATATCCGGGTTCAGCAGGACAAGGGTTAACAGAATATGGGAAAACATTTCAAAGTCTGTCTGACATCGGTCAGACAGATAACTAAGATGTGCTTGAAATTCTTAAAAAAATTGACAAACTGAATAAATTTACATCTGACATGTCCAGTGGTCCTATGGACTTTTACATAGCCTGTAGTAGTTCATGACAAGGTTATTATTTGAAAAGCTAGCAAACCACTCACTTGGCATGCTATTTCAAGTTACGAGGACTATAATTCTAATTCATTATACTGCTCCTGATGAGAAAAAAAAAAAGTTTAGCATCAATAAGCTGTCAGACGGCCTCATTGGCTCAGTTTGGTGCGTGTCCGACTGAAGATCAGGAGGTTGCGGGTTTGACCCTCCCTGAGTCGGCAACATTCTTTCGTGGAGATTGACCATGAAATAATTTCTACGCTCATTTTCTTTCTTCTGCTGATTCAAGAAAGGCACTTGTTAGTTTCTGGCAAAAAAATGTGCACAATATTGGTTAACTGCTTAGAGGACTAAGCCTGCCAGTAAAAATGTGGTTTGGTAAACTGACCTTGCTCAACATGACCCCATAGGGTTGACTGTGCTGAAAACCTCAACACAAACGATAAGCAGTCAGCTGATTTGTGGCCATTCTGTGGTAATATTAAAACATATTAGAAACATTTCCAGAAATAAAAGTACATGTAAAGAAAAAGAACTTACTGTATTTCCCCTAAATACTGGGACACCTTGCCATACTTGTCCTACAATTTGGAAAAGTCCATTTTATTACCGCTTGATGTGTCCAAAACATTGCTGGAGAAGTAGCAAGCAGTGTACACAAACAAAAACAAAAAACAAAAGAAATAACGATCTGTGGCATCTGATCTGGGTCTACATTGTTTGCTGAGGCCTGTCATAGGATTTTTACAGTAATGCAAACTTTGATGCAAATGTAAAAACAATTCAGTGCTGCAGATAAGGACTTGATGCAATTCATAGTTCACTCCCTGCTTCAAACTGAAGTGCTGAAATACATTTTGTATCTATTTGCAGTGACTTGAAAATATAAATGGCTGACAAAAAAAGGATGGTTAGATGGCATTTTTCTCACTCGTCGGGATCTTTGCTGTTTGCTTTTCTTTTCATGACTTTGTCCAACATCTCTCTTCGAAATAATAGACTGGCCCTAACTCAAAGCTGAAAGAGTTCAGTCTAGATATTTAGGGTTGAAACTTGTGTTATGAAGCACTATTTCTTGGCTATGACCCTTTGCTGTTGATTATTTTGTGTCTTATTTTTCAGACGGGGATTGAATCCGCCACACAGAGTAAAGTCCATTTCTATGGCTAGTTTTACACCTGAAGAGATAGAATTTATTAAAAGTCATGGAAATGAAGTAAGTTAATTCATAGCTCCAGAAGATAATTTTTGTTATCATAATTCAGACATGATTAAATATTGAAATAGCTTTCCATGCCATAATGTGTATGACTTTCATGTGATCGATTGAAATGTGGTAGCTGGATAACAAGCAGTGCTCCAGCTAGGATTTGAGGGCAGAGGGGTGCTGCATAGAGCACTTTTTGCACTGTCATACAAAAAAGAGGGCACCATGTGTCATGTGATGCGCTAAGTATCAAGACATCTTACAAAATATAATGCCATTCCATAATAAATGCCTTAAACAAGAATACACATAAAATTGACTTTTAATGCTTAGCACTCTGGGTAAAAATTTTCAGCAGACGACAAACTGAAATATTTTTCTTATTTTTCCCAGAAAATGGTCTTTGACATTTCATGCAATTTGCATGAAATGTCAGATCCTGTTTTCTGGAAAAAATAAGAAAAGTATCATCAATTGTTGTCTGGTGAATTACCCCAAAGAGTGGCAAAGGTTAAATATTGATATATTTTTTAATTATGGTCCAATTTTAATAAATTTTCATCAAATTATATGGTTTGATGCCTGGAGTTCAAATAAGCAAAGGGCAGCTTTAAAAGGACAGAAGGGTGGCTGGAAAGGGCAAGATGGGCAGCCCCTCCCTCTGTATAGGCCCAGCTGGAGCACTGACAAGTAAATATAGGTTCAGTTCAAATGAGACAATTATGCATAAATTAAGAGGAGTAGCCAGAATTTTTTTTTTTCTTATTTCTCCATAAAAGCATATATTTTGTGGATACTCATTAACCCTTGTCCTGCTGAATAAATTAAGATGCCACACCCTTTTCAAATTTTCAGCCAATCAGATTACTTGATCCAGATTGTTGATAAAAATTCACATTCTGATTGGCAAACAGTGCAGATCCAGATCAGTTGGCTTCTTCAGAAGCCAACTGATCTGGATCTACACTGTTTGCAAGTCAGGATATATCCGGGCTCAGCAAGACAAGGGTTAAAAGTGCCCCTGATATATTGTGGGTATTCATTAGTAGCATCTCAGTTAGAAGTGCTTTTTTACTATCCACAACATAGGTTTTCTTAGAGATTCTAACATGACATTAACGTTTTCTCATTGAGCCTAATGGAAACGTCACTGTGATCAGACTACAATAATTCAAGTCTTAAATGTAGTGCATGCAAAAGGGTGCATTTGATGATGTCACATGTAAACATTTACTTCCTGCAATGTCAGCTGCAAAAAAGTTCTTTGGAAAACTGCAGAAATGTTGATTTTCCTTTCTGTATTAAGTGTTAGAATCGAAATAATTTTTCTCTGGTGTGAATTATTGTGACTAATGCATGGTGTTGTGGAACAGATGCAAATATTAATTCTTTGCAACCTCTCCTCCAACACCATACATTATTTGCGATAAATCACAGTAGAGAAAAATTATTTCTTAAATAAGAAAAAGTATTTATACTTTTTGGTTGTAAAAAGCATCTTACCAGTTACCTGGAGCTATGGGTAAACTAAGAAAAATGTTAATATAGGTCCTATGCTAGAGTTTTACTTGCATGCTACATGTTAATGAAATGATGGTATCATTGTAATACAGTATAACCTCAATGGCTCGAACAGGGATGGCTCGTTTACCGTGGATGATTCGAACTCGTTTTTCAGTCCCTACAAAATTCTTCCAATAGCTCGAGAAAACAAATATTTAGGGATTTTTTCTTATTTTATCATGGGATTGTATGTTGTGTGTACTCATGAGAATCACCTCATCAAGGCGATTCTAATGAGTACACTCAACATACAATCATTGTGTAGTAAATCGAAAAGATGTCCCTAAATTATCACTGTTTGTGCCTGAACTGGTGCCATGATTAAACCTCATTGGCTTGAACTAGCCATATCTCGAACAAATTTCCATGGTCCCAGAGATGTTCGAGCCATTGAGGTTCGACTGTAATTGTGAGTATTTTCTTGACTTTCAGTACTGTCGACAAGTGTGGTTAGGTCTCTATGATAATAGTATGAGTAGCCAAACAGAATCAAGAGAAGAGAACAAAGTGAAAGACTTTATGTCACAGAAATATGAGAGAAAGCGGTGGTATGTGGCACCAAGTGAATCATTACAAGAAAAAGCTAGGAAATTGAATGAATCGGTGATAACTAAACAACAAACAAAACCATTGAAGTCTTTACTAGGAGAAAATGCCCCAAGACTTGTGGTGGGGAACAGTCAGGTATTTCTATGTACAGTGTATGATGATAGAAAAAGGCACAGCTCCAGATAAGATTTTTTTTTTTTTTTTTTCTTGACCAAAAATTATTGATATTCTTCTCATTTCTAGATGAAAACATGTGGGCATTCATTTGATGTGCCTTGGCAAGGCACTTCTTATGAGTACCCTCAATACATGTTTACTGTAGAGGTTGAAAACATGTTATGGGTACTCATTTGAAGCACCTTGCGAAGGCAATTCTAATGAGTACCCACAACATATGTTTTCATGGAGAAATGAGAGAAATATGTACAGTTAACTCTCGTTATCTCGACTTATCTTGAATAACATTTTATCTCGAAGTGAAAATCTAGTTCCTGTTTTAACATGGAAATCTAACAACTGGTTAGTCAGGTAATAAAAGATTGTGGAAAAGAGGAGAAATTGCTCTTCTCCTCTTTTCCACAATATTTTCAGTATTTCTCTAACTTAGGAGTCATATTCATTGTGAAAGGTGGTTGTTCGATTTACTTTTTCCTCAATTCTGTAAATCTGATATGTCAAGATACAGATATCTCAAAGTAATTCAGAGAGTCCTTTAGACTTTGAGATAATGAGAGTCGACACTGCTTATCTGGAGTCATGATTAAAAAAACCCTTACCCTATAAACAGGCAATAAAGACTTAGTTCAGATTTCACATTAGCACAGTCTGATCTGGGTCTGCACGTCTGCATATGTCATTTTGTCAGACACTTGGGTGTTCGAAATTTTAGGACATTTACCATATTGTGTATACTCATCAGAAGTGCCTTGCCAACGCACATCAAATGAGTGCCCACATGTTTTCATGGAGAAATGAGAAAGATATCAAGAATTTTGAGTCGGGAAAAAAAAATAATTTCACATAGATATTTCTGTTATAGGCTTGTACCAAAATTGCTAAAATGGTTCTGCTCCAGTGAACAAGATGGCTGCCAGAATTAAAAAATACCTTTAAACATCTATTAAGTCATTGGCTTGATTTAAAAATAATTTCGCAGAAGAATCATCTCATGGCTCTGTACCAAAATTGCTAAAATGGTTTCACTCCCTGAACAAGATGGCCATCAGAGCAAAAAAACAGAAAAAAGAAACTTTGAGCCACATATTCTCTCAAGCCAATGGCTCAATTTCAAAATAATTTTGCAGAAATGTTTCTCTACTTGCCCTGCCCCAAAATTGCTAAAATGGTTCCACTCCACTGAACAAGATTGCCACAAGAGCTAAAAATAGCAAAAAGTCTTTGAATGACATCTTGTCTCAAGCTGATGACTCAATTTCTAAATAATTTCACAGAAATGTTCCTCTCCTGGCCCTGTATCAAAATTGCTAAAATGGGTCCACTAGACTGAACAAGATGACTGCCGGAGCTAAAAATAGAAATCAATCTTTGAAGACATCTCCGCTCATGCTGGTGGCTCGATTTCAAAATAATTTCACAGAAATGTTACTCTCATGGCCCTGCACCAGAATTGCTAATATGGTTGCACTCCACTGAACAAAATGGCCACTAGAGCTAAAAGTAGAAAAAGCTCTTCAAACAACATCTCCCCTCAAGCCAATGGCTTGATTTCAAAATAATTCTGCAGAGAAACAAAAATGCTTTAACTGGTTATGCTACTCTGAACAAAATAACCACCTGAGCTAAGAATAGAAATGTTGTGTTCTGTAATCAGCAGTTTCTTTAAATGACATCTCCTCCTTAACCACCCTTTCATTTTCAAAATAATTTCACTCAAATAATTGAGTCCTCCGTGAAATCACCTGACCAGTAAATGACACCAAAATCTGACCAACCAAACTAGTTTACCAGTTAACGGTTAATGTTATTGCTTAGACAAACACTATTACCTATGTACTTTTTCATTGATAAATACAGGTGCCGGCCTCGGTGGCTCAGTTGGATGCGCCGTCCGACTGGAGACTAGGAGGTCGCGGGTTCAACCCCCGCCGAGGTTGGCAACATTCTTTTGTGGAGATTGATCATGAAATATTTTCTACGGTCATTCTCTCCCTTCCGCTGATTCAAGAAGGGCAGTTGTCAGTTTCTGACGAAAGAATGTGCACAATACTGGTGAACCGCTTAGAGGACTAAACCTGCCCATTAAACGTGTGGTTAGGTAAACTGACCGCGCTCGACATGACCCCATTGGGTTGACTGGGCCGTAAAACCTCAGCACAAACAAACAAAAATACAGGTACGAATGCAGTTTTCATTGACAAATACAGGTATCACGATGTTGTTTGTCTAAGGATTTACGCCTGGGCATGGTTATAGCCTTCTGACGGAGGAGTCAATTCCGTTACAGACCTGTACCAAAATTGCTAAAATGGGTCTGCTGTAAACATCATCTCTCAAGTCAATTGCTAGATTTCAAAATAATTTCAGAAATGTTCCTGGTATAGCCTTGTACCAGAATTGCTAAATTGTACAAGATTCCCACCAGAGTTAACCCTTTTCTTGCTGAGCATGGCGTCCCCTATCTTAGCAAACAGTGTAGATCCAGATTAGTTGGCTTCTGAAGAAGCCAACTGATCTGGATCTGCACTGTTTGTCATTAAATATGTGAATTTCTATCAAAAATACGGATCAAGTAATCTGATCGGCTGGAAATTAGAAGTGGGCATGGTATCTTAATTTATTCAGCATGACAAGGGTTAAAATAGAAAAAATATTGTAATGAGATCTTATCTTTCACCAATGGCCAGATTTCAATAGTATTTCACAGAAATGTTTCTCTCAGTCCTGTAGCAAAATAGATTAAATGATTCCACTGCATTGAACAAGGTGGCCACCAGAGCTAAAATAGAAGAATCTGTAAACTACATCTTCTCTGAATCCTGTGGCTTGTTTTCAGAATTATTTCAGAGAAATTTCACAAAAAAAATCCTCGTTCAGGACCATTTTCCCAGCCTTCACTCAGAGACAATCGACCCACCAGTGCTGTCATCTCATTAATTTTGCCATGGCATTTATTCAGGTATTTCCCCCTTAATAATAGATTGGAAAGTGCAAAACTGTTCCAATTATAATTTTATGTAGAAGGCAGTTGTCAATAGTCTTGCACTAAACCCATATCAAATTGATGATCTCGTATGTTATTACATCATAACTCAGGTGAGCAATGTAGGTCCATCAAGGTCCTCTTGTTTAATTCTAAGGATTAGTCTGGAAACAGTTTGATTAGGAGATATCACATCTGCTTCTGTTGTCTTATTTGATATATGTAATAGGTTGACCAAACTGATCTGTCGGTTTGATCTTTATTATTAGCTCACAGCAAGAAAGGCTCAAGGTGAGCTATTGTGACTGGTCAATGTTTGTTGTCTGTCTTGTGCAGTCATCAATTTGCTTTAAAAGACTACTCCTCTTACACCCCTGGGCCAAGTACAATCACACTATCAGCCCTGATTAGCCAGTACAATCACACTATCTGATCAGGGAATTTTTGTCTATTTAACCCTTCTCATGCTGAATAAATTAAGATACCACACCCACTTCTAATTTCCAGCCAATCAGATTACTTGATCTGGGTTTTTGATAGAAATTCACATATTTAATGACAAACAGTGCAGATCCAGATCAGTTGGCTTCTGAAGAAGCCAACTGATCTGGATCTACACTGTTTGCTAAGACAGGGCATGTCGTGCTCAGCAAGAGAAGGGTTAAATGATCAGTAGGTACACATTACTGTATAATTTGATGAAGAGCAATGACCCTGAGAGGACTGTAGATGTACAGGAATATCAAACCTTTCCCGAGGTTAATATACCCTACTGTGGCAAATGACCCTCATTTGACGTATCATTAAACCTGAAGCCATCACCATCAAAGAGTTTCTTGTTGAATTACCCTTTTCTCATGTGTCAGCTTGAAAATGCAGAGGACTTGTTACGGAGGAGTATTTGGTGAAATTTCTGGGATATTATTTCTTATTTCTCCATAAATGCATATGTTGTGGTTATTCATTAGAAGCGCCACGCATACCAACAGAATACAGTAAAACCTATGTAAGAGGGCCACCTTTGAGACTGACTTTAAATAGTGGTTGATGTGGAAAAAGTTGTCTGTCTTATAAAGGTACATATCATGTAATTTTGCTTGCAAAATTACATGGCATGTACCTTTATAAGACAACCACCTTTCCACATCAACCACCTTTCCACATCAACCACAAAGGTCAATTTCAAAGGTGGCTATCTTACACAGGTTTTACTGTATGTTTATATGGAGAACTGGAGAAAATTATCCCAGAAATTTCACCAAATACTCCTTAACAAAGCCTCAGAAATGGTATTTTATCTGGAGCTGTCTACCATGTATACCCTAAGTATTTGGACCTACAGATCCTGGCAAACATTACAGACCCACATCAGATGCCACAGATTGCGATGGCTAATCAGGGTCTACACAATTTCCCTCTTATCCAGTGGTTTTTAGAATCCATAACAGGAATTAAAAAATTGCTTAAAATTTAGGACACTTATGGAACGGAGTAAAGATGTCCAAATATTAAGGATAAATATGGTATATGATTTATCTATCCTGATTGTCATTAGCCTCTCAACCCTTAATGTGCTAATCACAGTTGCAGCAGACTGCAGTTTTTTTGTTGTTTTTTTTTTTCATTTTTTACAGAGAAAATAAGGCTTGGCATTTCATGTGAATCGTCTGCTTAGCAGACGATTCACATGAAATGCCAAGCCTTATTTTCTCTGAAAAACAGTAAAAAAAAAAATAGCATGTCGTCTGCTACAATTTAGCTTGTTGCTTTAAGGGTTGATCATGCTCATGAATATTCCTGATGTGTAGAGGCTTGTACGTCTCTTCAGATAAGAGGGGGTATCCTATAAATACTTATTTATTTCTCTACAAAAATGTATGTTGTGGGGCCAATAAGAAGTGCATCACAGAGGCGCTTCTAATGGTTACCCACTATGTACGTTTTTCGTGGAGAAATGAGAAAAATATGAAAACACCATACTTTTTGGATGAAAAAATCACCTCATCTGGACCTGTTTGTATCAAAATGTACCTGTGGAATGCTATCATGTGTTGATAACATTGATTGCAACAATGGTTTAAGAATTTTACAATTGATTGTCAATTAATTTTATTTACCATCTTTCCCCAAAATATCAGTACACCTCAAATCCTTAACCATATTTTTAGTGAAACTTGGTCAAGTCAGTACTAAACCCTGTCATGCTGAACCTGGATATATCCTGCCTTTGCAAACAGTGTAGATCCAGATCAGTTGGCTTCTTCAGAAACCAACTGATCTGGATCTACACTGTTTGCCATTAAGTATGTGACTTTATTGCAACAGTCCAGATCAAAGAATCTGATTGGCAGAAAATTAGAAGTGGATGTGGCATCTTAATTTATTCAGCAGGACAAGGGTTAATACTTGCTTATATGTCTAAAACTGCTGGATGAGTGTCATACAGTGTAGACCCTGATCAGATGCTGTATTCTGCAGCATCTGATCTGGAGCTACACTGTTTTCTCAAGCCGTTCCATCCCGGTATTTAGGTTAATTATGGTAAGTTAGGATGTCCAGTAATTTGAGTGCATATAACACTGGCAAAAAGTTATGTACATTGGTAAATGCAATGAAATAGGCTTGGGATATGTACTATGGTAAATGTCCTAGAATATTGTACACCGGTTTCGAACAAAATGACATATGCAAACAGTGCAGACCCAGATCAGACTGCTCCTTCAGGAGCAGTCTGATAAGGGTCTTCACTGTTTGCCATTCCATATAAAGTATTTTATGAAGCAACTGCATAAAAAGCAAAACTTAGGCCCAAAAAGTATGGAATTAAGTGTTTGAAATCTTTGAACATTTACCGTATGAATTAGTTTGGGCATGTGAACCACTCCAAAGATATATATAGCCAGTCTAATAATTTTTTTTGTGAACTTGTATTTGGGGTACTTGCACAAAAATATGTGATTCTCAGTAACGAATGTACCACTGCTCTTTCTTCCCTGTCTCTCTCTTTCATCTCCTCTACTATCTCTTCTATCTCTTTTCTCCCTTTCTCTGGTAGACGACACAAAATGACCCACAAGGGTTGACGTGTATTTCAACACCAACACAAAGAAAAGAGAAATAATAATGTTTTGAATATACCTTTATTTCTTCATACTCTCCTGGCAACAGTCAGAAAATCACCAAACCAAATAAAGCCATTTTGTTGCTTTCAAATAATTTTCGGTAATGGTGAGCCTAATGTTGATGACATCATACTTTGACAATGATGTCATTCATGGTTAGAAATATTTTATTAGCATAACAATAGAGAAACAAATAAAGAAAACAAATAATTATTCAAATGTACTCTATTTGCCTTGTCCTGCTGAATAAATTAAGATGCCATGCCCACTTCTAATTTTCAGCCAATCAGATTACTTTATTCTTGATTTTGAAACAAATTCACATACTAAATGACAAATTGTGAAGATCCAGATCAGTTGGCTTCTTCAGAAGCCACTTGATCTGGATCTACACTGTTTGCAAAGATAGGGTATATCCGGGTTCAGCAGGACCAGGGTTAAGTACTGGGACACCTTATCTACTTACCATACTTCTCCTAAAATTTGAAATAGTTCATTCTACCACCTGTTGATGTGTTTTAAGATATTGCTGTATGTATGGCAAACAGTGTAGACCCTGATCAGAGGCTGCAATATTTAGGGTTATTTCGGTAGAAACAGCTCCTGGTTTGTGTAACTGAAGATACTAAATCAGACTGTAGGGCCTAGGACAGCGGCTGAAAAGTAGTTCCATGAATAATAAATCTAGTATATTAAAATGAAAACTTAATTTTTAGCCTGTAGTATTGGAAGCACTGGTAGCTGCTTCAGAGCTAAGCTTAGATCAGATTACAATGGGTGATCATTGAATTATGAAAAGACATTTTGATGCGTTTTATACACAATATTAAAAACTAAAATAAAACAGGATAATAAGTAAAAAAATCTCCAAAATACTAGCTCCAGATAAGGTACTTTTTTTAACCAAAAAGTACTGATATTTCTTTTTATTTCTCCATGAAAACATATGTTGTGGGTACACATGAGAAGTGTCTGGCTTGGCAAGACACTTCAAATGAGTACCCACAACATAATTTTTTAATGGATAAATAAGAAAAATATGTGGACATCCCACCTTATCTGTAGCTATAAATTAAACATTATGAAATATGGACTCTTACTGAGGCAATTAATTCCTTTTTAAGGTATCTGATATTCAGTAATAAGATTTTATTCAAATTAGGAGGAGGAAGAAATAGGTAACAGCGAAAGAGTGACTGGGGAGGAACTATTTGAGGTAATATTCATGCCCTTATTAAGTAAAAGAGCCCAGCCCATCCCAATTATCAATATTACAAACTTCACTACCAGTATAATGACTTTTCCCATTGCTTAATTCAAATATAGAGATGTTTTGCATCATAGTATATTTTCCATACATGTAAAGTACCATATTCGACCTAATTTTTGCACTATGCGCTTACATTTTTTAAAAAAATAGTGGGAAAACTTGTGGTAAAGTATGTACCTACCTATTCTAAGGGTACATTTAAAAAAAAAAGATCAGTGAACAGTGCTCCAGCTAGGATTTTAGGGCAGAGGGGTGCCAGGTAGGGCACTTTCTGGGCAGTCATACAAGAATGAGGGCACCATGTGTCATGTGATATGCTAAGTATCATGACATATTACAAAATATAATCCCATTCCACAAAAAATGCCTCAGACTAGAACACACGTAAAACTGACCTTTACACATTGATGACTTTTTAAATTTTTGTCCTATTTTCATGAAACTTTCAGCAAAATGTAGGGTTTTATGTCTGGAGTTGAAATAAGGCAGAGGGCAGCTTCAGAAGGGCAGAGAGGTGGCAGGAGAGGGCAAAAGGTGTGGCTTGCCCCTCCACATAAGGCTAGCTGGAGCACTGGTGAAGGACTTTTGATGATGCTTACGCGATTTTTGTTTTGATTTTCTTTATAAAAGCATATGTTGTGGGTATTCATTTGAATTGCATTAACAAGTCGATGCAATTCAAATGGGTACCCACCACATATTTTTTTATTTTTATTATAAAGAAGTAGATAAAAAGTACACTGGCTGTAATCTGAAGACTATGGAATCACTTGACTGTGTGCTTATAGGAATATATGAAGTAATTAGATCGAATACGGTATGTTCTCAGTTGACCAAGGATCAAAGAGAATAGACACACTTGGCAAATTTTCCGCTATTTTTACAAGGTAGATAACTTCCTGTTTGCACACAACACATATGGAGTCTTCTCTAGAAAGAAGGATGGGAGCAAATTCTTTCCTTTTAGAGTAGACCCCTTTTCAGAAGGAAGGCAAAACAGTTTTTACAGAGTTATCTCCCATGAAAATATATCCATTTACCTTAAATAAGTTTAGAAGTTTGCTGAAATGATGAATCAGTAACTGTTAGAATTTTTATCCTTACTTACAAACAGTAAACTTTGTTAGGAATTTAATGACACAGATGGTGATTTTCATGGTAATTGTCAGGGCCTAGTTGTTCAAAGCATTGTTAGTTTAACAAGCTTGTTAATGACAAACTTGTTAACAGTTATAGCTAAGGTACATGTGTATTTTCAAATAAAATGCTATTTTTGCAGCAAAAATGTGAGTAGCTTTGCAAAAGCTACTCGCATTTTTTTTTCAGCAACAAATATCAATGTATTTGCCATATTTCAAGATAGAAATTTTAACATCATGTTAGCTAACAACCTTGTTAAGTTTTAAACAACTGGTCCCAGATTTAGGTTTCGAACAACTGGGCCCAGATTTTTAGGTTTTAATAAAGTAACTGTATGACAGCATGGCACCATATAGCTCATGATAAAAGGGACTTCATGAGCCATGCTATGAAAAAAAGGTTCTTCAAGGCATTTTTAAACATTAACCCTTTCTCCCTGGCAAACCAAAACAATTACTTGGCACAGGTAACTGTTTTGATCTGCCAGGGTGAAAACGTGTAGATCCAGTTGAGACGGCTCGTACACTGCCATTCTGTTTTTTATTTTAGACTGAAACCCTTATTTAAAATCAATGGACATATCCAAATTTAAGGATGGAAGAGTCCACTTCAGAAACTAAGGGGCAGAAGGGTAAAGATCGGATAGTGAAGCTGCACAATTTGACTTTCTATATGTTGGTAAATTCTACAGTACCCAGTGATGCTGTAAGCAGATAGCAATGGTCCTGGTCAGACTGTGCAGATACGCAGGCTGATCTGGACCTAGTCCCATGGTGGTGTCATTATGAGTATGTTTCTTATTTCTTCATGAAAACATATAGTGTGCAGAGGAATTGTTAAGAGGAGTATTTGGTGATAATTCTGGGATAAATTTTCTTACTTCTTTATAAAAACGTATGTTGTGGGTACTCATTAGAAGTGCCTCGCTGAGGCACTTCTGGTGACTACCCACAACGTATGTTTTTTATGGAGAACTTGAGAAAATAATAAATAATAATACTCATAAGAAGCACCATGCTGGGACACTTTTAATGACTGTACCCACAGCATATGTTTTCTTGGAGAAAAAGAAAAATGTCAACACCCCGTGTTATGAAAAATCACCTTCTCCAGTGCTGTTGGGCCACCTATCATTGTCAGCAATGTTTATAGAACAGATATTCTCGAATATGAAAATGAAAAATACATGTACTGCCTTATTGTATTATGCAGACAGGAAAAACTCAGACTTACATGTGCATTCAGGCAACCTCTTTTTCTCTGTGTATATTTGAGAAAAGGGGGTCTCCAAAAACCAGATAGATGTCTGCATACTTTTAAGGATTAAAAGGAGCAGATACAGTTAAGGGAAGCAGTCAGGTCACAAGTCAGGATGCTTTTGGCTTACTTGTATTCTTATTTAATAAAGTCATTTTTCCCGTTGGCATATTATGAACACTGGTCTCTTTTCATTATCACTGTCCTTCCCTTGCTGTATAGACATTTCCATCAGGCTCCCAGAGGGGAAGGAAACAAGAAAAAAAAAAGATTTAAAAAGAACCTGACCCTCCATTCCCATCCCAGCTACATGTACACCAGCATCACAATCCACACATCCCTCCCTCACCTCTAAGTATTCTAATCATTTCTTCGTATATTTGTTTTCCAAAGTTTATATTTATAGCGATCAGAATTGGGATTAAACCATGCAGTGTTTTATAGATAGCTTGTTTAAGGTCTGATCAGTGAAAATTGATGAAATGTTTTTCGTCATTTATACCATATTTGTCCCGTATATTGGGACAGCTAGACTTCTTACCATACATACCTTAAAATTTCAACCAGTCCCTTTTACTACCTGTTGATGTGTCTAAAAATTGCTGGACTGAGTAGCAAACAGTGTAGACCCTGATCAGATGCCACATAATCTGGCCTGGGTGTACACTGTTTGCTCAGGCCTGCCTGTCCCAATACTTAGGTTATAGGGTTATTATGGTATGTGCTTATTTGATGGACAGTTTTTACAGTAATGTTAAGCCTTGTCCTGCTGAATAAATTAAGATGCCATGCCCATGTCTAATTTTCAGCCAATCAGATTACTTGATCCAGATTGTTGATAAATATTCATATACTTAATGGCAAACAGTGCAGATCCAGATCAGTTGGCTTCTTCAGAAGCCAACTGATTTGGATCTACACTGTTTGTAAGGGCAGGATATAACCGGGTTCAGCAGTACCAGGCTTAAAAAGCCTAAATACACCATGCAGCAATTAGGTAGAATATGGTAATCATTTTAGATTTTGAAGTAGAGAATTAATGCTGAAAACAAAATTTAGAAGGTGAAGGTCAGTATCAACTTGATACTTTATATTTGGATTTTGTATTTGGATTCTGTGTAGAGATGTCAAATCCTATTTTCTGGGAAAAAAATAAGAGAAAAAATATTGTCAATTTGCAGTCAGCTTAATTTGCCCAGAGGTAAGGGTTAAAAAACCTAATCACATGGTGCATTAATTAGTCAAATACGTAATCATTCTACATGTGAAAGTGGAGAAGTGATGTTCTCAAATTTACCTTAGAATTTGATAGGCTGGAATATCGACTCGATGCTGTTGCAGCAGTGACATTCTCAATTTTTTTGTTGTTTTTTTTTTTAAGGTAAATTAGATTTGACCTTTCATGTGATATGAAATGTCCAGTCTTATTTACTCTGAAAAATACAAAAAAAAAAAAAAAAAAAAATCAAAATTTTGTCTCCTGTAGTTGTGATTCAGGGGCCCTCTGAGTGTTAAAATGGTTCTCAAATTTACCTTAGAATCTGATAGATTGAAGTATCAACCCAGTGCTGTGTACAAACTGGAAAGTTAATAATTTTGCCGAATTACTGTAGAACAATTACCTCTTTATGGCTAATAAGTACCATTATCTTGATTACAGATTTAAGTGTGACAGATAAAGCAATTGATAATTCAGATATCCGTACCAAGTGTCTCATTTCACTGGCTGGCCAGTATACGAGGCATTCTGCAAGAAAAATGACCTTATCCAGTATGAAAACAGTGACTACCCAGGTCAGCCTGCACATATGTGCAGGCTGACCTGGGTTTTCACTGTTTGATATTATTTAGAATGACCTGATATGGAAGCAGGCAATAAAGATCCTGGTCAGGCTGCGGTAATGTGCAGGCTGAGCAGAATCTTCAGCATGAACAGTTTTATGATCTGGTCGGTTTTCACTTTAAATTTTTAAGCTCTTCATATATATTAGATATCATGTCGAGATTTTTAGTGAAGTGAAGGAGCTTGCTAAAGTTAAAAAAGATTTTTTTTTTCTACTTTTTTTTATTTATAATTTACATTATATTTACAAGGATTTACAGCTGTTTTTTTTGTCTTTTTGTGATTTTTAATATTATAATATTTTACAACATGTCCGTGGCATTGATGCAGTACTTGGAAAAAAGATCTGATGTTGTCTATGGAAGGGTAGGTGGCAATGTTTTTACAGTAGTTTTCATCATTGCTCTAGATAATATGCTTGTTTTCAGCCAAAAAGTATCGATATTTTTCTTAGCTCTCCATACACACATAAGTGTCCCTGTAGCTGGGCAGTTAGTGCTCCTGATCCCACTAGAGCCTGAATTCAGCTCAAGGCTGTATGGCACTTCATTGCACAAGGCCTTTCATTATACCTGCATTGTCTGGTTATAACTTAAAATACAGTAATGCTTTGAAAGAGACTTAAAAAATCAAATCATCATCATCATCATCACCATCATTATCATCTACAAAGACGTTACATAAATTTTATTATTGACTGGAATAGCCTTAATGAGGAGATTCAAATTAGTACCCACAACAATGAATATATGTTTTTCATGTTTGAGGACTAAGAAAAATATTTATAAGGATATTTATGTATGATACTAATGAGTACATTAACCCTAGTCCTGCTGAACCAGGATATGTCCTGCCTTTGTAAACAGGGTAGATCCAGATCAGTTGGCTTCTGAAGAAGCCAACTGATCTGGATTTGCACTGTTTGCCATTAAGTATGTGAATTTATATCAGCACTCTTGATCAAGTAATCTGATTGGCTGAAAATTGGAAATGGGCCAGCATGACAAGGGTTAATACATTTTCTGGGAGAAATAAGAAACATGTTTATCTAGATACTTATCTGATCTAGGGCTATTATTTTAACCCTTGCCCTCCTGAATGAATTAAGATGCCACGCCCATTTCTAACTCCAATCAGAATGCTTGATCTAGGTTGTTGATGCAAATTCAAATATTATATGACAAACACACTGCAGATCCAGATCAGTTGACTTCTGAAGAAGCCAACTGATTTCAGAAGCCAGCTGATCTGGATCTACACTGTTTGCAAAGGCAGGAAATATATGGGTTCAGCAGGACCAGGGTTAAGAGTTAATCAGATTGTTTGCCAATTTGTTGTACTGTAAAAGAAAGGGTTTCATTTATTGTCATGTTTATCTCTTCTAGACCAAGAGTACAGCAAATGCTACCCCACCCCCAATACAACAACCTACAACAAACAGTCCACAAACACAGAGTCCAGGGAACCAGAGCCTACAGTCTTCTAAGTCATCCGGTTCCACTGCCATGGATTTACTAGGTGATCTAGGAGGGGATCCATTCTCCTCTCCTGCACAGACATCACAACCACCAGCTGGAGGTAACTGAATATTCAGACACAGTTTGTAGTGTCTGGGTGACAGAGTGGTTAGCACTCCTATATTTGGTTCATGAGGTCCCGGGTTCGAATTCTGCTTCAGGTGGAATTCAGTTTATGACTGCATGGTGCTTCTTTGCTCAGAGGCTTTTAATATCACCCTTCCATCATCTCAGTATGACTGATGATGTTGAAAGGGATGTAAAACACCAAATTGTCATCATTATCAGACTGCAACTCGAGGGTTGAGCGCAAGACTAGTGTAAGTCAGATGGTTGTTTTTCCCCAAACCTAATCTCCTCACCATGAAGGCGTTATGAAGATTACAACATTTCTTTCTGTAAACAATGAAAATTTAGGTGCCATTGCTCGTAAGAGCAATGGCACCTAAATTTGCATTGTTTACAAAGGGGTCCAAGTTGCCCTTAAACAAGGGTTTCAAAATTATGTTTGAGTTACTATAGTCTTGCGCTCAACCCTCGA
Source organism: Anodontia alba (assembly GCA_964016985.1). Classification (NCBI taxonomy): domain Eukaryota; kingdom Metazoa; phylum Mollusca; class Bivalvia; order Lucinida; family Lucinidae; genus Anodontia; species Anodontia alba. The sequence continues at coordinate 49,874,255 of OZ024832.1, forward strand.
ACTGTTTACCCTTTTATTTTCTGTCTGTTTTGTGGTGTGTGTTGTTGTTTATCATTAATATTTGAGCCAGTGCATGACAAAAACTACAGGAAGACTTATGCGACAAGCTAAGACTCAGATCAGCGCAGTCTGATCAGAGTCTTCACTGATTGTATGTGCCTTCTACAACCTCCATGCTATCCAAAGAGGGATAAACGAGACCCTTGCTGTTGGTGGCTCACTTGGATGCGCCGTCCGACTGGAGACCAGAGGAGGTCGCGGGTTCAACCCCTACCGAGGTTGGCAACATTCTTTTGTGGAGATTGATCATGAAATATTTTCTACGGTTCTTCTTTCCCTTCCGCTGATTCATAAAGAGGGCAGTTGTCAGTTTCTGGCGAAAGAATGTGCACAATACTGGTTAACCGCTTAGAGGACTAAGTCTGCCCAGTAAACGTGTGGTTAGGTAAACTGACCACGCTCAACATGACCCCATTGGGCTGACTGGGCCGTAAAACCTCAACACAAACAAACAAACAAGACCCTTGCTATACTGCACAGATGTACAGGCAGATTTGAATCTTTGCTGAATTCACAGGTCTTATTGTAGGTTTTGTCATGTGCCGGGAAGATCTAGATGCAAAAGTTACTATATCATGGCTAACCCCATATAGTGTCATAATAGACAGTAAATGTCCTACTTTCAAACACTTAATGCCATATTTTTTTTGCCTAAGTTTTGTTATGCCCCCGCCTATTCGAAGAATAGCGAATGGGCATTAAGTATTACCCCTGTCCGTCTCGACGTCTGTCCGTCCGTCTGTCTGTCCGTCTGTCCATCCGTCTGTACGTCCCACTTCGTGTCCGGGCCATAACTCCCAAACCATATGGAATATATTCATGAAACTTCACAGGTGCATACATCACATTGAGACGATGTGTCATGAACAAGGAAGACAACTCTTGCATTTTTGGTTTTTGAATTATTTCTGCTTGACTTAGTTCCATATAGTTAACTGTGTCCGGGCCATAACTCCTAAACCGTATGAAATATATTCATGAAACTTTACCAGTGCCTGCATCACACTGAGACGATGTGTCATGAACAAGGAAGACAACACTTGCATTTTTGGTTTTTGAATTATTTCCGCTTGACTTAGTTCCATTCAGTTAACTGTGTCCGGGCCATAACTCCTAAATCGTATGAAATATATTCATGAAACTTTACCAGTGCATGCATCACACTGAGAAAATGTGTCATGAGCAAGGAAGAAAACTCTTGCATTTTTGGTTTTTGAATTATTTCCCCTTGACTTAGTTCCATAAGTAAACCGTGTCCGGGCCATAACTCCTAAACCATATGGAATATATTCATGAAAATTTATGGGTGCATGCATCACATTGAGAAGATGTGTCATGAACAAGGAAGATAACTCTTGCTTTTTTTTGTTTTTGAATTATCTTCCCTTGACTTAGTTCCATATAGTAAACAGTGTCCGGGCCATAACTCCTAAACCGTATGAAATATATTCATGAAACTATACAGATGCATGCATCACATTCATACGATGTGTCATGAACAAGGAAGACAACTCTGGCATTTTTGGTTTTTGAAGTATTTCCCCTTGACTTAGTTCCATATATAGTTAACCGTGTCCGGGCCATAACTCCTAAACCATATGGAATATATTCATGAAACTTAACAGGTGCATGCATCACATTGAGACGATGTGTCATGAACAAGGAAGATAACTCTTGCTTTTTTTTGTTTTTGAATTATCTTCCCTTGACTTAGTTCCATATAGTAAACTGTGTCCGGGCCTTAATAATAACTTCATGGTATACTTGTTACAATTACATATAAACCATTTTTCTGAATGGCATTTGGCAGGGGCATCCGTGTCCTATGGACACTTTTTCTAGTTTTTTATGTATTTATTTCACAAAATACTTAGTGAAAAGGCAAACAGTGTAGAACCTATTCGGACGGCTCCTGAAGTAATTTGATCTGGGTCTGTACTATTTGCATATGCCATTCTGTCGGACAAGTTGGTGTTAAAACTTTTAGGACATTTACTGTATATGTATGAACCACAGAAGACAGTTCATATTTGTAGTCGGTACTGAAAAATAGTACTTTCTCAAATAAACCAGTTTTCCTATTGTTTATTGTACTATTTCACTTGCTTCACATGTTTCAAGCTATTTCATGTTTGTATTAAATTTAAAGCATGATCATTTTGAATGATGTTATAATGTACAGAATTAATATCTTCATTGAACTATATTTCATGGTCTAATGACTTTGTCATATTCAGGACAACCTTTCCCGTAGCTTTATTTCTGTTAACTGTATTGATTGAGTTGGGGCTTAACGACACGTCAACCCTTGTGGGGTCTTCTTAGCTTATAGCCTTGACAAATATTCCAGGATCTAATGATTTTTAAACTGCTTTATAAGACTGATATGTTGTGACTGACTGACTGGCTGACTGACTGGCAGGGATGACACCACCTGCCTTGGAAATTATATATTATCTTATGAATTTAATCTTTTTAATATACATATATACATAATATGTTTCAGGTGGATTTGCAGATTTTGGAAATTTTGGTGGAGGTGGTGGTGGAACCTTTCCTCCAGCAGGGAGCCAGCCTACTCCATTTGCTCAGATGGGTACCAGTAAGTAGTAGATGTAAACTTATTTTTTTTTAAGGGGACGTTATACTCTTAATTGATTGCTGCTTTTTTTCACAAGGGAGACAATTTTTATGACTTCCTATTTACTTTCCTGAATGTCCTTAAAATGGTAAACCTTTAACACTTTGCAGGCTACTCTACAGATTATGAGATATTGTCTTTCATTTCCGTTAAACTAGGGTATTTTATTGTCTAAATGTCCGTATTATGATGTTTATACAAAGTAAAAATTACCTTTATAAAGAGATGGCTACTGTTTGCCAACTTTTCCATTGTTTTTGTGGTCTTTTTCTGTTAGTTTAATGTACTAAATTTAGATTTGAACCCTTAAATTTAACCCTGGTCCTGCTGACCCAGATATGTCCTGTCTTTGTAAACAGTGTAGATCCAGATCAGTTGGTTTCTGTGAATTTGTACAACAACCTGGATCAAGTAATCTGATTGGCTGAAAATTAGAAGTGGGCATGGCATCTTAAATTATTCAGCATGGCAAGGCTTAATTATCACCAAATGTGATATGTATTTCATAGTTTAAAGTATGTGTTTATAATTGTTGTTACGGTTTTTAATTGAATCATATAAATAACAGCTTCAGATAAAGTATCTTCAGGTGTGTGCATTTTGAAGACATGGATCAGCTTGTGCATCTGTGCAGGCTGATCAGTCTTCACTGGATGGTCTTTGGATAGCCAAGCTTTCAAGGTTTCTTGTAGTGGAAAGCAAAGACTCTGCTCAGACTGCACAATGCTAAGCGGTTTCAGTGTATCAATATTTTTGACTTTCTGGAATGTTGTCATATACACAGCAACAGATAAGGCGCTTTTTACATCCGAAAAATGCTGATATCTTTCTTATTTCTCCATGAAAACATATGTTGTGGGTACTCATTAGAAGTGCCTCGCTGAGGCGCTTCTAATGAGTACCCACAACATATGTTTTCGTGGAGAACTAAGAAAAATATTGTGTGGATACCCCCTCTTATCTGTAGCTATGCTTATACTTTTTTTTTTACAGCTCCTTTACAGCTGGGTGGGTCAGCAGGTGGTGTGCCATCATCAGCATCATTGAATGGAGGCTTTGGTTCAGCCCCTAGTCAGCAACTGGCAGGCGGAGATAAATATGCCCATCTCACAGACCTTTTCAGCAGCTCCCCACCAAAGTCAGAAACCCAGCCAGCATCTACTGGCTGGGGTATGTCATCAAACACGGGGGCTGGAGGTGTAAACTGGAACAGCACTGCACCTCCTAGCACAGGAATAAACTGGGGAGGAGAAAGTAACAGCACTGGTACAGGTGGGATTAATTGGAGCAGTTCTGCAGGAACTACAGCCAGCAGTACAGGAGTGGGGTGGGGAGCACCAAGTACAGCTAATACAGGAATGTCTTGGAATACTGCATCTACGGCACCGGCAAATGGTAACTATTTTAGTAGATTGCATCAATTCAGTTGATTAACACTTATGCTATGGGCAAATTCAGCAAATGACAAACTGCTGATGTTTTTTCTTATTTTTTTGAAAACAAGGTCTGACACTTCATGCAAATTGTCCTTTTTGGGAGACAATTTGCATGAAATGTCAAATCCTATTTTCTAGGAAAAATAAGAAAAATATTTCAAAATATTGTCTGCTGAAATTTTTACTCAGCATGCAAAGTGTTAAAAGTACTCTGGAATTAAAATATCAGAGGGATGCCACATGCAATACAATACAACTGACAAATCCAAATAAGACTGCATTTTAACCTATTGTATACTGAATAGACTCTCCCACACTATATATTGGAAGAGTCCAATTTCAATTTAAGGTACGTCTGGCTATGAAATTTACATATTCCTACAGAAAAATGACTAAACTGCAAACAGTGGAGACCCTGATAAAAGGCCGCATTCTGCGGCTTATGATCTGGGTCTGCACTGTTTGCCAATTACCCTTTTACAGGTCTCCCCGACTACAGTGGGTTAACTTAAAAAAAAAAAATCACCAATTTCCCAATAACTCGGGTATTTATCTGCTCAACTGAATTTTGGTTTGGTTTTCACAGTGATTTGTGCTAATAGATGAGCAGTAAAGTCTTCATTTCACAAGATATCTTTAAAACATGATCTGGGCTCGGTGGCTCAGTTGGATGCGCCGTCCGACTGGAGACCAGGAGGTCGCGGGTTCAACCCCCGCCGAGGTCGGCAACATTCTTTCGTGGAGATTGATCATGAAATATTTTCTACGGTCATTCTCTCACTTCCGCTGATTCAAGAAGGGCAGTTGTCAGTTTCTGGCGAAAGAATGTGCACAATACTGGTTAACCGCTTAGAGGACTAAGCCTGCCCAGTAAACGTGTGGTTAGGTAAACTGACCGCACTCGACATGACCCCATTGGGTTGACTAGGCCGTAAAACCTCAACACAAACAAATAAACCATGATATTAGTCGGCATCAGTCATTTAGCCACACATAGAATATCTTTAAGCCATTGTAGTCTGGAGACCCTAAAAGGGTAATTGTTTAACTTGCAAATAGTGTAGACCCAGATCTGACAGGGCAGAACATGGCGTCTGATCAGGGTCTCCACTGTTTGCAATAGTTCAACCTTTTTAGCTCGCCTGTACGAAGTATAAGGAGAGCTATTGTAGTCACCCCGGTCGTCCGCGTTTGCGTTTGCGTATCCGTTCCCGTCACACTGCGTTGAAGTTTTTCAAATGCTTATATCTCAACAGTCACTCCTCACAGAGACATCAAATTTGGAACTTAGGTACCTTGGAGGGTCTTCTGAGATTCCAAGAGAATAAACCCCTGGGTTCATGCCCCTGGGTGGGGCTAGGGGTCAGAATCTAGGACACCTTTGTAATACTGTGTTAAAGTTTTTCAAATTCTTATATCTTGACTTTCACTCCTCATAGAGCATTCATATTTAGAATTTGGGTACCTGGAGGAGTCTTCTGAGATTCCAAAACATACCCCTGGGTTCATACCTCAGGGTGGGCCTTGGAGTGGGGCTAGGGGTCAAAATCTAGGACACATTTGTAAAATCTTAAATGCCTACAGGTTATAGACACAACTGGTTATACATCAGCTAACTATGTGACATCGGTTTAAGTGTAAGAGAGTGAAGGTCATGGTGACCTACATTTTACTGTCCAGGTCACCTAGATTTCACGGTCCAGTGATTTTGCCTTATATCTTGAATACTATTTGTTGGATAAATGTCACACCTGGGATATTAGTTCCTTGTGACCCGATTATTGACGTCAAAATATATCTCTGTTGGTGTGACCTATATTTCATGGTTCAGTGATTTTGCCTTATATCTTGAATACTATTTGTTGGATAAATGTCACACCTGGGATATTAGTTCCATGTGACCCAATGAATGACCACTTACTATATCTAGGTCATTGTGACCTATATTTCATGGTTCAGTGATTTTGCCTTATATCTTGAATACTATTTGTTGGATAAATGTCACACCTGGGATATTAGTTCCTTGTGACCCGATTATTGACGTCAAAATATATCTCTGTTGGTGTGACCTATATTTCATGGTTCAGTGATTTTGCCTTATATCTTGAATACTATTTGTTGGATAAATGTCACACCTGGGATATTAGTTCCATGTGACCCAATGAATGACCACTTACTATATCTAGGTCATTGTGACCTATATTTCATGGTTCAGTGATTTTGCCTTTTATTTTTATTACTACTTCATGGAGAATTGTCATACCTGGATTATTATATCTATGTGAAAAATGATTTACATACAAATACATTTAGGTCAGTGTGACCTATATTATATGGTTGAATGATTTCGCCATATAACTTGAAAATTATTTCATAGATTATTTCATTTTGAATTTCTTAATGATAAAAATGTTACAATATAAAATGTACCCAGCAGGCGAGCTACGCTGTCCTATGACAGCTCTTGTTTTCTCCTGGAATATCTAAATCACATAGCCTGACATACCTAAAATCATAATTAGAATCTTTCAATCTATAGGGGAAGTTCATTCAGTCTATGATGAGTTAACATTGAAATTACTTCTCTTACTTAAGTTATGGGCTAAACAAAAGTTATGGTCATTTGCATGGCAAAAAATGAATATTTAAATGTTTTTTGGCAAATATCCTAAAATTTCAAAACTTTATACCATACTACTTTTGCCTAAATTTTGTTTTTTTGTTCATTTATCCCACAAACTACATGGTTGGAAAGCAAACAGTATAGACCCTGATCAGACTCCTTCAATAGCAGTCTGATCTGGGTCTGCACTGTTTACATATGCCATTTTATCAGACAAGTTGCTGTTCGAAATTTTAGGACATTTTTAGTATTTACAGCACATTTTTTATTTTGAAAATATAAAAATACAATCCTGCAGTGGAGACAGAATTCAGGGTTAAGTGAATAAATGTATTAGTTTTATTTGTCATACTTGGAAGAGTACTCACAACAGATGATATGGTGTATAGTAAACAATTAGTTTTATTTGTCATACTTGGAAGAGTACTCACAACAGATGATATGGTGTATAGTAAACAACATTTCGAGGGTTGAGCGCAAGACTGGCGTAAGTCAGATGGTTGTTTTTCCCCAAACCTAATCTCCTAACCATGAAGGCATTATGAAGATTACAACATTTCTTTCTGTAAACAATGAAAATTTAGGTGCCATTGCTCGTATGAGCAATGGCACCTAAATTTGCATTGTTTACAAAGGGGTCCAAGTTGCCCCTAAACAAGGGTTTCAAAAATATGTTTGAGTTACTATAGTCTTGTGCTCAACCCTCGATTTGTCGGAACATTTTGATATGGAGGCATCATTGGAGATGATTTGGATAGGCATCCATTCCACTGAAATTTACATCTGATATCACATATTTTATAATATTTGATAGGGTTTGACAATTCATACAAAAACTTGCATGGAATATCAACCCTACATTTTGAAATAACGAAACATTTCAAAATATGGTCAGCTGAAATTTTTTATCAAGCATGCTATGCATTGACTTTTACCACTCGCTGGGTTTATTCAGCAGACGACAATTTGGTGATATGTTTCTTGTTTTTCCCAGAAAACAGTTTTTGACATATCATGCAAATTGTCTCCATTGGAGACAATTTGCATGAAATGTCAAATCCTGTTTTCTGGGGAAAAAAAAATATATTTCAAAATGTTGTCTGCTGAAAACTTTACCCCGAGTGCTAAGCATTAAAAAGGAAACTCACCAGTGGATGTTATTTCACTATGACAGGTTTTACAGGTCCAGTTGTGGGCAAGCCCGGAAATCCATTCCTTCAGTCTAGTGGTAACAGAATAGTTCATATTGATTTAGCATGGGCATTATTCATTCTAGAGTTATTGTTCTTGTTACAAAATCAGAAACATTTGTGTTCAGTTTAGATTTGTTTTCTTGTTATGCCTTCCAACTTTGAAGTTGGAGGAGCATATTGCTTTTAGTTCATTTGTCTATCCATTCCTCACGCTTTTTTTGATGGCAAGATATTATGATAACTATTTACATAGCTCTTGATAAGATGCTTTTTTTCAGTCCAAAAGTATTGATATTTTTCTTATTTCTCCAGGAAAACATATGTTGTGGATACTCATTAGAAGTGCCTCAGCAAGGCACTTCTAATGAGTACTCACAACATATGTTTTCATTGAGAAATAAGAAAACTATTTATCTGATACCCACTTTTATCTAGACCTATGTATTTGAGCTATGACCTTGAAACTTGGTACTTATTGGGAAAGACAAAAAGATCACCTGGTTAACTTTAACCTGATTATGCCCTTTTCAATGTTGTAATAGGGACAAGCATATAGTTGGGGGCATAGTAATTTACAAACACAAATTTCTGGTATATAATTGAGACCTGATCAGCCTAGGTATCTATGTGGTCTGATTGGGTCTTCCAAGTTTGACAGCTGTAAATACCCGAAATATTCAAATTTGCCTAAAATTTGAACAGGTTAATTTTACTACCTGGTAGTGTATTTAACTGATTAGCAGACAGTGTAGCTCCTGATTAAACAGCTGCTGTAGGCATGTCCGGGCTTTCAAGTAGGCCCTACTTTTCCTTACTTATTTTGTGCTCCTACTTTTCCCTACTTTTTTTCTGAAAGCCCAACGATCTCTACTTTTTAGTCCAAAAATGTTTGAAGTGACCAAAAATTGTATTTTTTTTTTTTCCTTGCTCACTTCACTCACTCGGAGTTCGTAAAAGTCAGATCAACTTAATCTGAGCAGCCACGATGCAAAACTTTATAAAATATTTTGACTTCAGTTAATTTGTTGTAACTCCATTTTTGGAACATTTATTTTGGTATTTCCTTTCCATAGTAATGTAGTGTTATTGTTCAGAGAAAACTTTGTTTGCTTATCTTTTTCTTAGTCTCAAAACACTCAGACTGTCCCTACTATCCCTACTTTTCATGATTGAAATTCCTTCTTTTGCCCTACTTTTTCAAAATTTTGAGCCCTATTTTATTCCTACTTTTTCAATGGAGGGCACTTGAAAGCCAGGGCCCAGTTGTTTTAAAGCATTGTTAGCTTAACAAGCTCATAAGTGGTCAAAATGTTAACTGTTCTAGTAAGTACAGTATCTTATTCACACATATTTTTTGTTGAAAAAATGTGTTTAGCTTTTGCAAATGCAAAAGCTACTCACATTTTTTCAGCAAAAATATTAGCGTATGTGCCGTATTTAATGATCAAAGTTTTAACGATTCGTTAACTAATGACATCTTTAATTTTGAACAACTGGGCCTTGCATGTCTGTCCATTATTTAGGGTAATTAAGGAGAAAGGATATATTTGGTAGTGTTTTCACAATTTCTTTCAAGGGAGACAATTTTTCTGACTTCTTGTTTGCTTTACTGCTTTACCAGGCCCCTTCTAAAAGATGTCTAGTCAGTAAGGAAAGAATTTGCTGGGATCAAATTCTTTTCTGATAGAATAGAACCCTTTCCAGAAGGACATAAACCAATTTTGACAGAGTTGTCTCCCTTGAAAGTGTATCAATTCGTTTAACCCTTAAAATGCCAAGAAAACCTGCATCTGAAAATGTCGTCTGTTGATGTCGTCTGCTGAGTATTCTTGCAAACTTTTCAAACCTATTTTTGCATACAGGCAAACAGCATGGACCCTGATCAGACTGCTCCTAGAGGAGCAGTCTGATCTGGGTCCACACTGTTTGCAAAAATAACTTTTAAAATCACAAGCAGATGACAAAGCAGACGACAATTGTTGTGATTGGCAGTTTATAGGTTACAGGTAAACAGTATATTGGCCTTGTTGTCACCCTGCTTTAGCCTATCCCCCCAAAAAATTTAGCTTATCTAGAGCATTGAACAATCATTTCTGAGCAGATGATGTAGTTTTTTATCAAACCTTATCCAAGAAGAAGTTTGATCGGGGTCAGCATTGTTTGTCATGCTGCCAGCATTTGAGACCCTTCATTCAGATATCAAATACTTGTAAAGCTTATTTCATCTTAGGATAAGTAGGGAGTCAGAATATTAGGAAAAATCCACAGAGTATGACTTATATTTGACGCATAAGCGTATTTTTCTTTTTTAAACAGGATCTTGAATCAAAATAAAGTTGTTTTAACCCTGGTCCTGCTAAACCCAGATATGCCCAGCCTTTGCAAACAGTGTGGATCCAGATTAGTTGGCTTCTTCAAACAAACACTGTGTGTCATTAAGTATGTTAATTTGTATCAACAACCTGGATCAAGTAATCTGATTGGCTGAAAGTTAGAAGTGGGCATGGCATCTAAATTTATTCAGCAGGACAAAGGTTAAGTTTACAGTGATAGCTCTAGATAAGTGAGGACTGAGGTCAGGGGTAGATTCATTGGCAGGCCGGCAGTGATAGGGGTTGGGGGTGGGGGTGTTAAAGAACAACAGTTTGGGGGGTTGGGGGTGGGGTCTGTTGAACCCCCCTCACTTGCCTCCTTTGACTCAAAATTTCATTTTTATGGAAACGGTTTGATAAATTTGGATACCGTATTTACCCTAAATATTCACACCCTTACTCTTTACTTCTACCTCTCTTCAACGAATCCATTTTACTACCAGTGAATGTGTGTAAAATTGCTGGGTGAGTGGCAAACAGGGTAGACCCTGGTCTGACAACGTATTATGCAGCATGTGATCTGGGTCTACACTGTTTGCTTAGGCCTTTCTGTCCGAATAAATAGAGTAAGCAGGGCAGTTTGATCAAATCTCCTCAAAAACCATATAAAAGTAGGAATGGCTTGGGGCACCCAATTGATATTGGCTTACAGTTGGGCAAGACCTGCTCTCTTGCAGCAGGTAAGGGTAGAGAGGGAATGTGGGCAAGGCCTGCTGTCCTTGCAGCAGGTAAGGGTAGAGAGGGAATGTTGTTATTATTTATTCTGTTCCTTCACTTTTTCATTTCCCCCCTTCTTCCCTATCCCTCTCTTTCATCTCCTCTACTATCTCTTCTATCTCTTTTCTCCCTTTCTCTGGGAGATGACACAAAATGACCCACAAGGGTTGACGTGTTAAACTCCAACACATTCGGTCAATGAAAGTAGGAATGGCTAAACATTTACAAAATATTTCAACCTTAAGGAGACAGTTAGCATGAAATGTTAAGCTCTTTTTTTTCTGGGTAAAATAAAATAAATAAATAATTTACTCATGTGTCTGTGGCTAATTTTGTCATAAGAGTATTGTGGGTTAAACACATTATTGATTGAAACAATATTTTATTCAGTCATAATTTACATTCATCTTATACACAAAATCAAGAAAAGGATTTCCTGGGAAGATACAGTATTGCCACCAATGTTTCTGATTTTGTGTCAGACAAGACCTGAGTCACAGCATGAGAAAATGTTCAGTTCATTACATAGCTCCAGATAAGGTGCTTTTTTCAACTGAAAAATATTTATATTTCTCTTATTTCTTCACAAAAACATATGTTGTGGTACTCGTTAGAAGTGCCTTGCTGAGGCCACAGTTGAGTATCTACAATTTATGTTTTCATGGAGAAATAAAAAAGATACACCCAAACCTCTTTATAACATGATTGTTGGGATCCAAAGTGAAAACCATGTTAGCTAAACAGTTGTTTTGTATCCAAACAAAAGTATCTAGATTATATAGAAAAATGACCATTTATGGTCATTTTTCTATATAATCTATGCATTTTTGTTTGGAGGCAACAAATTGTGTTCTGTCCAAACAAAAATGTCTAGATTATATAGAAAAATGACCATGAATGGTCATCTGTCTATATAATCTGTGCATTTTTTGTTTGGATACAACATTTTTGGGGTCCACCTCTAAACTGTCTTGTAACTGAAAGATTTTGTAATGAATGTTCTTATAAAGAGGTTCCAGTGTATTATGTGGATACCCCCCCCCCCCCACCCACCCACCTTCCTCCCCTTTTCTGGAGCTGTACATCCAAGTTTTCTAACAGAGAATGATGACTCATCAGTGGGTTGATCTGATGCTTAATCTAAGCCTTTGCTGGATGCTTTTGATAATTTACATTTTCTTCTGTTGGTACCTCATGCACACTTTCAGTTTACAAAAAAATAGTGCATATTTTGGATGATTTCTAGCATAATTCAATGTATATATGTCTTGTATGCTCAACTTGTCCTGCTGAACCCAGATATACCCTGCCTTTGCAAACAGTGTAGATCCAGATCGGTTGGCTTCTGAGGAAGTCAACTGATCTGGACTTGCACTGTTTGTCTTTCAATTTGTGAATTTATGACAACACTGTGGATTAAGTAATCTTATTGGCTGATAATTAGGACAGGGTGTGGCATCTTAATTTATTCAGCATGACAAGGTTTAATAATCATAATTATAGCTGTAGATAAGAGGAACAAAAGAGTCCAAGTGGCAGAGTTGTTAGCGCTCCCAACGCTGGATCACAAGGTCTCGGGTTTGAATCCCACTGGAGGCGGAATTCGGCTTATGACTGTATGGCACTCATTGGACAGAGCCTTTCATGATCACCCTTACATCATCTCGATATGATTTAAATAATATTGAAAGGGATGTAAAATACCAAATCATCATAATTATAATTATAGCTGTAAGTAAGAGGAACATTTAGATATACACATCAACCTCTTTATAACATGGTTCATTAGAACACAGTTTTGGATATTACACGGTCCAAAGATGGACCCCAAAAATGTATAGATTATATAGAAAAATGACCATAAATGGTCATTTTTCTATATAATCTTTATATTTTTGTTTGGATATAACACAGTTGTTTAACTAACATTGTTTGTGCTTTGGACCCCAACAATAGTCTTATAAAGAAATTGTGGTGTATTTTTTTCTCATTATTTCTCTTTAAAAACATACCTTATTGGTACACCATGGAATCAGCAGAATGACTTAATTCCAATGAATACCACAACACATGATTTTGTAGAGAAATCAGAAAAATATCAATAAATAGTCTTATCTAGAGCTGTGATAATTGAATAGTAACACAGACATGTATTCATGCATTGCAGTCCTTTTTCACATTTGTTTGCTATTTTATAAAACATGATTTTATAATGGGTCTCAAATATATTACCAGTTTGATGCATTAACGCTGGTCCTGCTGAACCCTGATATGCCCTAACTTTGCAAACAATGTAGATCCAGATCAGATGGCTTCTTCAGAAGCCAACTGATCTGGATCAGCACTGTTTTGTCGTTATGTATATGAATTTGTATCAAAAGCCTGGATCAAAGAATCTGATTTGTCTGAAAATTAGAAGTGGGAGTAGCATCTTAATTTATTCAGCATGGCAGGGGTTATCAAAAAACTGTGTGTCCAATTTGTATGTAGTCTTGTGTGTTTAAAAAGTTTAATGGCTACATGTATTTTGTATACAAACATGGTTAGCTAACATGCATTTAAATTATACATATAGAGTTCAGCATATGTATAATTTAAATGCATGTTAGCTAACCATGTTTGTATACAAAATACATGTAGCCATTAAACATACAGAGTTCAGCAAAACGGGCCCCCGTAGCCTAGTGGATAAGAGAGTTGACTCTTAATCCATTAGGTTTCTCACCGCTGTGGTTCAAGCCTCGCTCGGGTCATATGTGGGAAAGCCAAGTTCTGCTTACGGATGGTCAGGTGGTTTTTCTCCGGGTTCTCCGGTTTTCGCCCACCTTCGATGAACGATCGGCTCGATATAAGTGAAATATTCTTGAAAGGGCCGTAAAACCCAAATAAAAAAAAAAATAAAAAAAAAATAGAGTTCAGCAATATCATTGTCATAGCTTTTCCCGCCACACAATAGTGGTGGGTTATTGTGGTTTTTATGTTGGTCCTCTATGTCTGTCCATCGTATATCCATCCATCTGTCCATCATAGGTATTCTCGTCTGTCTGTAGTTTTGGTATGCGCATTGATAGTGTGGAGCTCTAGTTATGGATTGCTAATGAGCTAATGAGTTATCTGCCCACCACATGATAGATGCGGGGTATTATCGTTTCATGTGTTTATTGTATTATAGCCATGAATATTACAGTAACAACTTTGTATACTGGGACACATTAAATACTGGGACACCCATATTTATTTGAAATATTTATTTGCTTAGTAGCTAATTCTTTTCTTGTAGAATAGACCCATTTCCAGAAGGGGGCAAAACAATGTTGACTGAGTTGCCTTCCCCCTTAAACGTGTATCCATTCCCCTTAAAGGACAGGATTTTTTGGAGGGTACAAATTCTTGCCTTTAAGAGCAGCCCTGGCCCTAAGGTTATAAAACTTTTTCATGCTCAACTCGGTTGAGCATGAAATGAGTTGAGCTGAGCATGAAGTGTGTCCTGCTAATAAGTTTCAAATTACTATCAATAGCTGAACAGAGCTTAGCATCAAAATTTCTCTGCTAATAATATGAAAATGTCAGTTATTGTTGGTATTTTCATATTTATTAGCAGAGAAAATTTCATGCTTAGCTGAGTTGAGCATGGAAAAAGTCTTATAACCTCAGGGTCTGTTTGAGAAGGGAGCCAAATACTTTCAGATCAAATGAGCTCTCTTGGAAATACATCCATGTACTTTAAATCTTGCAACAATGTAATACACTTTTAAATTAAAAATTGGACATGAAGGAAAAAAACAACTTGAAAGTGTGGTAGGCTACAGAGATGAGACAGTTGTCCAATATATAGGTTGATTATGTCATCGTTTAACACTGCCTGGCCCCGAGGTTATAAAACTTTTTTCATGCGCACCTCAGTTGAGCATGAAAATTTCTCTGCTAATAAATATGAAAATACCAACAATAGCTGGCATTTTCATATTTATTAGCAGAGAAATTTTCATGCTCAGCTTTGTTTAGCAAGAAAGAATTTGCAGTTGTTAGTAACCTTAGATTTATTAGCAGGACAAATTCCATGCTCAGCTGAGTTGAGCATGAAAACAGTTTTATAACCTCGGGGCATGATTGAATTCGTCCATTAACCTTTAGCAGTCACTGTTCAAATTCAGCAGAGGACAGTTTGATGATATTTATCTTCTTTAGCTAGAAAATAAGGTCTGCCATTTCATGCAAATGACCAGGAGGTCGCGGGTTCAACCCCCGCCGAGGTCGGCAACATTCTTTCGTGGAGATTGATCATGAAATATTTTCTACGGTCATTCTCTCCCTTCCGCTGATTAAGGAAGGGCAGTTGTCAGTTTCTGGCGAAAGAATGTGCACAATACTGGTTAACCGCTTAGAGGACTAAGCCTGCCCAGTAAATGTGTGATTAGGTAAACTGACCTCGCTCGACATGACCCCATTGGGTTGACTGGGCCGTAAAACCCCAACACAAACAAATTCATGCAAATGAACTCCTGGGGTTTGACAATTCGCACAAAATATCAAACCTTATGTTCTGGGAAAATAAGAAAACATATTTTAGAATGTCATCTACTGATTTTTTTTACCAATCATGCTCTTTAAGTATGTGGTATTGTTGCTTGGACTGCATGGCTACTGAGATTGGTTTTGGCCTTACCAGCAAGACATCTTATTCATTTTTTTGCAGCCCAAAGGAATTGTTCTGTTGCAGAAACAGATACAGTGGACTCTCGTTATCTCGAATTCCAAGGGACTGTCTGAAATACTTCGAGATATCCGTACCTCAGCATATCAGATTTGCAGAATTGAGGAAAAATAAATCGAGCAACTACATTCCACAAATGTATATGTAACTTGACTCCTGGAGTTAGAAATATATTGAAAATATTGTGGAAAAGAGGAGAAATTGCTCCTTAGGAGCAATTTCTCCTCTTTTCCACAATATTTTGTTATATTTTCATGTTTAAACAGGGACCAGATTTTCATTTCGAGATAAGCAGTAATTCAAGATAGGCGAGGTCGAGATAACGAGAGTCGACTGTAAATAGTTTTGGAATGAAATTATTGGCTGCATGCTCTTTTTTTTTGCATGGTATATTTTATTCAGATGTCAGGCCTCCTAGCGAAACCTATAAAACCTATAATAACCTATAATTTTGTGTTAAACCTATAAAACCTTTATTTTGTTCATAAAACCTATAAAAAGCCTGTATTTTCATGAAAAAACCTATATTTTTCACTTTTTGAACCTTCTTGCGACTCAACCCTAACTTTTCTTCAAAATGCACTACATTTTTTTACTTTTTAGTCCCATAAAAAGTGATGAAAACTGTCAAGAAATTGTAATTTTTTTCCTCGCTCGCTTCGCTCGCTCGGACTTTGTAAAATTCAGATCAACTTTATCTGAGTAATTGTGGCACAAAAATTCATCAAATATTTTTTCTTCAGTTTTAAATCTTTATGTGAGTTTGGAAGACTCTTTTTTTAACCTGTATTTTTATTGGAAAACCTGTAAATAACCTATATTTTGAGTAAGAAGAACCTATATAAAAACCTATATTTTCAAAGTGGGCCACTAGGAGGCCTGAGATGTGTTTGGATAAAAAAAAAGTGTGTTTAAAATACAGCAAAAATATACTTTGACACGTTTGTTTTCTGAAATCCTTCTAAATTTTAAACTGATGTGACTTGTTTGTGCAAAACTTTGTTCTCACTTGATTGTGTTTGGCTGCATCTTTCAGTAATCATTGCATGTTTTATGCCTGAATTTTGATCTGAGGTGGAAACACGTCTTTGTCATGTAACAGAATTATGAATAAATATTATTTTTTTTCTACATTCATCTTGAAATGTCTCTAAATACCAGTATCATTACATTAACACATCTATGTAAAATGTATACTTCTTACCATAGCTCTAGTGAAGCCAATTTTTAACTTACGAAAAATGGACATTTTCCCTCATTTCTCCACAGAAACATTGATGCGCAGTATACAAAAGGGCCCTTGCAATTTGTGGACAACGTAGGTCCAGATCAGGGTGCACAAATGTGCTGTCTAATTTGGGCGTTTTCTGTCTTCGACTTTTACTACAGATTTCACTGATTCTGTAAGCGGACAACAAAGGCCCAGATCAGCCTGCACTTATTGTCCGCAAATTACATAAGGGCCCTTTTTATACATTATGCATCATATGTTGTGTGTCTCTGTAGAAGTGTCTCTACAAGGCACTTCTAATGAGTACTCATAAAATATTTTTAAGGAGAAATAAAGAAGTACACATTTCATAGATCTTTAACCCATAAAGCGCCAATCACAACTGCAGCAGACGACAATTTTTTTTTTTTTTTTTTTTTCAGAGAAAACAAGTCTTGACATTTTATGTGAATTGTCTGCTTGGCAGATGATTCACATGAAATGTCAAGACTTGTTTTCTCTGAAAAATAAAAAAAAAAAAAAATTTGAATGTCGTCTGCTACAAATTTTGCTTGGTGCTATAAGGGCTAAATGTAATGTTCTGGAGCACAGTAGGTTGCCCCTGAGATGTCTGGAAAATTGTAATGTCTAGTTTTACATTAACCCTTGTCCTGATGAACACGGATATACCCTGCCTTTGCAAACAGTGTAGATCCAGATCAGTTGGCTTCTGAAGAAGAAGCCAACTGATCTGGATCTGCACTGTCTGCCATTAAGTATTTGAATTTGTAGCAACAATCTGGATCAAGTAATCTGATTGGCTGAAAATTATAAGTGGGTGTGCATCTTGATTTTTTCAGCAAGAGAGGGGTTAACATTCCAAACATGGATGCCATACTTTGTAAAGGTTATTAATCAGTTTGTTATGTGTCTGATAGTAACACTGAAGTGTTTTTTTTTTTGTTTTTTTTTTATGATAAAGAGAGTTTCCTATACTCTTGCATAGCTCTAAATAAGAGGGGATATCAGGTTTTTTTTATTTCTGCATGAAAACATGTTGTAGGTACTCATTAGAAGTGCCTTCCCAAGGCACTTCTAATGTGTACCTACAACGTGTTTTTATAGAGAAATAAGAAAAATATCAGTACAATGTACCATTTAGGTGAAAAAATAATGAGCCTTAGCTGGAGCTATGATCTTGAATCACAATAGAAATTGTAACAAGAAATGACCTGATCAGACTGCAAATGAGCAGGCTAATCTGGGCTTTTATTGCCTCATATCCAATTATGACTTTATTTCTCATATTAGGTTCCTTATATTCCTATTTTGGAAAAAAGAAGTTTATATGGCTATGTACGTATGGTACATGTATACAAGTGAGCCTCTACAAATAGAAAACAACTTTATGATTAAGGCTGGCACAATTAATCGGATAATCGATTAATTGATCAATAAAATGATGAATGATGAAAATGATTATCATTACAGATTTGCTAATAATCGATCATTTGATTTCTGTGTCTGTTACTTTACTGTACTATTCTGTGTCTGTTACTTTACTGTATTTATCCTTAATATTCAGACACCTCAACTCCTTACCATACTTTATCTAAATTTGAGCAAGTACAATTTACTACCCACAGCTGTGTCTAAAATAGCTTAATGAGTCGAAAACAGTGTAGAACCTGATCAGATGCTGCGTTTGCGGCATCTCATCTGGGTCTACACTGTTTGCTCAGGCCTGTCTGACCAAATACAGTCCTGAGCAAACAGTGTAACATATGGTAACATATGGTAAGAGTCCTTCTCAGATGGGTAAAATTATGACCAAATCTTCAGTGATTACTAATCGATTATCGATCACAGTGGCAGGACTGATAATTGATTATCTTTTCAGCTTTGATTAACCAGCCTTATTTATGACATATGCAACAAGTGTAGAGCCATATCAGCAAGGGCCCAGTTGTTCAAAGCATCGTTAGCTGTTTTAGCAGATTCAATATGCAATATTCTGATATTTTTTGCTGAAAAAATGTGAGTAGCTTTTGCACTGCAAAAGGTACTCACATTTTTTCAGCAAAAATTTCAGCATATATGCGTTTCACTCAATGTAAATTTTAACGAATCCTTAACTAACAACATCGTTAGCTTTGAACAACTGGGCCCTGAGCGACAATGCAGTCTGATCAGGGTGGGACTACACAGGCGACAATCATAAGATTTGGATTTTAAGGGAACGTAGTACACTTAGTAGTTTTCCAGCAATGTTTTACAAAGGAATTCCTGTTTGCTTTCCTGCAAATCAGACCCCTTCTGAAAATGAATCTATTCTAAAAGGAAAGAATTTGCTCCCAAGAGAGCAAATTCTTTCCTTTTTGAGTAGACTCCTTTTGAGAAGTTGACAAAGTTGCCTCTTCTGAAAGTGTGGGGTAGTTGGGTGGTGCGAAGGTGTCGTGTATCTTATGTCACCGGGGCGTCCAACTGATACTGGCTTACAGTTGGGCAAGGCCTGCTATCCTTGTAGCAGGTAAGGGTAGAG
Source organism: Anodontia alba (assembly GCA_964016985.1). Taxonomy (NCBI): domain Eukaryota; kingdom Metazoa; phylum Mollusca; class Bivalvia; order Lucinida; family Lucinidae; genus Anodontia; species Anodontia alba. The sequence goes on from OZ024832.1 coordinate 49,893,763, forward strand.
GGGAATGTTTTTATCTCTTCAGTTTCTTCACTGTCATTTCTTCCTTGTCCCTCTCTTTAATCTCCTCTACTATCTCTTCTCTCCTTTTCTCTGGGAGATGACACAAAATGACCCACATGGGTTGATGTGTCATTAAATCCCTACACAATCAATCTGAAAGTGTATCCATTGCCTTATAAATTCCATTAGTGAACATCATAGACACACATCAGACTACACAAATGCACAGACAGATCTGGGTCTCTGCCAGTTGCATATGTCATAAGGTTGGTTTTTATCTCGAGAGGCTTACCAATATATATTGCATGAAATAAAATGGCCTATTGTTATGATTAATGACTGCCACGAGAAAAAAAGGTTTTAAGCTCATTCTAGAATGATCTGTGTCATAAAAAATGATTGTAAACTTGCTCTAGCACTACTTTTATCTTATCTTTTCAGCAGCGAATCCATTTGGCAGTGGTAGTAATACATCTTTGACGTCACAAGCGACACCAGGAATGCCTGGTACAGCTAATACAATGGGAGCCAATCCATTTGGAGGCACAGCACAGCAAGGGGGTTTTGGGGGACAGTTTGGGGCTCCAACAGGAGCCCCTGTTTCAAATCCTGGGTTTGGACAATTTGGGGGTGTCACCTCTACACAAGGTGGTTTTGGACAGTATGGAATGCAGAATGGTGGGTTTGGCGGAATGCCATCAACTGCCGGGTTTGGTGGTGCACAAACCCACACAGCTTCAGGGTTTGGAGGACAGGGTTATGGGGGCCAACAAGCAGGATTTCCACAGCAGCAGCCGGGGTTTGGAGCCCCAGCTGGTTTTGGGGGTCAGCCAGCTGGAGGCTTCGGAGGCCAGCCACAACAAATGCAGGGATTTGGAGTTCCAGCAGGTGGTGGCTGGGGTCAGCCTGGTTCTAGTTCCACAGTAAACCCTTTTATGGTAAGTTTGCCTTTGTTTAGCCCATTTTAGTCTGCAGACCCCAAAAAGGGTAACTTGCAAACAGCCCAGACCCAGATCAGAGGCCACAGAATGCGGCTTCTAATCAGGATCTACAATGTTTGCATTAGATACAGGAATTTCTATAAAACATAGGACCTTGTAATGATAAAAACTAACTATACACCCTGCTATTAGAAATAGACTTGTCCAAAGAGTTGAGGTAGAAGAGTCCACTCAGTGTAAATGGGTTAAAATTTCCTAGCATTAGATAAGAGGGATATCCAAAAAACTGTTTTTATTTTTTTTTTTCTGCAAAACGTTTTTGATACATTTTGTATTTTTAAGAAGGGTCCTATTAAGGAACATCTAATAAGTTCCTAAAATGTACATTTTTGTAGAAAAATACATGTATGGTAAACTTTCGTACACAAAAGTTCCTAAGAAAACCTGCTTATGAAAACAGTGCAAACCCAGATTAGACTGCTCCCGAAGGAGCAGTCTGATCAGTCTGCACTGTTTGCCATTCCGCTAAGTAATTTAAGAAACAACTGTATAAAAGGACAAAAAAGTATGGAAAAGAAAAAAACTGTTGGAAATTTTTGGACAGTTACCATACTAATATTTGTGTTTATAGAAAGCTCTTATCTAGAGCTTTGTCTGGCAAATATTTACGTCGATTTCTCAGACAGACTGTTTAGATCCAGATCAGGACCCAGTTGTTCAAAGCATCGTTAGCTTAACAAGCTTGGTAGCTTAACAAGCTCGTTAGTGGTCAAAATGTTAACTACTCTAGTAAGTACAGTATCTAATTCACAGGTATTTTTGCTGAAAAAATGTGAAAAGCTACTCACATTTTTTCAGCAAAAGTATTAGCATATATGCCGTATTTGATGATCAAAGTTTTAATGAGCATTAACTAACGACATCTTTAGTTTTGAACAACTGGGCCCAGACTGTTTCAAAATTGTAACAAATATCCATCATTGCTCCAGATAAAAGGGGATACCAGGGCCCAATTGTTCAAAGCTAACGATGTCGTTAGTTAACGATTCGTTAAAATTTACATCTAGTGATACGCAAATATGCTGAAATGTTTTGCTGAAAAAATGTGAGTGCAAAAGCTACTCACATTTTTTCAGCAAAAAATATCAAAATATTGTGTATTGAATCCGCTAAAACAGTTAACGAAATGACCCTTAACAAGCTTGTTAAGCTAACGACGCTTTGAACAACTGGGCCCAGGTTAATAATTTTCTTGATAATTTTTGTTATTGTACTGAGGGCTTACATGATACATACCTTATGTTGGGCTCCAAACTGCAGTAAGTTGCATATGCAAAAGCTACTCACATTTTTTTCAGTAAAAATATTAGCATTATATGCCATATTTAATGATGAAAGCTTTGATGATAAGTTAATTAATGACATTGTTAGTTTTGAACAACTGGGCCCAGGCTTATAAAAATTGGCATAACATCTATTAAATGTACCCAGTTCACTTAAATATTTTCCATAATAATTTTTGCGTGTTTGAAATTTCAGGTCATTTACTGTATAAACAATGGATTAAACCCTGTGATAACCTGATTTTTCCCTTGTTTACATACCTGCTAATTATCTAGTAGCTCAGTTGTTCCGAAATATTTAATTAATGTAATAATGCAGTATAGTCATTCAGGTCATGTTGATTATGATAAAGCCCTATCTGTGACATTGATCTGGGCCCAGTTGTTCAAAGCATCGTTAGCTTAACAACCTCGTTAAGGGTCATTTCGTTAACTGTTTTAGCGGATTCAATATACAATATTTTGAAATTTTTTGCTGAAAAAATGTGAGTAGCTTTTGCACTGCAAAAGCTACTCACATTTTTTCAACAAAAAATGGCAGCATATTTGCGTATCACTTGATGTAAATTTTAACGAATCGTTAACTAACGACATCGTTAGTTTTGAACAACTGGGCCCTGATATTTAGAAAGTTGACCCTTAATGCACCACTTACAACATGCGTAGATGACATTCTAAATTATGAACAGTAAAACTTCAATGACTCAAAACACCAATGGCTTGTTTACCGTGGCTGATTTGAACATGTTTTTGAGTCCCTTGCAAATTATTCCAATAGCTCATGGAAATAAATATGAAGGGATATTTCAGGAAATGTTTCTTATTTTATCATGAAAATGTATGTTGTGTTTGCTCATAGAATTGCTTCATTGAGGCAATTCTAATCAGTTCACTCAACATACCATTATTTTATAGAAGATGGAAAAGACATCCCTAAATTATCCCCATTTGCCCTCTGATTACCTGGCACTATGATTAACACTCACTGGCTCAAACTGCCCATGTGTAGAACAAATTTCCTTGGCCCAAAGTTGTTTAAGCCGTTTAATTTTGACTAAATTTTTTGTTTTTTTCAAATAAAGTAAGGCTTCTCATTTCAGTGAATTGTCTACCTACACATAAAATGTTAAGCCTTATTTTCTTTGCTACAGTTTTGAATGGGACTTTAACCCTTAAAGCGCCAAGAAAAACTGCATCTGAAAATGTCGTCTGTTTATGTCGTCTGCTGAATATTCTAGCAGACTTTTCAAACCTATTTTTGCATACAGGCAAACAGTGTGGACCCTGATCAGACTGCTCCTAAAGGAGCAGTCTGATCTGGGTCCACACTGTTTGCAAAAATGACTTTTAAAATCACAAGCAGATGACAAAGCAGACGACAATAGTTGTGATTGGCGCTTTAAGGGTTAAAGGTTAATGATAAAATGTTTGGCCAGTGTTTACAAATCAGATATGTCAATCAAAATAGAGGTGTAATTTAAACATGAACAGTTAAGGGCCATATAAGTCTGCTCATCCCGTCTGCTCAGATCACAGCTCTAGACAAGATGCTTTATTCTTGCAGCCAAATTTTGTTCATAATTTTCTGACTTCTCTACAAAAAGGTATCTTATGGATACTTATTAGCTTCAAATGAGTACCCACAACATACGTTTCCCTGGAGAAATTAGAAAAATACATAGAACCTCTTTACAAGATGATTCATTTTAAGACAATTTTGGATATAAGGTGATTTAAAGGTGTACCCCAAAAGTGTTGTATTCAAAGAAAAATGTATAGATTATATAGAAACATGACCATAAATGGTCATTTTTCTATATAATCTATATATTTTTGTTTGGATACAATACAGTTGTTTAGCTAACAATGGTTTTTACTTTGGATGCCAGCAGTGTAGTGTTATAAAGGTGTACCCCGAAAGTGTTTTATCCAAAGAAAAATGTATAGATTATATAGAAAAATGACCATAAATGGTCATTTTTCTATATAATCTATACATTTTTGTTTGGCTACAATACAGTTGTTTAGCTAACAATGGTTTTTACTTTGGATGCCAGCAATGTAGTGTTATAAAGGTGTACCCCAAAAGTGTTTTATCCAAAGAAAAATGTATAGATTATATAGAAAAATGACCATAAATGGTCATTTTTCTATATAATCTATACATTTTTGTTTGGCTTCAATACAGTTGTTTAGCTAACAATGGTTTTTACTTTAGACACCAGCAATACATGTTGTGTTATAAAGAGGTTGTGGCCCTGTCTGCCATCATGCATATATTTGTATTTGTTGTAGCCTCATGGGCTTTATAACCTTTTGGAATTTTGAAATAAAACTTACTTACTTACTTACTTACTTAATATTTGGATACTCTTCTTACCTGAAACTATGAAATTATTATTGAATATATATTTTTTTTTATTTTCAGTCGACAGCATCCCAAGCATCAGCACCAAAGGGTAGTTCTACAAATCCTTTCTTGTGATAGTGGTATATGTCACATAGGATTTTAAATATAGTTAGAGACAGAAGAGGGCTCTAGTTGAGATGTTATCGTTGAGATAAAATTATTGAGATTACTTTTCTCTGTGGAAATGTATGCTGTGATATTTCATTAGAATTGTTTCACTGATCGTTTTAGCCTTATACCACTCTCTTGGCTAATTCAGCAGATGACAAATTGATGATAGTTTCCTTATTTTTCCCAGAAACAGGAAAATTTTACCCAGAGTGCTAAGCGTTATACAGTTCTGATGGGGTGCCATAGCATATGTTCTTGTGGAGAAATGTGGAAATAACGCACCCTTTATTGAAAGCCCTGAGATATGTCACGGGGTTAGTGACAATTTTCTTATTTTTACATGAAAATATACATTGTTAACCCTTGTCCTGCTGAACCCGGATATACCTTGTCTTTGCAAACAGTGTAGATCCAAATTAGTTGGCTTCTGAAGAAGCCAACTGATCTAGATTTGCACTGTTTGCCATTGAGTATGTGAATTTATAGCAATAATCCAGATCAAGTAATCTGATTGGCTGAAAATTAGAAGTGGGCTTGGCATCTTAATTCAGCATGACAAGTGTTAAGTATTGTAATGAGATTCCAGATATCATAGGGAATATTATATGAATCAGCAAAATATTTGTTTCACTTAAACCTATCAAATTCTTCATATTTTCAGTTTAATCTTATAAATTATTGACTTTTTACCCAGGCAAAGTGTTGCAGTTTCAATGCAGCACATCCCACCTAGATAAAAAACAAACAGCCAGTAATAAGATTTACTGAAAAATTCAGATGTTCTGTGTTCTGATTGGTTGCTTTGCAACAATTATTTTGTTGATCCATCATTTATCACCAGTGAATATGTTTCCATGGAAAAGCAAGAGAAATATACATGTAAGTATTTTTATCACCCCTTTAACAAAGTTTCTAGAGCCCAGATGGGAGAAGAAAACCTGTCTGATGTTACAGTAAAATTGGCTTGGAGAAGAAAACCATTCTGGTATTACCATAACATTGGATGGGAGAAGAAAACCTTTCTGGTGTTACTGTAACATTGGTTGGGAGAAGAAAACCTTTCTGGTATTACCATAATATTAGATGGGAGAAGAAAACCTTTCTGGTATTACCATAACATTGGAAGGGAGGAGAAAACCTTTCTGGTATTACCATAGTATTAGATGGGAGAAGGAAACCTTTATGGTGTAAATTTAATATTGGATGGAAGAAAACTTTTCTGGTTTTACCATAATATTGGATGGAAGAAGAAAACCATTCTGGTGTTACTAATGTTGAATCCAAAGTCACATCTCAAGTAATGGTTTACCAGTAATACTCACTGCGGAACCAAGATTCCATGTTAACTTACTGTTGTTATATAATCAGAGGATGTGTTAAGGAGGAATATTTCATGATAATTCTGGGATAATTTTCATGTTCTCCATAAAACATGTGGGTACTCATTAGAAGTGCTCTCTGAAGCACTTCTAATGAGTACCCACATGTTTTTATGGTGCAGAGAGGCACTTCTAATGAGTACCTACATCATGTTTTTATGGTGCAGAGAGGTGCTTCTGATGAGTACCCACAACATATGTTTTTATGCAGAAATAAAAAAAAAAAAACTCATCCCACAGTTATCATCAAATGCTCCTCAAGAAGTCCCATGTATAGTGCTTTAAGTCTTGGGTGCCAAACGGTAGAAATTTTAATGAAGCTCTTTAGCATATTTTAAAGGATAGACCACAAGACCACAGTCAGATTGCCTTGACCACAAGACCACAGTCAGATTACCTCGACCACAAGACCACAGTTAGATCGCCTCAGCAATTTTAAAATACTATATTAAACCCAAGTATTCGGGCAGGCAAGCCTTGAGCAAACAGTGTAGACCCAGATCAAACTGCTCCTTAGGGCCCAGCATTTGTGGCTCCCTAATTTATTTGTTTGTTTTACCTTAAACCAGGTCTTCCACTAATGGAAATCTGGGAGAATACAGTTCCTAAAGTCTTTGTGGGACTTCCAAATTTCGGTCTGGATTTCTTTACTCATGAAACTATTGCAGCAAAAGTATATAAGGTGTGTAGAAATTATATGATTATAATTTATACTTATCAGATACTACACATATAACTTTAGTAAATAGCCATATTTTAATCTTTACCACTCTCTGGGCATTTTCAGCAGACAACACATTGATGATATTTTTCTTATTTTTCCCAGAAAACAGGATTTGACATTTCATGCAAATTGTCTCCTTAGGAGACAATTTGCATGAAATGTCAAATCCTGTTTTCTGGGAAAAATAAGAAAAATATTTCAAAATGACGTCTGCTGAAAATTTTACCCAGAGTGCTAAGCGTTAACCTGACTATAGGATTACATGGATAATCAAAGGTAACTTTCAAGTTTCTGTAACAGTCCTTAGTATTCAGTAGTATACTACAATTTCAACCCTTAAAGAGGTTGGCAACATTCTTTCGTAGAGATTGATCATGAAATATTTTCTACGGTCATTCTCTCCCTTCCGCTGATTCAAGAAGGGCAGTTGTCAGTTTCTAGCGAAAGAATGTGCACAATACTGGTTAACCACTTAGAGGACTAAGCCTGCCCAGTAAACGTGTGGTTAGGTAAACTGACCGTGCTCGACATGACCCCATTGGGTTGACTGGGCCGTAAAACCTCAACACAAACAAATTCAACCCTTAAAATGTTAATCACAACTGCAGCGGATGGCATTTTAATATTTTTTGTATTTTTTTTTTTTTTTTTTTTTTTTTTTTTTTTGAGAAAATAAGCCTTGACATTTCATGTGAATTGTCTGCCTAGCAGAAAAAAAAGATGGACATTTTATGTGAATCATCTCCCTGACAGATGATTCACATGAAATACCAAGTCTTATTTCTTCAGAAAAATAATTTAAAAAATACAATGTATTTAGAATGTCCTCTACTACAATTTTGATTAGTGCTTTAAGGATTAATGACTAGAAGTCTGGACTTCCTTTGTCATAATGTTAGTGAAAGCTCTATTTATCCATTGTAGACTGATAGAACTCCCCCACACAATAAATTGGAAGATTCCAATCTCAATTTTATGTATGTCAGGCTATGTGATTTAGATATTCCTAAAGAAAAATGGTGGAACTATTTGCAAACAGTGTAGACCCTGATCAGATGCTGTATTCTTTGGCATCTAATCTGGGTCTGCATTGTTTGCCAGTTACCCTTTTAGGGGTCTTCAGACTACAGTGGGTTAAACAGAAATGTGTATAGTTTCCATGTCTACCATTTTGTTACCTCATTGCTTAGCAACCATCTATAAATAGCGCATAGAAATAAGATATGAGCCAAAACATGAGAAAAAGGGTCCGTATTATGTACGTCCATAGCTCCAGATAAAAGGATAATTTATTTTTCTTGCTTCACCATGAAAACATGTTGTGGGTACTCTTTAGAAGCACCTTGTTGAGGCACTTCTAATGAGTTCCACAACATTTTTCGTTGAGAAATAACAGAAACGTGTATGTGAAAACATATGTTATGGAGAAATAAGAAAAATGTTAACACTTTTGATCGAAAAAGGTGCCTTAGCTAGATGTATGCACATTCTCAGTCTACTGACGGTATTGTTATCTGTTTACAGAATTATTGGATATTTTAATATATGTTGACAAACAGGGATGACACCGATGAGCAGGCTGGCCTGGATCTTTGGGACCCACATAAACAATAAGGACCCTTTTCTCATGGCAGGGCCCCAGAAATAATTTGCACTGTTCATGTCATGAGAAAAATGGGCATTATGGGCAATAGCAGATTGGATAGCCACAGAGTTCCCAATGAAGACAGATCAGACCCAGTAGATTTACTGGCGTCTGATTCTTCACTATGTGCACATGTCCAAAGGAACAGTTCTTGGGTATTGTAGTCTCAAATTGTTTAACAACATGACTCATATCTGTATACATGTATTTTGTTGCAATTTGTGATGTAAGTACCAGTTACATGATTGGCTGAGTAATGTAAATGATTGGGATCAGTCCTCAGCTGTTTTGTCCCCGACACCCCACCTCCAAAATCCCAGTGAAGCTGAAAAAAAAAAAAAAAAAAAATCTTTCAGGTTTTGCTCAGAGGGGTGATAGACTATAATAAGTACCCTAAATATTTGGACATGTTAAATCTTTACTTTAATTGTCAAATAAAAAAAAAATCCATTCAACTATCTCTTGATATGTCTTAAAGGTGCTCTTTGAGGCTCAATATTAGAGACTCAAGCTGATGTATTTACTGTTAGTATTGGGGAAACAGGCCTGAGCGAACAGTGTAGACTCAGATCAGATGCCGCAGAATGCGGCATCTGATCTGAGACTACATGTTTGCTGAGGCTTATTTCTCCAAATACTAAGGGGAGCCTGCCTTGGTGGCTTAGTTGGATGCGCGTTCAGTTGGTGATCTGGAGATTGCAGGTTCAACCCCCGCCAAGTCGGAAACATTCTTTCATGGAGATTGATCATGAAATATTTTCTACGGTCATTCTCTCCTTTACGCTGCTTCAAGATGGGTTGTTGTCATTTTCTGGCGAAAGAATGTGCACAATACTGGTTAACCACTTAGAGGACTAAGCCTGCACAGTAAAAGTGTGGTTAGGCAAAATGACCATGCTGGACATGACCCCATTGGGTTGACCGGGCCATAAAACCTCAACGTAAACAGACATAACAGTACTAAGGGTACATATGGTAAGCTAATGCCATGATGACACCCATTGTTCAAGATAAACAAAACATTATAGTAGAAAGGGCTGGTAGTTTTCTTATTTCAAAAATACATGTATTGTGGGGACGTTCTAAAATTGCATCAGTAGGGCTTACTTGTGAGGTCAAGCTGTTCTGATAAGTACATTTGTACCCACAATGTTTGCTTTTTTGGAAAAATGAAAGTGAAGCAATTCTAATGAGTGCACATGGTGTCTTTTTTTGGGTGGAGAAACTAGAAAAATATCACTTTATTTAGCCCCAAATTTCTTATCATGTCATGGTACTGATTTAGTCTGTTACATGTATGAAATAAAAAAAAATAAACAAGTTTTTGTGATTTGGTTAAATATTTGTTTTATTTTTAACCATTTTACTGACTTGTCATCGATATTTGTTGCTAAAAATAGTTCTCATTTAATTTGTAACTACATTTTGTTAAGTTAAATATTTTGGTTGCTAATGTAAATAAAGAGAAAAAAATAGTTTTTGTGCCTTCATTTTTTTTTTTTTTTTTTTTTGTCTGGATATATTTCATGTTCTTCCAACTGTCATTTTTATATCAACCCTAGTTTTATTATTCTATGGCCATAATGGTGAGGTCACATGAATCTTTACTTTGTCTCCAGACTGTATCTAAAAATACAGATGTACATGCATCAGTCTAGATAGGAGGGGGTATCAGGTAAATATTTTCTTATTTCGCCATGTAAACATATGTTGTGGGTACTCATTAGAAGTGCCTCCTTTTCTCCATGAAAACATATGTTGTGGTACTCATTAGAAGTGCCTCGTGGAGGCACTTCTAATGAGTACCCACAACATATGTTTACGTGGAGAAATAAGAAAAATATCAATACTTTTTGATTGAAAAAAGCATCTTGTCAAGAGCTGTGACATGTACACATATTGGAAAAGGCCACATTCACAAAGCACAGACTTCCTGAGTCACAAAGAAGAAGCGATGAAGAAGCACATTTTGATCAAAAGAAAAACAGGAAATGCAGGGAGGAGAAACTTCAGGATCAATCCTGATTTCAGGATTGAGAACTTTCATTTTAAGCATGAAATTTCACTTTTACACTTGTTAACATGACCATCATTTTGTGTCAAAAGTAGTTATTTGGGTTAATACATGCCTAAAATAAATTTAAAAAACTAATTATCAAACTAATTATTAGTTGTATAGGTCCCAATAAGAGTGAGTATCCCCATAATAATTTTCTTATTTCTCAATAAAAATATGTTGTAGGTACTCATTAGAAGTGCCTCAGGGAGGCACTTCAAATGAGTACCCACAACATATATTTTTATTGAGAAATATCCCCATAATAATTTTCTTATTTCTCAATAAAAATATATGTTGTAGGTACTCATTAGAAGTGCCTCAGGGAGGCACTTCAAATGAGTACCCACAACATATATTTTTATTGAGAAATGAGAAAGATAGTAAAAATATTGAGAAATAAGAAAAATAGTATGTGAGGTTGTTTTTTTGGATTCAATTTTTAGATTTCAGGATTGATTATTAGCGACTATTCTCAACCCTGGAAATGGTCAGCCAAAACTATGAGGGAGGAAGGGAACTTAAACTAGTTTTTCTGACACTTGTACAAAGCATCGCCCTTAGTTGTGATGCAGTTCCAAAACACAAGTATATCTTCAACTTGCATAGAGTTTTTCTCATGCGTCCCCTGTAGCCTAGTGGATAGGAGAGTTGACTCTTAATCCATTAGGTTTCTCACCGCTGTGGTTCGAGCCTCGGTCTGGTCACGTGGGAAAGCCAAGTTCTGCTTACGAATGGACCTGCTTACGGATGGACAGGTGTTTTTCCCCGGGTTCTGCAGTTTTCACCCACCTTTGATGAACGATCGGCTTGATATAAGTGAAATATTCTTGAAAGGGCCTTAAAACCCAAATCAAATCTACCTTATGAGTTAAACACCTCAGTAGAACGTGTTGCTGCCCAACTGTACTAGGTAAAAAGTTTAAACTTTATTTTTCTTTGATTACAAGAAAGCACGATGAACTTATAAATACATTTTCAAAAGTGCAGGTGCTGGTGTTTTGTGGTCATAGATGTTGGAGGAACCCGGGGAAAACTGGTCACCTTGGATGGGTCACCACTGCCCTTTCACATGCCAGTACCTGGAATCAGACCCGAGCAGCAGTGGTGACAAGAAAGAGACATACCTCTGCACTGCCCAGGCCCTGTGTGGAAGCATTCCACTGAACAGTTCATATGCACAACAATAATGCTTAGCACTCTGGGTAAAATTTTCAGCAGTTGACATTTTGAAATATTTTTCCCAGAAAATAGGATTTGCCATTTCATGCAAATTGTCTCCATTGCAGTTAATTGCATGTTATGTTGAATTCTGTTTTCTGGGAAAAATATTGCCAAATTGTAGTCTGCTTAATTAGCCTAGTGAGTGGTAAAGATTAAATTTTAGGGGATTTAGTACACCTAGTAGAGTTTCTGCCATTCTTTACAAAATAGACAACTTCCTGCATTCTTTTGTGCAAACCAGGCCCCAGATTATAAAATGTTTTTCATGCTCAACACAACTGAGCATGAAATTTGTCCTGCTAATAAATCTCAAATTGCTAATAATTGCAAATTCTTTCTTGCTAAATATGGCTGAGCATGAAAATTTCTCTGCTAATAAGTATGAAAATGCCAACTATTGTTGGCATTTCATATTTATTTGCAGAGAAAATTTCAGGCTTAGCTGACTTGAGCATGAAAAAAGTTTTATATCCTCGGGGATAATCCTTTGTGAAAAGGGGTTTACTCTAAAAGAAAGGGGAGGGAAATGTAGATTAAGATCATCCTGTGCATCTGTGCAGTCTTGTCGGGTCTTTGCTGTGAGTTGATACATTCAACAATATCTAAAGATTATGTAAGTAGACAGTAAAAGGCCCTGATCAGGCTGCATTTTGGTGCAGTCTGGTCTGGGCCTAGGCTCTCTACATGTGTCAGAAGGCACTTTTTCATTTGACTTGGCACAACTGATATTTTCTGGTTGAAATTGATATAATGGATGGATTAATATGAATATAATTCAATATATGTATATTTTTATTTTACATATCAATTGGTTTTATGCTAAAAGTTATCAATCAGATGCATGTTAAAATGTATCTATGATGCATATTAATACAAACCAAATGTCTTGATTTGAATTTTTATTTGTGTACAAGGTACTTTTATATTTAAACTGAAGTAATATTTTTGGCACTTTGTCATTAATTTAAGCCTTGCAGCCCTTCACACCAAAATTAATACCCTGCAAACAGTGTAAATCCTGATGAGATGGCTCATATTGAGCTGTCTTGCCAGGTTCTACACTGTTTGCCATTCTTTCATTTATTTTTGACTGACACCTCTTTTTGAGTCTATGAACATGTCCAAATTCAAAGATGGTCAGATTCATTTCAGAAACACAGGGATGGAAGGGTTTTCTCTGGGAGCAAATTCTTTCCTTTAATAGTAGCCCCTATTTTTGAAAGCGACACTAAGGGGATTTTTTTTTTCAAGATTTTACCTGACATAATTTGGTTCTGGCTATGCAATGTGTCTGCAATATCTGGCTGTTGTAATGGACTATTACAAACATATTTTCATCATTCTGAACAGGCTTGCTAGTAACACAAGTAAATGTAAACTCGATATAAAACTATTAACGTCATCTTCATTTATAGCATTTCTTTAATTTTAATCTTCAGTCTGCTTAATGTATGCATCAGCAGATGACATTTTAACCCTTGTCCTGCTGAATAAATTAAGATGCCATGCCCATTTCTAATTTTCAGCCAATCAGATTAAGTGATCCAGATTGTTGATATGAATTCACATACTCAATGGCAAACAGTGTAGATCCAGATCAGTTGGCTTCTTCAGAAGCCAACTGATTGGATCTGCACTGTTTGCAAAGGCAGGACATATCCAGGTTCAGCAGGACTAGGGTAAAAGTACTTTTTCTTATTTTTCCCCAAAACCAGAGCTTGGCATTTCATTCAGCTTTTCGCCCCAGAATAACAGAGCTTGACATTTTATTTTGATTGTGTCTGCATAAAATGTCAAGCTTTGTCTGGGAAAATTCAAAAAAAAAAAAAAAAAAAGTCACTCATTAGCCATCTGCTCATTGACCTTGAGAGTGTCAAAGGTCAAAACTTAAATGCTAGTCAGATAATTGAGTTTTCTTCTTAGTTAGGATAGGATCTTAACCTTCAAAGTGCCAACCACAAGTGCAGCAGATGACATTTTAATTTTTTTTCAGAGAAAATAAGGTTTGATATTTCATGTGAATTGTCTACCTAGCAGACAGTTTACATGAAATGTCTAGTCTTATTTTTCTCTAAAAATTTGTAAGAAAGATTTAGAATGCCATCTGCTACAATTTTGTTTGGCCTTTTAACACTGCATGTAAGGTAAAAATTTCAGCAGATGACATTTTTCTTATTTTTCCTAGAAGGTATGATCTGACACTTCATGCAAATTGTCTCCTAAGGAGACAGTTTCCATACACTGTCAGATCTTCTAGGAAAAATAAGAAAAATATCACCAATTTTTATTTGTTGTCTGCCCATAGCATGGTAAGTGTTAAGAATAAAGGGTTCAGCAAAGAGGGAGAAGCTTCTGTTGTTGGAGGGAGACCAGCCGGAAGTTTTCAGATGTTCTTTGTTTTCCCTTTATGAACCCCTCCAAACAGAAATCAGCTTGACAATATGCATTCTGTGTGGACCCCAATTCAAACTGCATCTGTGATTTTCAATGAGGATAATTACGTGGAGAGGAGTGAGTAGCTTGGACCTTGATCAGAATGCAGATGTTTAGATGCACAGGCTGATCTACACTACTCTGTTCATATAGATATGACATCGCCATTTCTGATTTGTGGGGTTCATATGTTCATTGTATTTTCAACATCCTCATTGGCTGTCAGCAGGGCAGAATTGCTTTCCATGGGAACTTTTCCCTTCCAAGTCCCCTCTGTATTGGGCCATAGTATTTTTACCATGACAGCTGACAAATAGCTGATCAGACATGTTATCCTAGTAATATAACTTAGTAGTTATTTCTTAACCCTTGTCCTGCTGAATAAATTTAGATGCCACACCCACTCCTAATTTTCAGCCAATCAGATTGCTTGATCCAGGTTGTTGATACAAATTCACATTCTTAATGACAAACAGTGCAGATCCAGATCAGTTGGCTTCTTTTGAAGCCAACTGATCTGGATCTACACTGTTTGTAAAAGCAGGATATATCCAGGTTCAGCAGGACAAGGGTTAAATTATTAACAATGCAATTACAAAGAAATAGTCAGTAGTTGGGATATATTGTATTTAGCCAAAATATTTGGGCAGGTATGGCTGAGCAGATGTGTTCTCAGAGGTTAACTTTTTTCATTTTTCATGCTCAACTAGGCTGAGCATGAAATTTTCTCTGCTAATAAATATGAAAATGCTAACAATAGTTGGCATTTTCATATTTATAATCAGGGAAATTTCATGCTGAGCTGTGTTTAGCAAGAAAGAATTTGCAGTTGTTGGTAATTTGTGATTTTAGTAGAAGCACAAATTTCATGCTCAGCTGAGTTGAGCATGAAAAAAGTTTTATAAATTCGGGGCCTGATTAGGGTGTAGGTCAGTGGCCTGATCAGCTTCTACATGAATTGCAGTTCAGCACATTTTATACATATCAGCATGTATTCAAACATGCTCGTATTTATAATGTAGGTTAACCCTGGTCCTGCTGAACCCAGATGTACCCTGCCTTTGTAAACGGTGTAGATCCAGATCATTTGGCTTCTGAAGAAGCCAACTGATCTGGATCTGCACTGTTTGCCATTAAGTATGTGAATTTGTATCAGCAATCTGGATCAAGTAATCTGATTGGCTGAAAATTTCAAGGGGGCGTGGCATCTTAATTTATTCAGCATGGCCAGGGTCAAGTATGGTAAAAAGTTATGGTGTCTGAATACATGTACTTCAGATAAACGCAGTAGCTAGCTTTATAGGTGGTTTGTTGCTGTAGAATTTATTTGAGTATTTTTTGCTTCTTTAGGTAATTTCAGTGAGTACCCACAAAATATATTTAAGTAACTTTTTACCGTATATTTTCGGACAGACAGGCCTGAGCAAACAGTCTAGACCCAGATGAGACACCGCAGAATGTGTCTCATCAGAGTCTACACTGTTTGCCCCTCATCCAGCAATTTTTAGAGACAACATCGGGTATTAAATTGTACTTGTTCAAATTTTAGAACAAGTATGGTAAGGAGTTGAGGTGTCCAAATACTTAGGGTAAATACAGTAAGGAAAATTATGTTCTGAATACTCTCCTCATCTGGATGTAGTAAATACTGTATTTGTAGAGTTGATTTTATTTCGGCCACAGTGTCAGAAAATGTACTTTCATATGTGCACCCAGCATTTTTTAAGACTCAGATTAGGTGTATTTTGTATAGCCAAGGATGAAAAGTTTCTTTATGCAGACAAGACTGATCAGACTGTGCAGGTATGCAGGCTGATTTGAGTTTTGTGGGGGCATATTTCCAACGGTACGTTTTTGCACATTATGATTCATTTGGTTTCTTAGAGTTCAGATATATTCACATCTCAGATATTTGCTTTTAAGAGAAACAAAATTAATAAGCCCTGGTGCTTTTGCATATATCCAGATAAGGGGTATCCATGTAAATAGTTCCCGTATATTTCCACAAAATCATATGTTGTTGGTACTCATTAGAAGTGCCTTGTCAAGGCACTTCTAATGAGTACCCACTACATATGTTTTCATGGAGAAATAAGAAAAATATTGACTTTTTTGACAGAAAAAAGTGCCCTGTCTGGGACTAATATCTTTGGAAATATGCAGGCAGTGAAGACACAACTCATCATTACGAGCTATCTCATCTGGAGCTACACTGTTTGCAAAGTTTCTGCAGGGATGAATGTGTTAATAGAAATTAGTCAGGGTCTGCTTTCATTGCTCTTAACTCTTTCGGTGCCAAATTTTAGATGACATTTGTCATCTGTTATTTTTTCTTTCTTTTTTTTTTTTTTTTTTTTTTTGTCGCAAACTATTGCTTGGGAAGAAGTTTATATGTACAGTTGAAAGACTGAATGTCAAACAGCATAGATCCAGATGAGACGGCTCATGATCTATGCTGTTTGCACAAGCTATTATTTTCACCCATGGCAATGATAGAGTTAAAACCTGTGGACCTTGGCAATTATGTCAGTGAACTACACTACAACTTCGTTATAACACGGTTTGTTATAACACGGTTTTGGATATAACACGGTTCAAAGATGGATCCCAAAAATGTATAGATTATATTGAAAAATGACCATTTATGTATTTAATCTATACATTTTTGTTTGGCTATAACAAGGTTGTTTAACTAACTCAGTTTATGCTAGGGACCCCAAAAATAGTGTTATAAAGAGGTTGTGGTGTATTTAGAGCGTGATCAAACTGGATAGCTGAGGATTCTGGCTGATCTTGATCTATTTGGATCACATTTGTGATAATGTAATCTTCAATTTAGAGAGGCTCACATCAGGGTTATTCTATTTATAATAAAATAACCCAGTCATATGTAGTCTTAAATTGATGATTTATAATATTTTGTGAGTGTGAGAAAAATAAACGTTGTACATATCTTTTTTTTTTTTAAACTGTACCTTTGTTGTATATATATGCTTGTAAAAAGGAATTATTTATCATGTATGTATGTATGTATGTATATATATATATGTACTGATATTCATTATATAAATGAGTTTCACCATGCAACAGGGAGTCTGGGAATGCTGCGGGCAACAATAACCATGATCAGACTATTATAGACAATAAATGCCATATACATAGCTCTAAGTAAGAGGGGTTATCAGATGAATATTATTTTCTTATTTCTTCATGAAAACATAGTATACTATAACCGACCTAATTACCACACATACCCTATAAGCGCACAGCCAAGCTATTTCATAGTCTTTAAGTTATAGCCCATGTATTTGTATTTACTTCTTTACAAAAGCATATTTTGTGGGTACTCATTTGAATTGACTTCACAAGTCAAGGCAATTCAAATGAGTACCCACAGTATATGCTATTAGAAAGACAATCAGAAACAAATATATTGTAAGCATCATTACACACCTGGTAATCTCGTAAGGGGTGGCCTGTAGTTATGCACTCAAAATCTTTACGCAAACTTCCGGCCATGATTTACGGGACATCCAAATGTCAACAAACGGGTAAGTTCTCCTGATTTATTGATTGCTAGCCAATTTTATAGACATATTTTGAAAAATCAGTCAATGCTATTCCCAACAGCTTTCATTTCTGCTCCGGAAAAGATAGGTGTGGGCTTAAAAACAAGCAGCTAATCTTTAATTTGATTTCACCCGGAGAAGGGTAGTACAATATCCCTGTTTTTACTTTTTTCCAGTGCAAAATATTTTACTAAAAGGTTTTCCAAGTAATTTTGAAAAACCTAACCACTGTGCGGCAATTAAATCACATACAGTATGTTGTGGGTACTCATTAGTAAAGTCTTGATGAGGCACTTTTAATGAGAACCCAGAACATAAGTTTTCATGGAGAAATAAGAGAAATAAAAAACTATCAATACATAACGAAAACATTCCTGTATAATTTTGACTCCCTTAAACTTCACTTTTTTTTTATTTCTGCTCAAAAACATAGATTATAGTTACTCGTTAGAACTACCTGGGCGAGGCAGTTCTAACCAGTACCCACAATCTATGGTTTGAGCAGAAATGATAAAAATATCAGAATTGTTATCTGAAAACTTTCAGGTTTTGGTGGTGAAATTTTCAATATGTTTGAATAGGCGTGTTTTAGTAATCCTGTTTTGGTTGAAGAAAGCACCTGTTCTGGAGTTTTGTGACCAGACTGCAAATATGTCTGTCTTATCATGGCCTTTGTTGTCTGCATACAGAATCAGTCTATACTTTGGAATGTATTCAACAAGTAGCAAATGTCTTGATAAAAAGGTGCACAGGTGGTGCAGTCTGGCAGTTGCTGTTTCCATATGCATAGCTCATGTTAAGGCACTTTTTCCAGCTAAAAAGTATTTACATTTTTCTTATTTATTGACAAAAACATATGGTGTTGGTACTCATTAGAAGCACCTCGGCGAGGCGCTTCTAATGAGTACCCACAACGTATGTTTTCATCAAGCTAAGAAGTATCTACATTTTTCTTATTTATTGACAAAACATGTTGTGGGTACTCATTAGAAGCACCTCAGTGAGGGGCTTCTAATGAGTACCCACAACGTATGTTTTCGTCGAGAAATGAGAAAACTGTTCACCTGATACCCGCTCTTATCTAGACCTATGCATATGGCTGAAAGACCCTTTTTCACATGGTGATGTTCTGATTCATATTGGTGTATTGATTTTAAAACAGTCCATGCTAACCCTTAAAAGACCAATCACAATTGTAGCAGACATTTAGAAATATTTTATTATTATTATTTTTTGTAGAAAATAAGGCTTGTCATTTCATAAGCAGATGATTCACATGAAATACCAAGTCATATTTTCTTTGATAATTAACAAACAAAAAAAAAAAAAAAAAGAAATTGAAAATGGTAAATTAACAATAGAAAAAAAAATAGACTGTCATTGAAAATTAACAACTGAAAAAAAAAAAAAAAAAAAAAAAATGCTACAATTTTGCTCGGCACTTTAAGGGCTAAATACTCTTAGTTACTCTGTGTGTTAGGAATGAAAGGGAAATGTTTGTGTTAAGAAAGTGTGTGGGATGGAGATGGATGCCCTGTACTGGATAGCAAGTTTGGTGATATTTGTTTTCTGCATAGCTCTAGAAAAGGCATTTATTCAGCCAAAAATTATTGATGCACTCATTTGTCTGATTTCTCCCCAAAAACAAATGCTGTGAGTACTCATTAGACGCCCCTTGCTGAGGTGCTTCTAAAAAGTACAGACACCATGTTTTCGTTGCGAAATAAGAAAAATATTTTGCTGGATATTCTTCTGATCTGGATATATATATAAATTCTTTCTTATTTCAATGAAAAAAAAGGGTTTTGTATTAAATTTAAAATGTCACCTAAGCTAATTTGAATTAAATGCCTGACTAATTTTGGGAAAATTAGAAAACTGTGGTCAAGTGTCTGCTCATTATCTTCTGCAGCTGCTAAAACCTAAAGGAAAATTTTTATTTTGGATAGATGGCAGTTAATGCAGTATGGATTACTGTAATTATACTAAAGATTGAGATACAACTCCTTGTTATTTTAGCATGTCCCTATGGCTAGCTGGTGCTGTGTCAAAAACATTGCCGATTAAATAACAAACATTAATCGACATATTCATTAAACATATCCCAAGAAAAATTTTCACTTACTGTGAAAGTTGCGGTTCTCATTGAGAACCATCATCAGACTGTGACCTTGACCTCGTGATGTCACGGGACTAGAACTGCTTACCCTAAAAAGGTTCATAGTGGTAAACAAAAGTCTGTGGATGTTGCTCAGGTTGTATGCCCCCTGGTCCTGCCTCATGATGTGGAGACAGACTGATCCTTATAGCTTCTTTGACTTGTCTGAGTCACTGATTATTCTCCCCGTCAAATACTTTTGACATTGTTAAAACAGGTTTCAGATGACTTTCCCCCTGACTGGTGTATACCAGATCATAATGCAAAGGCTAACCATGTTAAAGTTTTAGAGGCAAAGTCTGATTCAGATGAGCTACACTGTCCTGTGACAACTCTGTTGATTTATTAGCTCGCCGGGACTATGTCCCTGAAGAGCTTATGCTGTCACCCAGTTGTTGACGTCAGCGTCTGTTGGCGTCTGTGTTAGAATGTGTAAGTTTTCAAAGATGTGCAGAGTTTTTTAATTGTTTAAGATACTGCTTTCATTACACCTACCTTAGGGAAAGACCTTTCAATAGCATACACCCCCATCCCCAAGTTAGATCCTTTATGTAGGTCAAGGTCAGTTCTTACTTTGTCATTTACACCCATGCTTAAGTTTTGCGTTTAAGTTTTGAAAAGTGTACATAACTGCAGAAGTATTCAAGATACTGCTTTAATATTTGGCCCACACCAACGTTAGGGTAAGACCTTTCAATAGCATACACCCCTTCCTCAGTTTGACCTTCTGCTTATGTCAAGGTGAGGTCATACTTTGTATTTAAACCCATGTTTGAGTTCTGCGATTAAGTTTTGAAAAGTGTTTGTAACTGCTGAAGTATTCAAGATATCGCTTTAATATTTGGCCCACAACTACCTTAGGGTAAGACCTTTCCATAGCACACACCCCTTCCTCAGTTTGACATTCTGCCTAAGTCAAGGTCAGGTCATACTTTGTCATTTAAACCCATGTTCGAGTTCTGCGTTTAAGTTTTGAAAAATGTTTGTAACTGCTGAAGAATTTTAAGATATCGCTTTAATATTTGGCCCACATCAATCTTAGGGTTAGACCTTTCAATAGCACACACCCCTTCCTCAGTTTGACCTTCTGCCTAGGTCAAGGTCAGGTCATACTTTGTCATTTAAACCCATGTTTGAGTTCTGCTTGTAAGTTTTGAAAAGTTGCGTAACTGCTGAAGTATTCAAGATACCGCTTTAATGTTTGGCCCACACCTACCTTAGGGTAAGACCTTTCAATAATACACACCCCTTCCTCAGTTTGACCTTTTGCCTAGATCTAGGTCAGGTCATACTTTGTCATTTACAGCTGTGTTTAAGTTTTGAAAATTGTACATGACTGCTGAAGTATGCAAGATATAGCTTTCATATTTTGTCCACACCAACCTAAGGGATTCAGCATGTTAGATAAGGCTTTCATATTTTGTCTGCACCAACGTAAGGGAAGATGTTTCAATGGCATATACCCCATCCCTCAGTTTGACATTCTATAGACATCAAAGTCAGGTCATACTTAGTCATTTACAGTTATGTTTAAGTTTAAGTTCTGCATTTAATCTTTAATATTTAAAGATTTTCTTATCCGATCAGCCCTTTCCGGTGCGCTGCGTTGTCATTTGACAACTCTTGTTCATTTTTGAGTGACATGCCTATTCTCAATGGTGGATATGTCTAAATTCAAAGACAGAAAAGTTCACCTCAGAAGAGTTGGGTTGAGAGGGATAATGCACAATATGCCTCAATATAGTGACAGCATAATTCCTTATCATACTTACTAAATGTCTGAACAAGCTTATCTAACTACCTGGTGATTCATCTTAAATTGTTGTGACAGGATGGCAAACAGTGGAGGCCCTGATCAAACAGCTCTTTTGGTCTGGGTCTACACTGTTTGCTCAGGCCAGTTTTGATTTAGGAGCTGTTTGGTCCGGGACTACACTGTTTGCTGAGGCCTGTTTGAATATTTAGGGTACCTAGATTTTTCCAGCATTGCAAATCACAATTAATTGTTGTTATTAAGTATGCTTTTTTTTGGCAGTAAAGTGTTTTATTCACTGTTTTAGCCCTGCAAAGAAATTGTTGGAATTAATGAGATGGATACACTTTCAAGGGTGGGAGGTAACTCTGTCTAAATTGTTTTTGTCCCCTTCTGAAAATAGGTCTACTCTAAAAGTATAGAATTTGCTTCCAAGGGGAGCAGATCCCTTTACAGAAGAGGACTGGTGCTCAGGAAAGCAAATAGGTAGCCACAAAAGTTGTCCCCCTTGTAAAAATTGCCAAGAATCTATCTTGTGTATCTGGTCCCCTTAAAAAGGTTGTCCCCTTTAAAATTCAAGAAAAAATGAATATGCATAGCTGTAGATAAGCGGGGTATGCGGATAAATGTTAATTCTTATTTTCTATGTAAACGTGTTGTGGCCTTGTGGGTAAGAAATGCCAGATTGAGGCACTTCTAATGAGTTCCCACATTTTCATGGAGAAATAAGAATATAAGACTATATCAATATATTATATATTTTGGTTAAAAAATCATCCTATTAAGAGCTATATGTGTGAGCTGCTATGTACCTTCTGATATGTGCGCACAATGAACTCAGATCAGACTGCGCATGCATGCAGTCCGACCAGTCTTTGTTGTTGGCATGAAGAAATTTTGCACGTGTAGCTATCCAAAATGCACCCATTGAAGGTTCTGATTTGACTGCACAAATGTACAGGTTGATCTGAATCTTTGTTAGCGCTCATAACCAAAGGTACATTTTCTGCCTGCGTTTCATGTGTTCGGTAATTAGTGGTCAAGCTTAGCTAACAGTCTGTCACCGTTTTACACTGTTGAATGGAAATTGTTTACATGTGAAAGGCTGATGTATGTATTTATGTGAACGTAGCTAAGAATATGAATAAAATTTGAATAATCAAAAAAAAATTCAAGTCCTTTGTTCATTTTATCTGGACTGGAGTCAGTCCTGTTCAGTTGAATATGGTTATGCAGAGGTTACTTCATTATACTACTACAATGCTCCGTAACAAATACAATACCATTCCTTTTTGTGATTATTTTTTCAGCACTTAACCCTTAAAGTGGCAATCACAGTTGCAGCAGACAAAATTTAGATCTTTGTTTTTTTTTCAGTTAATTGTCTTCTACAATTTTGCTTGGAACTGTAATGCTTAGCATGCTGGGTAAAAATTTCAGCAGATAAAAATCTGGGCCCCTTTGTTCAAAGCGCCGTTAGCTTAACAAGCTCGTTAAGGGTCATTTCGGTAACTGTTTTAGCGGATTCAATATACGATATTCTGATATTTTTTGCTGAAAAAATGTGAGTAGCTTTTGCACTGCAAAAGCTACTCACATTTTTTCAGCAAAAAATTTCAGCATATTTGCATATCACTCAATGTAAATTTTAACGAATCGTTAACGACATCGTTAGCTTTGAACCACTGGGCCCTGAAATAACTATCTTTCTTATTTTGTGGGAAATATATGAAAAATATTGATTTGTTGTCTGCTGAAAAAAATCACATGCACTGAGTCCCATTTTCACTAGACATGACTCAAAGGGAAAAATTGAAAACATAACAACTTCTAGAAAATATTACCTTTAATTTGTAATCTTATATACATACATGTAATTTACAGGTAAATTATTACTTATTTAATTCTATTACAACATCCTGCCTATAAAATTTCTTGGGAATGAAGAAAGTTCCATGCAAAAAAAAAAAAAAAAAAAAAAAAAAAAGAATACAGCTGTATTGATCAGTAACTAGACAAATCCCAGTGTAAGAGCTGTATATAAGCTATTTTCTTCAATAAAAAGCATTGATGTTTTCCTGTGGTAACTTATTTGAATCACCTTGGTGAGACAAGTCTAATGAGTACCACCAAGATTCAAGCGTGCTTGTCCGGGGAAAAAATAACATCTGCTTATTAACCCTTTCAAGCCTGAATTTCCTATGTGGAATCTTCCATCCATGAAACTGACTGCATCCGTTAGCTCAATAAGGGATGTCACATAGAAAAATTGAAAACAAAATGGCAATTGAGTAGTGACAATAGAAAAAGGCAAACAATGTTGATCCTGATGACAAAAGTCATATGAGCCATCTCATCAGGATCTATAGTTTGTAAAACCTTTTTTCTGCTCTGTGGGGATGAAAGGGTTAAAACAGCAGTGCACTAAAGCTTGATACGAAACTTCAAACTACATTGGAGCTGCAACAGCAGAAAAGGCCCCTTATACCGTATGCAAACAGCTAAGGCCAAGAACAGCTGGTGTATCTGCACAATCTGATCAGGGCCTTCTATGTTCAATCTATTCTTTAGTGACCAATGGCTCAATAAGTTGGCAAAAAATGGTTCTGCTCAGACTGCACAAATCAGAGGTGTAAAATTCCCTCAAAACTTACTCACCCCTATGGTTTTAATTTTTCATTTAGATGCTAAAATGAAGAAAAAGTGAAGAAAGTTCTGAAAATCTCACTCGGCCTGCCTTAAAATTTACTCGAAAATGCGAGTGGGTGACTGGAATTTTGCATCCCTGCAAGTCTTCAATCTGATCATGGGTATTCCTTGCCCACATACTTAATAAGGGCTCTTTCCTAAGGCCATATTGAAAATTTGAGTATGATAACCAGATCCGACCTAGTTTCTTGGTGAAGTCCAGCATTTTTTTTTTCAATTTTCACAAAGAAAAAAAAAAAGCCACAATGACAAAAAAACAACATCAAAATGTAGGCCTTTTTTTGATAAAATATGCTACCATATTTGTGCTAAATTTTCAAAGAAAAGGTTGGAGCAAACAATGTACACCCTGATCAAACTGCTCCTATTGGAGTAGTCTGATCGGGGTTCACAAGGTTTTCCCATTCTGTCAGTACTTATTAGCCACTTCAAATGATAGTCAAAAAGATTTGATAAAATTTATGTGAAATAATGTGCAGTATGAATATATTGGGTGATTACTGGTACGGTATATTTCTGTATAAAAACTTAAAAAAAAAATGCCTACTTTATCGTGTTTTTTTTTTCCAACAACGTGTTACACTCAACACACGTATTTTTTTTTTTGTCTGGCCTTATGTTGCAAGTCAGATAACATTTATGAGGTACAGCTCAAAAAAGAGATGGAATGTAGTGAAAGATGGAACTATAAAGACAGAAAATATACAAGGATAATAAATATGGGGATGATTATGCAGCAGAAAACCCAAATCTATATTAAAATATATAACACTCACTCCAGTTTAAGAATCCCGTCACAACCCTAAATATTGGAACAGACAGGCCTGGGCAAACAGTGTAGACCCAGATCAGATGCTGCAGAATGCAGCATCTGATCAGGGTCTACACTATTTGCCACAAATCCAGCAGTCTTTTAGACACATCAACAGGCAGTAAAATGGTCTTGTTCAAGCTTTAGGGCAAGTATGGTAAGAAAATAAGGTGTCCCATTATTTAGGATAAAATACGGTACAACCAAACAAAACTTATGAACAGTCAATCATTTTAAAGCTCTCTCAGCCAATGGTAGTCCATCAGAAGTCCTAAAACTGGTATAAGTCCATTTAACTATCTGCTGATACATCTACAAACTGCTGGATGAGTGACAAACAGTGTAGACCCTGATCAGGTCCAGTTTAACACTGTTTGCTTAGGCCTGTCTGTCTGAATACTTAAGGTAGATACGGCAGTCTCCTATCAAGACTGATCAAAGTTTGTGCCACACAAATTTGCTATAAAGCACCTTTTATTCTTATTGAAGCTCATACTTTGAACATACATGCTAAAAACAGGAGACATAAGGTAATGTATACATTCATACAAAAGTAAGGCATGATGTGGCAAAATCAGAACTATCCAATAAGAAATACCTTAGGTCTAGATCAGACTGGGTATCAGGTAAATATTTTTTTTATTTCTCCACGAAAACATATGTTGTGGGTACTCTTTAGAAGCGCCTCGTGGAAGCGCTTCTAATGAGTACCCACAACACATGTTTTCATGAAGGAATAAGAAAAATATCGATACTTTTGAACTGAAAAAAGCATCTTATCAAGAGCTATGAAACACCCACAGAAATGCATATGTGCCAAACAAAGTTCCAGATAAAACTGGTATCTGTTTTTTTTTTTCTTTTTTTTTTTTTTATTGCTCCACAAAAATGTGGATACTCATTAGAAGCTTCTCGTATATTGTGGGTACTCAGAAGTGCCTCACCGAGGAGATTCTAATGAGCACCAACAACACATTTTCATTGTCAGAGGTGCATCTAATGAGTATCCTCCAACATATTATTCTTGGAGAAATAAGAACTATATCCTGGTTTATCTGGAGCTGTGATAAGTATGGTAAATATGGTAAAGAGTTACTGTGTCCAAATTATTAGAGAAATTATGGTAATCCAAAATAATATGAGCCGTGTTTCAAAAAAAAAAAGAGCCCGGATAGCATATGCAAACTGCAAAGGTTCTGGCGAGACTGCACAGATGTGCAGTCTCCCCTGAACCTTTGCTGTTCGCTCTCTTAAGCCTTAGGTCAAGGGGAAACTTCTGTCAAAGAACTAGACACATGGCCTTGCTAAGGGGCCAAGCATGCACACTGAAAGATTGATTTGACGGAAAGTCCTAAGACCGTCTTCTTGTGACACAGAACATATTGATATATATTGGTAATAAGTTCTCTAACAATGATTCTTTTATATGAGCCGCATCAAGTGAAAAAGTGCCTTCAAAATGTGCAAAATGTACAGATTCAGATCATCCTGCATATGTGCAAAGTATCATCCAAGCCTTTGCTCTCCATTCATACATTCTGTAGTACCCAATGATTCCATTAGCGGACAGAGGAGGCCCTGATCACTGCGCAGATGTGTAGGCTGAAATGGGCCTTCGCTGTCCGCATATGCCGGAAGACAGGTTTTCGCATGATGCAGCCTATACTTGTGCTTATTTTCTGATGCAAAACTATTCCAACTTCACAGACTTAAAGATCCTTCTTCCCTGTTTGCAAATGATATATTTTTTTTATATAAAAAAAAAAACTGTTCATGTTTCCATGGTAACCAGTTCCTCTGTACTTATCCACATTCTTGCTTCACCGTTCTCAGGATAAGGTTGGTTTGATATGTCAGGTAGTTAGCACTGAGAAATACACTCTGGTTTCTGAAAAAGATCAGATTTTTTTTTTACCAAAATAGTGATATTTTTCTTAAATCTTGTGGGTTTTGTTGGTATTGTTTGTGTTGAGGTTTTACAGCCCAGTCAACCCAATAGGGCCATGTCTAGCATGGTCAGTTTACCTAACCACGGTTTTATTGGGTAGGCTCAGTCCTCTAGGCTGTTGACCAGTATTGTGTACATTCCTGTTGGGGTACCCATTAGAAGCACCTTGCCTAGGCACTTCTAATGAGAACACACAGCCTTTTATGAATAAATAAAAATATTTATCTGGTGATCCCTCTTACCTTAGCTGTGGATAATGTGACCTTGTAATACAGTGGAGAATCACATGCTTTAACACATTGTAGTCTGGAGACCCCTAAAAGGGTAAACAGTGCAGACCCAGATCGGACACCGCAGAGCCCAGCATCTGATCAGGGTTTCCACTTTTTGCAAATAACTTAGCCATTTTCTCTTGGTGTACCTATATCTCATAGCTTCACATACCTAAAATTGAAATTAGACTCTTCCAATATATAGAATGGGGGAGTCTATTCAGCCTACAGTGGGTTAACGATAGGTTTTATTGCTCCAGATAAGACACTTTTTTCAACTAAAAATTACTGATATTTTTTCTTATTTCTCCACGAAAACATGTGATGTGGGTACTCATTAGAAGCACCTAGGTGAGGTGCTTCTAAAGAGTACCCAAAACATATGTTTTCTTGGAGAAATACGAAAAATATTTACCTAATACCCTCTCTTATCTAAACCTATGAATATTTACTTATCCCCAAAAATTTGATCATCACAAGGAGATGATTCACATGAAATGTCAGGCCCTATTTTTTTACAAAAATAAAAAAAATATTAATCACTTATCACCTACTAAATACATGTACTAATTTCCTACAGCAGGTCTCTTATGGCTCACAGCTAATCAAACCTACAGTGGTATGTTATTTAACCCTCTCATCTCTTTGTTTCTGAAATGAAATCTTCCATCCTTAAATTTGGACATGTCCACTGTTGCAAACAGGGGTTTCAGTCTAAAATCAAAAACAGAATGGCAAACAGTGTAGATCCAGATGAGACCATAGGTCTAGATAAGAGTGGATAGCAAGTAAATATTTTTCTTATTTCTCCACGAAAACATATGTTGTGGGTACTCATTAGAAGCACCTTGCAGATATATTTGTGGAGGTATAAAAAATATATATATATTGTTGGAATGAAAAAAGCATCTTATCAAGAGCTAAGTGAGACGGCTTGTAATGCGCCATCTCATCTGGACCAACATTGTTTGCACAGGTATCTGTTTGGCCTCGAGGGCTGAAAGGGTTAAGTGGAATGAATACATTTTCAGAGGAGCTAACTCTGTAAAAACAGTTTTACCTCCCTTCTGAAAGAGTGTCTACTCTAAACGGAAAGAATTTGATCCTTCGGAGCAAATTCTTTTCCTTTTAGACTAGATCCCTCTTCAGAAGGACTTGATTTGCAATAAACCAAACAGCAAGTCACAAAATAAAATAAACCAACTTACTGATTAGTATCACGGAAGAACTCTTTCAATGTGTTGCTGAATTTCTTTGAATACCGTACAAACTCTTTCTTTCTATCCTCCAGAATCTGAAAATTTTTTAAACAAACCATTACTCAAGTGAACTTTTCGCGTGTATGCTAAATGCATTGATATTTCAAACACCCTAAAATTATTGCCACAAAGAATTTCTGAAATAACACTAAAATTCAAACAGTGACCTATAATGAAAGTGAATTTCTATTAAAGGTTTCATCACTAGTTTTATGTATGGAGCAATGAAGAAAAAGGGAAATGCATATTAATATCTCTACTACCAAGATATTATTTCTCTCTTCATTTCTCTGTTAGTAATGCATAGGGAAGGTACCAATTGTCAATCCTGCAACAGTCATTGATCAGAATTTAATATTCAGATGAGGATAAATAGAGAGAATAAAAGACTTGTTAGCTGGTAACTTTTACTGACATGCAGCTGCTTTTCCCTGGAAAAGTTTGACAGAAGCCAATGCATATCCATCACATATACTGAAGATATGACATCCATAGAATCCTAAGAGCAAGTCAGGTAAAACAAACAACATGAAAATACAGTGCTGAAGTAGTTCTTTAAAACTGTTTGATATAATGTGTAAAGGGTCTAAACGAACAGTTCAGTTTATTGTCTCAAGATTTTGAGAACCAAATATGTCAAGGCCAAAATAAAATAATTGCTATATTTAATCGTTTTTAAGTCTTAGATGCTACAATTTTAGTGCTGTTTTATCCCTATGGTCTGCTTTATAACCTAACTATATGGTGTGTATATCAATATCCTCAAAATCTGATTTTGTTTGATTTGGAGTTTTACAGCACAGTCAACAGTGCAAAGCTAATGTTGTGCCAGTCAACCTAGTTTTCCTCGGCAGGTTCAGTCCTTCAAACGTTTAACCAGGGCCCGGTTGTTCAAAGCGTCGTTAGCTTAACGAGCTCGTTAAGGGTCATTTCGTTAACTGTTCTAGCGGATTTAATACACAGTATTCTGATATTTTTTGCTGAAAAAATGTGAGTAGCTTTTGCACTGCAAAAGCTACTCACATTTTTTCAGCAAAAAATTTCAGCATATTTGCGTATCACTCGATTAAAATTTTAACGAATCGTTAACTAACGACATCGTTAGCTTTGAACAACTGGGCCCAGAACTTTATGTCCATATGTCTGCCAGTTACTGATAACTGCCCTTCTAGAATAAGCAGAATGGGCGAATGACAACACATAGATCTAGATAAGAATGGGTATCAGGTAAATATTTGTCTTCTTTCTCCAAGAAAACATATCTTTGTGGGTACTCATTAGAAGTGCCTTGGAAAACATGTTATGGATTCTCATTAGAAGTGCCTCGCTGAGTACCCACCACACATGTTTTCTTGAAGAAAGAAGAAAAATATATAATTTTGGATTGAAAAAACATTTTACCAAGAACTATGCCTATAGAAATTATTTCATGATCAATCTCCATGAAATCTATGTGGCCAAGCTTGATTCAAACCTGTGACCCCTGGATCCCCAAAATAATGCCATGTGAGAAAAGGACCCGTATAACACATGCTAAGAAGGCCCAGATCACCTTCCACATTTATGCAGTCAGATCAGGGTCATCACAGTCCATTTATGCAGATTTGATTGTGTTGGGGTTTAACGACACGTCAACCCTTGAGGGTCATTTTGTGTCGTCTCCCAGAGAAAGGGAGAAAAGAGATAGAAGAGAGAGTAGAGGAGATGAAAGAGAGGGACAGGGAAGAAAGAGGAACAGGAAAGAAAGTGAAGAAACAGAAGAAATAAAAACATTCCCCCTCTACCCTTTCCCACTACAAGGATAGCAGGCCTTGCCCAATTGTAAGCCAATATCAGTTGGACGCCCCGGTGATGTAAGATACACAGCACCTTCGCACCACCCGACCACCCCACCATTTATGCAGAACTCCAGATAAGACACTTTGTCAACCAAAAAACATATTGACATGTTTCTTATTTCTCCATAAAACCAAAAGTTGTGGGTACTCGCTGAGGCACTTCTAATGAGTACCCATGTGTTTATAGAAAATAAGAAAAATATTTATCTGGTTACTCCTCTTACGAGTACCTACAGCTATGCTTACAGATTCACTGTATACTGTACACTATACTGATGAATAGAAAAGACTCTGATTAGACTGCATGTAATGCATAGGCATATCTTAGCCTTTAATAGTGGCATACACTATTAGGTATTTTTTTACTTTGCTGCTACATTACAATCCAATACGATACACGTCCTAAAATTTCATACACCAAAGTTTCAAAATGACATATGCAAACAGTGCAGACCCAGATAAGACTGCTCCTGAAGGAGCAGTCTGATCAAGGTCTACACTGTTTGCCACTCAACTAAGTATTTTAAGAAAAAATTGTATAAAAAGTAAACTTTAGGCCAAAAAAGTATGGTATAAACTGTTCAAAGTTTTATCACTTTACTGTAAGGTAATTTTCCTACCTGTTTACTGCAACTTTAGGCCAAAAAGTAAAGAATAAACTGTTCAAAATTTTATGACTTTTACCATACAAAGGTAATTTTCCTACCTGTTTACTGCCATTATCAGCAGTTGGGACTTCATTAATAACACGGTTTACTGCATCCAATAACAACTTAATAGCACTTGCTATTTCTCTGAAAGTATAGAACAGATGAATAACTTAAAGCAACTTCAGTTTTGCAACTGACATTATGCATTTTTTTAAAATGGTTTAATAGCCAAATAAATAGTTTTTTATCAAGTTTAACAGTATCAAATCATCACTTAAATCCTCACTCCCAACCAGACAAATTAACAGTGCACCATGGAATGGCTAAAATAAACCCAGTTTATTACTCATAGCTCCTGATAAGCTGCTTTTTTTTCAACAAAAAAATATTGATATTTTTCTTATTTTCCACATACACATACGTTGTGGGTACTCAACAGAAGTGCCTTGGCCAAGCGCTTCTAATGAATACCACAAATTATGATGCGCAATGTACGAAAAAGGCCCTTATGTAATTTGAGGACAAAGCAGGCCCAATCAGCCTGCACAAAAGTGCAGGCTGATCTGGGCCTTCCCAGACCCTTATGGAATCAGTGGATACTGTAGTGCATGTCGACTAACAGAAAATGCCCAGATTAGACTGCACAGATGCACATGCTGATCTGGACCTAGGTTGTCGGACATCCACAAATTGCATAAAGGCCATTTTTGTGTGTTGTTCATCATGTTTTGGAGGAGAAATAAGAAAAATGTTTACTTGATACCCCCTCTTATCCGGAGCTATTACTATTACAGTAACATGGTCTGATGTTCTGAATCACATCAAGTGGATGCTCTCTGATCATAGGATCACATGAGAAGCTTGCTTCAAGTGTGGTCCAGATATCTGGAAACAATTCGTTTGTATTGTAGTTTTACGGCCCAGTCAACCCAATGGGGTCATGCAGAGTGTGGTCAGTTTACCTAACCACACTTTTACTGGAAGGCTTAGTTCTCTAAGGGGCCAGAATTGTGCATATTCTTTTGCCAGAAACTGACAACTGCCCTTCTTGAATCAGCAGAAAGAGAGAATGACCACAGAAAATATTTCGTGATCAATCACCATGAAAGAATGTTGATGACCCGGGGGTGGGGTCGAACCCGCAACCTTCTGATCACCAATCAGACGCGCATCCAACTGAGCCACCAGGGACGGCTAGGAACAGTTCAAGTAAATACAATTAAATATGTTGTACACACTGATATTATTCTACAATAACTTTCACATAAATAAAAGTTTAGACAAAAAGCTTATTCCAAGAGGGCAACATTACTTTACATTATCCATTTTGAGGCTTTTTAAACAAACATGTTCAAACAGCTTGAAATTTCCTATTCAGCCATGGTTTTTAACCCTTGTCCTGCTGAACCTGGATATACCCTGCCTTTGCAAACACTGTAGATCCAGATCAGTTGGCCTCTAAGAAGCCAACTGATCTACATCTGCACTGTTTGCCATTCAGTATGTGAATTTATAGCAAGAATCTGGATCAAGTAATCTAAAAATTTGAAAAGGGCATGGCATCTTTGTTTGTGTTGAGGTTTTACGGCCCAGTCAACCCAATGGGGTCATGTCGAGCGCGGTCAGTTTACCTAACCACACGTTTACTGGGCAGGCTTAGTCCTCTAAGCAGTTAACCAGTATTGTGCACATTCTTTCGCCAGAAACTGACAACTGCCTTTCTTGAATTAGCGGAAGGGAGAGAATGACCGTAGAAAATATTTCATGATCAATCTCCACGAAAGAATGTTGCCGACCTCGGCGGGGGTTGAACCCGCGACCTCCTGGTCTCCAGTCGGACGGCGCATCCAACTGAGCCACCGAGGCCGGCGCATGGCATCTTAATTTATTCAGCAGGACAAGGGTTAACAGATATATGCACAACTATTTAGGCAGGGATGATTTTGTAAGCTGACAGAGAAGGACCTGATCAGACAGCACCAATGTGTAGGCTGATCTGAGCTTTTGCTGTCTAGGTACAAAAGACACCTCTATTTTTGTGTGGTTCATCTTATCTTCTAACTACCGGTACTCATAGCTTACTTGATAGTTTCTAGAAACTGTCTTCGATCATAGATCTGGTCAGGTATTCTACTGAGGATCTTTTTAAGGTGCTGTGCACACCTGTTAAGTTCTTGGAATGTATGTTCTGGACGGGTAATTCTTAAGTCTGAAATGATCAAGCATAACACCTTTCAGTCTGAACTCTCAAACCCAAAATAGTCTAATTTATGAAATAAACTAGTCTGAAAACCCCACCTCGCAAATGGACATATCTGAACTCCGTCCATAACTATAACTAAGGGACTTTTCTCTGATAGCCAAAAAGTACTGATATTTGTCTTATTTCTGCACTAAAACCTATGTTGTGGGTACTCGTTAGAAGTGCCTCATCATATCTCTTGATAGGATGTTTTTTTTCAGTCCAAACGTATTGATATTTTTCTTATTTCTCCTCAAAAACATTCCATATGTTGTGGGTACTCATGAGAAGCGTCTCAGCGAGGCGCCTCTCCTGTGTACCCACAACATGTTTTCCTGGAGTAATAAAAAAAATATTTACTTGATACCTGCTCAGCCTCATATCTAGGCCTATGCCTCACATAGGTTTTCGTGGAGAAGTAAGTTTGTTTTGTTTTATTCTGGCTTTTCGTTGCTTTCAACAATCTTTCAGTCATATTGCGATGGTCTGGATGTGGCAGGGAGCTCAATGCTCACTGAGTGCTGCCTCACTGAAATATCACACTCCAGACACTTGACAAGATATTCCACCCAGTCACATTATACCAGGGCTCTGGAAATTCTGAAATCTGAATCTGTCCAGCCAATGACGACAACGTCATTAATGAGCCCATTTCCAAAAAAAAAAAATATCGCCTGTCACGAAAACTAATGACAATTGGCAGTCCTATAACTCCTTTTAAATAATACACCTCAACTCCGTTATATGACGGAAGTCCGGGTATAATGAGCATGATCAAAGCTGGCGTCATCAATAAATATAGTCAGGTATGTAAAAAGAAAGAAAGAAATAAAAAACAAACAAAAAAAGGCACGATTTTGTTGTTATTTCCACCTCCACAGGGTTTTCCTAGATAACTATTTATAAACAACTGATTCCTGTCTTGTGTAAGCGCGAAGATGGCGGGAAACAGGAGAGACGGGATGAAACGCCTTTCATGGACCTAATTAGGTCTAAAAAAAAAAAGACCTGCACCACGGGTGGTTTTGCAGTTTTCAATGTTTCAAAATCTGACCAGACTGCTTAAATTTTAAGCACTGACCAATCTCGTCTAGCGCAAGTGGTGCATTACTTATTTTTACCGTGAAATCTACCTTGAATTATACTCGCGTGTTACGGCCGTCAACAAAAAAAAGAAGCAAACAATAAGACCCAGATCAGACGCTGTTGTATGCGACATCTGATCAGGACGTACACAGTTTGGGAATTAATTTTATATCAAATCTGGGACCGACAAACCATATTGATCAAAACAAAAAAGAAGAGGAAGAAAACGGGTGCATTCAAGCGGTGCGTTCTTTTATCACTCTCAGTTAAAGCGACCTTTGATCTTTTGGACATGCAGACTGCACCTGATGTTTTGCAGTCTCAGTGCATTCACACGTGTCACATAAACAGATTAATTATCAGACTACCGTTACTGATGATTCGTGTTAATCGCTTGTTTACCACACAAAGGACAGTGAAGTGTTAATTTTTTGACAATGTTTGGATAATGACGAAATTAATTTGTGCTGCGGTAGGTTGCCGTTATTCATCTGTCTCTCCAACATACATGTCAAATGACCGTTTAGAGCCTTTTAACTACCATAATATCGCATTTAAAAGGTGCGCAGATGTGTCAGTTTGGGAAGACTTGACCATTTGTGATTTTTTAGACATCATTGATTCCTGAAAATTGGTTGGTTGGGGAAAAAATGGGGTTCAAGGCACAAACCTGTTGGACCGAATTATTAGCGTTTTAGGGTGTTTGAAACCGGTCCAGAATTCTTATTTTCGGTCCAGACCAGCTATTTTTCAGTTTTCCGGAGCCCTGCATTATACTGACCCAAGCTGACCAGTTCTGATTCCTAGCTCTACTTTCTTAATGCAGAGCCCCAAGGGAAACAGCAGCTAGTACTTTTTTTGAAATCTTTGGTATGACTCAGTCCGGGATCAAACCCACAACCTACCGGTCACAAAACGGACACTCTACCAACTGAGTCACCATTCTAGTGTGCGGAGACATACGAAAAATATTTACCTGAAGCCTCTTTTATCTGTACCTATGTACACATCCAAAATAATCTTATCTGTAGCAATCTAACCTGGAGATGATTCAAATGAAATGTCTTGTCTAATTTCTACTTTTTTCTGAAGACGAGGGCTTGGAACAATTTAATAAATGATTAAAAGTCAAATGAAATACAAAGCCAAGTAATCAGGGATGAATATTTTAAAGTCAGTGGCTACATGTGGAAGATTTTGCCTCCATTTTGCAGAGAAAGACATATTTACATACAGGAAGTTGCTTCTTTTGTCTATCAAAGCCTTCCAAAATGAGGGCTACTCTTAAAGGAAAGAATTTTTCCTTGAAGAGTAGCACCACTCCACCCCCTCCCCACCCCCCCCCCCCACGACCCACAAATGAGAAGGGAGGCAACTAATCCCATGCCAGACTTATTTCTCCTGAAAATGTGTCTTTAGGCTATTGTCAGGTAGGTTTTATCCTAAACAGACAGGTGCCATAATACCATAACCAAATCCGGCCTCGGTGGCTCAGCTGGATGTGCCATCAGACTGGAGACCAGGAGGTCGGCAACATTTTTTCGTGGGGATTGATCATGAAATATTTTCTACAGTCATTCTCTCCCTTCTGCTGATTCAAGAAGGGTAGTTGTCAGTTTCTGGCGAAAGAATGTGCACAATACTGGTTAACCGCTTAGAGGACTAAGCCTGCCCAGTAAACGTGTGGTTAGGTAAACTGACCGCGGTCGACATGACCCCACTGGGTTGACTGGGCCGTAAAACCTCAACACAAACAAAAAACCATAACCAAATCTGAACAAGTCTATTTCACTATTTTACTGCACTCAGATATGTCTAAAATTGTGAATTTTTTTGGGTTACTGCAGCATAACTATTCAACTATATATTCTATCAACCTACCTTCAGACTCCGGAGCCCCACCTAGCCGTAACACTGTCTCACTTATATCAAACTTCTCATGACAGTCAGCCTTCCTGAGAATACCTCGTACATAGTCGTACAGAAACCCTGGCAAGGCAGAGTCTACCTACAGGATTATAAATGAAATATATATATATATATGAGGTAGAGGTTTGTCAAAGCTACCAACTTACATGATGAAGCCAGATTACATACAGATTTTCTTCTATGAAAAATATTGACAAACTCAACCAAACAATAAAAAGTTATTAAAGCTGATTTGAGTTGACTGCAATTTATGCCATTAAACAAAAGATGTGTTTAACCCTTGTCATGCCAAACCCAAAAATACCCTGCCTTTGAAAACAGTGTAGTTCCAGATCAGTTGGCTTCTGATCTGGATCTGCATTGTTTGTCATTACATGTAAGTATGTGAATTTATAGCAACAATCCAGATCAAGTAATCTGATTGGCTGAAAATTAGAAGTGGGTGTGGCAATTTAATTTATTCAGCAGGACAAGGGATAAATGTTTCAAAATTAATCCCACTCTTTAACAACCTATTTTACATCAATTTTAATCTAGCTCAAGATAAGAGTAGTATAAATATTTGTTTTATTCCACCATGAAAAATAATCTTGTGGCATTCATCAGAAGTGTTTCTAATGAAAACCACAACATATGTTTTTATGAAGAATTAAGAAAACTTCAACATATTTTGATTTAAGAAAGTACATTTTCTTGAAGTAATTTGAACTACCGTATTCAACCTAATTACCGCACATGCCCCTTTAAGCGCACAGTCAAGCAATTTAGTAATCTAAAAGATTACAACCGGTGTATTTTTATCTACTTCTTTATAAAAAAAAGCATACGTTGTGGGTACTCATTTAAATTGCCTCGACAAGTCGAGGCAATTCAAACGAGTACCCACACCATATGCTTCTATAAAGAAACCAGAAAATAATATCACATAAGCATCATTACGTACGCTCCTCTGTTCTGTTGAACTTTCTTTAATGTGTGCCCTTATTAGGTGGATATTTTACTACAAGTTTTTTCCAGTGCTTTCGAAAAACCTAAGCGCACAGTGCAGTAATAAGGTCGAATATGGTATGTTTAATTACGTACCCCTAGCTCCAGACAAGACAATAAAGGAGGCAATAATCATTACTGTCGGAGCTTACTGCTATCAAAGCTCTATTTTGATGGAGCATTCAGATAGATATTTTTCTATTTCTCCATAAAACATATGCTGTGAGTACTCATTAGAAGTGCTTTGCATGTTTTTTGTGAAGAAATAAGATGTTTTTTTTTTTACTTTTGAGGTTGATTGTTTGAAGTCGAGTTATAGTATACAGACACCAATATTTACTTAAGGTAGTTGTCCACTTGATTTATCACTGATCAATGAAATCAAACCTCATGTATGTACGAAATCCCGGCAATGGCTATTTATAGCCATGCTATTCTCGCTGCTGTGATGTTAGAGTGCTGTTAATAGGGGGTTATCTGTAAAACTTGGACTGGGACATTTGGGATATTGGCAAACAGTGCAGACCCAGATCAGATGCCACAGAACGTGGCATCTGATCAGGGTCTGCACTGTTTGCTTAAATTACAGGAAGTTAAGGGTTAAATGAAACAGTCTTAAGTCCCCGTTCAGGATGGACCATTTCCCAGCCTACACTCAGCGACAATTGTTTGTGTTGAGCTTTTATGGCCCAGTCAACCCAATGGGGTCATGTCAAGTGCAGTCAGTTTACCTAACCACACTTTTACTTGGCAGTAAAAGTGTGGTTAGGTTAATTGACCGCACTCTACATGACCACATTGGGTTGACGGCACAATCCACCCACCAGTGCTGTCAGTGCTTTGATTTTAAATAATGCATTATCTGGAGATATATGAACGTGTTCCAGTCGAAGCTGCTTTGATTATCAGAAACTTACTTTCATGAAGGCAGATCTCAATGTCTGTGTTGCTGATATGTCTTTCTTCTCCAACTGAAATGAGAACTCTAGAAATTAACAAAGATCATAGTACCGGTACTTCATTTTTCAGGGATTCAAATTGCCATATATTATTATAACTGCCTCCCAAACAAATAACTTACAAGTTAAAAAAATATAAACCCTCTAAACTCTACATTATACTGTAACTACCTGTTTGCACTCTCTTGAAGAACAAACTTTTCTCAATCATATGGAAAACTGTTACAATGATGTCCCTAATATTCTCTGAGATTATTCTGTCTTGTATGTGTACTTGATATGCCTATTGGGGGATAATTTGAGCCAGCGCATGACAAACCCTACAAAATGGCATGTGCGTCCAGCAAAGACTCAGATCAGCCTGGGCATCTGACTGATCAGACTAGGCAGATGCCCAGGATGATCTGAGTCTTCACTGGGTGCACATGCCATTTTGTAGGTTTTGGCATGCACTGGCTCATTTAAGATACCTTTTTTTATTACTTTTGCATGAAAAACATACCCTGCAGACATTTACTGAAATTGTCTCAGGGAAGTAATTCCAGTGAGTAGTCACAAGACAAGTTTTGGAGCAAAATATTTATTACATTATTTACCCTAGATATTAACTCCTTACTTCTCCTAAAATTTGAACAAAACAGTAAAACATATGTTCAGGAAGAGCCACAATCACAGAACATAGCCTACCGGTGACACCAAGACTACCTAATAATGATGTGTCTAAGAACTGCTGGATGAGCGGCAAACCGTGGTGTTCTGTGTTTGTTTGAGCTGGGGTTTTATGGCCCAGTCAACACACTGGGGTCATGTCGAGCGCAGTCAGTTCACCTATATGTACCCATACTTTTACTGGACAGGCTTAGTCCTCTTAGCCATTAACCAGTATTGTGCACATTCTTCCGACAGAAACTGACAATTGCCCTTCTTGAATCAGCAGAAGATAGAGAATACACCATAGAAAATATTTCATTATCAATCCTCAAGAAAGAATGTTGCCGATCTGGCGGGGTGGAACTGGCAACCTCCTGATCACCAGTCGGACGCAAATCCAGTTGAGCCACTGAGGCTGACGTGGTGTTCTGTAACATCTGACCTGGGTCTATATTGTTTGCTCAAGCCAGTCTGTCCCAATACTTAAGAGTTTTTATCGTAATCTTGTATCCATGTCTTAGGTATACTGCTGACTAGTACTTGCTGAATGCTAAAAAGAATAGACTGATTGTTCAGTGTTTTAGTTGTCTCTATACATAACCAAAGAAAAGCAGTACAGTAGCTGTATACATGTATGTACCAGGGTATTTACTGTATGTAGCATGAAAATAGAGGAGTAATCCGAGTTGTTAAGGAGTATTTGGTGATAGTTTTGAGATAGTTTTCCTTATTTCTCAATGAAAACATATGTTGTGGGTATTCATTAGAAGTGCCTCTGCTAATGTGCACAACATATGTTTTTAAGGAGGAATAAGAAAATATTTATCTCAGAATTATCACTAACTATGCCTCCTTAACAAGTCCTCTGATAAGATAATAGAAGCCAGAGCCAGAGCTACAGTGTCACTCATACAATCAATAGCTCCAGATAAGAGAAGTATACAGAAAGTTATTTTCCTTATTTCTCCATGAAAGCCTATGTTGTGGGAACTCATTAGAAGTGTGTCACTGAGGCGCTCATCATAAGTGCTTTGCTGAGATACTCATCAGAAGTGCCTTAGTTAGGTATTTATCAGAAGTGCCTTTGTGAGCTACTCATCAGAAGTGCCTTATTAAGGTACTCATCAGAAGTGCCTTAGTGAAGTATTCATAAGAAGTGCCTTAGTGAGGTACTCACCAGAAGTGCCTTAGTGAGGTACACATCAGAAGTGCCTTTCTGAGGTATTCATCAGAAGTGCCTTATTTAGGTACTCATCTGAAGTGCCTTTGTGAGGTATTCATCAGAAGTGCCCTATTTAGGTACTCATCTGAAGTGCCTTAGTGAGGTACTCATCAGAAGTGCCGTTCTGAGGTATTCATCAGAAGTGCCTTTGTGAGGTACTCATCAGAGGTGCCTTTATGAGCTACTCATCAGAAGTGCCTTTCTGAGGTATTCATTCGAAATGCCTTAGTGAGGTATTCATCAGAAGTGCCTTTGTGAGGTACTCATCAGAAGTGCTTTGGAGAGGTGCTTCTAATGAGTACAATCAATATAATTTTTCTGGAGGAATAAGAAAAAAAAATACATATTTTGACAGAAAATGCACCATATCTGGAGTTCCTTTGCCACTGTATGGGCAAATTCAGCAGACAACATATTAATTAACCCTTAAAACACCCAGAAAACCTGCATCTGAAAATGTTGTCTGTTTATGTCGTCTGCTGAATATTCTTGCAAACTTTTCAAACCTATTTTTGCACACAGGCAAACAGTGTGGACCCTGATCAGGCTGCTCCTAGAGGAGCAGTCTGATCTGGGTCCACACTGTTTGCAAAAATGATTTTTAAAATATGCTCCTAATCTGGGTCCACACTGTTTGCAAAAATGACTTTTAAAATTACAAGCAGGTGACAAAGCAGATGACAATTGTTGTGACTGGCAGTTTAAGGGTTAATGATATTTTTTTTATTATTATTTACCCCAAAGATCATCTTTAATCAAAGTCTATTTGCTGGGAAAAATAAAAAAAAAAAAAAAAAAAATTCAAAATGTTGCCTGCTGAAAATTTTACCCAGCATGCTAAGAGTTAACAAATACCCTTTCTAAGATAGGCCCAAGGACCACATCTACTATCATCTTGGCATATAAGGCTTTGTTGTTGTCCCCCATGTTGTTGGAGGCTGAGCTACCACAATAAAATAGGTCTGTCTTTTTTAAGTTGTCATCAAAACTTCATCTGAAATAAAAGACATTATTACTTACTTGGTTTCTGAACAGAGGGCATAGCTCTAGACAAGAGGGAGTATCAGGTAAATATTTTCCTTATTTCTCCACAAAAACATATGTTTAGGGTACTCATTAGAAGTGTCTCGCCGAGGCACTTCTATTTACAAACAAACATACACTGTCATGGAGAAATATGGAAAATATCAACAATGTTTTGCTGAAAAAAAAAAAGCATCTTATCCCAGTTCCTGCTGAACCCGATATACCCTTTCTTTGTAAACAGAGTAGATCCAGATCAGTTGGCTTCTGAAGAAGCCAACTGATCTGGATCTGCACTGTTTGTCATTCAGTATGTGAATTTGTATCAAAAACCTAGATCAAGCATTCTGACTGGCTGGCAATTAG
The DNA here is from genome assembly GCA_964016985.1 of Anodontia alba. Taxonomy (NCBI): domain Eukaryota; kingdom Metazoa; phylum Mollusca; class Bivalvia; order Lucinida; family Lucinidae; genus Anodontia; species Anodontia alba. The sequence goes on from OZ024832.1 coordinate 49,935,461, forward strand.
AAATGGGCGTGGCAATTTGTTCAGCATGACAAGGGTTAAATAGAGCTATGCTGGGAATATGAGTCATTACTTTCACCCGGGTGAACATACTGCCCAGGCAGGGAATATGAACTTGTGTCCCTTGTAAAGAAATCAAACAACAAATTTTTATGTTGCAATGTTTCTATTGAATGTTTTCATAAGTTATCTGTCATAATGATACAAACTGCTTATTAAAAATGCCATCAAAAAGAATGTCACATCATTAAAAAGCTTATATCATCATGAAAAAACAAAACAAAACAATGATTATGTCACATTTGACTGATTTGAATCATTTCCTAGGATTATGCAGTAGTTAGTACTGAAGTTGGTGGCTGAAAATATTAACTAACAAGAAAACAGCCTAACGGCATTATGGACAAGTTTTTACAAGACGAAGAAAGTGAGAGTTGTCTCTCTTGTACCTGACATGCCTACAGGTCCTCCTCTTCAGCACAACCAAATATGAAATCAATCCACTGAAGAATAAAGGTAACAATAACTTTGAAAAAAGGTTAATCAAAAGGTTAAACGGTTAACCAAAAGGTTAACCTGAGACGACGCCCGCCCACCAGCCTGGACATCGCTATTTTAAAGGACATATTTTTTTTAAAAAAACCTGTCAAAAAATGTTTTTAGGAGAACTTGTAACTCAAGTTTTTTTTCCACAGCACAAACAGACAGATAATGTGTAAGATAAATTCAAATGAAACTAAATTGAAATAAAAGACAAAAATGTTATTTGTCAAATGCATAGAAAAATAAAAAATGGCAGCTGCCAAACTTTTCGAGAGGAGATGTGTACACAGGATATGTGTACGGCTTGTCAGAACTTTTCTGCATAATTTGCAGCTATTTTTACTGTAGGTGCCTCTATCTGATTATATACAACCAGTTTCCATTAATTAAGGCACTGTCACTCCATGGCTTTTCGTCAATTACAAATATCCACTATTAACAGTATTCCTTTTTTCCACTGGCTATTGTCAAGTGGAACGCCCTACCTGAAACTGCTGTATATGCTCACCAGACCTAGAATCTTTCCATTATGAAAACGCGCCTATTCAAATATTTTGAAAATTTTACAACCAAAAAGGGAAAATTTTCAGATAAAAAATTCTGATATTTTTCATATTTCTACTCAAAACATAGATTGTGGGCACTCGTTAGTGCCCACACTCTATGTTTTTGTGCAAAATAACGAGTGCCCACACTCTATGTTTTTGTGCAAAATAAGAAAAATAATGTATACCCCTGTAAACCCCAGTTTTTCTATATAAAAATGGGGTTTAAGGGGGGTCAAAATTATATAGGCGTGTTTTCGTGATGCAAGGTTGCAGTCAGTGAGCTGCAGCACTCCAGGCTCTAGATCCAACAGCTGTTGTTTTTAACCTGATTTTAGCTCATCTTCATCTATCAATACCTATCATCTTTCATCCGCTTTTAGATTTTCTTTTAATAACATTTCTGTTCGACAGCAAACCTGCCTAAAATGTCCTACCAAGCTTAAGGCAGTGTATGAAGATAAATACATAAAAATTAACCACTGACTATCTAATAAACATTGGTTGCACCAAAAGGCTGGATCTGCCTATACACAGATGTGATGAATACAACATTATAAAAAAGCGGTGAACTGTGGCATATCATAATGATGCATAATGTTGTATAAAGATGCACAAAACTAATCAGGCATTGTGAAATAAGGACAAGCAGGTGGAGTAATCCACACTCTAAAATGGATTGCCCATTATGCATTTAGGAATGTGAAGACTGCGACGAAAAATTGTTCATCTCTTTGTTTAAATAACTTTGGGCCACTAATGATTAAGATAAGACATTTATTCACCAATTATGGACCATTATACAAGGTACACATACATGTAATACAATCCTGTATTAAATATGTAATAGTTATTTATACAATTTTATTATTCCAATTAAGGTTGGCAAAATGCCGGCAAATATGAGCATTTTCCATGCCAGCAGTATTTACCGATAAATACTGGCAAATACTGGTCGAATGAATTGACCACCCTGAAATTTATACAATACCCTACACTCAACATTCATAAGGGTAATTTCAACACTATTTTCTAAGTCTGTGAACTTGACCAGACGAAAGGAAGGAAAGACGAAAACTATATACCCCTCGACATACTTCGTATGCTGGGGGTATAAATATGTGCAAAAGGAAACTTTGGTCAGTAGCTGTAGCAGCAGGATGATGTCAGCTATTCTATAATCATCCAGCAGTAGTACAAATCACAAATTAATAACGTTAAGTCAAAGCTTTTAGAAATACAAGCAAAAGACAAAAACTTCACGTAAAACTTTGATGTAAATATCACACTATTTTCTAAGTCTGTGACCTTGACCTTGGGTCAGCAGCATCAGCAGAATGATGTCAGCTATTCTGTAATCATCTAGTAGTAACACTAACCACACATCAACATCTTAAAGTGTAAGCTTTCAAAAATATGCATAAGGAAAAAACTTCACGCAAAACTTTGATGCAAAAATGTTAACATTCGTACGGACGCATGGATGGACGAACGGAAAGTCGAAAACTAAATACCATTATACCCCTCAACATACTCCGTATGCCAGGGGTATAAACATTAAATGACATCATGGCATCATATTCAGTGCTAACATGAGACAAAAACAAAAAGTTTTGGCTAATGAAAATAATCTTATTACCAAAATGTTCCTTACAAAGAAAATGCATACCAACACTTGATTGTTTTGTTCAGAAACAGAGAAGTTAAAAAAAAAAAAAGAACAAATGGGATTGATATGTTAGGGAAACAATGAAGATAACTGAAGTAATCCAAAATGAGGAGTGAAAATAAAATGACCATATTATTTTTCACTAGTGAAAATACCATATCCTTTTACTGTGTGAAAATAAAATATTCCTTACATTCTAACTAAGAAAATGCATACTTGATGATAGTTTTGTTCAAAAACAGTAAAGTTAAAAACAAGAATTCCGCGGAAGGCGTCATCGCACCTGCTGGCGCAAAAGTCACAGGAGCCACAATCAGAATGTGGTTATTAAATAAGTTTATTTCATTCTTAGCAGTGCTTACTTGGAAAACTGGGTTGAAAAAAATGTAGACAAAGTGCCTAGTGGGGCACATATATTCCAGGCCAGTCCCATTCCCTCTAATGGCTATATCTTCAGCACTGACTTTTCATATCATACAGCCCAATGATAATGGAACGTTGACGTAAAATGTGTAAAAGTCACTGGAGCATGAAATATAGGTCAAGGTCACGGGTCAAGGTACCTGCTAATTCAGTACATCAAGGAGAAGCACAATGCAAGGTATGGTGGTTGTAGGCCTTATAGTTGAGGAGTTATCAAACATCAAACATCAACGTAAAATGTGTCAAATATAGGTCAAGGTCACTGGGTCAAGGTACCTGCCAAGCCAGTGCAATGAGGTGAAGCACTATGCAAGGTTTAGTGGTTGTAGGTCTTATATTTGAGGAGATTCCGAACATCAATATAAAATGTGTCAAAGTCACTGGAGTGCACAATATAGGTCAAGGTCACCGGGTCAAGGTACCTGTCGAGTCAGTACATCGAGAAGAAATGCTAAATTATTCAGTTTCGAGTGTGGACTCTAGTGCTGTAGTCCAGGTTCCTGATTACTTAATAGTGAGCTCTACAGTAGAGAATGTGATCAAGGAAAAGAAACATACAAAGATCTATTATCTTTCAACCGGAAGTTGGCAGACAGAAAATTTGGGTCTCACTAATAAGCGTCATAAAGTGACAAGAAATGAGTGTCAATAAGTGTCACGAACATATTTTTCTGATTATTTTTATTATTTATTATTGATGTACATATATTTTTTATGTACTGATATTCATTCTTTAATGATGTTGTGAAGGACTTTTGAATAGACTACAGATAAGTCTGTGCTGCGTGCTCACATTTAGGCTAAGCCTATTTTCATATTAAACAGTTTACCCCTCTAAAGTATAACAATACACACATTACTCTCGTATAAATAAGAGCTCTTAAGTAACGAATGCCTGTTTTTCGATCATCGATGTCAAGGATATGAGATATGGGTGGAGTTCTAAATCCTCCGATTTATTGATGATCTTTTCTGCTACTTTTAAGATATTGGACAGTGGCTTTAACAGGAGTGTAAGAAAATCTTTTTTTGTCTTTATTCAGCTTTAAATTCATCGTCCACAATTTTACCTGAACAACGATTTTTGTAACAAAATATCTTACAATGTTGACAAAATTCTTTCTTCCGTCTTACCACAAACTGACCAAATAAATCTCCAAATAGAGAGCTTATCTGAAACGGTATAGCTAAAGTGCGAAAGGAACACGAAAGGGCAACGTTGTAGCATGGCTGGATTACCAACACATTTTAAAGTTCACATAATGTACTGTACTTGTAAAGGTCTGATATCAGATTTGTAGTTGATTCAGAGTATATATCGAAGTTAACGCACTGGTATTGGAAGGAGAGGATTATTATTATTATTATTATTATTATTATTATTATTATTATTATTATTATTATTATTTTTTATTATTATTATTATTAACACAGGATATGTTTTAGCATCCTTCTTTCTTTTAATTTCCCTTAACAAGAAAACTTGTCATGGTATTATATTAAATTTAACGCAATATGTAAATATGTAGACAAGTCAGAAAGAAAAAAACTTGTGATAGAATTCTCCTGGTTTTCTAGCCTGAAAAAGGATCACTTCTTTCGCACACTTTCGTGAAAGGAGCATATAGTTTATGAAAGGAATGCTGGCCGCACATGTTATAAGGTCGAATTTTATTTGGAAGGGATGTCCCTATAACTTTTTCTCGCGATGTGGCATATGTTTAAAATGATCATCTGAGGCAGATGCGCTTCCTGATCTTGGTCTTTACTGGTGCACGGTTCATGCGACATTTTCTTCATGGCACAGCCCAGTTAAACCTGTTAAATTATTTTACCTTCCATATTCGTTAGTTTTAGATGCATCTATTATTCTGAAAATATTGGAATCTCCATCGAATCATGACGCATCTTAATTATCTTCTGTTCAAAATGCATATATGAGTCCTGTATAGTTGCACCAAGGTGGACATATCATACCAGCTAGTATTCTGCTTAAATCTACACTGAACAAAAGTGAAAACGTTACACGTAAATTGTTGGTCCTGTATCTACAAGATGAAACAAGCCTGGAAATTGAATTACAGTGTACCTTAGAGTTCAATAATTGGGCTCTCTCCAACCGTAGGAGTTTAACTGCTGTGGGCAAAAGACGACACAGGAATTGCTTTCCAATGTGACAGGGGTCCAAAATGTAGTTTTGCAAATTTGAACACAAATCTGGCCGAGTTTTGGCCAGCAGAAATCCAAAAAGAAGAATCCAGACCAAGTCATACTGCACGAAATGGTAAGCTGGACATCAGACAATCGGCAAATGTAAAGTCCTCATCACAAATGTGTTTGGTCGCCTAGAAATTTGATTTTGAAAAGCGGTTGTTTCATCAAATTGCAAAGCTTGAAAAGTTATCGATGCAATCTCCATAGGAAAAACAATGTTGTCGCATCGAACGCTGGTGCCATTCCTATTCGAGTTAACGACAGGAATAATGTGGTGTTAGGCTACAATTATACTGGAAAAGAACTTCTTCGAAAATTGTGATCAATCAAAGAATATAAAACATTTCATATTTCCTATTTGCTTTTGTCAAAGGGAGATAATTTACAACATTGACAAATTTGACATTGATTTCTGAGCTTGACTCAAAGGATAGTTCAGATTTTTATGTACTTTATTGCGCTTGTGTTATGACACTTTATGATAAGCCACAAACATTTTATCTGCGCATGCGCATATACACATTTCGACGAACAAGGCTCACGAATAAGCATAACTCGGGCATCAAAAAAGACAGATTGATGAAAATTCGACAAATCATTTGCTGAATGTCTGGGGAACATTACCTAACCGTATTGTATAAAATTTGTCTATAAATTAACCAAGGTAATCAAATTTTGTAGTGTAACGTTTTCACTTTTGCTTAGTATATATTGGACCGTTATCGGTCCGATAGGATTCCTGTAGGACCGATAACGATCCAATATAGATTTAAGCAGGTTGCTAGCTGGGCTAGTTAACCTTGAGTCAGCAGACGACAAATTATTATTATTATTATTATTATTATTATTATTATTATTATTATTATTATTATTTTTTCATATTTTTTCCAGAAAATAGACTTTGACAAAGGAGACAACTGGTATGAAATGTCAAAGTCTATTTTATGGAGCCAATTTTCTAGAGAAAAGAAAACTATTTCAAATGTTGCCTGTTGAATTTTTTATCCAGAGCGCTAAGCGTTAAATGTTCATGAATCGTTTGTCGCTTCTCGGTTTGATTCACATGAAAAACATGATTCCGCACGACAAACTGAAAATAAATAAAACAAGAAATATCAATAAGCAGTACTTATTAGATACCCCCGCTCATGAAGAAACCAAAATGTAACTGACAGACGGACAACGTGAAAACAGTACTGTATGTATACCTTCACAACACAGTTTGCGGGGAGAAGGAGGTGGAGGTGGGGTATAAAAAGAAGTCCCATCGAATTTTTACATGATTTAATTTAAATAATATGATTAAAATTTTTGTGAATAAACTGTAGTCTTCGTAAAAGAAAGGCCCTTACTAACAGCAAGAAAATTGTAACAATATTTTTTTCAGAAAGAAAACACAATAGAGAAGTGCAGTTACAATGTTCTATAATATTAACCCTCAGTATCTGGTGCAGATTAAGTTTTTACCCTTTTATTTGCAGTCTTCCCTTCGATACATGTTTGATACCATCACGAAAACATGCCTATATAATATTGACACCTTTAAACCCCACTTTTATATAGTAAAACTGGGGTTTACAGGGGTTTATATTATTTTTCTTATTTCTGCTCAAAACATAGATTTTGGGTACTCGTTAGAACCGCCTCGGTGAGGCGGTTCTAACGAGTACCCACAATCTATGTTTTGAACAGAAATATGAAAAATATCAGAGTTTTTTTATCTGAAAATTTTCAGATTTTAGAGGTGAAATTTTCTATATATTTGAATAGACGTATTTACGTAATGACGTATCTATTTATGCGTGTTAGTATTTGACCGATTTCTGTGAAAACATCCATAGAGTTAATATAAACTCATTCAGCATATCTGTTGGAAGGATTATGATTTATCAAGTAAGAAAAGATAAGAAAAAAGAAGGAACAAGTCTTCCTTTCATGAAATAAATCTTCCCTTCAAAAAACAAATTTCATTCAGATTTAGATATATGATTTTTCCCTCAACTTTACTTCAGTTTGTGGTTATTACATTCTGCAAGTTTCTTCATAATACATATACAATCGACTCTCGTTATCTCGAAGTCCAAGGAACTCTTTGAAATACTTCGATATATCCATACCTCGACATATCAGATTTGCAGAATTGAGGAAAAATAAATCGAACAGCCATATCACATATGAGTATGTAATTTGACTCCTGAAATTAGAGATACATAGAAAATCTTGTGGGAAAGAAAGAAATTGCTCTACTCCTCTTTTACACAACATTTTGTTTCCAGTTGTTAGATTTTCATGTTAAACAGGGACCGGATTTTCACTTCGAGATAAGCAGAGTCGAGATAACGAGAGTGGAATGTACGTGTATAAAGGTAATATTCAAACAAATGACAATTCTGGTTTAATAATTAAGAAAGAAAGAAAGAAAGAAAGAAAGGAAAGGACATGTTCCTTTCGCAAAGAAATAAATAATGCATCATGAGCAGTGATAGAATCATACTCTTTTTATCAGGTGTTGTTCTGCAATTCGGAACAAAGCATTATCCGTTCACTATACTTTGATTATATAATATATAAAAACGAAAAAAAAACAAAAAAAAAACAACATATGGTGTGTATATATATATATGTATATATATGTACTTATAATATGTTATATGTATATGTTACGATCCTTTTTTGTTTTTAATTAGCTGCAGAATAAATTTTGATTGAATCTTTATGTGTCACTTTCGCGGAAAGAGCCTTCCTTTCGCACTTTACTTTTACCCGATTCTGGATGAGATTATTTCCCGTCACGAAATAAAAACTTAGCATTTATGACGATTTTATTATCCTATTAGAAATCAATTTAGGATCAAACGATTAAAATTATTATTATTACTATTTTTTCAGCACTATGAACCTAACTGTTCCTGTTTGAAATGCCGTTTTCAATAAATAACTGAGTTGTTTCCCTTAGACTATACGTGTCACCGTGTTCACTCAAGATCAGGGAAGTAGACGTGTTCACACGTGTTGTTAGAATGTTTCGTATCCTTGATGGAGGGACAGCGACAGAACTTGTACGACAAGGGCATGATACTATAAATGTAAGTATGACCTCTGTCATACATTTGATCTGATCGGTATGCTTTTGTTTAATGCTATCTGTTACCCCTTTATAGCAGGCTATAGTACAAGGGAGCTACCTGCTTATCGGCCGTAGAGGCTAATAAACTTTGAATAATTATTTCGGTGGGTATTGATATCTCCATTAATAACGTTACAATCGTCAGTTTGGCTCTGATAGCTTCCTTCGGAATTGTTTACTCCCTACTGAAGTTTCCGCAGACACCACAGGAATCTATCTATCTATCTATCTATCTATCTATCTATCTATCTATCTATCTATCTATCTATCTATCTCACCGACCTACCCGCCCACCATCCCAGCCCACTACCTACCTTCCTACCTACTTACATTCCCACATACCTTCCTCATCTGCCTTTCAATAAATTTAATGGTACACATGAGACATGAGAGTCATTAACGACCGGTAGACAGACACCTATTTTTACTGATGATATCAGTAACATTGTCAACAAGGCTTCCACTAACAGTACAAATAAAATAACGCATGTACGCGCCGTGCTATGCTTTGTCTTTAAAGTTAACACATTTGTCTTCAGCTTCACTAGTCTTGTCTAATGTCTTCACTATCTTTACGTATTGAACCGCATTGCAAAGTATCAAGCTTTCAAGGACATAAAAGTAGTTCTGCGAAAATCAAACAAAAACAAAGTCCATAGATATCAGTAAACCTTCTTAATGGTTAGCATGCTAGGTGAAGATTATGGCGGCCCGTTTGGGGTCATACCCATCTAATACAGATATCTGCATTCAAATAGAGATATCTGCATTTTAATATAGATATGTACATTTACATGCAAGTATACCCAGCGGGCACATGGCGTTATTACAACGTCGGCTCAACGTCGATGGAGGCGACGTTGTATTAACGTCATGTGCCTGCTGGGTATGTATTTCATTTGAATGAGATATCTGCATTTTGATTACTGATATTTGCATTTCAAATACAGATATCTCTGTTTAAATTAGAGATATCTATTTTTTTAAACTCAAGTACTTGTATTTGAAATACAGATATCTCTAATTGAAATACAGATATCTATAATTATCATTTAATTAAAGATATCTGCAATTCAAATGGAGATATTTGTGATCCAAACCGAGATGTCTGTATTTCTATGTGAAAGGAGTGACGGGTTTGACTGTAAAGAGATGATGATGTGAAATCTTGAGCATCTTTAAGTTATTTTTTCTGTCGTCTTTAAGGCTGCGAACTACGTCATCCTCCATATTGGTATTGAAAATATTTTAACCGATGATCGGTGCGTGTGTAAAAATCGGCGAAGGAGGTATCCGTTTCCCATAAGTGGAGTCAATAGAGATAACTCTATTTCAACCATAATTACAGATATCTCTAATTGAAATGCAGATATCCGTATTTGAAATGCAGATATCTGTATTTAATTTAGAAATTCAGATATCTGCATTTCAAGTACAGATATCTATTTCAATAAGAGATATCTATATTTTAAATGCAGATATCTGAATTTCAGCTTAATTAGAGATAAATCTAATTGAAATGCAGATATCTCTAATTGAAATGCAGATATTTATATTATGATAGGAAATAGAGATATCTGTATTTCAAATACAGGTATCTGCATTTCAATTAGGTATATTCTGTAATTACAAAAAAATACAGATATCTGTATTTATTAATAGAGGTATCTGTATTCTAAATGTAGATATCTGCATAAAATGGGTAAAATCCCAAACTGGTTGCCATATAATATTCCAGCAGACGACATTTTTCAAATATTTATCTTATTTTTTGTTTTTCACAGAAAAAAATTGGCTTTGACATTTCATGCAAATCGTCTCCTTAAGCGGTTAGCATGAAATGTCAAATCATATTTTCTGTGTTGTTATGCTAGATTGTTTTATGGTAATAGAACCATTCCGATAAGTATCTGAGGGAAACAGTTTTGTGTGAACCTTATCACAGCAACCGTTTCCATGTGACCCTATTAAGGGAATGTTCACATTTTGCTCATAGTAACTATCACGATGGTGTCCGGCGATGGTATATTTGTCACAGCACTGGAGAGTATTTATTACCAATATTTTCGTTTTATACGGGATATCTGCATTTGCTGCGTCTAACTCGGTTCAATTCTGAACAAAATGTTTATAATTTACGCTTACTTGTTCAATTCTGAACAAAATGTTTATAATTTACGCTTACTTGTCTCGGCCGAAGTTCCGCACAAAATGGCGTGAACCCTACGATCGAAATCATGTGATTACCCACCGTGAATAATGCTCCTTTGGATTTCTTTTGCAGGATGACCCGCTTTGGTCTGCCAGACTTCTTTATACAAATCCAGAGGCAATTTTAAAGATCCACAAGGGGTAAGTATAACATTTAATAATAATAATAATAATAATAATAATAATCAGTAAACGACATTTTGGAATGCTCTTCATAACTTTCCTAGAAAATACATGTACGGTTCGCCGTTTCATAAATATTGTCTCTCGAGATAGTTTTAATGATATGTGAAACGTTTCTTTTTCTGTAAAACGAAGAAAACATGTCATCTGAAGTTCTCCAGAGGGTGTTCAAGATCGAAATTTGTTAAGAAAATGGCATTCACAAACCCAGCATTTGTTCAGTCATTAACTTAATACGCATTGTTTGGCAGATGCTATATAATTTCAGATTTCTAGAGCATGGCTCCGATATAATAGAAACACTGACCTATCAAGCCTCCGTGAAAGGTTTCATGGAACATTTAGGCGTCACAAAAGACGATGCACTACAGCTGATCAAGAACAGTGTAGAACTAGCCAAAAGAGCATGTATAGAGGTCTGTAAAGAAAAACGTAAGAGCTTTTCTTACTACAATATCGTAGATCTGCAGAACTTTCAAAATTCAGTTTCGAATGTTTTATGTCGTGGCAAAACGCAGTGGCGTGGCCAGAACCGAATTATTTTTACGCACGTCCAGGAAAAATCTAAAAAAATCTCTATAAAGTATAGTTTATAAAATGGACTTCTCTTAAAGGAAAGAATTAGCTCCCAGAGCAGCCCCTATGATACAGGAGAAAAACATATATTATGTTAGGTGATCCCTCTTTATTAATATTTACCTCATGAATGTAATGATCATTACGCTTAATCATAGCGCTTGAGAAGGCGCTTTTTTCAACCAAAAAGTATCTATATTTTTCGTCTCGACGAAAACATATGTTGTGGTACTCATTAGAAGCGCGTCATCTAGGCGCTTCTAATGAGTACCTACAACATATATTTTCGTTGAGAAATAAGAAAACTATTTACATGATACCCACTCTTATCTAGATCTATGTTGATCACAGTTTCTGTCTCTTGATCAGGCAATATATATACTAATACATCATTTCAGCTGTTATCGGGGTAACCACATTTCTGAAAATATTTTCCGAGTCGTTTAACCCTCTAATTAAAAACCGACAATTTCATATTATCTAAATTTGGTTTGATTAAGTTCTTGTACTCAGTTTGGTATAATTAATTTCATACTATCATTTCCATTTTAGGCCTAATAAACATCCCCGATTTTTAAAAGAAAATATGGCCGATTTTAAGAAACCTCGAGCTCCGAAACAAGCGGATTGAGAATGCTGCAAAATTGCGGCGTCTGATCAGGGTCTGTACGGGTTGTCACTCATTCATAGTTTCTAGTCATATCACTAGGCAATAAAATTGATTTGTCTCAAATTCAGGACAATTAAGTATGGTAAAGAGATAAGGTGTCCCGATATCAACCGACAGTCAAATTGACTGGATAATGCAGAGGCATGCTTTCGCTTGTCAACACTGCGGTCCGGGTTCGATTCCCGGAGCTGACATGTGAGAGGGCAGTGGTCACCCATCTATGATCGGTGGTTTTCTCCGGGTACTACGGTTTCCTGCACCACTCATGACCACGAAATGATAGTTAGTTGAGCTGTCTGTGTGATCGAAGTAAACGAAATTTAAGTTAAAATTCAACTGATTTATTCAAAATTATTGCATAAAAAGCAGTGTCGCACGTTATTAACAACCGTGCATTTACCGGCGAAAAGCCATGTATTAACAAAGCAATTCACGCGCTGTTAATGCACGGCTACGCAACTTTCAATATGCTCGTACCGGGGTCACAGAATTGCTGGCGATGATGTGTACTGCCCGGCCCCAGAAGGAGCATAGTCCGTTCAAATTACGTTCGCGCGACATGGGTGAAAAGGCGAAACAAAAAAGTGCAAGAAATAACGCGAAATATAGCAAATATTTTCAGTTTTTATACAATAATAGCGATCGAACATGGTTTTTCAATGCATTAACATTCGCCAGGTCCCTTGGGAGGTGTTGAAAACCGCGGCCTACGGCCTCGGTTTTCAGCACCTCCCACGGGACCTGGCGAATGTTAATGCATGAAAAACCATGTTTGATCCTTATATTGAGGACAAGTATGGTAAGGGGTTAACATGACCCAATATTTAGGGTAACTACGATATAACACAAGTGAGTTTATTCCACAGAGACAGAAATGGGGAAAGTGGCAGGCGCGGTTGGACCATATGGAGCAGTTCTTCAAGATGGATCTGAATATACAGGCACTTATATGGATAATATGTCAGAAAAGGTCAGTTATTTGGTCACTTTTATGGTTCTCGCTTTTATCTGTGCATAGTACGTAGCGACTGCTTTTGTTTAATCAATATGTATTTCTTGTAACACAGGGACATACAATTGAGTTGTAGACATACAATGACAGAAAGAAGATCTGGACTGAAGCCCTTAGCTTATCGAGTTCGTTTCCTCATTAGCAGATGTAGAGTACATCCAACATTCTCAACATGATAAAACGAACATATCTAAACATGCGGAATACTAAGACCAACATACGTGACCTGTTTTATGGAAAAAAGAGATTGGTATATAAACGATAAAAATAAATTGAAAAGTGTAAGAAGAGAGAGAGAGAGAGAGAGAGAGAGAGAGATCGGGCTTCCTGATCCCTGCCCAACCTTGATCATGTCAGCTATATAATCATATAGCTTCTCATGCCTTCATTGGCACCCGCCTAGAGCTCCAATGAAATGAAGCAGAAATAATAAGTCTTCTGTAATAAAAAAAAAAGGTAAGAGAAAAGTCCAGGGAGTGCCACAACCACAAACCGCAGCCCCTCCCAGACACCAAGAGTAAGAAAAAACCGACAAATCCAAACAAGCACAAATCGAACAAACCGTACGAAAAGCACTAAGATTAGCTCTCTCTTCCCCAAGCGAGGTAATCGCAAAGCTAAAAGGACTGAAAAACAAAAGAACAAAATGACACAAGGTAAGACATAAAACAAATCGCCTCGTAGAATAAACCACAAAGCAACAAAGAGTAAGACTAACACCGGGTCCACCGCCTTAGAACGGTCAGCAGAGTAAACTACCGGGGGGAGGGGGGTGGAAAGGGGAGGAGGGGGGTGGTGGTTTAAAGCGCTTTTACAACTAGCCAACTTCACCCTGGGTCCCGATGCTACTCTTAATACAGAAATACATAAAAATTCGGTTCGCATATAGGCTCCCAACTCAGTCAATGCATTAAAGCGAAAGCATAAAAATCAAATGAATCACTATAATAAACAAAGACGAGTACTCATGGCTAATAAAGACTTAAACAAAGAAGGAGTCGCTGTTTCCTCATTTAACTTGCTAAAAATTATGTAGACATTTTCAGTGCTACATCAGACATGGCTTTATATATACCTTTCCGTAAACTTTCAGTTAGTAAACGAAGCTTTGCCTTTTACAAGCTCAAATGTAGCATTTAATACTGATACTTTTAGTTGGTCATCATTGATTTGACAGCTGACTGTTTCTCACTGACTTAACTGGGCTACATTGATTTGACAGCTGACAGTTTCTTACTGGCTTAACTGGGCTTAACTGGGCTACATATACAGATCGTATATGGTAACTGCGAGAGACTCAGACAGTCCTGAGTTACTGTTAGTCTGTGGACTTTACCATTCGCTTTTCCAGTACCCTCAAAACCATTTGGATAATTAAAATAATACAGTGAACCCTCGTTACAACGACAGCATTTGTTCCCAAAGACGTTGCCATTAAAATGAATTTGCTGCTTGTTTTGGTCTTATTTCCTCATAGAACATATGTTTTGGATATTTGTTAGAATCGCCTCAATATCCAAAACATATGTTTCTCTAAAGTATTAAATACAATATTTTTGCATATTTTGTGGCTAATTGTTACCTTTTAAGCGAAGGTTTCGTGACAGTCAAATTGTCATTATAACTAATTTTGTCGTTGTATCGACTGTCGGTATAAAGAGGGTTGTCTGTTTTGGAATCAAACATGGGTTTCCATGCATTAACATTCACCAGGTCCCGAGAGAGGTGTTGAAAACCGAGGCCGGAGGCCGCGGTTTTCAACACCTCCCTAGGGACCTGGCGAATGTTAATGCATTGAAAAACCACGTTCGATCGCTATTATTGCATAAAAACTGAAAACATTTGCTACATTTCGCGTTATTTCTTGCACTATTTTGTTTCGCCTTTTCACCGATGTCTCGCGAACGAAATTTCCACTGACTATGCTCGTTCTAGAGCCGGGAAGTACACATCTCGTAACGGCAGCAAATCTGTGGCCCCGGTACGATCATATTGAAAGTTGCGTAGCCGTGCATTAACAGCGCGTGAATTGCCTTGTTAATACACGGCTTTGCGCCGGTTAATGCACGACTGTTAATAACGTGCGACACTGCTTTTTATGCAATAATATAAGTAAAAATACGTAGGATAGGCCACAATCACGGAACACAGCATTCCATAGGCACTGTAAAAAGAAGAGATTGGAAATAAACAACTACTAATAAAACAGGGTATTCAGAATAACCGACATACCAACAGAGAGGAACAACAACAACATAGGTGCCACCTGGCAGACCTGCCAGATCTCCGGCGCTGTTATCAATTTGTTTTTCTCTGCTTTGCGGGGTCTCAGACTTTCCCATGACATTTTCCGGCGGAGTCGCAAAATTGTTGCATTTATCACTGGGGTGCAAGCAAATAAAAAACAAAAGAATCTAATCCACGCGCCAGGGAGCCGGTCACCTGAAGCACCGCGCTGTATTTTTGGACTGTTGATTGGCTGAAATACTGGACTGTGATTGGCTGAAATACTGATAACTAGTGAATCCTAAACGACGTGACTATTCCAAAGTGTCTTTAATTTCTCTTTGGTTGTTTGCTTATTTTATTAAACAGTCTTTATTTGAATCCCGCGGAAGCAAGGTCAAAAATAGAAATCTTGAAATCGCAGACTCATTTTGGGGGCTTTATTAAAAATCGAAGTTCTTTTTGCTGAAACATCCTGGCTGGTCTGGCCTTGGAACGGGCAACAGAAAAAATTCTGGGGGTCTTTAACTAGTGCTGCTGTTGCGAAAACATCGTTCTTAAGAGTTTTATGTTTTTGTTTATGTTTTGCTTTTTAATTTAATCTAAATCAAGTTACACGACGCACAGCTTTCCGGAGGCACAAATGAAGAAGAAATGAGGGACAATAATGAAACTGAACGGCTCATTTTCGTACAATATAAGTGAATATACCCAGGAAATGCCACAGACACGGAATATGGCCCTTCCGAAACACAAAAGGAAGAAGCGATAAGGAACAAATAAGGACCCCATAAATGTCACATATGAAATCATAGATGGACAAACAAAGAAGAACTGCAACAGAGGAACCGCCTTGGAGAAAACTAGGGGAGGGAGGGGAGGGGGGCTTAATCTCTTTTAACTCGCACGAAATTTCGCCCGAAATTCTGATCATCACGAAAACATACCTATATAATTTTGACCCCTTTAAACCCTACTTTTCTTTAGTAAAACTATTGTAAAACTTGGGTTTACAAGGGTATACATTATTTTTTCTTATTTCTGCTCAAAAACATAGATTATGACACTTGTTAGGACCGCCTCGTTGAGGCGGTTCTAACGAGTACCCACAATGTATGTTTTGAGCAGAAATAAGAAAACTATCAGAGTTTTTTATCTGAAATTTTTAAGTTTTTGGAGATGAAATTTTCCATATATTTGAATAGGCGTGTTTTCATAATGAGGAGTTCCAAATGTTGGGCCCATATAGGGGTCCTTTAAGACAGCTGTAAAGCATAATGAAATACATGTATATTCGAAAACATTTCGACGAAACAAAGCATAGTGCTCAATGGCGATCTGAAGCAAGGACACGAGAAAACCACAAACAGGACTACGATGAGCCCGACCACAGACATACATACTTGGGACATCACGAAAACATGCCTATATAATGTTGACCCCCTTAAACCCCACTTCTATATAGTAAAACTGGGGTTTACAGGGGTATATATTATATTTCTTATTTCTGCTCAAAAACATAGATTGTGGGTACTCGTTAGAACCGCCTCGCCGAGGCGGTTCTAACGAGTACCCTCAATGTATGTTTTGAGCAGAAATATGAAAAATATCACATTTTTTTATCTGAAATTTTTTCATTTTTTGGTGGTAAAATTTTCAGTATATTTGAATAGGCGTGTTTTCTTAATGGAAGCGCTGTAACAGAGTATCCGCCGTTGACCGGTCAGTGGAAAAACTTGAGGTTCTTTAGCCATTTGAGCCACTTGAAGCGCAACAAATATATTTAAGCGTCACTGGTTTCCCCGAAACAACATTCCATTCAATTGTCCTTGTGGTCTTCAGATTACACAGGTAGTATCTACATTACGAAAACACGCCTATGCAAATATATGGAAAATTACACGTCCAAAAACTGAAAATATTCAGATAAAAAACTCTGATATTTTTCATATTTCTCCTCAAAACATAGATTGTGGGTACTCGTTAGAACCGCCTCGACGAGTACCCACAATATATGTTTTGAGCAGAAATAAGAAAAATAATGTACACCCCTCTAAACCCCAGTTTTACTATATAAAAGTGGGGTTTAAGCGGGTCAGTATTATATAGGCATGTTTTCGTGATGATATATCCGGGGCAGTTGTCTCTCTGTTAACAAAGTAAGAAACATGCGTCTTTTAAACAATATATCATCTGTTGCACTTCTGACTGTATCAGTCAGATGCGCGACACATGATATATTATTTAATGGCTCTGAATACGTAGGGCTAGCGATGATTCGCAGATCACGACAAAGCTCATCGTTTTTGTGGATTATATGGTTTTGTTCTTTCTTTAGGAGCTGACAGATTGGCACAGGCCACGTGTGAAAGCTCTGATAGATGCCGGTGCAGACTACATTGCCATTGAAACTATGCCAGCTCAGAAAGAAGCCGAGTGTGTGGCGAAACTCATCCATACAGAATTTCCAAATGCAAAAGCTTGGGTGACATTTTCATGCAAGGTGCTGTATACTATGCGAACATTTGATAGTCAAGGGAACGTATTAATACTCAAATATAAGTTTTCCAGGTCATGGTAAAAATATTGTTGGGATAGTCAAAGGAAAGTTTTAATACTGAAATATAAGTTTTCCAGCTCATGGTAAAAAAGATTGTTAGGATAGATAAGTTTTTCGTGTCTAAGGTCGAACCCATCATGGTCCTGTTCGTGGTTTTCTTTTGTACTGGCTTCAGATCGCCATTGAACCCTTTGCCTTGTTTCATCGCAACGTTTAGCTTCACTTAGTTTTTCGTGCGTGAGAATGAAGGACGAATGTTTTTGTTTGTTTGAGTTGCCGTGTCATCAGTTTAAGCAGAAAATAATCATTTGTGCTAATTACTTTTGTAGCAAAAGGACATCGTAAACAAATATGTCAAAAATATGGGAAAGTAGTTGTTGCTTTATATTGCCATATTTTTTAATAGACAGATACTTGTAATTAGCATTCTGTTTTATCAGCGGCTAATCATCTGAACGTCATTAAATGCTCACATAGAGGAAATGGAAAGTTGAACTAAAATGCAATGGGAAATGTATCACGATTGTAGCTCATGTATATAAAGTCACAACTATCAGACAGTAATAAAACGTATAATGACAAAACTTGTCACAGATGAAAGGATGCTGGAGTATATAATCAAGTTTTGCATCAAATAAGTACATTCTTTTCGCATTCAGCTCGAATTTCGATATAGTCGTGGTCCTGTTTGTGGTTTCCATGTGTTCTGGCTTCAGATCGCCATTGAGCCCTTTGCTTTGTTTAATCAAAGTGTTTTTATTATAGGTGTTTCACGGTGATGTTTCGCAGATGAGATAGAGAACCCCTACCCGCACTGACCATATATTTGTAATTTGAAACTGCATCAGAATTAAGGGCAAAATTTTTCGCGGCGAGTAAAAATAGCTTAAGCCCCCAAGTAGTTTTCCCACTGACCGTTCCAAGGTGGTTCTGTTGCAATTCTTCTTTGTGCGTCTGTGATATCATAGGTGGTGTTTGTGATGTCCTTATTTGTTCCTCATTTCTCCTTCCTTTTGTGCCTCGGGAGGGCTATGCTTCGTGATTGTGGCCTTTCTGGTATCCACATGTTTTCAGTTGAGCTAAAGGGGCCTTTGGGTCATTACGCCACCAATTGAAAAGAAAAAAACAACAACAAAAACAACGTAGTGGTTTAAACATAACAAATAGAAAGAAAACTCACTTTGATATGCCAGAGTAAAGGGCCTCACTGAACACCTGAAAAAAGTATGAGTAAATACTAATTGCAGTTAAGGGGAAAGAATACACATTCAGCGGGGTGCAAGTCTGGCAAATTGTTTCATCTCACTTCTGTAAAACGTATAACTCTAAACAGAAAGAGTTTGCTCCCCATTGGGACAAATTCTTTCCATTCAGAGTAGAAACCTTTTTTGAAGAGGCTTTACATTAGATTTGGAACTAAACTTTATAGGCAAACTGTTGGTATTCCGATGGGAACTAATTGTGCTCCTCTTGTTGCAGATTTGTTGCTTTTTTGTTATGAAAGAGATTTCATAAAGTCTCTCTCGGGAAATCAGGCTGGCATTATTGAGGCTTTCAATTCCCTTCAAGATACCATGATGATTTATTAAATATTGACAATATTTACTTTGACCAAATGGTGGACCGCATATACCCTACTGAACTCCAGTTAAATAAAGCCAATTCTTCCGATACCGAGGGACCTTTTTTGGATTTGAATCTAAGTATGTCTAATGATACAGTTTCCACCAAAATTTGTGATAAACGGGACGATTTTGATTTTGATATAGTCAATTTCCCTTTTCTGGATGGCGATGTTCCCCGGCGTACCTCTTATAGGGTATACGTATCTCAACTTATTAGATTCGCCAGAGCTTCTTCAAACCTTAGTGACTTTAACTGTCTTAACAAAGCCCTTACTGTCAAACTTCTTAGGCAGGGCTATCGTTATTTTAAACTTCGTTAGGCGTTTTCGAAATTTTATCGCAGACACAGTGCCTTGGTAGAAAAGTATAACGTCAGTCTGAAAACACTTTTGCAACAAAGTATATCGGAACCAGAATTTTACGGTGACTTAGTGTACAGATTTATAAAAATTGTGGGAAAATCTAACTTTTCGGAGCAATTCAGAAAATTAACCGTTATAGAAGAATCGGTTATAGCCTGGATATTATGCGGCAGACTGCATGCCTAGTTATCAACCCAGTCATTGTTGATGGCTATGCTTCAATCTTTAATTGCACGACGGCGGTTCGGCCTCAGACTCAATGACGGCCTCTTCGTAAAACTTTAACCAGTTGGTTGGGGCTTGACGATTTGTCTTTGGCTTGACCCACCGTGGTTTGACTATTGGTTTTCATTTACTCTGTCACACAGTAGAATTAGCCATGAGTACTCGTCTTTGTTTATCATAGTGATAAATTTGATTTTTATGTTTTCGCTTTGATGCATTGACTGAGTTGGGAGCCGTTATGCGAACCGAATTTTTATGTTTTCCTGTATTAAGAATTACATCGGGACCCAGGGTGAAGTTGGCTGGCCGTAAAAGTGCTTTAAAACCACCGGTGGTTTATTCTACTGACCGTTCTAAGACGGTGGTCCCGGTGCTAGTCTTACTTTTTATTGCTTTGTGGTTTATTCTACGAGGCGATTTGTTTTATGTCCTGTCTTGTGTTATTTTGTTCTTGTGTTTTCAGTCCTTTTAGCATTGCGATTACCTCGCTTGGGGAAGAGAGAACTAGTCTTGGTGCTTTTTGTACGTTTGTTCGATTTGCGCTTGTTTGGTTTTGTCTTCCTCTTGGTGTCTGGGAAGGTCTGCGGTTTGTGATTGTGGCACTCCCTGGCCTTTTCTTTGACCTTTTTGTTTTTTTTTTTTTTGGTGTACAGGATTGGAAACATATAGTTACAAAATTGTCACCCTTGTAAAACATGACGTATCCAGTTCCATATAAAACGGCAATACTTGAGGTCCAGGAACTGGATTTAATCAATTCTTTTATTTGTACCATTCGCGCATTGCTTAGTTATAGCATATTTGCATGTATTTGTAAACTGACGGTTGGTTGGGTTGGAGTTTAACGGCTATTAAGGTCATGTCGAACCGGTCAGTTTCCCTAATCACTCTTTTCCTGGGCAGGCTTAGTACTCTAATGGGTTAAGCATTACTTGTGCACAGTCATTCACCAGAAACCGACAACTGGCTTTCTTGAATCAGCGGTGGGAGAGAATGACCGGACAAAGTATTTCTTGATCATGCTCCACGAAAGAATGTTGCTGGACCTGGCGGGGATCGAACACGCGACCTCTTGATCACCAGTTGGACGCGCATACGACTGAGCCTCTGACGATGTGTTCGTTGTAGTTTGTTTACTGTTTCTCTTGGTGTCATTGGTAGGTTATGTTCTGTGATTGTGTGTCTTTCTGGACATCTTTTTGTTTAAACCTTACGGTTCTCTTTTTCTATAGAATGGTCAAGAAACTTGCCATGGAGAGTCGTTTCGTGAAGCAATTGAGAGTGTTTCCCGCTATGACCAAGTGGTAGCTGTTGGTACTAACTGCACGGAACCTCATAACATAACTTCACTGTTGAAGTGTATCCAGCCATTATCCCTACAGAAACCGGTGATTGTGAAACCGAACAGTGGAGAACAATGGAAGAGAGGAATAGGGTACGTTCTTCATTGTCGTTTTCGTTTTGTTTTTGTATTTTGCAGAGACAAGAAGATTTAACATTTTATTTGAATCGTCTGCCGATTCACATTAAATGACAAGTCTATTTTCTCTGAAAGTTTTGTCCTTGTGTTGTTCATTTTCAGTGCTAAATAAAAGTCAAACATGATTGCCTTTGGAAACAAAGAACACACAAAATCACGAAAATCGGAGATTCGATTTGATTGAGTCTCTTCATATGCAACACTGTAGTTTGCGAGGCTGCATACGCCTCCCACCCCCTCCCCCGCCCAGCACCGGCTTAAGCGGATTTTCAAAATATCCAGGGTGGGCTCAATGATCCCAAAGGAAATAAAATATAACCTACACTATGATGATGTACGGGAGACTTTTTACGGCCGCCACACGGCACAACACCAGCTACAGTATAATAAAGTAAAAGTCAACAAGGATTGCCTTTGGAAACAAAGAATACACATATTAAACCATCATTACCAGCCATGTGTGCGAAATGTCAATTTCGAGGATACAAACGCACCTGCATGATGCAAATACTAAAAAGTCATTTTTATAACTGTTTTAATTGTATTACTCAGCAGTATCTTCAAACTGTTTTTTTTTTTTTTCAGAAACGAAATCCTGTTTCGACATTTGTTTGTCTTATATCGTGTATATAGAAACTATTTTGGATTATGCATATGTAGTCATGATTGTTTTTTTGTTTTTGTTTTTTTTTGTTTTTTTTTCGTTGTTATTTTGGAGTTGTTTTTTTTTTCGATTTTCCTGTATCATTTCGATAGTATAACTGACAACAGATGTCACATTAATAATATCGCCGTGATATCAGTTTTAGCTCAATCGGACTTAGGGTTTGGGAGGAGATGTCGTTTAAAGAATTTCAAGTTGGCTTCCCTGGCGGCCATCTTGGATATCGGAACGGAACGATTTTAGCAATTTTGAATCTCCTTGTCACTGTGATGCCTCCCATCAAGTTTCAGCTCAATCGGACAGGGTTTGGGAGGCCATCTTGGATATTGGAACGGAACAATTTTAGCAATTCTGAATCTCCATGTTGCCACATTGCCTCCTACTATGTTCAACTCAATCCAACTGATGGTTCTGGAGGAAATGTCGAAAATGTGAAAAGCTAACGACGGACGGAAGGACGGACGACGGACAACAGGCTATTGCATAAGATGACCTGCTCCAGGTGAGCTAATAAGACATCGTTAATCGTTCCGTTCCGATATCCAAGATGGCTGCCAGGGCAGCCATCTTGAAATTCTTTAAACGACATCTCCTCCCAAACCCTAAGTCAGATTGAGCTGAAACTTGATAGGAGGCATCACAGTGACATTGAGATTCAAAATTGCTAAAATCGTTTCGTACCAATATCCAAAATGGCCACCAGGGCGGCCATCTTGAAATTCTTCAAACGGCATTTCCTCCTAAACCCTTAGTCCGATTGCCTGAAACGTGGTGGGAGGCATCACAGTGACACAGAGATTCAGAATTGCAAAAATCGTTCTATTCCGATATCTAAGATGGCATTGGAGCAACATAAAGATTCAGAATTGCTAAAGTTGTACCGTTCCGATATCCAAGATGGCCGCCATGGACGCCATCTTGAAATTCTTCAAATGACATCTCCTCCCAAACCGTAAGTTGGATTGAGCCAAAACTTGATGAGAAGCATCTCAGTGACACAGAGGTTCGGAATTGCTAAAATCCTTCTGTTTAGATATCCAAGATGGCCTTCTTGAAATTCTTCAAACGGCATCTCCTCCCAAACCATATGTCTGATTGAGTCAAAATTTGATCAAAATTTGATTGGAGGCATCGAAGCGACAAAGAGATTCAGATTCCGTTCCGGTATCCAAAATGGCCGCCAGGGCGGCCATCTTGAAATTCTTCAAACGGCATTTCCTCCTAAACCCTTAGTCCGATTGCGCTGAAATTTGATGGGAGGCATCACAGTGACACAGAGATTCAGAATTGCAAAAATCGTTCCATTCCGATATCCAAGATGGCCCCCACGGCGGCCATCTTGAAATTCTTCAGACCACATCTCCTCCCAAAGCTTTAGAGGCATCACAGTGACAGTTGTCAGAGTTTCAGAATTGCTAAAATTGTTCCGTTCCGGTATCCAAGATGGCCGCCACGGCGGCCATCTTGAAATTCTTCAAACGATATCTCCTCCAAAACCATAAATCAGATTGTGCGAAACTTTATGGGAGGCATCGGAGCGACATAGAGATTCAGAATTGCTAAGATTGTTCCGTTCCGATAGCCATGGCGGCCATCTTGAAATTCTTCAAACGATATCTCCTCCCAAACCGTAAGTTGGATTGAGCCAAAACTCGATGGGAAGCATCACTGTGCACAGAGATTCAGAATTGCTAAAATTGTTCCGTTCCACGGCAGCCATCTTGAAATTCTTCAAATGATATCTCCTCCAAAATCATAAGTCCGGTTGAGCCAAAACTTTATGGGAGGCATCGGAGCGACATAGAGATTCAGAATTGCTAAGATTGTTCCGTTCCGATATCCAAGATGGCCGCCATGGCGGCCATCTTGAAATTGTTCAAACGACATCTCCTCCCAAACCGAAAGTTGGATTGAGCCAAAACTTGATTGGAAGCCTCACAGTGACACAGAGATTCAGAATTACTAAAATCGTTCCGTTCAGATATTCCAGATGGCCGCCATGTCGACCATCTTGAAATTCTTCAAACGACATCCCAAACAATAAGTCAGATTGAGCTAAAAATTAATTGGAGGCTTTGGAGAGTTATAGAAACACAGAATTGCTAAAATCGTTATGTTCCCATATCCAAGATGGCCATCTTGAAATACTTCAAACGACATCTCCTCCCAAACGGTTTTGAGCCAAAACTTGATGGGAGGCATTGGAGCAACATAAAGATTCAGAATGGCTAAGGTTGTACCGTTCCGATATCCAAGATGGCCGCCATGGACGCCATCTTGAAATTCTTCAGATGTCATCTCCTCCCAAACCATAAGTTGGATTGAGCCAAAACTTGATGGGAAGCATCTCAGTGACACAGAGGTTCGGAATTGCTAAAATCCTTCTGTTTAGATATCCAAGATGGCCATCTTGAAATTCTTCAAACGACATCTCCTCCCAAGCCATATGTCTGATTGAGTCAAAATTTGATCAAAATTTGATTGGAGGCATCGAAGCGACAAAGAGATTCAGAATTGCTAAAATTGTCAGTCTTCTTGAAATTCTTCGAACAACATCTCCTCCGGCTATCTTGTAAGTCTTCAATTGTTATCTGCTGGAGGGAACACTTGATGGAAGGCATTGGGACTGCATTGAGATTTTGATTTAAAATGATTCCGTTCTGATATCCAAGATGGCCACCATGACAGCCATCTTGAAAATCTTGAAATCACATCTGCTACTGAAGGGTAAGTCTGATTGAGCTTAAACATGATGGGAGGCATTGGGTGACATGGAAATTCAGAATTGCTAAAATTCTTCTGTTCCAATGTCCAAGATGGCCGCCATCTTGAAATTCTTCAAATCACATCTCCTACCAAGCAGTAAGTCAGGGTGAGCCGAAACTTGATGGGAGGCATCGAGGTGAAATGGAGATTCAGAACTGCTGAATCATTCAGTTCCAGTATCCAAGATGACGGCCATGGTGGCAATCTTAAAACTCTTCAAACAACATCAGATTCTGAATTCCTAAAGGCAATCTGATCTGATAGCCAAGATGGCCACCACGGCACAATGTAACATATCATGATCAGCCTAATCCAGGTGAGCGATTTCTGGCCCACTTGGGCCTCTAGTTGGTATATGCAAGTAATTGTTCATAAGGTTTTTGTTATTGTTTGGTGGCGTGTGTTGTATACTGGATGCAATAGTTGGATATTGCCATAATAGGTTGATTATGATACCACAAACGTTGTAATGTTACACAGAATAAATAAGAAATGATCACCTATACGAGTGCAGACAAGAAAGGTTTATAATATCATGTTCCCCATATTTATTTTTAACCAGTTAATGGAAAAAGATCTTAACGCTTTCAGCCCCCAGTTTCTGAAGTGACCTCTTCCAGCTTTAAATCTGGATATGTCCAATGATGCAAATAGGGATAACAGACAACACCAAAAATAGAATTACAAACAGTGTAGATCCTGGTGGGTCGGCTCAAATATGTGCCGTCTCATTGGGATCTACACTGTTTACAAAGATATCCGTGTTGGTCTGCAGGGAGTAAAGGGTTAATTTAATTAAAAAATGGTATAAGAGATGTCCAGGAAAAGCCGTCCTCACAGAACTTAGCCTACAAATGACACCAACAGCAAACAAATCTTCAGGAATAGCCAACCTCACAGAACATAGCCTACAAATGACACCAACAGCAAACAAACCTTCAAGAATAGCCCACCTCACAGAACATAGCCTACAAATGACTCCAACAACAAACAAACCTTTACGAATAGCCAGCCTCACAGAACTTAGCCTACAAATGACACCAACAGCCAGCAAACCTTCAGGTATAGCCAACCTCACAGAGCATAGCCTACAAATGACACCAACAGCAAACAAACTATCAGGAATAGCCAACCTCACAGAACATAGCCTACAAATGACATCAACAGCAAACACACCTTCAGGAATAATCACCTTCAAAGAACATAGCCTACAAATTAGAAAATAGAATAGAAGATGTCCAGGAATAGCCAGTCTCACAGAACTTAGCTACAAATGACACCAACAGCAAACAAATCTTCAGGAATAGCCAACCACACAGAACATAGCCTACAAATGACACCACCACCAGCAAACAAATCTTCAGGAATAGCCAACCTCACAGAGCATAGCCTACAAATGATATCAACAGCAAACAAACCTTTAGGAATAGCCAACCTCACAGATCATAGCCTACAAATGACACCAACAGCAAACAAACCTTCAGGAATAGCCACCTGCAAAGAACATAGCCTACAAATGACACCAACAGCAAACAAACCTTCAGGAATAGCCACCTTCAAAGAACATAGCATACAAATGACACCAACAGCAAACAAACCTTCAGGAATAGCGAACCTCACAGAACTTAGATTACAAATGACACCAACAGCCAACAAACCTTCAGGAATAGCCACCATTACAGAGCATAGCCTACAAATGACACTAACAGCAAACAAACCATCAGGAATAGCCAACCCCACAGAACATAGCCTACAAATGACACCAACAACAAACACACCTTCAGGAATAGCCACTTTCAAAGAACATAGCCTACAAATAAAAAAAATAGTATAGAAGATGTCCAGAAATAGCCAACCTCACAGAACTTAGCCTACAAATGACACCAACTCAAACAATCTTCAGGAATAGCCAACCTCACAGAACATAGCCTACAAATGACACCAACAGCAAACAAACTTTCAGGAATGTCCACCTTCAAAGAACATAGCCTACAAATGACACCAACAGCAAATAAACCTTCAGGAATAGCCAAATTCACAGAACTCAGCCTACAAATGTCACCAACAGCAAACAAACCATCAAGAATAGCCAACCTCACAGAACATATCCTACAAATGACACCAACAGCAAACAAACATTCAGGAATAGCCAACCTCACAGAACTTAGCCTACAAGTTCTATGGGAGACATCATGATCTGGTCAATACCTACAATGTGGCAGTTTCCAGAATTGTTTCTGATGTTTTTGCCAGTGACGCGCCATAAGTAGACTTCCAAAATCCCGGACGTACGCTTCTACCGATCTTTCCTTCGTTCAGGCCTATGGGCATGGCGGGCGAAGCTTGCTTACCAAGTAGTGCTTACTATCCGCGGACGCCTGATTACACCCTTTATTCAGGGGTCCATGTCTGTTGGTCTGAACATTCTGATTTGTCATTCGTTTACGGATTTATGAGTGGATTATGGCTTAGGTACCATGACCGCAACTACAAATGACACCAGCAGCAAACACACCTTCAGGAATAGCCAACCTCACGGTACTTAGCGTACAAATGATACCAACAGCAAACAAACCTTCAGGAATAGCCAACTTCACAGAACTTAGCCTACAAATGTCACCAACAGCAAACAAACCTTCAGGAATAGCCAACCTCACAGAACATAGCCTACAAATGACACCAACAGCAAACAAACCTTCAGGAATAGCCAGCCTCACAGAACTTAGCCTTCAAATGACACCAACAGCCAACAAACCTTCAGGAATAGCCAGCCTCACAGAACTTAGCCTACAAATGACACCAAAAGCAAACACACCAGGACAGATAGTACACAAGCCACAAACCAAAGAAAAGCAAAGCAGCCGTCTCTCTCTTCTCTCCAAAGGTGATCACATTGCTAGATAGGTCCATCAAACACAAGAAGACAACGAATAGGACAAGGCATGACAAAAGCCTCACAGCGAGCAGCCACAAGGCCACACAAAGAACAAAGAATACCAGAGCCATCTCCTCAGAACGGAGGGGATTAAATCAATTTTAATGAGTCTTTCTGAGAATTTAGAATTTATTCTATGAGTCAAAGACAAGTTTAAGTTCCCGGTAAAAATAACAATATGTAGATTCCGTTTATTCCATGACTGACGTACTAGCTTTGATATCTGAAGTACTAGCTTCTATATCAATTTAAGACAGCTTATGGAAATAGAAATGGTCTTGGAGAGTTTGTTGTAGGACGATATATACTACTATATGTCCACCAAATTTTGATACTACAGTATTCGATGCCGAGTTCTGTAAGTGGACAGCGATGGAGGTGATCAGACTGCGTCAAATCACAGGCTGTTCTGGTCATACGCTGTCCACTCATGCCCAAACACACGTTTATGCATCCCAAATATTTTCCAATAAAGTATTACATTGTAGATGGTATGGTAAAGAAAGCTGCAAGAAACTCTCTGAGTGCGCCGAAGAATGGATCCAGTGTGGTGCCCGGTGGCTTGGCGGCTGTTGCAGAGTGTATCCCAAAGATATAGAAGACCTGAAAGAGTCGGTCTATAGGGCCACACAAATCTAGTCTCTGAACTTTACAATTTGAATCATGTCAGACAAAAAAAGGCCTTAACGCGAAGAAAACAAAACTGAGCAAAATACCAGAACGCATCCAAACAGTCAGGTCAGAGACCAGTTGTTCAAAGCTTCGTTAGCTTAACAAGCTCGGTAGTGGTCAAAATGTTAACTGTTCTAGTAAATACAATATCTAATTGACAGGTATTTTTGCTGAAAAAAAAATGTGAAACGCAAAAGCTACTCACATGTTTTCAGCGAAAATATTAGCGTATATGCCATATTTAATGATCAAAATTTCAACGATAATTTTGAACAAGTGGGCCCAGGTCTTTTCTTTTTTTTGTAGGCTCTACAGCAACTGCCCAGCAGGCACATGACATTAATACAACGTCGCCTCAACGTCGATGCAACGTCTTGACGTTGCATCGACGTTGAGCCGACGTTGCATAAACGTCATGTGTCAGCTGGGTGGGATCTTCTGTAATTTCTACAACCCAGTGCTGCCCATTTAGCTGTCTGCTTGTTGTTGTTTTTTTGTTATTTTTTTTTCATTTGTCATATTTCCTTGCTATGATGTTAGGATTGCTGTCTGGCAGTTTGATCACTACGTTAACCCTTAAAGCGCCAAGAAAAACTGCATCTGAAAATGTCGTCTGTTTATGTCGTCTGCTGAATATTCTTGCAAACTTCTCAAAGCTACTTTTTGCATACCGGCAAACAGTGTGGACCCAGATCAGAGTCTGATCTGGGTCCACACTGTTTGCAGAAATGACTTTTAAAATCACAAGCAGAAGACAAAGCAGACGACAATTGTTGTGATTGGCGTTTTAAGGATTAAGGAAAGAGGGAGCTGGTTCCTATGCGTTTTGTTGGTCTGTTAAGTGTATGCTCTCGGTCCGTAGTTTGTTACTCTTCCGCTAGGTGTCATTGATAAGCCATGTTCCTTTATTGTGGCTCTTCCTTGACTTCTTTAATACTGTCGACTCTCGTTATCTCGAATTCCAAGGGAATCTCTGAAATACTTCGAGATATCCGTACCTCGACATATCAGATTTGCAGAATTGAGGAAAAAATAACTCGAACAACCACACTTAACAGATATATGTGTAACTGGGCTCTTGAAGTTAGAGATATATTGAAACTATTGTGGAAAAAAGGAGAAATTGCTCCTTAGGAGCAATTTCTCCTCTTGTCCACAATATTTTGTTACCTGTTGTTAGATTTTCATGTTTATGCAGGGACCAGATTTTCACTTCGAGATGAGCGGTTATTCGAGATAAGCGAGGTCGAGATAACGAGAGTCAACTGTATTTTACTCCAGACAAACAGGGACTTCTCTGATCAGTGTACTGATCATTGACCTCAGTACATTGACCTAAGGTTACATTAAGGAAGCATTAAATGGTCAGCTTGCAAAAGGCTGAACCTCTGATCGGAGGGCATAATAACAATCTTGTTCATCACTATTCGCTTATGTGACAAGGCCGTTTATTTCCTGACGTATATCATTTACATGTATACTTTTTATATGGACAAAATCATGTGTCTTAAAAGAATGCCTAAAAGTGCTAACCAATGAAGCTATAGCTGTCAGTTCTTACATAGCTCGAGATAAGTTATAGTTTCTGTCCAACTTAAAGTATTCATAGTTTTCTTATTTCTCCATGAAAACTCAGGGTGT
Source organism: Anodontia alba (assembly GCA_964016985.1). Lineage (NCBI taxonomy): Eukaryota > Metazoa > Mollusca > Bivalvia > Lucinida > Lucinidae > Anodontia > Anodontia alba. The sequence continues at coordinate 49,965,787 of OZ024832.1, forward strand.
GGGTACTCAGATCTCTAGGATGTCGAAGGTTTTGAGGTTTTGCGGTCTTAGTCTTTTTATTGGTGGCATCAATTCGTAATTACGATGAATAGTGCTATGGTTGTGATAAATACATTAAACAAGGATATTGCCATGTGTTTTTATAACAGTATAAACAGTTTTACTCCTGACACTCAACATTTGCAAGACAATTTAGGCCAAGTAAAGCGACAACTTGTCTTCGTGCATATGAACATTAACGTGTTTTGTTATGTCTCATGCTACCGGTTTTTTGTCCCCCGCCTTTCAAAGTATAGCGAGAGGACATGATATTCGGCTTTCTGTGGTTCATGATGCGTAATTCCGCACCCTCTGACAGTATGTACATTGTGTCCGTAACGTCTCCTACAATTTTGTGCCGATCTTATTGAAAAATGTGCAGATGTTTTTATCAAGGTCTGACGATTTGCAAGTGATTTGGATATAATCCTCAGATTAATTTTTTATCTCGTTTTTGCGTTTTGAAATTAGTCCTTTTTTCAAACTCATATACTATCAAAGTTTATAAGTAGTGGATACCTTTTTTCGCAACTTCTACAGTTTATGCCAAGCTTTTAGAAACTGCACAAATGTTTATGTCATGATCTGAAGATGTGCATTGATTTGGATATAATCCTCAGATTAATTTTATCATTTTTCCGCGTTTTGAACTTAACCATTCTTCAGGCTCATATACTATCAACTTGTATAGGTAGTGGGTACCTTGTTTCTGCAACTCCTTCTGCAGTTTATACCGATATTTGTTTTAAACTTTACAAGTATTTCTGTAATGGTCTGAAGATGTGCATGTGATTTGGATATAAACAGCAGATTAATTTTTGTCACTTTTTCTGCGTTTTCAACTTAATCATTTTTCTTGACTTTTCCACATTTTTAATGTTTCGAGCTCCAACACTATGAAACTATATACATAGTAAATACCCTTGATCGTTCCAAGGCGATGCTTCTGCTGTGGATTACTTTTTCTGTCATTGTATGTCTTTGCATGTTTGTTCTGGTGAAATTTTAATTTTGGATAACCATTTGGCCAATTTTTGAAAAAAACAAAAACAAAAAAAAATCCATCCTTTTGGCTTTCTGCTGGTAGTGTTTTGTAGTGTTTGAAAGGGCTGCGGTTTTATGATTGTGGCAGTCCCTGGACTTTTGTCTTACCTTTTGTTTGATTGTGGTGCCGTTGCTTTAAGTGCGTCCTTCTTTCCCTTCGGTGTCTTGGACGGAAATGTTAGGTAATTGTATCAATTCCTGATTATTGCCTTCCTTTCTGTTTACGTTTGAAGTTTCCGCGATAAATTTGAGCTAATATAAGGTATTAGTCAAACAATTTACATCTAAGATGTCCGATTTGATAAACATATTCAAATGCTTATAATTCTAAAATGTTGTATCTGGCTTTTAGAACAAATTTAATTGAATAAAATCAAATTTGAAATCCTACTGTCACTAAAAGTCATATTGTAAAATTGAAAGAATGGTTTAAGAGCGTCTGTTTTGGTAGAAACCAGCTAACATGAGGTTGCAACCATTAAGATGACAGAAAATGGTTGGAAAATAATGGAAGCGTTTGTCAGCAATCTGTCTAACCTGGAGGGGTCCTGGCTAAGGTTTTGCTGGCACCCACCTTTCATTTCTCAAACTATTATGCAGACCGGAAGTACTTGATCGAATTGGTAGTTTTATGATTTCATCCTTGATAATGTTATTTGGTTTCTCAGACGAATATAACATGATGTAAAAGACGGTCTCTTACACAAATATAGCATGTTGTAAAGGATGCATAACCGAATGTAACCGAATCACATTGCATTGAGACAAAACAGCGAATGTACGCCTGTATAGAGAAACCTCTCTTAACCTAAACTATCCAAACAGCATATCCTTGTCACACTGCATGTATAATCGCAGTGCAGACCCGGCACAGGGACTGCCGCTGATGAATCATTGATTCGCAATTGGTCACAAAAATCACATCAAGCGATGAATTTAACTTTGCTGGTTCATATAGATTATTATTTCAAAAAATAAACCGCACCTGGGCAGCAATATTAGTTTTGTTTTAGAAAACGAATTTACCTGGTATTCCTAGAGTCCAGTAAGTTGTTTTCATAGAAGTTTTAAAGGATGCAAGGTTTTTGGACATTCTAACTGTCAAAGGAACAACGTTCCAAAGCTGGACAGCGATACTGAAAAAGAGTATTCGTACACAGACGTTCGGAAACTTGGTATATGTAATATAGATTACTAACGGAGCGTAAATTTCTACTATGTACGTCTGATGTTTTTTTGTGAAAAAGGTTAGTTATATATTAAGGTGCCATAGTCTCTAAAGATTTACAAACCATTACATATGTACGGTATTTCACTTACTGTTGAAAAGTTAACAATTTTAGTTCGATGAACATTACTTGTGAAGGGGTCAAAATATCTGCCTTAAGAATAATTTGCAGCACATTCTTGCAACTGTAGCAGTCGTTGTAAATTTGCTGCTTTACACCTAACCCAGACCAACACCTGCAGTCAAAAATAGGATGAATGTATGAATTGTAATACTGGTTCGTTCTTGTTTTATCTGTATATTTAGAAAGTTGTTTTAGTAATGATATTTTGCGTGTGATGTTAAGACAAACAGCATCGATTTGATCGTTCCAGTTTAGTGTACTATCGATTATTATTCTTAAGAGTTTTTTGTTTCTCTACACTCGGCATTATCTCATCTTCTAAGTGTGTATCGGATCAGTTTTAAACAAGTTTTGACGATATCCTAGGAGCATATTACGTGTTTTCTGTATATTTATATACATTTTCTTAGATAGGCATCAGCATTTATAATTATTTGTTGCGGTCTGTAGTCGAGTGTTGACTACTTAGACTTCTTTATGTGATGTATGAACTGTGGTGTCACCTGCGAAAATTTCTGTATCAGCGTTTCCATAAATAGAGGCAAGTCGTTAATGAATAGATAATACAGGGCCAAGCACTGAGCCTTGGGAGACTCCAGATTTCATCGTTTGGCTTCTTGAGGTCAGGTTTCCATCCACGATGCATTGATTTCTATTTGACAAATAAGATCTGACCCAGTTTAATGAGGTCGTGCTAAATTTATAATTTGAGAGTTTAGTTATTAGCAGTTCATGATCAGCTACGCCAAAGGCCTTTCTAAGGTAAAAACTACTATCATGTATTTTATATTCCAAAAATGTCCATTCCTATACAATATATAAGCAGGGTTATAACGTGTTTACTCAGTTCTCGGGTGATATCCAGGGTAATGGTGTCGGCTCTTGAACTGTTTTGATAAAATCAGTTATCAATGAAAACACGGCGTTCAAGCGATGCTATGATGACTTATTCATATCTCTAGAGAATAAGATTTTTTTCAAACAAAACTATTGTCATTTTTAGTTCTCAATGAAAGCATGTGGTGTGTTACTCATTATAAACGCCTTGACAAGTAATGAGTATTCACATCATACGTTTTCGTGGAAAAATGAAACAATATTTATCTGTCTTCTCTTCTTATGTACAGTGCTGCTTATTGCTCTAAAACTTAAAGGCACCATATCAGCGCTAGACAATCCAGTTAATTATCAATGGTTATGGTGGCCTGAAATGACGTTAAGCATAGTTAATGCATGAGACATTCAGCCGAGCCCACCAGAAAAGAAAATGTGAATTGTTATGTAGCTTACAATTCAGTCCTGAGCAAAATAAACCATTCAATTTTTTTCATTATTGATTTAATGTTAGAATTCATTCAAAAACAGACAAGTAAAGTATTTTTGTTTTATTTCATACATATCAAACAGAATAGACTCTGGTCAATTTTTTTCTTTGTAAAGGTTGTTTGTTATATTCATTTATTGTTTATTTGCTTCGATTAATAGCATAATAAATCACTGGGAAATGTATTTGTCTGAAAAGTTATTTTTTTTTATATATATATCCCTGGAAATCTTTAATTACATTGATTGATGTGTCCGCGTGGCCGAGTGATTAGCGCTCCCGACTTCGGATCAGGAGATCCTGGATTGGAATACCGCTAGATTTAAGGCGTTTCTACGCATTACAAAAACAAGCCTATTCAAAAATCTGAAAATTTTAGCACCAAAAAATGAACCTTTCAGGTAAAAATCCTGATATTTTTCAAATTTCTGCTCAAAACATAGATGCGGTTCTGACGAGTACCAACAATCTAGGTTTTTGAGCAGAAATAAGAAAAATAATGTATGTCCCTATACACCCCAGTTTCACTATATAAAAGTGGGGTTTAAGGGGGTCAAAATTATATAGTGATGGGTTGTATCGTGGTGGGTTGTATCTAAATGGGAACTCAAAGAGTAAAGCTGGCATGAATGTAAGACGTTGCCTTGTTGTGGTGTTACCTAGATAGGAACTCAGAGGATAATGCTGGCACCAAGTTAATGCGTTGCTACGGTTGTAAAACGCAAAGAGTAATGCTGGCATAGTTTTAAGAAGTTATGGTGTTACTTAGATATGACCTGAAAGGACATATTACAATTTATATCATCTCTATAGTTTTGCGCCAGGAGAAAGGGCTTGATGGTGCGTCGATGGTTCATCACCATAGTGCAGTGATCGGCCAATATCCGTTGTGCGTCGTCCGTCGTGCGGCGTCCACAATTTGCTTTAAAAGCCTACTCCTCCTACACGCCGAGCCAATTGTCTCGAAACTTGATAGGAAGCATCGGGTGACTTGCAGACCAAACCTAGCTAAAATCATTCCGATCGGAAATCCAAGTTGGCCGCCAGGGCGGCAATTTTGAAAATGTATTTTTTTTCGCTTCTAAAACAAAAGGCCAATTGATTTGAAACTTAGTAGGAAGCATCGGGGTGACTTGTAGATCAAAAAAAGCTAACATCGTCCTGATCAGAAATCCAAGACGGCCGCCATGGCCGCCATCTTGAAAATCTATTTTTCGCTTCTTCTCCCGAACCGAAGGGCCAACTGACTTGTAACTCGATAGGAAGCATTAGGGTGACTTGTAGATCAAAAATAACAAAAATCGTTGCGATCGGAAACCCAAGATGGCCGCCATGGCGGCAATCTTGAGAATCCATTTTTCATTTCTTCTCCTGAACCAAAAGGCCAGTTGACTTGAAACTTGGTAGGAAGCATGGGGGTGACTTCTAGAGCAAAAATGTATTTTTTCGCTTCTAAAACAAAAGGGCAATTGATTTGAAACTTAGTAGGAAGCATCGGGGTGACTTGTAGATCAAAAATAGCTAACATCATTCCGATCAGAAATCCAAGACGGCCGCCATGGCCGCCATCTTGAAAATCTATTTTTCGCTTCTTCTCCCGAACCGAAGGGCCAAATGACTTGTAACTTGATAGGAAGCATTGGGGTGACTTGTAGATACAAAATAATAAAAATCGTTGCGATCGGAAACCCAAGATGGCCGCCATGGCGGCCATCTTGAGAATCTATTTTTCATTTCTTCTCCTGAACCAAAAGGCCAGTTGACTTGAAACTTGGTAGGAAGCATTGGGGTGACTTCTAGATCGAAAATAGCTAAAATTGACTCGATCCGAAATCCAAGATGGCCGTGGCGATCATCTTGAAAATCTATATTTTCGCTTCTCCAGAACGGAAAGGCCAGTTGATTTGAAACTTGGTAGGAAGCATTGAGGTGACTAGTAGATCAAAATAGCTAAAATCGTTCCGATCAGAAATCCAGGATGGCCGCCCTGAAAACCCATTTTTCGCTTCTTCTCCTGAACAAAAAGGTTAATTGACTTGAAACTTATCAGGAAGCATCGGGATGACTTGTAGATCAAAAATATCTAAAATTGTTCCGATCGGAAATTCATGATGGCTGCCGTGCCGACCATCTTAAAAACCTATTTTTCGCTCCTCCTCCTGAACCAAAAGGCCAACTGACTTGATTGAAACTTGGTGGGAAGCATCGAGATGACCTGTAGATCAAAAATAGCTAAAATCGTTCTGATCGGAAATCCAAGATGGCTGCCTGGGCGGCCATCTTGAAAATAAAATTTTCGCTTCTCCTCCTGAACCGGGCCAATTGACGTGTTACTCAGTAGGAAGCATCGGAATTACTTGTACATTTAGATCAAAAATAGCTAAAATCATTGCGATCGGAAATCCAAGATGGTGACAATGGCTGTCATCTTGAAAATCTATTTTTCGTTTCTTCTGCAGAACCGAAAAGCCAGTTGACTTGAAACTTGGTAGGAAGCATCGGGGTGACCTGTAGATAAAAATAATTCAAATCGTTACGATCGGAAATCCAAGATGGCCGCCATTTTCGCTTCTTCTCCTGAACCAAAAGGTCAATTGACTTGAAACTTAGTAGGAAGCATCGGGGTGACTTGTAGATAAAAAAAAATAGCTAAAATTGCTCTGATCGGATATCCAAGATGGCCGCCATCTTTAAAATGTATTGTTCGCTTCTTCTCCTGAACCGAAAGGCCAGCTGACTCCAAACTTGGTAGGAAGCTTCAGGGAAGATTAAAAAGAACTAAACTCGTTCCGATCAGAAATCCAAGATGGCGCCATGGCCGCTATCTTGGAAGTCTATTTTGCACTTCTTCTCCTGAACCGAAAGGCCAATTTATCTGGTGATCAGGTTAGCGATACAGGGCCATCTTGGCCCTCTTGTATTTCAATTCCTTTGGGATCATTGGGCCCATTGTGGTATATTTGAAAATGGAGTTCTGCTCATGTATACGCTAGAGGGCGTAAGCAGTGTTGCAAACTTCATTACTGCTAATGAGGAGTCTCAATAAAACCGAGAGTCCCATTTTCTGATCCGTAGCATGTTCTTTGTTTCTCAATGCAATCTTTTTGACGTTTATTCGTATGTGGCATTTATTTTGTCATTATTTTACTTCATCTCTCGTTTTTTGTGCCTCAGGAAAGTTGTGATTCGTGATTATGGCATTTCCTGTGTAGCTTCACTTGTATAGTTTAAGCATCATGTAAATCGTCTCAATTTTAAAGACATTTGCGGGTAATTCGCCCGCCATTTTTATGTAATCCTCAAAAATGAAAGTTGAGCCAGAGCAAAAACGTTGCTGTTACTTGCTACAAAACTGAGTAAATTTAATAAATAAGAAAATGATTTTTCCTGGTTTTAGCACTGAGTTTGTCAAATTAGGAAAATAATGAAAAGTACATGTCTGGAATTTTTTTGCCTTTATTCAAGGTCTGATAAAGCTGAATTAGTGCAGCCTTCCTTAAATGATTAATTTCAACGTACAGTATCCCCTGTGTTAGTATACAAGTAGAATCGGCCATATCAACAAAGGATAATGCATCCTTTTGGGGGATTTTATGCTCGTGGGGTAACGTAGGGGTAATTTTGGTACGGGTGTGCGAGCCAGTATTTCAAAACCTACCCCATTCATATACCTGGCCTTCGAAAAAATGGACCCATTCATATACTTGATCATCCAAAATGTTGACCTATTCATATACTGCCCTTTGATTTTTTGTACCCATTTTTTGCTGGTTATTACACAAATATCGTAGTCAATTCATGTAATACCAAGAGGATAAGCAGCCTCGAAAAATCTCTGAGCGAAAAATATGTGCATATACCAGGATGTCAGAAAAATGGGGCCTTTCACATAGGAATCCAGAAAAATCAGGCCATTCATATACTTTTTGTTGAAAAAAGGGGGCCAATCATATACCTGGCAGCGCTGAAAAAGGGGGCTATTCGGCACGCACATCCGTACTATGCCATATATAGGAAGTTACCCCCCCCCCCCCACACACACACACACACACTCCGAGATTTTATGTATACAGTCGACTCTCGTTATCTCGTCCAAGGGACTCTTTGAAATACTTCGAGATATCCGTACCTCGACATATCAGATTTTAAAAATTGAGGAAAGGAATAATTCAAACAACTAAATTAACAAATTTATATGTAATTGGACTCTTGAAGTTAGAGATATATCGAAAATATTGTGGAAAAGAGGAGAAATTGCTCCTTAGGAGCAATTTCTCCTCTTTTCCATAATATTTTTTACTTGTTGATAGATTTTCATGTTTAGGCAGGGACAAGATTTTCACTTCGAGATAAGCGGTTATTCGAGACAGGCGAGTTCGAGATAACGAGAGTCCACTGTATTTTAGTTCCTGAATTTATATGGGGGTAGGGGAAAAAAATTTCCCATAAAAATGAAATTAGCAGGACGACCCACACTTTTCTTTATTATTTTCTGTTGTATATTACCCGCCTCCAAAGAATAAACCTTATTTTGTGACATTTCTAGTGAAGCAATTTTCTGTAAGGTCCATAATATGGAAGAAATGGATTTATTTTAAAAATGTTTAGGAAGTGTCGAAAATTTGCATTGCAGATTCCTGTCTCATCTTGACAAATGTGCAGTAGATATGCATTAGTATCATTTCCTGTATGGTTTTGCTCAAAGTTATAAAATTAAATGCAATGCGAAAGCTATTTTGTCATACAATCAACTAACAGCATTATTTGCACATATTTTCAGGAAAAACTGTTGAGGGTGGCGTCATTCCAGGTCAGATTGTAAAAGACTTAGCACGATGACGTATGATTTTTATCTTAAAAATAGTGAGCCTGTATATGAAACTGAATATATGCAAAGTCTTAAGCAGTTTGCAGTGCAGGAAGTATTTTTCGGATGTGTCCTTAAAATGATATCTGCTAATATTTAAATTTCAGCATTTTAATGAATTCAAAATACAGTCGAACCTCGTTATCTCGAACTCGCTTATTTCGAATTACCACTTATCTCGAAGTGAAAATCTGGTCCCTGTTTTAACATGAAACTATGACAACAGGTAACAAAATAATGTGGAAAAGAGGAGAAATTGCTCCTAAGGAGCAATTTCTCCTTTTTTCCACATTATTTAATATATATATATATTTCTAACTTCAGGAGTCAAATTACATATTCATTTGTTAAATGTGGTTGTTCAGTTTATCGTTTTCCTCTCTCTCTCTCAACTCTGATATGTCGAAGTACGGATATCTCGAAGTGTTTCAGTGAGTCCCTTGGAATTCGAGATAACGAGAGTCGACTGTATAAACGTGTTTCAAAACTAAACGGTTAACAAAAATTTATTGAAAATATATACCAGCAGAGATAATATGAACCTCAGAGTGAGAAAATGTACCGTCGAACCTATGCGCCCAGCGAAGACTCAGATTAGTCTGCGCATCTGCGGAGTCGGATTAGGGTCTTCGCTTGGCGCTCAGTAACCAAGAATCCAGGACTTCTTACGCAGACAGCGAAGACTGCGATCACACTGCGCGGATGCGCAAGCTGATCTAAGTTTTCGCTGGGTGCACTTGACGACAGGTTCATTTTATTCCTTGCGGGCCATGTTGTGTTGTAAATCGATGGCTAAATTTACAATCAATCAAATTAAACTGTCGAATGTTTAATCAAACTCAAGTACAGACTTGTTCATGAACAAATGATCTTCAAAGTGAAAATTAAAAAAAAAAAAAATGATGCGTACGTTATTTACAATAATTTTCCTAAAATTTGAACAAGTCCGTTTTAATACCTTTTGATTTATCTAAAAAAAATATGGATGAGTGGCAAACATTGTAGACCCTGATCAGACGCCGCGTTTAGCGGCGTCTGATCAGGATCTACAGTGTTTCAAACCCCAATACCCTGTATATATTCTTAGCATACGCATCCTAAAAAATGCACAAAACTGTTTAACTGCCTGTAAATATTTCCCCAACTGCCTGGATGAGTGGTAACGCTATAGACTCTGATCAGACGCCGCAGAATGATTAGTCTGATCAGAGGCTGAACTGTTTGCTCAGCCCTCCGTGCCTATTGAGTCACCTTCTCCTTATCATACTTATACTAAATTTTGAACCAATCTATTTTACTACAGTATGTGTTGATTTGTCTAAAACTGCTAGATGACCGGCAAACAGTGTATCCTTATTGAACGACAGCTGATCATTGTCTGCATTGTTTGCCTATATCTACCGTATTACCATGATTATTCGGACGTCTTACCATACTTAAACTAAATTTTAACAATTTCATTTTACTGTCTGTTTTACTGCGGTGTCTGATCAGGGTTTATATGGTTTCTTCAGACCTACCGTATTTACCATAGATATTTGGACATCTTAACTTCTTACCAAACTTATAATATGAAATAAAGGCAGTCCTTTGATACACACACACACACACACACACACACACACACACACACACACACACACACACACACAAACACACACACACACACACACACACAGTCAACATGTATAACAATCTTAGTAATTTTCAGTGAAGCAGTCGCGAATCCGAATGCCCGTCCTAAGAACTCTGTCTAAATTAAAAATGGCGAACGAGAAAAAAAAAACGAGATTTGGGTACCAAAGTATGCAAGTCAGCCTCTCTACAATAATGCAAGCACTTCGTGTGTTTGCTATTAAAATTTTAAGAAATCCATTTTACTGCCTGTTGGTGTGTTTAAACTTGTTGGATGGGTGAAAAACAGTGTAGACCCTGATCAGATGCGGCGTTTTACTGTGTGTCTGTTCAGGTTCCCACTGATTGCTCAGGTTTGTCAGCTGGGCATGAAAATTTCTCTGCTAATAAATATGAAAATGCCAACAATAGTTTTTACAATTGTTAGTAATTTGAGCTTCCATGCTCAGCTGAGTTGAGCGCAAAGAAAGTTTTATAACCTCGGGGCCAGGATGTCTTATAATTTGTACTCGGGTGAAATTACTTTAATCAACAACACTTTATATTCAATAAAAATCATAAATGTTGATAGATAAACTTTTGATTGATTAGTATGGGCGAGTGCAAGTTAAAACTTAACCTAGTCACTGCGTCTGCCCTCATTCATGCGATACGGTGTTAGTTTATTCCTGTCCGCTGTTTGTTATTTTTTATTTTTTTTATTCTCTCTGTGTGTGTGTGTGTGTGTGTGTGTGTGTGTGTGTGTGTGTGTGTGTGTGTGTGTGCGACATTTAGATTAACCCTTAAAACGCTTATCACAATAACAGCAGACTACACATTACTTTTTTCCATGAAAACAAGGCTTGATATTTCATCTGAGTCGTCTGATTCACATGAAATGTTAATTCCTCATTTTCTTTGGAAAAAAAAACACAATAAAATAGATTTTATTTTATTTCTTTTTTGTCTGCTACAAATGTGCTGAGCGCTTTTAGAGTTAAGGGAAAAAAAAACAGAAAAAGAATAAAAAAAAATCAACTGTTAATACATTTGGCTCATGCTGCCTCCTGTTTTGTTCATATGACAAATATCCTTGTATTGAAGGATGTTTTTATACCTATGTAAATAATTACTTTGGAGCCTATCTCATGTTTGTCTTTATATATTTGTTGTTTAATAACTGACTATTCAACATTGATTTAACAATACCTGTATTATTTAACCACACTTAAGTCGACCCGTTTTGCGTTACTTATGTGTGTATAAAATATTTAAATCCAAATGACAAACGCAGATTTGTATTCTTGTCCTTGGCGTTATGGAATTTTAAAGATTAGTTCGGAGTTTAGAGCGACTTGAAAAGGTAAATTTTGAGAATATTTATTCAGTTTATCTATTGTATTTTATATCACTGCCTTATATCACTATATTGAAAAGTGATGTTAAATAATAATAATAATAATAATAATAGTAATAGTAAATATAATAAAACAGTGTGCAACCTCTCTAAGAAAAACACAAAACTGGCTGGTGTGAAGATAGTAAAATATGAGCCCGGCCATAATATTTCCTATAAGATGTGCGCCCAGCGAAGACTCAGATCAGCCTGCGCATCCGCGCAGTCTGATCTGAGTCTTCGCTGGGCACTCTGTAGGCAGCCAGAGGTCCAAAGCGTCTTTAGACGAACATCGAATACCCTAATTAGACTTTAACCCATTTATGCCCAATGGACTCTTCTACCATCACTCTTCGGATCGGTCCATTTCTAATATAAGGGGTGTCTGCTTAGTTTTTATTATTACCATATTTTATAGAAATTCCTGTATTTAATGTAAACAGTGTAGACCCTGAGCGGCGTCTGAACTGTAAACTGTTTGCCTATGCCCCTGTTATGGGACGCTAGGCTTAAATGGGTTGAATAAAACCTGTATGATAGTAATAATAATAACAATAATAATCTTAATCTTCATCTTAATCTAAAGCTAGCACCGACGGCATCCTGCAGCGGTAAGGGTATAGAACAGAATAATCTTTTTTCACACTGAAGGTCAGATACCCTAAGTACATTGATATATCTTATATTATATATCAAACAGCATTGAACATCAGTAGAAGGGTATACAAGAGTAACTGTTATATACATACCTACATACACACGTACGTACACGCACACACACACGCACATACATACAAACATGCATACATACGTACGTAGTATGTACATACAGTAGATTTCTTTGTGCTTCTTCGTCTTTCTTACACAGTTTCGGATATAACATGTTGCAGCTGAGGTCTGTTTAGGGATTTTCTCTTAATTCAAAACCAGTGTTTACTTATGATCGTTTCAGCGTATTTCAATGAGATTCGATTTTTTTTAAAACGCTCTGTTTATCTGAAAATAACAGTTTCAAGAGGCATGTTATTTTTTTTTCTTTCTTCAAACTTAATTTTAGGTTCCAAAGTGGCTTGTTTCTGTCAAACAAATTAAAACTTTGCTTACATGATCCTCAGCACAAGAAAAAAAAAAAAAAAAAAAGAACAAAAAACATTAATTAACCCAAAATTGGCAAAGTTAAAGCGGGCAACGATGTCCAGGGTCTGGCTTTGGAGCAAATTATTTTTCTAGTAAACCCCTTACTAGATGGGCTTAGTCTCTTAGCTTTGTGCGTTGTCCTATCTCCTTTGAACCCGCCTCAGAAAAATAAATAAATAAATGAATAAATAAATAAATAAACAAATAAATAAATTTCTTATATCCCCTCCCTGATGTATGTTTAAATTCAGATGGGTCCTTCGTATGTGACATGTCTACTTGAGTTTGGCATTTTCTCAAACTAAACACAACTAAATCTTACATCGGACACACCATATGAACAGTCTTCGAGTGAGCATATGCCATCAGGACAGTTCCATATAAGATTTGCACTGTCTGATCTGGATCCACTGTTTAAAGAATTTAACACAGCCCAGCAATTCTGTTTGCGAAATGCGCAGACTCCGATCAGCCTGTGCTTATGCGCAGGCTGATCGAAGTCTGCGCATTTCGTCAATGCTAGAAGTCCCGTTTTCACTAGATTAGTCCGTAATAATAAGTGTTAACAGACCAATACATTCATGTGTCAGATGGGCTTGATAAAACTTCATAACCTCCAAGTAATTAATGGCATGTCGTTTGATAGGTGAGAAAATTAAGAGCTATTTAAGCTCCTCTTGTAAATTTTGATTTCAATGCCCGGTTAAAATGTTATCCGATAACCCGAATAATTCCGAACAAGTAAAACGATTAAATGAGCCGAAACGTCCGAAAACGTTCCTACGGATAAGTGTGCACAGCGAAGATTCAGATCAGCCTGTGCATCCGCGCAGTCTGATCAGAATCTTCAATGGGCGCATTTTGGATAGCAAATGATACACAGTTTCTTCATACAGACAACGAAGACTGGTCAGACTGCGCCGACGCACAGGCTGATTTGAGTCTTCGTTGGGCGCTCATGTAAGGAGGTACGTTTTCTCACGTTGCGGTTCAACTGGATTTGCTTAATAAGCAAGTAATTGCTGTAATTTTTGTGACCTGCCCTCGGACATACAAATGATAAACATTAGACTTACTCTAATAAACTTATAACAATATACAAATAGATATATGAGACACATTTTTTTGCCTGTATGCCCTATTTAAGAGAAATAAATACATTTTCAGGGTAGACAGCCATGTCAAATTTGTTTTACCTCCACTCGGAAAAGAGTCTACTCTGCAAGAACTGCCACCCCCCTCCTCCTTCCCCCTTTTGGAAGTAAATTATTTCTTTTTTGAGTAAGAAGGGGGGCAAATTCTTCCTTTTAGAATAGACCCTTTTAAGAAGGGACTTGGTGTGCAGGAATAAACAGAAAGTCGCAAACGTTGTCTTCATTACGAAAACACGCCTATTTAAAATATATACAGACAATTTCACCTTCAAAACTGAAAATTTTCAGATAAAAACTCTGATATTTTTCTTATTTCTACTCAAATACATAGCTGGTGGGTACTCGTTAGAACCGCCTCGCCGAGGCGGTTCTAACGAGTACCACAATCTATGTATTTGAGTAGAAATAAGAAAAATAATGTATACCCCTGTAAATTCCAGTTTTACTACATAGAAGTGGGGTTTAAAGGGGTAAAAATTATATAGGCGTGTTTTCGTGATGTCAATAATGATTGGCGGAAGTGACCGAAAACTCTATTACTTTTGTCGCCCTAAGGAATAAATAAATCAACATTTTGATTCACAAGGCGATTTGTATATATTCAGTAATCTCCAGTGATCCATTTGTTTGAGTTCAAAATGGATTTTTTAAATCATGTTAAAATAACCAAAGCCCTAATGAAATAAAAAATGAATATTATAAAAGGAGATTGGAAGGTCATTAAAAGTAGATTTTAGCTCTTTTCTGTTCGGTACGCAGTCAGTTTGACACTGCAGAGGTCAGGGGTTCGAATCTCGCTCAAGTCGGAACTCTTTCATGGTTATACAGAATTCTACTGCGCAGAGGTGTTTCATGCTTCTCGTCATCATCTCTTTTCATCATCGTGGAGGTTAAACACGCAAATAGTAATGCTTACAGCCCAAGTTTTCAGGGCCCATTTGTTCAAAGCTAACGACATCGTTAGTTAACGATTTGTTAAAATTTTACATCGAGTGATACGCAAATATGCTCGGAAATTTTTTGTTGAAAAAAATGTGAGTAGCTTTTGCAGTGCAAAAGCTACTCACGTTTTTTTTTTTTTTTTTTTTTGTCAGCAAAAAATACCAGAACATTGTATTTTGAATCCGCTAAAGCAGTTAACGAAATGGCCCTTAACGAGCTCGTTAAGCTAACGACGCTTTGAACAACTGGGCCCAGGTCGATACCATTACGTAAACACACCTTGTAAAAACACCTATGTAAAATGTATACTTCTTATGTATAGTTCTAGATTAGTTTTTTTTTTTCAAGAAAGCAATTTGGTATTTTTCACATTTCTCCACGAAAAAGGCCCTTACATATGCGAACAGCTAAGGTCCAGATGAGCGTGCGCATCCGTGCAGACTGATCTAGACAGTCTCTGTTCATCGACATATACAACACATTGCGAAAACAGGCCTATTCAAACTTACAGAAAATTTCACCTCCGAAAACTAAAACTTTTCAGATAAAAAAACAAAAACAAAAAAGCTCCGATATTTTTCATTTCTGCTCAAAACATAGATTGTGGGTACTCGTTAGATCCGCCTCGATAAGGCGGTTCTAACGAGTACCCACAATATATGTTTTCAAGTATAAATAAGAAAAACAGTGTATACCCCTATAAACCCCAGTTTTACTATATAAAAGTGGGGTTTAAGGGGGTCAAAATTATATAGGTATGTTTTCGTGATGAGTATCCATTGATTCTGATAGTGGGCAACGAAGGCCCTGATCAGCCTGCGCGAATGCGCAGGCTGATCAGGGCCTGCGTTGTCCGTTATTCGCGTAAGGGCCCTTTTCGTGCGTTGCGTATCATAGGGGTATTTATTATGAGCGTCCATATGAGGCGCTTCGAATTTGTATCCTCAACATACCTGTTGGTGGAGAATTGAGAAAAAAAACAACATTTATCTGGACACCCCTCTTAGGCCATATTTTATTTTCTTTCTTTTTAGGTTTACGGAAGAGCCTACCCTACGATTTTAGCCCCTCCGGAAAAAAAAATAAATAAAATTTGCATTTCCAATTCTATTTATATTTAATGTCCTTGCCCTTCAAATTTGGGGATGAATTATTGCATTTTTACATGTATTTTTGTTCAAAAAGTATTTTATTAGATCAATCCCAGCTTTTTCATAATTTTTATTTTTGTTCCTTCCTCCCGACAGCAACGTCTTGAGAAATTTCTCGTAAACATAGAGATAAAAAACTTAGGCCTTATCTAGATCAATGTAAGTAGATATTTTGGGGGAAATGCGGAAGATTTGATTAAGTACTTTAAGATTAGATATGTACTAATGCAGTATAAATGATTGATAGAAACAACTTAACACATTGAAAACATAAATAAACAAACAAACAAACAATCAAACAAACAAACAAACAAAAACACTTGTTTTTTTTTTAAACCGAGAAAATTCTCAAAATCCACCATACACAGACAACCCTTTATACCGACACTCGATATAACGACAAAATTCGTTATAATGACAATTTGACTGTCACGAAACCTTCGCTTAAGAGGTAACAATTAGTCACAAATTATGCAAAAACATTGTATTTAATACTTTAAAAAAATTATATGTTTTGGATTTTTGTTAGAATCGCCTCAGCGAGGCGATTCTAACAAATAACCAAAACATATGTTATATGAGGAAATAACAACGAAACAAGACCTTTCTTACGTATCAGTCTGCTCATTAAGTGTACTGTACAACAGCAAATTCATTTTAAATGACATCATCTTTGGGAACAAATGCTATCGTTATAACGAGGGTTTACTGTAGTGTATAACCCTGCATACCTATGGCAGTTTCTCTATATACATCTATTATGGGGAAACTAGAGACATACATTACATAGACTGCTTAACGTAATGCAAAATCTGTTCTGAAGTGACTGCTTCATGGTTTCGTAGAAGAATTAGACTGGTTCCAGTCTCCAGTGACTAAATACTTATTCTTATAATCCTGTTTGATTATTCACTAAAATAAAACCAAAATGTCATGGCTATAAAGGCTGGTCACTAGCCAAAATAATATCACGACTATAAAGGCTGGTCACTAGCCAAAATAATATCATGACGATAAAGGCTGGTCACTAGTGACCAGCCTTTATAGTCATGATATTATTTTGGTTTTATTTTAGTGGATTATCAAACAGGATAACAAGAATAAATATTTAGTCACTGGAGACCGGAGCCAGCCTATAGAAGACTAACAGAAAACCTCCAATGAATGGAACACCGATAGCTTATTTACCGTGGCTGATTCGAACTCGTTTTTGAATCATTGGGAAATTCGCAAGAAAAAATATTAAAGGATTTTTTGGGGGACTTTTCTTGTTTTATCACGAAAATGTATGTTGTGTGTACTCATTAGAGTCGTCTCGATGAGGTGATTCAAATGAGAACACACATACCATTATTTTACAGAAGATCGAATTATCCTCATTTGCCTTCTGAACTGGCGCTATGGTTAAACCTCATGGCTTGAACTACCGATGTCTATAAAAAAAATTCCATGGTCCCAAAGATGTTTGAGCCACTGAAGTTCGACTTTATGTATACATACATTGTAGAGAAGAAGGAGGGGTTTGCATTTATTAAAACATGACATGTCATCTTTTGAACGATTCGAAAGCTATTAAAAATTATGTATATATGTATATATATATGTGAAATACAATAAATTAGCTAGCAATATTATGTAAATTTTCCTAATCGATATAGATATTTAACTTTAACCACTCTATGGGCTAATTCAGCAGACGACAAAGTGATGATATTTTTCTTATTTTTTTTTCCAAGAAAATCGGCTTTGAAATTTCATGCAAATTGTCTCTCTAGGAGACAATTTGCATGAAATATCAAAGCCTATTTTCTGCAAAAATAAAACAGAAATTTCAGAATGTCGTCTGCTGAACTTTTACCCAGCACGCCAAGCGTTAAAAATCGTTTCCATAATGTGGCCGGTCATCAATTTTGGTTTCAATTTCACCAAAAGTGAATATTTTAAACCTAAATATTTAGCACTCTATGTAAAATTTTTAGTAGACGACATATTGAAATATTTTTCAAACAAAAACAGGTTTTGACTTTTTATGCAAATTGTCTCCACTAGAGACTGTTTGCAAGAAACGTCACAACCCGTTTTCTGGGAAAAATAAGAAAAGACATCATCAAAGTGTCGTCTGCTGAATTAGCCCAGAGAGTGGTGAAGGTTAAAGAGAATATGTGAAATTTTATTGCTTCATTACTTTTATTACTTGTAACACGAGGCAACATAATTGAACACACGGTATTTTATTTCTATTCACAATGTTTTGTTTCTTTCAAAAAGTGCAACGAGTCCTGGGTTTGCCTTCAGAAGGCTTATCTCCCTACAGCCCCCGTACAAACATACGAACTCGTAACATTTATTCTGCACTATTTTATTGTTAATGGAGTTTAGCATTTGGCTAAATAATTTCTAGCGATTTAAATGAAATGCCAAATCTTAGTTTCAAAATAGCGCTTCTAAAACAATATAAATGCCAGCTGTGTTTCAAAGAAAAACACTTAATAAATCGCACTGCTTTTCAATTTCATCTGTATCGAGGATGCAAGTAAGTGTTTAGACTGGCTTCAGTCTCCAGTGACTATCTTTTTTGCTTAAAATCCTGATTGATAATCCACTGAAATAAAACCAAAATAATATCATGACTATAAAGGCTGGTCACTTTAGTGACCAGCCTTTATAGTCATGATATTATTTTGGTTTTATTTTAGTGGACTATCAAAAAGGGTTATAAGAAAAAATATTTAGTCACTGGAGACTGGAACCAGTCTAAGAAAATGTTAAACACATATGGATCCCAACGTCAGGATATATCGACATACCGTCTGAGAACACAGCGTCTGCGTCCGGATCCGTGCAGTCTGGTCAGAGTCGGCGCTTTCCGCCTGAAGACGCCTTTGAGACTTGACTATCGACAAAGCGCCCAGTTAAGACTCAGATCAGACAGTATCTCCGTCATAAGATACATTATCATACGTTGCGGCCCCTACAAGTCAACATGTACCTACCACCCCAGCTAATGCACAAGTCGTAAGAACATCGCTCCGACGTCGCCGCCTATCA
This sequence comes from Anodontia alba, assembly GCA_964016985.1. Classification (NCBI taxonomy): domain Eukaryota; kingdom Metazoa; phylum Mollusca; class Bivalvia; order Lucinida; family Lucinidae; genus Anodontia; species Anodontia alba. The sequence continues at coordinate 49,984,855 of OZ024832.1, forward strand.
CACAACGTCATAACGTCGCCGCCACGTCATTATCGTAACAACGTCGCTCCGACGTCGCCGCGACGTCATGACGTCGCGGTGAAGTCAGAGCGACGTTGTTACGACGTTGTGTGTTCACTGTTCACTGGGGTAGTCATATGAGAACCGAAAAGGGCCGGGTTACCCTATACATTAAATCAAATTTTTAATGAATACTCACAACATATGCTTTCGTGGAGAAATAAGACATACTTTAATACATTTTGGGTGAAAAAAAAAGTGCCTTATCTGGACCGATTATGTTTTTTTTTCAAAAACGACACCCTAGGTATGCTGGCGTTATTTAACCCTATATTTGATCTACAGATTTGTATTTTTTACATGATTGAGTTTTTGATAAACGATTAAGATTTTTCTAGTCATTTTGTGATACATTATTAATCCTAAACGAAACCCATAATAAATATATTTCACAGTTAAAAAATCAATCGGCGCAAATTTGGTCGACGCGAGGGTCGTTAGAACAGTTTCCCGATAGTACATTAGTTTATATTTTTATTACTGCCACCACTGTATCGTCTATGATGTGAGCACGGGAGGATGCACGCAAACAAATTATTTTAATAATTCAGTATGTTGGGCAATATCAGAAATATCAGAAATACAGTCGAACCTCGATGGCTCGAACACCGATGGCTCGTTTACCATGGCTAATTCGAACTCGTTCTTGAGTCCCTACGAAATTCTTCCGATAGCTCAAGAAAACAAATATTTAAGGACATTTTCTTATTTTATCGTGAAATTGTATGTTGTGTATGCTCATTAGAATCGCCTCATCGAGGCGATTCTAATGAGTACATTCAACATACAATTATTGTGAAGGAAATAAAAAAAATCCCTAAAATATTGCTATTTGCTTCCTGACCTGGCACCATGATTAACCCTCGGTGGCTCGAACTACCCATGTCTCGAACAATTTTCTATGGTCCCAAAGATGTTCGAGCCATTGAAGTTCGACTGCAGCAGTAATAACGCACTCTCAATCCCAGCGGCTACTTGCACCAGGGGACATGCAAGCAAGCAGAATTTTGTTTCCATGTGTTAACATCAACGATGGGGGTGCGGGTGGTATGCAGGTACCGATTCCCTGAGTCCGTATCTGATGGCTCACAGGATCAGCCCTGTGGTCCACTTGTGTGGGTGGCGGATGAACTCGCGTTGTATTACGGCATTGGCTTTTCTTTGTTTCATATCATTGCCTTAATGCTATGTACATTAGATCTTTTTTTTTTTTATTTATCTTGGTAGTTTGTTTGTTTGTTTGTGTTGAGGTTTTACGGCCCAGTCAACCCAATGGGGTCATGTCGAGCGCGGTCAGTTTACCTAACCACACGTTTACTGGGCAGGCTTAGTCCTCTAAGCGGTTAACCAGTATTGTGCACATTCTTTCGCCAGAAACTGACAACAGCCCTTCTTGAATCAGCGGAAGGGAGAGAATGACCGTAGAAACTATTTCATGATCAATCTCCACGAAAGAATGTTGCCGACCTCGGCGGGGGTAAAATAAGATTTATTTTTATATTCATTGTAAGTCAGATGCTTGCAAATTAAGAAATATAATGAAATTGTATATAATGAAAGCAGCTGTGATAGTCTCGTATAGTTCTTTTTTGTGGAATTTTATACAGTCGAACCGCAATATCTCGAACATCTTTGGGACCATGTAAATTTGTTCTTGACATGGTAGTTCGAGCCACTGAGGGTTAATCATAACGCCAGGTCAGGAGGCAAATGAATATTATTTAGGGATGTCTTTTCGATTTCGATGTATGTTGTGGGCACTCATTAGAATTGCCTCTACGATTCAAATGAGTACACCAACATACATTTCTAATGACTACACACAACATACATTTCATGATAAAATACGAAATTTTCCCTTGAATATCCATAAATATTTGTTTTCTTGGGCTATCAAGAGAATTTCCTGGGGACTTAAAAACGAGTTCGAATTAGCCATAGTAAACGTTGCCATCGGTGTTCGAATCATTGAAGTTTACTGTATTTTGATATATGTATATGTCTGTGATATTGTTTTGTTCCTTTGTGTTGAGGTTTTAAGGCCCAGTCAACTGTCAAGCGCGGTCAGTTTACCTAACCACACCTTTACTGGGCAGGCTTAGTCCTCTAAGCGGTTAACCAGTATTGTGCACTACTAAACTTAAACTGTAAATGGCACACATGCGTGAGATAGCAATTAGTAATATTAATACAGTGCAGTGCAGTCATCGCATATTCATAAGTAATGTGTACACTATAGATTATACTATAAATCGATTTTTGTTTTTAACGACCCTCATTTCGCGACGGTAAGCCTTTAACTTCATGTTTGGACCAGTTCCAGCTCATATATCCTAAATTTTTAATCGCACAATAAGATAGTATTATAACCCAAGTCAGTCGTGTTTCAAACAAAATAAAATTTCATGGATATTTTAGTTGCATACCAAATACACTACTGGAGGCCATTGGGTCGTGCAAATTTGGCAGGTACGTAATAATTAACGATTATAATACGAAGTAATTGAAAAGTTACTATTGACTGAATTGATGATAAGGTTTTCGTCTGGGGACTAGAGGGTGGGTACACTGATTAAGTTTCACCTTCACGGATTCATATGGTTTGATTGAAATTGATAGAATGTTTGTATTTATGGAAACTGCTTAACCCAGTTCGGTTCAGCGGATTTTTTTTTTTTTTTTTTAATTTTAGAGAGGTAAGGAATTCTAGATGCATTCATAGGGAGTGAATATAACTTGTTTTATTATTTGCACCAACCTTACCGTGTGAGTTCTGGTGCCCACAAGATGTGTTAAGTGCAAAGCATACCTTATTGATACGCATTGGAATCGCATCGTCGATGCGATTCCAATGCGTACCCATAATGTATGTTTTGTTGCACAAATAACAGATTATCTGAACCTTTACCAGTCTCTGGTCTTATTCAGCAGACGACCGTTTGATGATATTTTTTCTTGTTTTTCTCAGAAAATACAGTTTGACATTTTGTAAAATTGTCGTTTTAGAATTTGTAAGAAATGCCAAACCCTGACTTCTGGGAAAATAAGAAAATTATTTCAAAATGGCTTCTGCTGAAATTTTTACCCAGTATGCTAGGCGTAAACTATTACCGTAGTCTCCGTGACTAAAACAAGGGGATTCAACGCATATATACGAAGAGCGATGGCCTAGATCCGACTGTATCCGCGTTGACTGATACAGGACTACACTGTTTGCCAGACGCATGATTCACTAGCATCTAGTTTTTCCTTGAAGAGCAGCGAAGACCCTCATCAGAATGGATAGGCTGATCTCATTCTTCATTTGTTTTGTCTCACGGGCCTCAAATTACCATACATGGCAGGCGACTTTATGCATCTTATACCAAAATACAGCATGCACAATCTTGATGTAAAAATAAAGGAGAACTGTTATTAGTCCCCTGTTGCAAGCCTTTATTTGCTTAACCCATAAAGCGCCAAAGCAAAATTTGTAGCAGACAAAATTTGTAGTTATTTTTCTTTTCTTAATTTTTCAAAGAAAACAAGTCTTGATATTTCATGTGAATCGTCTGCCAAGCAGACGATTCACATGAAATACCAAGATTTGTTTTCTTTGAAAAATTAAAAAAAAATATTTCAAAATGTCGTCTGCTGCAGTTGTGATTAGCGCTTTAAGGGTTAAGCTGGCTCATCCGTGCATCTTCACGATCTTCTTCAGGAATCTATGTGGGGATGAATGCCTTCCATGACCTGTTCTGTTTTGTTTTCGACACATATATACACCTCATCAAAAGTTAAGCAGGATGTGCCTTAAATGTTAGCCATTAACACTTAGCATGCTGGGTAAAAAACAAAACAAAAAAAAAAAAAGCAAAAAAAAAAAAAAAAACAACAACAAGCAAACAAACAGCAAATGACGATTTGAAATAATTTTTTTTTTTTATTTTTCCCAGAAAACAGGATTTGATATCTCAGTAGACAATTTGCATGAAATGTCACAGCCTCTTTTCTGGAAAAAAGAAAGAAAATATCGCCAATTTGTCGTATACTGAATTTGCCCAGAGAGTAGTAAAAGTTAAATTGGAGCAGTATTGTAATCTTTTGCGAGGTGTTAACCAAGACTTTCTTCAACTTAAAATAGAGGAGAACTAATAAATAGTTGCTGTAATGTTTACAGAATAGATATTTCGAGTGTCTTGGTATACATAGCGTCGATTGACATTAACCCTTAAAGCGCCAAGAAAAACTGCATCTGAAAATGTCGTCTGTTTATGTCGTCTGCTGAATATTCTTGCAAACTTCTCAAAGCTATTTTTTGCATACCGGCAAACAGTGTGGACCCAGATCAGACTGCTCCTAAAGGAGCAGTCTGATCTGGGTCCACACTTTTTGCAGAAATAAAATCACAAGCAGAAGACAAAGCAGACGACAATTGTTGTGATTGGCGCTTTAAGGGTTAAACCATTTTATCCTGTTTTATCAACAGATTGGTGCAATGTTTATATGAAAACACATTTTCGATAAATCGATTTACAGGATTTACAGGATTGTATTGTGGCCATAAGAAATTTACAGTTTATGCTACCATTATAAGAAACGAGCATTTTTTTCACCTGCTGATGTAAAGAGTACTAGATGAGTGGCAAATAGTGTAAACCCTGATCTGCGGCAGCTCAAACAACACAGCTACACAGTTCATAATTAATAATTAATAAAAATTTACTAAATGCTGTTTTTGAAATAGGTTCCGTTCATCCATCCATCTTTCTCTACTGCCATTTGTCTGACCGGGTGAGTATTAAGAATTAGAGAGGAAAGTTTGGACAAGACTATGGGGTCTATTTCATTTAAAATACATTTAAATACAATAATTCACCCCTAACAAGGTTAGGGTTAACCCCTGATTAGCCACGTAAATTTAACATTGAAGTGGCACCGACAAACCAAAATGTTTAAGCGTCCGTCCGGCGACGACGAACGTTATTATTATTATTATTATTTCATCTGTATACTGACATGCCCAAATACCGGGAAACGTTTAGCCTTCAGCCGCTTGTCTAATAATAAAATGATAATAAGTTAGAGCCAGCACACGACAAAACCTACAATAAGACAATAAGACCTGTGTGACCAGCAAATACTCACATTAGTCTGTACATTCATCTAGCATGGCAAGGGATCTCGTTTATCCCTCTTTGGATAGCCCGGTGGCTGTAGAAGGCACATGCGATCAGCAAAGACTGATCAGCCTGCGCAGATGCGCAGGCTGATCTGAGTCTTCGCTGGTCGCACAAGTCTTGTAGTAGGTTTTGTCGTGCGCTGGCTCAAATCATTACCAATGATCTTGTGGAATACTATTGTTGAAATGACATTTGAGTTCAAGACGGAACATACAGAGTTGGGAAACTGGTAAAGACAACAAACTAACAAATGAGCCGAGTCACAGCAAGCTCCTACATGATTGCATGTGCGCCCAGCGAAGATTGATCAGCCTGCGCATCCGCACAGTCTTAACAGAGCTTTCGCAGGGCACCATGTACGTAGTATAGGATCCATGCGTCATCAGGCGGACAGTGAAGACTCTGATGAGCAGTCTGACCTGAGCGTTTGTTTGTGTTGAGGTTTTACGGCCCAGTCAACCCTATGGGGTCATGTCGAGCGCGGTCAGTTTTACCTAACCACACGTTCACTGGGCAGGCCTAGTCCTCTATGCGGTTAACCAGTATTGTGCACATTCTTTCGGCAGAAACTGACAACTGCCCTTCTTGAATCATCGGAAGGGAGAGAATGACCGTAGAAAATATTTCATGAGCAATCTTTACGAACATGCGATCTTTACTGGGCGTCCATGCGATCTTGTAGAAAATGCTGTGCCCCTGTTCAAACGTCACATATCAGAGCAAACTGGCAGTGATTAATCCTTGATCTTTTTATATTACTCATCACGAAAACATGCCTATATAATTCCCCCCCCCCCCCCCCCCCAATAAACCCCACTTTTATATAGTTAAACTGGGGTTTACAGGGTAATATATTATTTTTCTTATTTCTGCTCAAAACATAGATTGTGGGTACTCGTTAAGACCGCCTCGTCGATGCGGTTCTAACGAGTATCCACAATCTATGTTTTGAGCAGAAATATGAAAAATATCAGAATTTCTTGTCTGAAAATTTTCATTTTTTGGTGGTAAAATTTTCAGTATATTTGAATAGGCAAGTTTTCGTAATGTCTCTGGGCAAATGCAACAGACGATAAATTGATATTTCTTCTTTTTTTTTTCACAGAAAACAGCTTTTGACATTTCATGCAAATTGTCTCCATTTGACATTTGCATGAAATGCCAAATCCTGTTTTCTGAAAAAAAAGAAAAGAAAAAAGAAACAAAAAAAGAAAATATTTCAATATGTCGTCTGCTGAAAATTTTACACAGCATGCCCTTTAAGCGTTAAGCTTAACTGTTTACGTTAAACGATACCGGATATCTAATTTAGATCGTTTTCTCTCTTCTCTCTTCCTGTCTATTTTTACACTTAGTTTCTTTACTGAATGTTGTCTCATATCTTTTCAGATCCTGACTCAAATAGAACATGGCGAACATCGACGATCTAGACGACGATTTCATTATCTGTTCAGTTTGTAATAATGAATACGACGAAAACGGAAGATTTCCGAAGCTTCTTCCATGTTTGCATACACTTTGCAGTCAGTGCGTCGATGCAAGCGTCCGTGGGACTCTGGTGAGGTGTGGTGTCTGCCAAGAGGACCACAAATTGTCCGAGGAGTCACAGATATTGCCAGATAGCACCATGCGTAATATGATGGACATGATCAAGCTACAGAGGAAATCATCACTGATTTTATGTTCGGATTGCCCGGATAAGAATAATGGAGTAGATTTCTGTAAGGAATGTTACGTTTTCCTGTGCACAGAGTGCACGAGCGCACACAGGCGTACACAAGTGACCAGAAAACACGTTGTTATTCCGATTGAGGATCTCAAACATTCCGGTGTTGGCTGTTTCACCAGGAAAGAAATGTGTTCAATTACTGGTCACGAAGACCAACCGTTTGCGTTTTATTGTGACAAACAGGAATGCCAAAAACCAATATGTACACCATGTGCTGTAACAGATCACAGTCAATCAGATGGACATATAATCAAAAATCTAAAGGACGTCTATGAACAGAACAAGCGTTTAATTGAACAAATGATAGGGGAATTACTCAAAAGAGTTTCTAGTGTATCGTCGAGCACAAAACAGTTGGAAACGGAGGAGTCGCGAATTGATGAGAAGAAAGCAGAAACAAATAAACAAATTGATTTACTATTTGATAATTTAGTAGCGCTCTTAGAGGAGAGAAAGAACAATCTAAAGCAGCAAGTAGATAACGCGTGCACAAACAAAAAGCAATCAGTAACAGAGCAGTTACAGCGTCTTCAGAATATAAAAATGTGTATGGAAAACACATGTAATTACTCCTCTAGAATGGTTGTTTTCACAAACAAACCAGAATTTCTTCAACTTAAGGGTGCTGTTATGTCTAAATTAGGTGCTCAAATAGATACGGATATAGACATAACAGAGACTGAATCCTTGTCACTGAGTTTTGTACCTGGAGTAGACATGTCTCAATTTAAAGATATTGTAAATAATATAGGTGTTGTTGAATCAGATGGCAAAAACGAATCAAATTTGAATCATTCTCAAACCTCATTGAACCATGTCGGGAATGGCATACCGGCGAGGCCGTACCCGGGACTACCCCGAAACCCTCCTGGAAAATTTAGCAGTTCATTTCAAGCGTATAAATCACCTCACATTCAGAAGTCTATTGTCGAGCCATTAAAATTATCATCGCTACATGATGACAGACCTCCTACTAAACATTATAATGTCGACTTGAAGCCAGCTGCTCCCCGTGGTAAGTACATTTGTTGCGATTTTAAAGGATTCTGTCGTGTAAATACACAGAAGTTTCCGATTAATTATATAAATACAGTCGGAATTCAATGGCTCGAACGTCTTTGGGACCATGGAGAAATTGTTTAAGACATGGGTAGTTCGAGCCACTGAAGGTTAATCATGGTGCCAGGTCAGGAAACAAATGGCGATATTTTAGGGAAGTCTTTTAGATCTTCTATACAGTAATGGTATGTTGAGTGTACTTATTAGAATCGCCTCGATGAGGCGATTCTAATGAGAACACACAACATACAATTACATGGTAAAATAAGAATATTTCCTGAAATAGTTGTTTTCTGGATCTATCGGAAGAATTTTATATGGATTCAAAAGATTTACAAGGCGAAAGTTCTGACCAGTTACTCAGTACTACGCTATAAAGCAACCGCGGAATCCCCCGCTGAAGTCGTTCTTTCTGTGATGTTTCATTAAATTCCTATATCAAGGACTTCATGCGCGGTCGTCGTTACGGTTCCCGTCGTGCATTGTTCAGTGCACATTTCCAGTGTATAAAAAGTATACCAAAGAAGCGTTTGCAAAGACCTTTTTTGATTGAGTAAAATGGCTGGTAAAGAGGGTAAGATTGCACGGAGAGCCTTATCATCAACTCTAAACTGATTCTAAAAAACTAGAAATCTTTGACAAAAAGACACCCACGCACGCACACACACACTTACATAAATTCAATTTCCGAGGTACAGTGTGTGTATTCAAACAGAAGACCGTCCTCGGTTCGTCTGTTTGTTCGTGCCTGTCTCGAATATACACCCTCTTTCGAGACATACATACGTGATACACACTTGCATCAGAGTTCGTTTAAGGTGCGGTTGCCAAACCGCTACCAGATTTAACATACCACATTTCAACAATCCGTTTCCTGTTACTGCCAACCTAATAACTACCCAACAAATCGTTCCACGCTAATGCTGATTCCGCATTCAAACATATTAGCCTTATACATTCTGATGCTTATGATGCAAAAAAACTTCAAACAAATGGCATATAAGACGAGGGCTACCAAGTCTCTCAATAACCAAAGAGACCAGCTGGTTAGTGAGAATATCTTCTGAAACCTGTTCACTGGCTTTTGAGGTAATAGTCAAATGCTGTGAAAGTAGCTATCTGCAATGATTTGTTTTCAGAAGAAACAATAATCTGTCATTCATGGCTATTATATACAGTCGACTCTCGTTATCTCGAAATCCAAGGGACTCTATAAAACACTTCGAGATATCCGTACTTCGACATATCAGATTTGCGGAACTGAGGAAAACAATTAATCGAACAACCATTTTTAACATAATGAATATGTAATTTGACTCCTCAGGTAGAGATACATTGAAAATATTGTGGAAAAGAGGAGAAATTGCTCCTAAGGAGCAATTTCTCCTCTTTTGCACAATATTTTATTGCCTGTTGGTAGATCTCTGTGTTAAAACAGGGACCAGATTTTCACTTCGAAATAAGCGGTTATTCCAGGTAAGCGAGGTCGAGATAACGAGAGTCGACTGTACTTTTGGGCCCCTATCAGTTAGCAAACATGCACTAAAAGGTACCTTTTGCCCTTTTTCAATATATGTCATGCTTTGATCAGCCTGTTTATGCAGATTGATACATGTATAACTTTTCTACCATGTATGGCCAAACTGTGACCATCAAAAGAATTGTGATTCATTCAAGGTGATATTACTGTATCCAAGACATGAAATTCATCAAACTGAATTACATGTATCAATCTGCATAAACAGGCTGATCAAAGCATGACATGTATTGAAAAAGGGCAAAAAGTATCTTTTAGTGCATGTTTGCTAACTGATAGGGGCCCAAAAGTATATAATAACCATGAATGACAGATTATTGTTTCTTCTGAAAACAAATCATTGCAGATAGCTTCTTTCACAGCAGTTTACGGTTGCCTCAAAAGCCAATGAACAGGTTTCAGAAGATATTCTCACTAACCAGCTGGTCTCTTTGGTTATTGAAAGACTTGGTAGCCCTCTTTTTATATGCCACTTGCCTTTCTTGTAATGGTCACAGTTTGTCATACATGGCAGAAAAGTTCCTTTTCACGCAAATCAACCATTCACTAGCATCACCTTTGTGCATCTGGCAATAATCGTGAGCATAACAGAATGACATCAATTGTTTATTCAAGATTAGAGTGCTACTTGCTGACAGACAAAATTTTAACCAATCAGAACAGGGGCATCACTAACCTTCTAAGACTTTACTTCATAGCCCTCTTCTTATATGCCACTTGACTTCTAACGTTTCAAGAAATAAGATTTTTAATCATATTGAGAACAAATATCGGCGGACGAATATAAATACAGTCGACTCTCGTTATCTCGACCTCGCTTACCTCGAATAACCGCTTATCTCGAAGTGAAAATCTGGTCCCTGTTTTAACACAGAGATCTACCAACAGGCAACAAAATATTGTGGAAAAGAGGAGAAATTGCTCCTTAGGGGCAATTTCTCCTCTTTTCCACAATATTTTCAATGTATAACTGAGGAGTCAAATTACATATCCATTATGTTAAAAATGGTTGTTCGATTAATTGTTTTTCTCAGTTCCGCAAATCTGATATGTCGAAGTACGGATATCTCGAAGTGTTTCATAGAGTCCCTTGGATTTTGAGATAACGAGAGTCGACTGTACTCTGGACAGTAAAATGTGCCATATCCACATCATTTTTAGTTACAAAAAAATATGTGACCTGAGCCGCGCTCCTACTATACACCGAAAATGGGTTATCTGGTACCGAAAAAGACTTTAATTTCAGCGTAAACCCCAATCAGTTCTAGAGCCTATAGAATTTCCTACCCCATCAGCACCCTCAGCGCTTTCTTTGTGAGGTCCTTTAGAACTATTTGCTATTTGCTAGTACCGTTTACATCACCGTTTATGAGATATATTATACGATAGTGAGGGGCACAAACCTTCCTGAGCCTAAGCCTTTCCTTTAATATTGGAAAAAAGGTGATGAAATTAAGCCAGCTTTAATAGACAACTCCTCAGTACTGTAATGTAATGAACAAAACTGCGCTGCGCAATTATTCCAGGAGCAAAGTACTATTTTATAGCTTGTATATTGCAGTGCCTAATAAGTCTCCAGTTACCTCTCCAGGAGAAAAGGAAAATGCTTTAGGGCGATCACTGACCTTGAAATCACCGGTAATAACACCCAACAGACAACCAACTTCACTTGGCGACTTTCTCAGTAAGTATATTCTATTAGTCTCTATCTGATACCAGATCAATGGCAATGACCTAGGATGGTCATATTTGTAGCGTCGGTTAATTGTAACTTTAGCTGTTGATTGGAATGTCCTTATATGGTCCATTATTATTGATATATTGCGATTGTTAATCATATTTATACTACGGCGAACCACGAATGGCACACATTTCCTCGACTAATAATTTGTACCTGGTTGTGAAGAAGGTCTACTCGTATTGAGTTGCAGTCTGTTTTACGTTTGTATCATTCCAGATTGCAATGATTATGATACATCAAAATAATGATTTCAACATAACACCCTTTGTGTGTTTGTGTGTGTGTGTGTGTGTGTGTGTGTGTGTGTGTGTGTGTGTGTGTGTGTGTGTGTGTGTGTGTGTGTGTGTTTAATTTTGGTTTAAAAGTAAAATTGCGAATGTCTTTAATTATAAAGATATATTGTCTAGGTGCCAAGCAAACTTGTATCAGAGGACAGTCTTTTTTCATTACGAAAACACGCCTATTCAAATATTTTGAAACTTTCAACACCAAAAACTAAATTCTGATATTTATCATATTTCTGCTCAAAACATAGATTGTCGGTACTCATTAGAACCACCTCGCCGATGCGGTTCTAATGAGTACCCACAATCTATGTTTTTGAGCAGAAATAAGAAAATTAATGTATTCCCATGTAAACCCCAGTTTTACCATGTAAAAGTGGGGTTTAAGGGCGTCAAAATTATATAGGTATGTTTTCGTGATGTCGTTATTTTCAGACAAAATGGGACTTGACAAATCGTGTGGTGTGCTTGGCAAGCCTTTCTTTCTCTGAAAAATAGTAATAAAAAGAAATATTAAAAATGTCGTCTGCTGCAGTTGTGATTGGTACTAATCTATTTCGCATGGTAGTCAGCAATCATTTCATACTAGGTAAAAGCAATAACAGGGCTCCATGTGTAATTTCTAACATCTCAAGGATTAAGACTTGGTTTAAGTATTGGTATTAGCAGAATGTTGCGTTAGATATGGGAACAGCGTGCCCGAATTTTGCAAATGTGAACAAATTATTTTTGTGCTGAATACGAGTGGTAAAAGATTCACTTTTCAGATAATTTACACCAACAAACAAGAGACGGTAATCAGAGAAAAACGATATTTATGGATGTTAGGTGATTTTCTTTTTATATGAAATTATTGAAACAATTCCGCTAGTCACTGACTCGCTGATTAAGTGAACCCTCGTTACAACGGCAGAATTTGTTCCGAAAGACGTTGCCATTAAAATGAATTTGCTGTTGTACAGAATACTTAATGAGTAGACTGATATGTAAGACAGGTCTTGTTTTGTTCATATTTCCTTACAGAACGCAGAACATATATTTTGGATATTTGTTAGAATCGCCTCAATGAGGCGATTCTAACAAATATCCAAAACATATGTTTCTTTAAAGTATTAAATGCAATATTCTTTCATAATTTGTGACTAATTGTTACCTCTTAAGCTCAGGTTTCGTGACAGTCAACTTGTCATTATAACGAATTTTGTAGTTGTATCGAGTATCGATAAAAAAAGGGTTGAATATATATATATATATATATATATATATATATATATATATATATATATATATATATATATATATATATATATATATATATATATATATATATATATATTAAGCTGTTCAGGGGAATTGTTGCACGCCTAAGGAAAAATAATTCTGACATGAAAATATTAGCCTCCCTCTCTTGTTAGGGCTGCTTTTTTTCCTGCAAGGCTGCATTTATCATGAAAACGGCCAAGTCCTTTTCAAAATCAGTTGACAGTTAGCAGAATTGTTTCTAGAAACTTACCTAAGTAGTCGTACTTTCTTAGATATCGTAGACTGTAGAATTTCCCACTGTATCTTTCAAAACAGTATTTAGTCTCTTTTATATATGTTTAAAAATATTTCTACCTAACAAACACAGCGTCACAATATTGTTGAAACGTCGTCACTTCTTGCCCACGTTGAAAAAAAAACAAAACAAAAAAAAAAAAAAAACGTTGTTATTATGTTACGTACTCTGTTGGACTAGGTTTCTTCATTTTGGTATACTTTCCAGTTTAACCAATTTATGCTTAACCATCACGAAAACACGCCTATATAATTTTGACCCCCTTAAACCCCACTTTTATATAGTAAAACTGGGGTTTACAGGGGTATACTTTATTTTTCTTATTTCTACTCAAAAACATAGATTGTGGGTACTCGTTAGAACCGCCTCGCCGAGGTGGTTCTAACGAGTACCCACAATCTATGTTTTGAGCAGAAATATGACAAATATAGAGTTTTTTTATCTGAAATTTTTCAGTTTTTGGAAGTGAAATTTTCTGTATATATTTGAATAGGCGTGTTTTCGTAATGGTCTCATAAAAGGGACAATGACAAACTGTGTAGACTCAGATCAGACACCACAAAACGCGGCGTCTGATCAGGGTCTACACTATTTGCATTGCACCAAGGAATTTCTATAGAACATATCATAAAAACTAGCCAGACACCCTCTTTTTGGAAATAGACCAGTCCAAATAGTTATGGTCGAAGAGTTCACTCGACTTAAATGGGTTAATAAAATAATTCCGTAGTTACATACTTTTATCATGAATCATATTTAGCCTAGGCATTCGGACAGTCAGGCATGAGTAAACAGGGTAGACCCAGATCAAAACGCGGTGTCTGATCAATGTCCACACAGTTCAGCATTCATCCAGTAGTTTTAGATTGATCAGCTGGAAGCAATATGGACGATCATTTTAGTACAAGTACGGTAAGAAGATAAGGTGTCCGAATATGTAGGCTAAATACGGTATCTTTTGTAGCCGCTTACTTTAACCCTTCTTTGCTGAACACGACATGCCCTGTCTTAGCAAACAGTGTAGATCCAGAAGCCAACTGATCTGGCTCTCCACTGTTTGTCATTAAATATGTGAATTTCTATCAAAACCCCGGATCAAGTAACCTGATTGGCTGGAAATTAGAAGTGGGCGTGGTATCTTAATTTATTCAGCAAGGCAAGGGTTAATGAGAATAGAGTCACTTGGTAGTTTTCCCCATTTCAATCAAGGGAGAAAACTTTTGCGATTTTTTGTTAGCTTTACTGCTACTGCAGGTCATGTCCCTTATGACAGGTCTACTCTAAAAGGAAAGAATTTGTTCCCCTTTGGGAACAAATTCTTTCCAATCTGAGTAAACCTTTTGTTGGAAGGGAGGTAACAGTTTGACAGAGTTGCCACCCCTGAAAGTACATAGTTTCCCCTTAAAATAAATATCGTCTTACTAACATATATACTTATGAGACAACTGTGCTGTAATGCTTACTCTTCCGACTTCAGCACTGACGGACAATGGTTTAGTTTCTCTCTCTCTCTCTCTCTCTCTCTCTCTCTCTCTCTCTCTCTAGCTATCTTTGTTTTCTTTAGAAAAGGCAGGGCTGCGTTCAGAAGTGCAATTTTGCCTTGGACCCCTGCTCCTGTTGGCACTCGTTATTACGTTCAGGGATACAGAGCAATACACTCACTATCACTTTGCATTTCTGAACGCAGTCCAGGTGCTTAATCCTAGTTCTGCTGAGCCCAGATATGCCCTGTCTTCGCAAACAGTGTAGATCTAGAATCTGCACTGTTTGTCATTAAGTGTATGAAGTATGAATTTGTATCAAAACCTGGATCAAGAAATCTCATTGGCTGAAAATTAAAAGTGGGGGTGGCATCTTAATTTTATAGGCTCGTACTGGTATACGTTGCCATTTTACTTCTCAGCATTCAATATTATTGTTTTATTGTTGTTGTTTTATTTGATTGTGTCAAATGCATTAACCCTTTCAACACCCCACAGAAATAAACGGACACTTTTGCAAACAGTGTAGATCCAGATGAGACGGCTCATAAAGAGCCGTCTCATCAGGATCTACACTGTTTGGAATCGTTTTTGATTTTCGACTGACATCCTTGTTTGCAACAATGGATGCGTCCAAATTCAAAAGCAGAAGAGTCCACTCAGGGATGAAAGGGATGACCACTATTATTTCAGACGAGTTACAGACCAAGAGTAAACTGTTTATTCGTGATAATGCCGGTTAGTTATATGAGACATGCTGTTGGTAAACTCGCGTTTCCCCACATACTAAAATCTCCGGCCAGTCTACCGTATTTACCGTAAATATTCGGATTCCGTAAATATTCGGATTCCGTAAATGAATCCGTAAATATTCGGATTCCGTAAATATTCGGACACATTATTTCATTATCACAATATTTGAGCAAATCTATTTGACTACCTGGTGATATATCTAAATTACACTGACTGAATGGCAAATATTGTATACCCTAATCAGACGCAGCAGAAGGTTGCGTCTGATCTGTGTGTCCACTCTGTTTGCTTAGTCATAATTGTCCGGAAATTAAATACTCTTATGCGAAAAGTAACCGGACAGTCTATCATATTGACCGGAAATACTCAGACAGCATAACGTCTTACACTTATTATAACCCATTTATGCCTAGCGACCCATAAAATGGACATTGGCAAACAGTGTAGACCCAGATCAGACGCCACAGATCGCGGCGTCTGATCAGGGGCTACACTGTTTGCATTCAGGACAGGAATTTCTATCAAACATGATAGCAATAAAGCTAACCAGACACTCCTTATACTGGAAATTAACCGGTCCAAATAGTTAATGTAGAAGAGTCCACTCGGTTTAAATGGGTTTAATAAGATCATTTGGTTGCCTGTTGTGGTGTCTTAACTAAAATGTTACAACGGAATGGCAGAAAGTGTAGATCATGATCAAATTACCCCTTAAGTAGTA
Source organism: Anodontia alba (assembly GCA_964016985.1). Lineage (NCBI taxonomy): Eukaryota > Metazoa > Mollusca > Bivalvia > Lucinida > Lucinidae > Anodontia > Anodontia alba. The sequence continues at coordinate 50,000,940 of OZ024832.1, forward strand.
GTTTGAGCTCGGTCTACATTTATTATCAAGACCCGTTTGTCCAAATATTTAAGGTAAATGCGGTAATTGTATCATGCTGGCCGTCCGGTACTGGTCCAGAAACGCACCTAAAGAAGGTCGCAGGCTTTTGCCTCACCAACAAGACCTGGGTCAGAACTATCCATGCGAACAATCTAGACCCTTGTTTTCACTGCATCGGTGTCAAGCCTGGCATTGGCCTTCACTATTCGCTGGAGGGAAATTGTTCGTTTGCTTTCCATCAGCGAGACCTCATGTAATGTTTGCATGCCCACTGTATCATGCACTGTGGGTGATTCCATAATGCACTGCACATTGAACGGAACCAAGCACAACTGTAATTCTGTCAGGTGAAAAGATACGTTCCCAGTGACCCTGGCCATTATATTCAAGACAGACACAAAATGTCTGTGTCGCAACTTGCGTAAATGTACCTTATGAAGTGTGCGCCCAGCAAAGACTCTGATCAGACTGCGCTTCTGCGCAGTCTGATCAGGGTCTTTGCTGGGCGCTCTATGGATAGCAAACAATCCGGTGCTTCTACAAGCGGACATTGAAGAATCTAAAAAAACATGTTCATATTCGCAGACTGATTTGTTTCTTCGCCTAGTGCACCTAATATAACGATAATGTACATTTTCTCACGCTGTGGCGCACGTTGGTCGCTTACATTTCTGCATTTCTGGTATTGAGAGGCACTATAAGAACAGTTTCAGAAGCGTCGCAACCATAGTGCCTGTCACTACTATAGCGAGACCGGTATCAAGCGTGGGGACTTCTTTTCGCTTGACGAAATCCTTATGGTTAGAATCTATATGCACGAGAGCCGATGCGTTTGTACGATTTACGGCGAACGATTTCTCTGTTTATGCACAACGAGCGGATACGCGAAGTGTCAGGGAATATGGTGTCACTTCACTCCCAACTTTTTGTATTTTTTTTTTTTTTTTTTTTTTTTTTTGGAGATCGATGTTTGCCGCACTAGTAGCTTTACTCTTTGCATATAGATTCCTATCTTTATTTTTAACCCTTAACTCTTTCACTGCCACAGGCGATAAAAATAGGGTTTTGCAAACAGCATAGATCCAGATGAGACGGCTCAATGAGCCGTCTCATCTGGATGTACGCTGTTTGACATTCAGTCTTTCAACTCTTTCAAAACGATAGTTTGTTGAAAAAAAAAAAAAAAAAAAAAGCAAACGACAAATGTTGTCTGAAATTTGGCACCAAAAGAGTTTAAGCGTTAATCACACCTACAGCAGATGTCACTTTGATTCTTCTTTATTTTTCGGAAAAAAAGTCTTGATATTGCGCTCGGCAGACGATTAACATAAAATGTCAAGTCTTTTTTCTCTAGAAATAGTAGCATCAGTTTTAGAATGCCATCTGCTATAAATTTGCATGACGTTTTAAGGATTAATGTTTTTAGATTAGGCGTCGAGATGTCTTATCCTCTTGACGCATCTCACTGTTTTCAAACATTTTCAATAGAGTTTGTTTTTCCTGTTCCCATCCTGCACTGAAAGATCTGAATAACTCTTTGAGTGGATATTCCCTTTTAATGCCATGTGATCATAAAAAAATAATAATACAGCGCACATAGAATACCCTAATCCCGCCTTACGTACGTGCTCTCAAAAACAGTATTAACATGATATTCAAGATGACCTGAATACCTCGGTTCGTGACAGGCAGTATACCCAGAGGTAACAACAATTTTTCGCTTTCTCACGAAGGTGTCCGTGTTCACTCGGTAACAGTCTGACAACTCGAAGGTGTTAAGTACGATACTTCCTGGGCATACCTGGATAAACTGTCAGTATGAGTTTGTTTTCTTGAATTATACATGATTGACAATGGCAACCATTGTTGCTTATGGATGCATTTACCAATGCATACATTAGTCATGAAATTCATTTCCTCATACGTTACCGATAACCCTTGGTAATCACTCGTTTGTTCAATTTTCCTATTAAAAGAACTTTTCAAAGAGTTTACATTTTTTTTTTCATAGCAACAGATAAGGCGCTTTTTTCATTAGAAATAAGAAAAATATTATGTGAATACCCCCTCTTATCTGTAGCTATGTTTTTTTTTGTGATCGATGTAAGAAAGGATTTTCAGACCTTTGAGTTCAGGGGACTGGATGCGCTTCGTAGATTTTCTGCCAGTTTTACAAGGGATACATCTTTTTTTGACTTCCTGTTTGCTTTCCTGCACACCAAATCCTTCCTGAAAAGGGATCTACCTTAAAAGGAGAGAATTTGCTCCCGTCGCGGGCAGATTCTTCCCTTTTAGAGTAGACCCCTTTTCAGAAGGCAGTAGAAACAACTTTGCCCACTTGAAAATGCATAAATTTCCCTTGTCGCAATAAGCCATTAAATGAAATCTGATATCCTTGAATAATACATGATCGGTTTACACTGTAGTCAGTCTCATGGCACCTGTGAGATATAGTGGTAATGATTATTGCGACAAATTGGTTATTGCATAGTTTTAAATTTCTCGCCTGACGGCTCGAAATTTAAAACTATGCAATAACCAATACTTAAGTGCTTGATAAAAAAAAACAACAACAAAAAAACTAAAGAAAACAAAGAGAATATAATATGAATATTTTGATTAAGTTTGCTTGTGCATGAATGTATAGGTTATTAAGCACATCTTTACTGCATGATACATGTATTAGTAAAACCAGATTTATTGTTCACTCAGTACATGCTTATTGCACGATATTAGTTAAATCAGATGCGTCATTGTTTATAAAGCACATGCCTATTGCATGATGTTAGTTAGTATTATTGTTTGTTCAACCCATGTTAATTGCATGTTGTTAATAAAGCAAGATGCAGTATTGTTTATTCAGCACATGTTTATTGCATGATGTTAGTAAAACCAGATATACTGAACCGAAAAAGAAACACAACTTTTTAACCCAAAATGTTTTCATGCAAACACAAGGTTGACAGAAAATTTATTTTGTGATTTACGTTCATACTTATCAAACTTTATTATGCAGAAAACATTTGGGCGATATCTGTACGACTAATCGCTCCAGTTGGCAATTCGTTGTTTTCAATATTTTCACGTGCAGTACATTAAATGTATATAGTAACTTCTTCATATTGGCATATTGTGTTACCTGGAGTTAGGGTTTCAAAAGCCCGGTAAAATTTTTCTACGGAACTTGGTACGTTTGACGCAAGATCTTGTTCGCAGCGGTCCAAATGCTGCTACGCGGGACGTCTCAGGCTGTCATCGCCAGGAAGTTCCAAGTGAGTAAATCGACTATAACACGTTTGTACCAGCGTCTACGACAGACGGGAACGACAAATGACAGGCCCAGAAGTGGATGTCCGCCGTCACGACACGTCGACAGGACCGATACATGTGTCTGTCCCATCTTTGTAATCGGTTCCGTACAGCCGTAGAAACGGCTCAGGTGACACCAGGTACGCACAACAATCGAATAAGTGCAGATACTGTCAGGAATCGCCTTCGAGAGTTTGGCTTACGTCCTCATCGTCTGTACGTTGGTATGCCATTAACACCACGACGACGTCAGGTTAGAATGGCGTGGCTCACACACACAGGTCAAACCTGTTTCCCCTTCGTCAGTGGCGTAACGTTATGTTTTCTGATGAGTCCAGGTACTTGTTGTACAGAGCTGACGGCCGTCTACGTGTGTATAGGCGTAACGGAGAGCGTTATCGTGACAATTGCTTGGTTGAACGTGATCGGTTTGGAGGTGGTGCGTTAATGGTGTGGGCTGGCATATCTTATGGTCATAGAACGCCCCTGATATTCATCGATGGCCCTTTGACGGCTCAGCGTTACGTTGACGTCATTCTACGACCGGTGAATGTGCCATTTGTACGCCAGCACAACGTTACATTTCAACAGGATAACGCTCGGGCGCATGTAGCAAGGCTCGGCATGGCGTTTCTTCAACAAAACAAGATCAACGTGATGCACCGGCCTCCGTATAGTCCGGATCTCTCTCCTATAGAGCATCTGTGGGACGTCTTGGATAGGCGTGTTCGTAACCGCCCCCAGCCGCCAACAACGCTTCAAACACTACGTCTCGCGCTCATGCAGGAGTGGAATGCAATTCCCCAAACAGATTTCAGTCGTTTAATCCTGTCCATGACCAGGCGTGTGCGTGCGAGACTCAATGCTAATGGAGGGCATACTCGCTATTAACTGCTTGTGTTTTTGAAGTTGTGAAATGACTACCTTTCTGACAAAACGGACTTCTGTGCCACACAGTCTCGATGGAAACTAAACTCTCTATGGTGGTTACATTCAGAAATGATTACTCAATTGTGTCGTTAAATCGATTTTCTGCAAAATTGAATATTTCTGCAAATATTCACATTTAAATTTGGAGTTGCGTTTCTTTTTCGGTTCAGTATATATTAGACGGTTTCTGTCGGGAGAAAGTATGGGTGTTTTTCTCATTTTCTTGAAAGGAAAACGACATATATGGTAAATGCTCCCTGTCGCCACAACATCTGACTACATATGTTATAATTGATCTGTGCATTTATTTCTCAGTTTTAAAATAAAATGCCAGCAATGAAAGAGAGAGAGAGAGAGAGAGAGAGAGAGAGAGAGAGAGAGAGAGAGAGTAGAAATTAGATTAACTCCATAGTATTTACCCTTAGTGTTTTGAAAGACAGGTCTTAGCAAACAGTGTAGCCACCGATCTGACTCCGCGTACTGTGGTGTCTGATCAAGTTCAAGTTCTACACTCTTTGCCCTTCATCGAAAGTTTTAGACACATTAAATAGATAGTCAAATAGACTTATTCAGTATTTAAAGGAGTTTTTTTAAGTTGTCCGCAGTTTCGGGTTACTACGTCAATGAAACTGAAATAGTGCATAAATATAGTTATACCGTTACACTCCAAAGACAAGTTGTTCTCCATATCCCAGCTGATGAGCCACTCCAGGTCCGATCATTCCAGTTAGTTATACGACGTCATACTTTTCCTCCCTCCCCCAGGCAAGAAGGTGAGACACCGCCATTTGTGTACTGGACTGTATTCGAAAGGCATTGTGGGTAATGGTTTTGTGTTTTAATGCAGCCGCCATATGTATTATTATCGTCTCGTTGACTTTGCTGTAAGCTCGGTGTCAGCATTTCGTTTGTACTCCTGTGTCAAATGCGTAGCGCTCGCTACGCAAGAGAGACATAAACTAATATAAACTATTTTGCTTCCTTGCCATAAGGGCTGCTCATAAAGAAGATGTATTGTTTCCAGAATAGGAGCTACTCTTAAAGGAAAGAATTTGCACCCCCTCCTAAGAGGCACATTCTTTTCTTGAGTATTTATAGAGGGTGCGTGGGTGGGGGGGGGGGGGGAGCAAATTCTTTCCTGTAAAGAGTAGCATCTATTTTGGAAGCGATACTAGAGGATTTTCCTGGCTGTGCGAAAAGATAATTTCGTTCTGGCTACGCCATTGTTTGTTTCGTGGAAAACGCTATTGTATGTAACCATGACACCCATCTCAGATTTCATACTAACTAACGCTTTGCAGCAAGGTTGGACTAACTTGGTTTTAAGTAGCTATTTGGTTTGGTACATACAGCCTGCGTTCGATGCATATAGCCTGTGTGTCGTGAAAGCTGACTGGCATTTTAATATTGTCTAACATGCAACCCTGAATTGCAAATTGCCTTTTCCACCAGCTTTGTTTGGTGTCTTAAGACGTTATCTCTGGTGTGGCTTTGGTGACAGCTTTCTATACATTTTTTTATATGACCTTGTAATTCGTTGGTAACGCGTAATACCTTCAACAGGGTGCAGTTTTAAATGCGTTCCCACGTATGTTTAAAGCATTGAATATTCGTTGAAGTCTAAACGTTACAAGTTAAATGAGATGCGTGACAACAGTCAAATCATCGCTAAAAGAAAGTTTAAAAATGCAAGACGATGCTTGCATTTCAACCAGTCAAATGAAATGCATGACAACGCGTTAGTTAAGCTTTTTCTTTGAAGAAAGAAAACAGAAGAATAAAAAGTGTGTTCCGATGTCTGAATCATGTGAGAATTATTATAATTAGATCCTAAAAGGAATGAACGCACTCCCAAAACTGGAAACAGCTGAAGAATCTGTTTTCTTGGCCAGGCTAGCTTAGTATAACCTCACTATTGTTTTTGCCAATTTCTCATATTGCCAGAGTACTATTTCATTTACAAAGAATGAAGCCGCAATATTAAACGTGCAGAGGATACATTTTGTATACTCGTCTCGCCACTTTTCGACTTCCTAATATATTAGTTATACAACTGCAGTAAGAAAGAATGAAGCCACGAGATGACATGTGCGAAAGTATGCAATGTAAACTTGCAGTACCGTTAATTTCAGTTTACTAATAATGGATATGATATTAAAGACTCTTACCAAAACCGATTAATATCAATTTTTTCCTAACGTAACAAGTGCTATAAGATTCCAGAATCACATCACCATGTTAGGAGAAAGTATCCAAATAATATAAAAAGAAGGTATCCTTAAATGAAAAATAGCCGAATCAAAAATCAAGACTCAGTTGCAAGGGAATAATCTGGAAACTTTCAAAACAATCCAATGAGAAATTCAGGAGGTATTATTGAAACAAGGACCGTATCTCTGTCAAAGTTTCAAGTAAAAATCGAGAACCGGGTGCTAATCTTCCCAGTTTATCTGTATGTGTTAAAGAAACCGGTGAAAAATGGAGGGGTTGCGAAAACAAATTTGGCTGGTGAAAATTCTAAAAGCGGAAGAGCTGTGATTTTGTCAAAAATAATAGAATCATTAAAACCATAATCAGATTGGCATGTTTATATCACAGAAGGACTGTCTGCAAACTTCCAAGATACCCCGACGGAAGATGTTAGGGGAGTTGCGGACACACGCTTTCTGATGGGCACACTAACACCACTTTCGAAATTGATGCGACCTAAATATTCAGTTTATGCATAACCGCTGTAGCAGAATTTTTGGAAAAAAAAAAGTTTTTTTTTTTTTTTTTTTTTTCTCGAAGTAGGAGGAGGGTCATAAAAATGAATAGAGCCCATCTCTGCATGTGCATATGTACATATGTACATGTGGGGGATTTAAGTATATTGTAATTATTCGCTTTTTGTCGCTATGTAAATGATTTGGTTGTTAAATGCCTTTATACTCGTATCACACGTTTCAAAGTATAGACGTGTGGGACACAAAAGCACGGGTGGAAACAAATTGCTTGATCGTATTCTAATTGGTTGACGGTAATGTGCGTTAATAGTTTCAACGTAAGTTGAACGAAACATTTTGATTCTATATGTAGCGAAACGGACTCTAAAATATTGCGTTATGTGTGCTTGTCAGTCTCCGTTGTATTGTGTAAATAAACGTAGGCTAGAGTGTATTGTCTGATGTCCCTAGACATGTATTATCAGAGGTAGTCGTGTGTTTCACTTCATGTTTCGACATCTTTTCATTACGAAAACACGCCTATTCAAATATATTGAAAATTTCACCTCCAAAAACTGAAAATTTTCAGATAAAAACCTCTGAAATTTTTCATATTTCTGCTCAAAACATAGATTGTGGGTACTCGTTAGAACCGCGTCGGCCTCGGCGAGGCGGTTCTAACGAGTACCCACAATCTATGTTTTGAGCAGAAATATGAAAAATAATGTATACCCCTGTAAACCCCAGTTTTACTATATAAAAGTGGGGTTTAAGGGGGTCAAAATTATAAGGGTATGTTTTCGTGATGTATGTCGGCAAACTGGACGTCGTAACGCTTGCTAAGTTTGGGTAACAGCAACGTGTACTAGCTGTGATTCGTTCCTAAATTGGATGGACATGTATAAATGAATAAACGAAACCATGAAATGCCTCATATTGGGAATAGTTATACAGTATAATGTGGAATATTGTTAAACTGAGTAGTGCGTAAGAAACACAGAGAGAGAGAGAGAGAGAGAGAGAGAGAGAGAGAGATGTGTGTGTAAAACTTATTACATGAACAGGCAAACATAGCGTTGTTTTTATATAGAGAATTGTTTTTATATGGAGCTATTCTATGGCCACATTTATTTTCAAATTTATCTTTATTACGGATAAAACTGACGTATGAGAGACGTAAAACGTCTCCCCTACTTCACTATAGCACAGTTTATATTTCGGATCCTTTGTTATCAGTGAGGCCAGTCAGGAATTTTCAGAAAGAATACAAAACAAATGACGTTGTTGCTTCCCTTGATAATCTATTCATTCTATAGTCACTTTTTTCTTTCTGAGGGTTACTATGGTTTCAATTCTTCATCATATTATTAAAAAAATGCTACTTTTCTCTCTCTGTATCAAACTGTCGTCTGCAACAGTAAAATATCCATGAATAGTAAACGCAAAATTTTGCTTAGATACTGTTAGACATATAGAACTGATTTTCGCTGCTAATACATTTAACCCTTTTATACATGTATGTGACAAAGTATTATATAAGGTTGGGTTGTACCCAAAACATGTTTATGATATGAATTAAAACGTACGTCTCTCAGTCACATAATACTGTTCGTTGCCTGAGATTTCGATTGGTCGAATCCATTGTCTGGCTCAGATTTGGGCCGGGCCCTTAATCTGAGTCTTCGCTGAGCGCCATCACGAAAACATGCCTATATAATTTTGACCCCCTTAAAACCCACTTTTATACAGTAAAACTGGGGTTTACAGGGGTATACATTATTTTTCTTATTTCTGCTCAAAAACATAGATTGTGGGTACACGTTGCGGTTCTAACTAGTACCCACAATCTATGTTTTGAGCGGAAATATGAAGAATATCAGAAGTTTTTATCTGAAAATTTTCATTTTTCATTTTTTGGTGGAAAACTTTTCAGTATATTTTCGTGTTTTCGTAATGACATGCAATCTTGTAGAGCATGCTGTATTTAGGTTCATTTAAGCTGTACGTAACCTCTGTATTCAAAAATAAAATAAGCCATTTACGGTAGACAACATATTAATTTATAAGTGATCCATATAAATTGATTCATGTATATTTAATTAAAATCTCTTAGAGTTAGTTGATGCATAGAACTACCCATGTTGTCTCAAAATTACTTTTCTTTAATTTCAATAAAAGTGTTATTACTTGTTATACTACAATGTAAGCAAAATATGTGCTTCATAAACGACTTCTTTAAATCCGTGAATCATGTCTTGAAGAAGAGCAGTCTAAATAGTATTTTTGGGACAAGTTGTTAAGGTGTCTGTTATTTTATCAGAATCCCAAGAAATACCGGAACCGCAAGTACAAACGAATCATGTGCAGAAATACAACACACCTTCTCAGGCGTCACCCTCGCCCAAATTTAGCTACCCCACACAGTTGTCAGAAAAGCCACCTGCGGTTCTCAACGACGGAGTACCGAAAGGAAGTATGAATGGAGGAATAATCAACTCACCTTGTAAGTACATGTATTAAAATTATATTGTTATTAAACTGGTGTAAGTAAGTTACTTTTGGCCGCAGTGATATCACAGTAAAACTATAAGCGTTCCTTTCGTCGTTGTATATCGGTAAAATTATACATGTAGTATGTTTAGATTTTCCATATAATGACTGTTAGCGCATATTTACGACGTGAAACAATCACCATTGCGCATAGAGGCATCGTGACTCGTTTAATATATGTGCATACTTAGAAGAAAAAATAAAATAATAGCAAAGTTGTGGAGAAAGCTTTAACCATGTATTTAAAAATGTTCTTTAAAATTAGTTAACAGTAATTTCCAAAGGTGCTTATCGTTGCAATCAAGGAAACACAACATCGGAGCAACGTCGTTCCGATGTCGCTGCGAACGACTTTGGTACTTTAAATAAACAAATAATTGGGAAAAATAAACATGACAAAAATCCTAATATATTTTTTATATGTTGCTTGGTTGCAAGAAATTTGAAACGGCCTCACTGATATTGACTGAAAATAGTTCTTTTAAACATGTAGCAATACATTTTTACACTTTTGATGATTTCAATGTATGTCATTTTGTAAGCTTGTAAATTCAGGTATCCTAATTTCTTAATACTTTATGACCTGTCTCCACTGATCTGGATATTTCATTGTTATACCTGTTTGATGATTTCAATCTGTTTCTTTTAGTGAGCTTGTACATTTAAATGTGCTTTGTCTATCAGTAAGCAATCATAAGTTGTAAAACAGTATAATTGTTTCTAGTCAGGACGCATGAAAGTAAATGGAAATTTATTTTCTGGTAAACTATATAATTGAAGATTTTACTTTGTGTAATTATTGTCATTTCAGTGTATATGTCAAGCTGTTTTTCGTATATCAGACCGTTGTTTAGCATTTTTAATGTGATATTCATATTAAATATACATATTAAATCCTTGTCATATATAATATTAGCTAAAAAAAATTACACTGTTTTTCTAAATGCAATTGCCTTCCGAATATATATTTTTACAAACTTTTTAAGTTGGTAGCAACTGTCATACACACGAAAGGTAATGACTCATTCTGTACACATTCTATAATATTATTTCGTATATAATTTATAAATATGTTGTAAATGATGTCTTATTGAGACAGGTGCCTGCAAGAAATCTAAGAATATTATTGCATAAAAAGCAGTGTCGCACGTTATTAATAGCCGTATATTAACCGGCGAAAAGCCGTGTATTAACAAGGCAATTCACGCGCGGTTAATGCACGGCTAAGCAACTTTCAATATGATCGTACCGGGGCCACAGATTTGCTGCCATTACGAGATGTGTACTGCCCGGCCCTAGAACGAGCATAGTCCGTGCAAATTGCGTTCGCGAGAAATCGGTGAAAAGGCGAAACAAAATAGTGCAAGAAATTATGCGAAATGTAGCAAATGTTTTCAGTTTTTATGCAATAATAGCGATCGAACATGGATTTTCAATGCATTAACAGTCGCCCGATCCCTTGGAAGGTATTGAAAACCGCGGCCTGAGGCCTCGGTTTTCAACACCTCCCTTGGGACCTGGCGAATGTTAATGCATGAAAACCCATGTTTGATCCCTATATTGAAAAATGAGTCCACAATGTGAGATAATGTACCTTATGACGTGCACCCGGTAAAGATTAAGACCAGTCTGAGCATCCGTGCAATCTGAATGCTGAAGAACTCTTTGAGACTTGATAGAGTGCCTGGCTTAGATTTTGATCAAACTGGATGAACTGGCTGATCTGAATCTTCGCTTGGTGCACTTGTCCAAAGGTATATTTACCCCACGTTAAAGCTTATCTGATATTAAAAGAAATTTCCAAATATTGTGAAATGATTACTACGGTTTATCAACATACATTCTAATCAATGAGTTCCGATGTTAGCAGCAAAACAGGGCTCACCACGACCATCAACGGAAACCGAAGCAACAAATAAATCTTTAAACCCACCATTGACAGAAAGTTCTTGTAAGTTAATTTGACGACTGCTTTGCCCATACCCAAATATAGGTTTTGTTTCTTTTAGAATTTAAATCTTAGATTAAATCTAAGAAAGCAAACATGCATGACTGAAAACTTCTATAGCCTGTAGTTTTCTTCTTTTATCCTCTTTATTTTGTTCTTTCTTTGGACATATATTAATGGATTTTCCGTGTTAGAAGCAGTGTGACTCTTGTTTTAATTGTGTCGTACTACTAAGTAATTTGATTTCAGGTAGACATATGTTCCAATTCATGAACGTCAAAATGTTTGCTCTGATCATTTCATTATTGAATTAAAGGAACTTCATTATTAGTTTTCACATTGCACATATTTTTTATCAGTTGTCCCTTTAATTTAAAGCAATTTGCATTTACAAAATAATGGAAACGATTTTACGTTGCTTGTTTAATAAATTACTTTTGCAAAATGTTGACATTGGGTATACGGCAATTTAGTCAGTATGAAGCAGCATGGGGTTGGTTCCAATAAACAGCTATAAACGACTCTAATCATAGCGTTCTAACAGATAAAATTTTCCTTTCATTTAATGCTCAGAATAACTCTTATTAAAATATTGTTTTTTTGTAGTTCGTTTTTATCTCTCTAGTCTGGATGTATTCCTTCTATTTGTAATAGCACATTGTTCGTAACTCTTTGGTGTAGTTCATAGCATTTCCAGAAATATTGAGTTTATAAATCATATAACATTTTATATGAAAAGGTCTTTCTGTAACGCTGTATTTTGTATCTGTCTACGTGTTGTTTATCTTCGTTTAATACCTCTTCCTGCATCTCCGCTATTAGCACATCTTCTGCTATGTTCTGCTTTTGAGAAATTATTAAAAGCGGGTGTGGAATTAACAGCTATAAAATGTGAACTAAAGAAATAATTTTTTTCTAAGATAACCGACACTAACACATGTATTCTTTCCTTTCTCGTAGTTTTTTGTATGAAAAAAGAAAGTTTTCATGTTTTCCACTTGTTTAAAAATATACTTCGAATATACAGATGCATTCAAATTGGTATATTAATTTATTATCAAATTCCTTCACAGTATCCAAATTATGTGTACCGAAACCATTTTGTTTTAGCTGTTTTGTTGTCCCTAATTTCTGTTTAAGCTCAATATTTTCTTAAAAACATCCACAAAGTTAAACATGTTAATATTGTGCACTGGCATTTAGTTGTTCTTGTAATCTGACCTTTTACATTTTTTTCTTGCTGTTACACTATCAGTAATACTAACAAATTACTTTTTATCCGATACTAGTTTTCCGCGCGCCAGTCGGCTGTGATAAAGTTTCCGGTATGTTGTGAATACATTAAATTCGGATATATCCAGTCATAATCACGACCCTCCAAAGGCTCTGAATAAGGGTTTAACTGCAAGGTTATATGGTTAGCCAGTCATCGCCCTTAATCTCCATACAGTTCCAAACATATGAGCCACCTCATGACAAAACCAACGAAATTGATGTGCGCCCTGCGAAACATATCAGTCTGGGCATCCGCCCAGTGATCAGTCTTTGCTGTGCGCTCGAAGGGTAGCTCAGGACCCAAGCTTTTTTCATGTGGACAGTGAACTCCAATCAGACTGGGCAGATTCCCAGGCAGACCTGAGTCTTCGCTGGGCGCACATGCCATTGTTTTGGTTTGTCATGATTTAGCACAATTTTCGTACTGCTCAGACTTATGTAGGGTCCCTAAATAAAAAAAAAAAAAAAATATATATATATATATATATATATATATATATATATATATATATATATATATATATATATATATATATATATACCATTTTTTGCGACGTTTATTTCTTGAACTGTTTTATTTTTATTGTATACTCTCGTTTTTATTGGGAAAATGTTGTGTTATAATAGACAGTGACTGTTGTCTTTGTTGATTTGCTGCACAAATCCGCATGCTTTTTTATGCTATTGTTTACATTTAACATTATGTGTTTTATTTTAAGACACGTACTATTGACTTTCTACTATCTTTTTGTATAAAGTAACATGCTTTTTCTTGGTATGCGTCGGAAGATGGCATAAAGTTCTTAGTACGTAATTGTTGAAAAACAAATCTACATAAATTTAGCAGTTACTTAATATATATGAAGTATGTATTAACCGAACTGGGTTATTTTGTTTATATATTCTAAATAAAATCTCTGGTTATGATATATTTACTTTTTAATGAAATGCTTATAATAATACATAATATGCAAACATTATAAAGCGTTTTTCAATGTTTATAACCATTTTAGAACATTGGGACAAACATGAATCCGAAGCAACGATGTTGTTTTAGCAAGCTTCTGAACACTATTCATTTAAAAAATACAAGTGATATAAGCCTCATTCCAGATATATGTAGTACTACTATTACTTTCCAGGTATATATGGTCTTTTTTGATTTTTAAATCGCATTTGTTGTAGCAATGAAAGACTGTGACTGTTGCCTTCTACAACAAAGCAGCTATCGCCTTCCTATTGCTTGATGTTAACTTATGATCTTTTTAACAATTAATATTATTATTAAAATATCGCAATTATAGGATAGTCAATAGTCCCTTCCCTCATATAGTTTGGTTATATGTATTATATCACCATGTTTCAACAATGTTCCCACAACGTCATAAGTATTTTAATGATGTTACCAACGGCGTATAGTAGTCGAATGCGGTGTCACTATACTACATTGTAGACGATTTAATTCATACTCAGAGAGATACAAATTGTCTCTTTTTTGTTCGTTTGCACAGGCGATATTCCTCTAATATCGGTAATATAATGACGTTTCTTTGATGACATTATAGGCAGGAAATATTTATTACATAACATGGATGTAATCCTACGAATTTGTACACATTCAGCAATTTATCTATTTTATTACGATTTAAGCATTCATTCGTTTTAGATCCCGTGGCAAAACAGACACATTCCCCAGTAAAGAGCTCACCTTCAGACAAACCAATTCTGTTTGGAGACGTTACTTGTAAGTATAGGTTGCTTACGTCATTTTATAATATAATGGTTCTTAGATATTACTTTCATCTCAACTGCCGTGGTTCAACTATTGGTTTTCATTTACTCTGGCATACAATAGAATTAGTCATGAGTACTCGTCTTTGTTAATCATTGTGATTAATTTGATTTTTATGTTTTCGCTTTGATGCATTGACTGAGTTTGGATCCTTTATGCGAACCGATTTTTTTTATGTATTTCTGTATTAAGAGTAGCATCGGGACCCAGGGTGAAGTTGGCTAGCTGTAAAAGTGTTTTAAACCCACCGTTGGTTTACTCTACTAAGGCAGTGGTCCCGATGTTAGTCTTACTCTTTGTTGCTTTGTGGTTTATCCTACGAGGCGATTTGTTTTATGTCTTACCTTGTGTTATTTTGTTCTTGTGTTTTTCAGTCCATTTACCATTGCGATTACCTCGCTTGGGGAAGAGAGGGCTAATCTTAGTGCTTTTTGTGCGTTTGTTCGATTTGTGCTTGTTTGGTTTTGTCTGTTTCCTCTTCCTCTTGGTGTCTGGGAAGGGCTGCGGTTTGTGATTGTGGCATTCCCTGGACTTTTCTCTTACCTTTTTTTTTAACTGTAGATTTCTGCATTCTTTGCTTCTTGACTGATTACTATTATAGTGTACATATTTGCCTGAAATACATGAAGGAGTTTTCCAGTAATTCATTATCACTTTGACTTTTAATGAGATCACATTAAAGCTTTAATAACACGGTGGGTAATCGCTATATTCAGAAACGGCGGCACCGCAAAAGGAATGTTATGGGGAACTTCCGCGTCACGTGCGGCTCTGAAGTTGTAGATCGACAAAAATTACACGGAGAGGTAGGTACATTGTTTCGTGAATTTTATGTGCTCTTTGATGGATTGAATTAAAACAAAAGGAGAATGCTTTTCAATGACTGAACCATTTAACTCACGGTACATGCACAGGAATAAGTGAAGATGTGATCGCGGTTTCTTTAAAAGCTGCGAGAAAGATCACAAAAAAATCCTCATAGACAGACAAGCTTTGTAGACTGAGGGTGATGATATTAACGTCTTTGGTTGATATTATTCCTTTCCCACTTGTCTAGATCAATTTTCTGAACGGAACTACTCGAGATCCATGCAAAAGTGACGTGACTCCGTGTATGTAGTGCGACTCCGTTGATGGAGTGCGGCTCTGAAGTTGTGGACACAATGTCATCTACACAATTTTGCTGTGTGCGCTTCGTTTTTTGGCTTCTAAGTTTGCTCTCAATTAAGTTCTTCATACAAACGCCGCAATGGCATTTATTTATTTATTTCTGTACACGATGTCTTCGGTCTTCGTATCTTTCACTACTGTGGACCGCCGACAATGTTTTACCACAAAAATGACAGTTTCCTCAATTTCAGCTTGATGGACATATATTTGTATGGAATAGTACTTTCGACTACTGGCAGAAACTTTTTGTACAGTCCTCCACTTGGCATATAGCTTTATTCCTTCTGTCCATGTTTGCTAAAAGGATAAACCATAACAATTAATTAACGGGATGCATCTTACCTGAATTTGATTGAAGTAAATATTTTACTCATAGTTTGCTGAGGATCACATTTTGACATCATGTCAGCACTCTGGTACATCCGTGTTGGCAAATTATTCATGTACAAATGTTAAAAGTACAAATTGTGTTCCATTTTGTTTGTTTAGCTAAAAATAATCTTCATTCTGAGGATGTGAAAACCAATTTGAAATCCGAGCAGTAGTGATGAGATAAATGATTTCAAAGTATTTCTGTATGTGGTTTACATAATGGTGATCCTTATCAATTTTTGAGTAGTATATTCGGTGTATGTACCCTTCCACTACAGTCAAACCCGTATTAAGCCAGCACCTGAGATAACTGAAAAGTGTTTGCGTATGGCGGATGCTTGTTCAATACTGGTACAGTAAAACATATCTTAGAGGCCACCTCTGTTAAGCAAGCAACCTATATAATGTCAGTATTTTGGTTCCCAATCATGACACATAAGAATATATTTACATATAGCAAGCAAGCACCTACCTTAGCGAGGATGTTTTAAGCTATGCCGTAGGTGCTTGCTTAATGAAGCTTGGACTGTAAATATATTTATTCTGGGAATCAAAACAATGGTCATTTAACATAGGTTGCTTGCTTAACAGAAGTGACCACTAAGCTAGGTTCAGAATACCGGTATGGGTAAATGAGCATGGATCGAACATGTCAATGTAACCACCAAAGTCTACAAAACTCGTTCGTTCATAGTGAAATCTAGCAATCTTTCTCGCAGTCCATGCAGTTGCATAATTCGACTCACCTTGGGACACATATTGTCAAAATAAACACAGTGACATTTACAAAACCCGTCCCTGTTTTGTTAAATGACATGGCCATCGAATAGCATTCTCTGTTTTCTCATTACACCTATGAAAGAACAGAATAAATAAAGATATCTTAGTCCTACCTCTCCGTGTCACCTTTTGTCAATTGTTTACAAACAATCCACAACTTCGGAACTGCACGTGACGCGGAAGTTACCCATAACATTTCATTTGCGGTCGCCGGCTTCGAATATAGCGATTTTCCACCGTGATTGATAGAGTATATACCTCAGGGCCCAGTTGTTCAAAGCTAACGACGTCGTTAGTTAACGATTTGTTAAAATTTACATCGAGTGATACGCAAATATACTGAAATGTTTTGCTGAAAAAATGTGAGTAGCTTTTGCAAAAGCTACTCACATTTTTTCAGCAAAAAATATCAGAAAATTGTATATTGAATCCGCTAAAATCGTTAACGAAATGGCCCTTAACGAGCTCGTTAAGCTAACGACGCTTTGAACAACTGGGCCCAGGTATATACCCCACAAGAACTATGGTACATGTTTATGTTTTGTATATATGATATTAGATTCTTAAAGTTGTTGTGTCCATTGCTTTTCACTACATGAACAGACACTTTCTAAGTCTAAGTACTTTAAATATATACATACAGGTCCAGACTTCCAGCTTGATGCAGGATCAGCCCATCATGAAAGAGAGGTAACAGCGGATGGCAAAATGTTGCGCAACAAAAAGACTGATATATTTTCTACAGGTCCCACCATTGACCTGGACAATAACTTGGTTCAGTATAAGGGAGCTATTGGAACATGTCCTTTCAAAGATCCTGGGAAGTTTTACTACGAAGTGGATGTGATGTATAATATCCAACAGCCTTTAGAAGAAACATGGCTTGTCTTTGAAATAGGTCTGTGTCGTCTTGATGACGTAGATATGCACCATACAGTTGAACGTCATGAGCACGCGCGATCTTTCTACGTAGCGCGATACCCAGAGGACGGAAAGTTGACTCAAGAGTTCTGGCACAATCGAGATTTGCTGGGGTTTAGCTCTCTCTCAGATAATAGCCCGGGTTTAGAGGTGCGTGTAACCTACGGTCTTCTGGTTGATACAAAGAGAAAGAAATGGATTGTGGCAGATTGTAATAATAACAAGATACTTCACACCTTCGAGAAGCTAGACTTTAATGAAGCATTGTATCCAGTTTTTGGCTGCTACAATCCGGACCTTGTTACCGTTGAAATAACTTTAAGAACAGGAAGTGAGATCAGCATAATCCCACAATGCATCAAGCCAGGATATAGGTCTCCTTAGAGCATTAGGAACAGGAAGTGAGATCACAATGATCCCACTACACATCAAGCCAAGATATAGATCTTCTTAGAGCATTAAGATCAAGAAGTCAGCTCACAATGATACCACAATACATCAAGCCAGGTTATAGATCTCCTTAGTGCATTATGAACAGGAAGTGAGATCACAATGATCCCACAATGCATCAAGTCGGAATATAGATCTTCTGAGAGCATTATCTTCTTGGAATGCATTATCCGCTCCCAGACACGCCACTTGAACGCTTGATACTGCTAAGAAAGATACAATTTAAGTGGAACTATTACACTTCCAAGGAGGCAACTCTGTCGAAATTGTGTAATCTGTCTTCTGAGAAGGGAAGTTTCTAAAGGAAATCATTTGCTCCTAGAATAAAAGTAAAAAAGAATGCCTTTGGTGACCCCTTTTCAAAAGGGAATACCCAGCAGGCATATGACGTTAATACAACGTCGCTTCAGCGTCGATGAAACGTCATAACGTTGCATCGACGTTGAGACGACGTTGTATAAACGTCATGTGCCTGCTGGGTAGGTGTACAAGAAGGCGATTAAAAAGTCCAAAACATGTCTCCCTTGTAAAATATAGGAAGACCTACCAGTTATATTCAGTCCAGATTATAAGAAATATTAAAGCTGATTCTGAATGAATAGATATGACCAATTTACCAGATTGTATAGTGATTACGTCATATGTAATATCCATCACATGTATCCCAATAATATAAGAGGCAAGCTGAACGCATGTATGGTTATACGTTGTTCGGCGTTTTTAATTACTTTTCATCTTAATTCAGTTTCTTATTACAAGCAGCGTTTTGCATAACAAAAGTCTATTTTTATACTGACAACGACCACAAACCATATTTTACTTATCAAATGTTTCTAGAGTCCAAAGTCAGAGGATTGGATGATCGCATTTCACGCTGTATGTGCCGGGTTTTATAACCCAAACGACAGCTCCTCTGACTAGAGATCCAAGGGTTGCAAGTTCGAATCAAGGCTCAGCTATATAACTGTCGGGCATATTGAACATGATATCATTTCTACGGCCATTCCCCCCTTTCCCCGATTCAAGAAAGGCAGTTGCAAGTTACTGGCGAAAGTATGTGCATATGTACTGGTTAACCGCTGAAGTAATCCCGCCCAGCAAACGTGTGAGTAGGTTAACTGACCGGCTCGGCATGAAGTAAACAGTGTGGAATAAAATTCCAACTCAATAAGCAATTCACATTGCATGTTAACGTAACTGCTTTCTTTAATGGGATTGGATACATCTGATACGTTTTCGCCGTTTTCACTAGGGACATAACTTTCGTGACTGCCTGTTTGCTTTCAACACATCAAGCCCCTTCTGAAAAGGGGTCTACTCTAAACGAATTTGCTCCCAGAAGAGGGAAAATTATTTTCCTTTCAGAGTAGACCCCTTTTTAGAAGGGGCAGAATCGATTTTGGATGAGTTACCTCCCCCATGAAAGTGTATTCATTCACCTTAAGACACAAATGGTTATAAACGTTCTTCCATACTAAGTATTTCCTCAATAGGACATCTCTTAGAGTAACACGATAAAGTAAACGTGCACACATTGTTTAGCCCATTTATGCCGAGTGGACTCTTCTACCTTAATTCTTTGGACATGTCCATTTCCTTTATAAGGGGTGTCTGGTTAGTTTTTATTATTATCATGTTTTGTAGAAATTTCTGAACTTAATGCAAACAGTGTAGACCCTGATCAGACAACACGTTCTGCGGCGTCTGATCTTGGTCTACACTGTTTGCTTATGTCCAATTTATGGGACGCCAGGCTTAAACGAGTTAATGTTGCTGACAGCGGCTTTTAATCGCGACAATTTACTGTTTCATTATGGTAGTATATATGTCTTCCATAATATACGTTATTTGGCCAATTACCGCACTATGCGCAGATGTTTTCCAAAATTACTGAAAAGATACTCAGAGGGTTTCATGAGAGGCGTATTTAATTATACTTAATAATGGTTAAGCAGTCTGTGCTTCTGATTTCTTTATAAAAACATATATTGTTGGTACTCGTCTTGTCAAAGCAGTTCAAATAAGTAACCACAATAAACGTATGCTGTTATAAAAAACCAGATAAAAGTACACGGACTGTAATCTGAAGACTACCAAACTGCTTGACTGTGTGCTTGTAGGAACATGCGGGGTAATTAGGTCGAACACGGTAATGTATTTATTGCAGAACCTTCTTGTAAGCATCTCTCTCTCTCTCTCTCTCTCTCTCGCTCTCTCTCTCTCTCTTTATCTCTCTCTCTCTCTGTCTAAAGGTGAAAAGTCATATATAGGAGTCATTTGTTCAAATTACTGTAACTGATGCAACTATCGCTTTGAGCAAAAATGCAGTTTCTAGGAAGGTATCGATGCCAGTTGATCTTAGGTATCTTCGCTAAAATGTTAGAAAGTGTTTTTGAAAGAATTCGCACGCATAGTAGTTACTGCATGTGTTTATAAAAATTATATTTTAACCGTTTATAATAATACTTGTTATAATTAAAAAGTAAATATCATTAGAACCAGAAAATGCCTCAGTCACGGTACACAGCCCTGTCAAACCAGATTAGGGTTTAACCTTTCTCTTGCTGAACACGACATGCCCTGTCTTAGCAAACAGTGTAGATCCAGATCAGTTGGCTTCTTCAGAAGCCAACTAATCTGGATCTGCACTGTTTGTCATTAAATATGTGAATTTCTATCAAAAACCCGGATCAAGTAATCTGATTGGCTGGAAATTAGAAGTGAGCGTGGCATCTTAATTTCTTCAAGAAGGTAAGGGTTAACTCGTTCAAACTTCAGTTTCTAAAGTGGACTCTTCCAACTTTGTATTTTGGTCATTTCCACATTTTTGTCGATTTTTTCTCAAAATCATTAACAGACTAGTAAGTAGTGTAGACCTTCATGCGACGGCTCATTATGAGGTATTTGTACCGGTCTACAGTATTGAAAGCATTACGAAAACAAGCCTATTTAAATATACTGAACATTTTGCTACCAAATAAAATGAAAATTTTCAGATAAAAATTCTGATATTTTTCAAATTTCTGCTCAAAACATAGATTGTTGGTACCAGTTAGAACCGAGGCGGTTCTAACGAGTACCACAATCTATGTTTTTGGGCAGAAATAAGAAAAATAATGTATACCCCTGTAAACCCCAATCTATGTAAAAGTGGGGTTTAAGATGGTCAAAATTATATAGGTATGTTTTCGTGATCTGATTTAGTGAATTGGAACCTCAGTAGTACAAATTCCAAGGGACCGCACAATTTTGTTTGAATTATTGATACCTTGATAATTCGAGGGTTAAAATGTATACAGTCATGTTTCAGTTCGGACTTCAAAATCACTTTGAATAAACGAGAACTGTCATTGATGCCTTCGTCGTATCGAGGTTCTACTGTACATGAAATGGCTATGCAAAAATACTGTTGTTAGTTTGTATGTTTCTCTTATTTTATACCATATTTTGGGTACAGACAACCCTCTTTATAGCGACACTCGATACAACGACAAAATTCGTTATAATGACAATTTGACTGTCACGAAACCTTTGCTTAAAAGGTAACAGTTAGTCACAAATTATGCAAGAATATTGTATTTAATACTTTAAAGAAACATATGTTTTGGATATTTGTTAGAATTGCCTTATTGAGGCGATTATAACAAATATCCAAAACGTATGTTCTATGAGGAAATGAGAATAAAACAAGGTCTTTCTACGAAAGACCGGTAGTGACATTTCAACTACATTAATTCAAGGTTTCAACTTCACGAATTCACGATTTCAACTTCACGAATTCACGATTTCAACTTCACGAATTCAACTTCACGAATTCAACTTCACGAATTCACGAATTCAACTTCACGAATTCACGAATTCAACTTCATGAATTCACGAATTCAACTTCACGAATTCCACTTCACGAATTCAACTTCACGAATTCACGAATTCAACTTCATGAATTCACGAATTCAACTTCATGAATTCACGAATTCAACTTCACGAATTCCACTTCACGAATTCAACTTCACGAATTCACGAATTCAACTTCATGAATTCACGAATTCAACTTCACGAATTCCACTTCACGAATTCAACTTCACGAATTCACGAATTCAGCTTCAAGAATTCACGAATTCAACTTCACAAATTCAACTGTTGAATTCGTGAAGTTGAATTCGTGAAGTTGAATTCGTGAATTCGTGAAGTTGAATTCGTGAATTCGTGAAGTTGAATTCGTGAATTCATGAAGTTGAATTCGTGAATTCGTGAAGTTGAATTCGTGAAGTGGAATTCGTGAAGTTGAATTCGTGAATTCATGAAGTTGAATTCGTGAATTCATGAAGTTGAATTCGTGAATTCGTGAAGTTGAAACCTTGAATTAATGTAGTTGAAATGACACTACCGGTCTTTCGTATCTTTCTCACATATTCTGTCAATTTAGGATTCTTTACAGCAGCAAACTCATTTTAATGGCAACATCTTTAGGAATAAATGCTGTCGTTCTAACGAGGGTTCACTGTACTTGTAACATTTTTTAAATTAGACGGTGTCATTGGTAGGCTATTTCTGTAATTGTTGTTCTTTCTTGACATTTTTTTACTATTTACCATGCATCTTTCTGGACTAATTTCACTTTTGTGATCAATGGAATTCTGCAGTTAAGTATATTTGTAGTGCTATTTATGTATACATGTATATGACAGTAATTGGCCTCCGTATAATGTAATTCAAACTCTGTTAATAGTAAACAAACAATGACATTTTTATTTGGACCGAGTTTATAGGGGAATGGATACACTTTCAGGGGAGGCAACTCTGTCAAAATTTTTTGACTTTTTTCTGAATCCCAGTTGAAATATGTTTATGTTGACATGTATTGTATCTGCATTTATAAATAAAATATGTTTAAACTAAAATTGACTTTGCCCCTTTTCAGAACGTGCTTAATGTGTAGGAAAGTAAACAGTATGTCGCAAAAGTTGTCACCCTTGTGAAAAACATAACATGTGAGCAGCAGCGTTGGGCAATGCACTTTCAGACATTTATGCCCAACGAAGACTCAAATCAGCCTGCGCATTCGCTAAGACAGCCAATACAAGATTTCTGTAGGCATCCAGCGAAGACTCCGATTAGATTGCATGGACGCGCAGGCTACTTTGAGTCTTCGATGGGCACACGTATTTGAAAGTACATTTTATCACGTTCCGATTCATACCCTGTACCTATTTTTGAACTTGTCCATGATGTTTTCCCCCGGAGTGGAGTGGCGCGATACCCTGGGATTAGACAGCAAAAACACCACTGCCTTCGGAAAATTGAAAGACCACTGGAATGAAAGACCGTGATATCTGAACTGGAAACTCTTCAAGAAAATAAATGAAACATCTGAAGCCCACCCATAGGATTTTTGACAAAATTAAACATAACAAATTCAAAATTGTTTAATTACCGGAACGTGGGGGTGAGGATGTGGAGGGGGTAATCCCGCCACTCCACTCCCTTTTGTGGAAAGCGTTAAAAGGTGCTTTAATTTGTTGTACCCATTGAAATTTGTTAGATAGCGCGTACAATAGCTGTACGTACACGCTATGTGATATGTGATGTTTATGTATATATTTGTATAATAATGACTTTATGTGATAAGGAAGATTTGCAGCCCGTCCAATATATACATTTATATTTTATTTATATACAAATAAAGATCAAAATAAGCTTCTTTGTGTTAGTCATATTTGTATTACATAATGAGAATGGATACCTCTTAAATAAGTATTTTAAAGGGAGTGGATACACTTCAGGGGATCCGACTCTGTCAAAATTGCTGAAATGAGGTCTACTCTAAAAGAAAAGAATTTGCTCCTTTAGGGAGCAAATTCTTTCCTTTTAGTTTAGACCCCTTTCCAGAAGGGACTTGGTAAGTCGGAAACCAAACAGGAAGTCACAGACGTTGTGTCCTTGGTACAAAATGGTGTATCCAGTTCCGTTAAATGAAATCCCACATAATTATTTTGCTTTTAAAGGCATATGCCATGGCAACCAAAGTCTAGTTCCTTTGGAATAAAAGAAACTTGACTCTCTTTGAAGACCAAGTTGGAGCATTGCAGCGAAAGGCCAATCAAAGGATACCCAGGAAAGGCCAAAACAAACAAACAAACAAAAATACAGCTAGCATTCCACTTAAATCTATATATCCAATCGTTATCGGCCCGACAACAGCCCCGTGGGCCAATAACTGTCCGATTTAGATTTAAGTAGACTGCGGAGACATCTACCGAACACAGCCACATCGAATAGAGTTAGAATGACACGAAACGGCGTCACAGAACAGCATTCTAACGGAAACAGACCGAACAAAACGAAGACGGACTGCAGCAGAAATACCGCCATGGAACGTTCAATGTTCAGCAAAACTGTTCTTTTACGAGCGCTCAACCTTCGCTCTTAATCTTGATGCAAATCCAGTTATATATATTTGTTCCGTCCGCGTAGGGGTTCCCTAGTTCATGTGTGTATCAACACAGAAAACATAAATTATTTGAGCCATTGCACGACAAAACCTACGACCTTCCACCAGCGAGGACTGATCAGTCTGCGCATCCGCGCAGTCTGATCGGAGTATTCGCTGATCGAATGTATATTTAACAGCCTTAGGGCTATCCAAAGAAGGATGAACAAGAACCCTTGCCATACTGGGTGGATGTACAGGCTGATCTGAGTCTTTGCTGGTCACATAGGTCTTATTGTAGGTTTTGTCGTGCGCTGGCTCATTTTTCAACACTATGATAAAACACCGATGAGGGCTCGACTACAAACTGACCGCCAGAGCAAAAGATACCACTAATAGAACCGTGGTGAGTCTGATTACAGATAGTAAGACAAGACATACTGTATTCGACCTAATTACCGCACATACTCCTATAAGCGCACAGTCAAGCAATTCCATAGTCTTCAGATTACAGCCAGTGTACTTTATGTCTACTTCTTTATAAAGGCATATGTTGCGGGTACTCATTTGAATTGCATCGACAAGTCGATGCAATTCAAATGGGTACCCACAACATATGCTTTTATAAAGAAAATCACAAAGATAAAAAACACATAAAGTCGTTCGTTGATTTTTTTAAAGTGTAACGTTAGTATAGGTAGGTACACATTTTACCAAAGCTTTTCCTAGTTTTTTTTTTTTTTTTTTTTTTTTTTGAAAAACCTAAGCGTACAGTGCGGTAATTAGGTCGAATACGGTATGCTAAGTCATCTACAAGGGCAACAACCTACGCCATTAACATGATGGCTGAAAAATAGTTTATTGCCTATTATTGCTTCACTAATTTGTATATCTTGACGTAAGTTCATAGACACATATACTTAGGGTCAGATGAGCGTTCTGGTCCAACACAGGTCTCTTGCATAGATTGTTCAAAATAATTTTTGCATTTTGCTATAATTCGAATACTTCTGATGGCAATAAGAAAAACTTAGAAACGCACAGACAAAGTTTAACCCTTAAACTGCCAATCACAACAATTGTCGTCTGCTTTGTCATCTGCTTGTGATTTTAGAAGTCATTTTTGCAAACAGTGTGGACCCAGATCAGACTGCTCCTCTAGGAGCAGTCTGATCAGGGTCCACACTGTTTGCCTGTATGCAAAAATAGGTTTGAAAAAATTGCAAGAATATTCAACATACGACATAAACAGACGACAGGGTGAGACTTTTATATAAACTTTGCGTAGAAGTTTCTAAAAAGCTATAACCGTAAGAAGTGTTCGAATTATGGTGAAATGCAAAAATTGTTTTAAACATCTATGCAAGAGACTAGTTTAGGCCAGAACGCTCGCCTGACACCAAATATCTGTGTTCTTCTTCTTTTTTTTTTTTTGTGTGTGTGTGTTAGGGGGGGGGGGGGGTGTGGAGTGGGTGGGAGGTTACGACCCTTTCAAGAATATTTCGAGCGAATTATTCATCAAAGGTGGGCGAAAACCGGAGGACCCGGAGAAAATCACCTGACCATCCGTTAGCAGAACTTGGCTTTCCCACATGTGACCCGAGCGAGGCTCGTACCACAGCAGTGTGAAACCTAATGGAATACTCTCCTATCCACTAGTTTACGGGGCCCGCAAATACCTGTATTCATAGGTACATAGAATACTAAAGGCTGCATATTGTGGCTACAGGCCTACATTTCTACAGTCTGCCTTATAACAAAACTGTCTATCACCATTTTTGTCGTTAACTCGTTCACCCTAAGTTTCTGAAGAAGAGGCTTCCATCCTTGAATCTGGACATGTCCACTGATGAAAAGAGTGGTTTTCAGTCTAAAATCAAAAACATAATGGCAAACAGTGTAGATCCTGATGCAAAGGTATCTGTGTTGGTCTGTAGGGATGAAAAGGTTAATAGTCCACAGGCCATACAACGTTTTGGTACCACCAAGAGGGAGTGTATCTGATAACACTTTTCGATGGGTTTGATCTTTGTTTATAATTTTTCAGTATGATAGCAATATGAATTTGGTAGTTTATGTCCAGAAAATCACACATTCTCGACAGCATCCAATGTCGACACGTAGAATGTCTAAAATTTGCTGTAACTCATTGTGAATTTATAGTAAGACATAAGTTCACTTAAAATTATAAATGTTAATATAGTCGATAAGTGTATTTTATGTGTTAGAAATTAAAGTCTTTAGAAAGGAAATAGCACATAAGCGTTTACATACGTTACTGTAATAAAAGCACGCACAAAAATAAACAAAAAAAAGTAGCGGCAAGCATGCTGAGACGTCGCCTGGAAGCTATATAAAGTTTATGTTGCGAAGACCCAATGTTGCACGACAATACAATAATTTTCTCTTGAAATAGAACAATTTTAAGCTCTTATCCTTCGTTGTTTTGTCGCATAACTTAGCTATAAACTTGTACTTTATGTTTAATAGAGAAAAACACACCGCGCGAAAATACAGAATATGTAACGCTCATAAAATGATGAAAATCGGAGATGGTTTCCTTCAGAGTCTTCATATGGCACCAATCTAGTTTGCAAGGTTGCATACGCCCCTCCCCCGCCCCATAGCAGCGCCTTAATCAGCGCTCAAGTTTACGAGATATCAGAGTGGGTTCATTGATACCAAGGAACATAAATGTAAAAACTCCACTATGGCGAAGTACTGAGAGAAGTTGTTATGGCTGCCATACGGCACTGAAAAAGCAGCCGCAGAGAAATCAAATAAAATCTATAACACTTGCCCTTGGGGGCAAATTCTTTCCATTTCAAGTAGACCTTTTTCAGAAGGGAAAAGTCAGCACATGACAGGACATAACCTTCTACACTATTTGTAGGAATACCAGTCTTACACCAGAGCCTGAGACATAAACATCGTAACAAGTTTTAGTAAGATCCGTTCTTTATGGAATGTGTTCAAATAAGTGCTATTCGTTGATATGTGTGTGATCGCTGTTTGTCCTTGAAAAAGAATTTCAAAACTCTAAAAAGAATTAGAATGCTCGTTTGCCACTCATCCAGCGCTATTGAAGTACAGTCGACTCTCCTTATCTCGGTCCAAGGGACTGTCCGAAATACCTCGAGATATCCGTAGGTCGACATATCCGATTTGCAGATTTAAGGAAAAAATAAAATCAAACAACCACATTTAACGAATGACTATGTAAATGACTACTGAAATTATAGATATTTTAAAAATATTGTGGAAAAAAGGAGAAATTGCTTCTTAGGAGTAATTTCTCCTTTTTTCCACAATATTTTGTTACCTGTTGTTAGATTTCCATGTTATAAAAGGGACCAGATTTTCACTTCGAGATAAACGGTTATTCGAGATAAGCGAAGTCGAGATAACGAGAGTCAACTGTAATTACATCTCCGCTTATTGCAATCTTAGTATTTGTCATTGGTTCGGAAGCTCTTTGTGAAAGCCGTGGACTGGTTCAGTGCCATTTCGCATAGACTGCTCAACGTTATAACCAAGTTTTAGCTTGTAAAAACTAATACTTGTACGATTGTTCTGTTGGTCTTGAATGCGTCAGAATCCAGTTTTTTTAAACGTTTGTGTTCAAGGCAACCATATACCCGTCAACATATTCGATGGTATTCCAATGAATTTATAAGAGAAAAATCGATGCAAATACAGTCGACTCTCGTTATCTCGAACTCCAAGGGTCTCTATAAAACACTTCGAGATATCCGTAGTTCGACATATCAGATTTACGGAACTGAGGAAAAAACAATTAATCGAACAACCACCTTTAACAGAATGAATACGTAATTTGACTCCTAAGTTAGAGATATATTGAAAATATTGTGGAAAAGAGGAGAAATTGCTCCTTAGGAGCAATTTCTCCTCTTTTTCACAATATTTTATTGACTGTTGGTAGACCTCGGTGTTAAAACAGGGACCAGATTATCACTTCGAGATAAGCGGTTATTCGAGATAAGCGAGTTCGAGATAACGAGAGTCGACTGTATGTTAGCTAGATTCGTTTTTTATTATAGAATCTGTTTAAATGTACAAAGTATAGTAGAACTACTACGGCTCGTACGTCTTTAGGAGCATGAACATTTTGCTCTACATATGGGTAGTTTGAGCCACTGAGATCCAGTTCAGGTGCAAATGCGAATAATTTAGGGATGTCTTTTCTATCTTCTTTAAAATAATGATTGATTGTGTTGGGGTTTAACACGTCAACCCTTGAGGGTCATTTTGTGTCGTCTCCCAGAGAAAGGGAGAAAAGAGATAGAAGAGAGAGTAGAGGAGATGAAAGAGAGGGACAGGGAAGAAAGAGGAACAGGAATGAAAGTGAAGAAACAGAAGAAATAAAAACATTCCCCCTCTACCCTTACCCACTACAAGGATAGCAGGCCTTGCCCAACTGTAAGCCAATATCAGTTGGACGCCCCGGTGATGTAAGATACACAGCACCTTCGCACCACCCGACCACCCCCCTATAAAATAATGAAATGTTGTGTGTATTCATTAGATGGGTACACACAGCATACATTTTCTGTTCTTAAAACAGCGTTTCAAAGGTAAGAAATACCGGGAAACGAAATAAATATGCATATCTATATAACAAAAGGGTTATTACACTGATATTGGTGGATACTGTTCCTCGATGGGATATCTAGGACGCTCGCAAGCTAGCGTCCTTCGATATCCCATCTCGGTCAATATTCACCAATATTAGTGCAATAACCCTATATTATTATATAAGCTCTATTGGTCTTCACATTTTACTCAGTATATCTGGATACTGGCTGACAGGATGAGTCATTGAATATCGCCTCGGTCAGTATTGGTGTTCTCCAGTGGATATCACATTTTATTATATAGCTATAAATATTAAATGATTAAAATGTGAGATAAAAGCCGAGGAACTAGCGTGCCGATATCACACGATATTGGTACACTTACTCGATATTGCACACTTAATCGGATGCCTTTACATTTTACTGTTACATTACGCTGCTTTTGATGACGTGGTAATGCAGTAACGTCGCGCCAAACCTTGTCACGCACATTGGTAGAATTCCCATTTTTGTTATTAAAACAGCGTTTTAAAGGTTAGAAACACCGGGAAACGAAATAAATATTTATAGCTATATAATAAAAGAGTTATTACACTGATATTGGTGAATATTGTCCCTCGATGGGATATCAACGGACGCTCGCAAGCTCGCGTCCTTCGATATTCCAACTCGGGACAATATTCACCAGTATCAGTGCAATAACCCTATAATATTCAGTAGCCGAGGTCAATATTGGTATTCTCCAGTAAATATCACACCATATTCAATGAATCAATCGCCAGCAATTGTATAATATTTGTTTTCTTGAACTAACGGAAGAATTTCCTAGGGACTCAAAAACGTTTTCGAAACAGCCACGGTAAACGAGCCATAGGTGTTCGAGTCATTTAAGTTTTACTGTATATTGGCTTTCTATGTGTTGTATATATAGATTTTCTGTCTATTGTATATGGATTTTTTCTATCTATTGAATATGGATTTTCTACTCTATTATATATGGATTTTCTATATATTGTATATGGCTTTTCTGTCTGTTGTATATGGATTTTCTGTCTATTGTATATGGATTTTCTGTCTGTTGTATATGGATCTTATCGATTGTATATGATTTTATATTTATTGTCTATGGATTTTCTATTTGTTGAACATACATTTTCTATCTAATGTACATGGAATTTTTATCTATTGCATATGGATTTTTCTATCTATTGTACATAGATTTAAGTGTCTGAGGTTGACATGGAATAATCCCATCTTGTCTCAGGTAACAGTATAAATTAATTGAAGTGTTACGTATATACGCTGCCTCAATTCCAAAGCCACTTTGCGTCAGCAGTAAACTGTCACTTCGCGCAAGGACTGCGTGCTCTAAAAGGGACAACCTGAGGCCCTTACAAACATCTTTCTTTCGATAAGTTTCAACATGGTCAGTATGTATAATTGTACCAGTTAGTCCAACGTACTGACTAGCAAAAAGTTTTCTAGCAGTGTCTTTAACTTTTTGCGTATCAGAAGCTATGAAAATCTTGTACTCGCTTTGATTTTGATATTGCTTTAGAAAATCCCAAATCTGTCTTAGATCGTCATCGGTGTGACGCGTCAGTTGATCACCCATTCTAATGTGGGCACTAACGAGGTGATGACTTTTCACAGTCTTTTCGAAAAAACGTTCCAGTTCCACAACTAAGGATTCTTCATATTTAAACAAACCGTGATACATAATCCTATGTATGTCGCTAGAAGCAAACGTTTTGAGGAATGGAAGTTTGTCTTCTAAAATTTTGTGAGACATGAAAGCATCTATATAGTCCTCATTAAACGTTACACGCACAATGTCAGTATTAGGGATTCTCGCAAGAATGTCGTTCAATGTAAGGGGCGGAGCTTTCCTGTCTAAAATGATTACATGTGTACCTTTAACTTCCGTCGGATACACTCTCCAATCTAGATAATTTGGGTGAATGAACTTTTGAATGGAGCAAGGTTTCGTTATTTCAATCCCAAATGTCATATTTTTGAGAATGGAAAGAAAATACACGGAATATAAACCTCTAAGTCTGTCTCCCCATCCGCCACACAGCGACCTACCATTACACTTGTATATCATCATCCTTTGGTTTTTCACTTTCGGAAAGTATTTTGAAAAATATTCTCCGTACATATCATTCTCTTTGAATGATTCCATTTCAAACTTGTCAGATGTCCTGATGTGTGAATCTTTATTTTGTACATCTCTTGTTTCATTCCTGTAAACACCTCTATTCCCATCTTTACACATATCAACAGGTGATGTGTCGCTGCAATTGCCATTGCGTTTTGAGGACATCTGACGGTATATTTTGGCAGTTTCTATTGCACTGTTGTACTCTACTTCCAAAGCTTCTGGCAGATGGCGCTGTATCAAGGTATACACCAAATACGTTTCTGCTATAACAAGAACTACAAGAACCTGTGAAAAGAAAAGTAGGACAAAGAGTAAAGAAGATAGCCGGGGAGCATCTCTATCACAGAACTATGCCGATTACGTCAAGAGAAAGAGTACACATTCTTGCACACCTGATAACGAAATCCTGATTTAACCCTGCGATATAATATAAGACTCTATCATGAGTGTGTGAGGTAGATAGAAAATTCCTTCCCGAGGGTCACTGCCTGGCATTACGAGGCTTGCCGAGTGATGCCCGACTGTGATTCCCAGGGACGGATTTTTCTATATGTCCCTTACTACCATGATACATGTTTTTTCTTCACTATCTTTCATTTTTGAACGTGGATGTTTGAGAATGCAGTCACCAATTGCTGACGTCCGCCATATTGTGACGACTTTACTGTATCGTTTAGAACGTCATTACATTTAGTGACATCAACCTTAATCCTAAACAACCAGTGCACATCAAAAATATGAGATTTCTCGATTTGACATTACTCTAGGTAGGATAACCTGGGTAGGATAAGAATTTCTTGCGTACTGGATAAGGATTTCCGCAGATTACACTGGTGCTACCAAATCTTATCTCAAACACCCTTATCCGTCCTGTGGGAAAGATAAAAATCGAGCATTTTCACGTGTTTGATATACACTGGTTTTATAGGACGTCACGGTACGCTACCGTTAAGGTTGATGTCACTGAGCGTAATGACGTCGCTAAACGTCACGGTATTGTCATCACAATATGGCGAGCGCCTGCTATGGAAGTGACTGCATTATCAAAAACCACTTTCAGGAATGAAAGGTATGCAAGAAAAAGAATCTATCATGTGTGAGCAACAAATAGAAAAATCCAAACCCCAGGATCACAGCCTCGTAATGCCAGACAGTAAAAGAAGGTAAGAGAAAAGTCCAGGGAGTGCCACAATCACAAGCCGCAGACCTACCCAGACACCAAGAGGAAGAGGAAACCGACAAATCTAAACAAGCACAAACCAAACAAACGTACGAAAAGCACTAAGATTAGCTCTCTCTTCACCAAGCGAGGTAATCGCAATACTAAAAGGACTGAAAAACACGAGAACAAAATGACACACGGAAAGACATACAACAAATCGCCTCGTAGAATAAACCACAAAGCAACAAGGAGTAAGACTAACACCGGGACCACCGCCTTAGAACGGTCGGTAGAGCAAACCACCGAGGGGTTTAAAGCACTTTTACAGCTAGCTAACTTCTCCCTGGGTCCCGATGCTACTCTTAATACATAAATACATAAAAATTCGGTTCGCAGAAAGGCTCCCAACTCAGTCAATGCATCAAAGCGAAAACATAAAAATCAAATTAATCACTATAATAAACAAAGACGAGTACTCGTGGCTAACTCTACTGTATGTCGTAGTAAATGAAAACCAATAGTTGAACCACGGCGGGCCAAGCCAAAGACACATCGTCAAGCCCCAACCCACTGGTTAAAGTTTTACGAAGAGACCGTCATTGAGTCTGAGGCCCGAACCGCCGTCGTGCAATTAAAGAGTGAAGCATTGCCATCAACATTGATTGGGTTGACAACTAGGCATGCAGTCTGCCGCATAATAGCCAGGCTATAGCCAATTCTTTTTTAACGGTTAATAAGTTTTCTGAATTGCTCCGAAAAGTTAGATTTACCTACAATTTTTCTAAATCTGTACACTAAGTCACCGTAAAATTCGGGTTCCGATATACCTTGTTGCAGAAGTGTTTTCAGACTGACGCTATATTTTTCTAACAAGGCACTGTGTCTGCGATAAAATTTCGAAAACGCCTTACGAAGTTTAAAATAACGATAGCCCTGCCTAAGAAGTTTGGCAGTAAGGGCTTTATTACGGTAGTTAAAGCCATTAAGATTTGAAGAAGCTCTGGCGAATCTTATAAGATGAAATATGTATACCCCATATGAGGTACGCCGGGGGACATCGCCATCCAGAAAAGGGAAATTGACTATATCAAAATCAAAATCGTCCCGTTTATCATAAATTTTGGTGGAAACTGTACCATTAGATATACATAGAATCAAATCCAAAAAGGTGCCTCGTTATCGGAAGAATTTGCTCTATTTAATTGGAGTTCTGTAGGGTATATCCGGTCCACCATTTGGTCAAAGTAAATATTGTCCATATTTAATAAATCGTCAAGGTATCTTAAAGTTGAATTAAAAGCCTCAATAATGTCAGCCTGATTTTCACGTGAGAGAGACTTCATGAAATCTCTCTCATAACAAAAAAGAAACAAATCTGCAACAAGAGGAGCACAATTAGTTCCCATCGGAATACCAATAGTTTGTCTATAAAGTCTAGTTCCAAATCTGATAAAAATATTATCCGAAAGATAAACAAGGGCACCACAGACATTTTGACATGACCATAAATTGTGATTATTATATACATCAGAAGTGAAAAAAGCACATTCTTCGTTGCAAGCCAAATATTGGGTATTCTCCCGAATAAACGTTCGGTTAATTAAATCAATAAGTTTATCTTTTATAAGATGATAAAGTAACGTAGTATACAGTGTAGAAAAATCATATGTAGACAATTTAGAAGCCTGAAAGTTTTTAGATTTAAATTTATTGAGAACATCATTAGAATTTTTAATTGACCAAAAATAGTTAATTCCGTCCCTTTCGTAAACAGTATCATAGTATCTAATCCAATGTTTTTAACAGCAGTAAGGCATGAAGTTAGCAGTTTGGACAAAACAGTAGTCGTACAAGAACTAGAATTTGCAATGAAACGTACTTTATAAGGTCGTTTATGAAGTTTCGGTAACCAATATAACGTAGGAAGTCTGTCTTGCTTTTCTTTAATACTCACTGCAAACTTAGCAGTAATATCGATAGAATGGGTATTAACAATAGATCCCTCGTCAGTAGAAATCTGTTCATATGTTTTGGTACTACCAAGTTCTGTATTAGAGTATTGATATAATAAAGTCGTCACACAACAACAACATTATTAGCAGCTTTATCAGCTGGAGCCAAAATATACTTCCTATGAAATTCTTGGATACCTTGTTTCAAATATCGAAAAGATAATTTAGGCTTAGGAGGGAGAAGGTCAAGGTTATTAGAGTAAAATAACACACGTTCATCAATGATCTTAAAAATCTTTAATTTCCAATTATTTAAAGCATTAGACTCAACATGCTCTCGTTTACACCAACGCGTACAATAATCATTTAAAGCACTGACAATTGTTTCCCGACATTTATTGAAATCAATGTGGGCTGGGAATCTATATTTAGGTCCTTTTGAAATAACTGAACGGATTCGTGAATCAGTTATAATCTTCAAGTTACCAGTGACAATATGACCCGCCGGTTGATAACAAAATTTAGAATCTTTACAATCTCAAGAATCAGGGGAACTAGTTTCAATATCAAGATCAGAAACTAATTTATTGAAATTAAGTATAGTATTACGGATTGGATTGGATAAACCACTGATTGGATTTTTACCAAACTTCACAGGAATGATCCTTGGTTGGTCCTCTTTCAAAGTTTTTCAAATGGTTCCAGTCCATTGTACATCTAGGTCACGGAAACTAAAATAGAATTTTTAACTGAAAACTTTAAAAAATCTTCTTGTCTTAAACTAGAAGGCCCAGGTCTTTGATATTTGGTATGTACAAAGTTGTTCAAATTATAGCACTGGGATCAAAAATGGCGCCGCGCCGGGGGTCACTTCTTTTACATAGACCCATATAGGGAACTAGAATTCCGAGAATCGGATGTGTCACCTGCTTAAAGTGCCAACCATTTGATATGAAAAAGGAAGGAAAAATACAAGTCTTTATAATCGCTCCTATCCCTAAAGGCAACCCCTCACTACTTTGTCTAAATTTTATTAACCCTTAAACTGCCAATCACAACAATTGTCGTCTGCTTGGCATCTGCTTGTGATTTTAAAAGTCATTTTTTGCAAACAGTGTGGACCCAGATCAGACTGCTCCTATAGGAGTAGCAGTCTGATCAGGGTCCACACTGTTTGCCTGTATGCAAAACTAGGTTTGAAAAGTTTGCAAGAATATTCAGAAGACGACATAAACAGACGACATTTATATAAACCGACGACATATTCAGATGTAGGTTTTCTTGGCGCTTTAAGGGTTAATAAAGTAAATAAAGGGCTATAATACGACCGAAATTTTTCGGATGATTACAAAAATCAAACTTGATCTCTATGCTATCATGTTATACCATTCTGCAAACTTCGAATGAAATCAATGCTTCTCTTCAAAAGTTATTGAAGGGAAACAATATCTTTACCATGTATTTTACCCCATCATCATCATAATCGGATTTTTTATTAACGTGCAGGTACAAGGGCAACATCCACATCAGTGGGCCCCCTTCCAGATAGCTGGCTTGCTCCACGCATGGCAGATCTCACACCAGATCTCCAGGTACGTCTATCATGAGGGTTGATAGCCGTGAGCTTCCACTCCCTGCAATCCCTCTCTGTCAGCTGCTTCCTTGTCATATTGGGCCTCCTAGGCCCACGCTTTCCATCAACCTGTATGCCAAAGGCTGTCTTAACTGCACCATTGGAGCGTTCCACATGTCCATACCATCGGAGTCTTCTCTCCTTCAGAATGAGGTCCAGATCCTCAATGCCAAGCCGCACAAGTAGCTCATTGGACCTTGTGGTGACAATGTCGCGGCCTGACATTGCAGATCTGTCTGATCATTGCCCTGTCATTTCGCGGCAGACGCTGGAGATTCGGCTTTGTCAATGGCCAAGTCTCGCTGGCATGGAGCATTGCGCTCCGCATACAAGAGCTGTACACACGGCCACGTGTTTTGAAAGAGAGGTGGCGTGAAGAGAGAACTGGTAGCAGATCCTTGAACTTCCAGGCGGTTTTCACACGTTTTGTGGTTGAAAGTTCACAGCCACCTGCTGCTGAGAGCATGTCTCCTAGGTAGCAAAAGGAAGCTACCACCTCAAGCTTGTCAGGACCGACCTGGACTTCCTTCTGTGGTCTGCCATCCAAGGGGCATGTAGTTCGCTGGCACCGTGTACATCAGTAGTCAGGTTCTTTTTCAAGCGCTTGAGCCCACTGCATTTCTTGTGCACACAGTGCTTGCAGCCATTGCAGAAGATGCTGTTGTTGCCCACTCCATTGCGACAGATGGCGCATGGAAACTCGCCTGAACTCTGCAGGAGGTCCAGTCCCATACCGCAGATCATGATCTTCGTCTTTCCTGCATTTACTCTCAGTCCTTTTTTCTCCATTGCTTCTTTCCAAGTCAGGAGCCTCCTGACACATTCCTCAAGTGATTCAGCGATGATAACAAGGTCATCGGCTTAGAGGTCGTCCCAGGGGACCCCAGAGCGGAACTCTCGTGATAAGGCTTCAAGCACAATGATAAAGAGCAGTGGGCTGAGTACTGATCCTTGGTGAACACCAACCTTCACTTCAAACTCTTCACTGTACCCCTCACCAACACGGACACGGCTCCGCGCATTTGCATACATCCCCTGCACCAGTCGCACAATCCACTCCTCCACACCATGTTTTCTCAGCGCCCACCAGATGACCTTCCGAAGTACTCGATCAAACGCCTTCTCCAGGTCTACGAAAGCCATGCACCCCAACAACAAAAATTAAGTCGAAAGAGGGCCATAACTTGACCAAAATTTTGTGCATGATTACCAATATCGAACTTGACCTGTATTTTAAAATAATATATCCTTCTGCAAACTTTCAATAAAATCAATACATCCCTGCAAAAGTTACTGAGCAGAAACCAATATCAACACATCAACAAAAACTAAGTAGAAAATTGACCATAACTCAGCCAAAATTTTGAGGATGATTATTTATATCAAACTTGACCTGTATTTTACAATGATATATCCTTCTACAAACATTCAATAAAATCAATACATCCCTGCAAAAGGAACTGATTGGAAACCAATACCAACACACCAACAAAAACTAAGTCGAAAAAGGGCCATAACTAGCTAAAATTTGGCGGATGATTACCAATATCGAACTTGACCTGTTTTTACAGTGATATAAAAGTCTGCAAAGTTTGAATGACATCAATGCATCCTTTCAAAAGTTATTGAGCAGAAACAAGCAATTACAAAATCTTAGTCGAAAAAAGGCCATAGCCAAAATTTGGCGGATGATTACCGATATCAAACTTGACCTGTATCTTATAGTGATATAAAGTTCTGCAAGATTTGGATGAAATCAATGCATCCCTTCAAAAGTTATTGAACGGAAACTAAAACTGTGATGATGACACCGACGCCGCCGCCGCCGCCGCCGCCGCCGCCGATGACGACGCGGACGGAAAACATGATCCCTATGTGTCTGCCATGCTACGCAGGCGACACAAAAACTTTAACTTTCTTGTCTGAAAGCATAAGGCTCAGGCCTTTGATATTTGATACATAGCTTCACCTAGTGGACCTCTACCAAGATCGTTCGTTATTACCCAGGGGCCAAACATGGCCCCGACCTGGGGCTGACATGTTTCACATAGCCTTATATAGAGAAAACCTCCAAAAATCTTCTTATCAGAAACCAGAAGGCCCGGTCCTTTGATATTTGGTACATAGGACAACATGATCCTTGTGTGTCTGCCATGCTACGCAGGTGACATAAAAACTTTAAAAACTTTCTTATCTGAAAGCATAAGGCACAGGCATTTGATATTTGATACATAGCTTCACCTAGTGGACCTCTACTAAGATCGTTCAAGTTATAACACTGGGGCCAAAACTGCCCCCTCCCCCCACCCACGGGGCCGACATGTCTTACATAGACTTATAGAGAGAAAACCTCCAAAAATCTTCTTATCTGAAACCAGAAGGCCCGGGCCTTTGATATTTGGTACATAGTTTCACCTAGTATACCTCTGCCAAGATTGTTTAAATTATAGCCCTGGGGCCAAAATTGGGTTATATAGAAAAAATAAACTTAATAAAAAAATCCTATTTCTGAAAGTGCAAGGCCTAGGCCTTTGGTATTTGTTATGTAGCATTACCTAAAGGTCCTTAGTGTAAAAACTATGACCTGGGGTGAAAAGAGGCCCCGCTTTGGAGGGATGCGGGGCTAGGGTCACTTGTTCTACATAAAGCAAAAGGCCATTAGCAATGATTAAACCTAGGACTATCAAACAAATAGGGAGGATGGACCTGAAGAGTAGATGACCTTTTAGTCAAAGGTCAAGGTCACCGTGACCTTTAGTACCCAAAAGGCTTATAATTCTGCAATGCTTATGGTTAGGACCCTCAGTCTTAGTAGAGATGTTGGTCCTCTCCAGTAGATGATACTGAGGGCAAAGATCAAGGTCACCAGGACCTTTAATACTTAAAAGCTTGATAACTTGGCAATGCTTGGGGCTAGGACCCTCAAACTTAGAAGGGATGTTGGTCCTCACAAGTAGATGACACCGAGGGTAAAGGTCATGGGCAAGGTCACCATAACCTTTAGTACTAAAAATTTAATAATTCGGCAGTGCTTGAGGCTACAACCCTTGAACTTAGATTGAATGTTAATCTTGACCAGTAGATCACTCTTATGGCAAAGGTCAAGGTCACAGTGACCGCTAGTACAAAACAAGCTTATAACTCGGCAATGCTTGGGCCTAGGACCCTCAAACGTAGTAGGGATGTTTATTCAGACCAGAAAATGCCCCTGAGGGCAAGGGTCATAGTCAGGGTCACCATGACCTTTAGAACCGCATCTCTGTTAGCAATGCTGTGTAAAAAATGATTCAGGTGAGCGATATAGGGCCATCATGGCCCTCTTGTTGATCTACAAGTCACCCAGATGCTTCCTACCAAATTTCGAGTCAATTTGCCTTTCTGTTCAGGAGAAGAAGATCAAAAGATGGCCACCAGTTTGGATTTCCAGTCGGAACGATTTGAGCTATTTTGAATCTGCGAGTTGCCCCGACACTTCCTTTCAAATTTCGAGTCAGTTAGCCTTTCAGTTCAGGAGAAGCAGCGCAAAATATATTTTTTAAATGACGGTCATGGAGGCCATCTTTGAATTCTGATCGGAACAATTTTAGCTATTTTTTGTTCTAAATGTCACCCAGACGCTTCTTACCAAGTTCCCAGTCAATTTGCTGAGGGGTGTAGGAGGAGTAGTCTTTCAAAACAAATTGTTGATCACGTACGACAGACGACGCACGACTGACATTGGCTGACCACAATAGCTTACACTGAGCACTTTGTGCTCAGGTGAGCTAAAACGCGAATGTACTAGGGGTGTTCCAAAAGAATTACTCATTGTTCATTGCTGGATATCGACGTGCAACTTGAAACAAATCAATGTATACCTGTATAGCGCTATTCAATACCCACACAATAAATCTGATTGAAAGATAGACAGTTTGCTATTTGAATTTATGCAATGTTTGACTACTATAGTAAAAATGGTTAGTAAAAGTGTTGCCAAGAAGGAGGAAATACAGGCCTTTATAAAAGCTTGCTCTAAGGTAGGTTGCTCTTTGACACAAATATTTGCTGGAATTTCTGTTGTTATGGATCTACTAATGTGTCTCATGACACAGTTTGTAGATGGAAAAAGAAATTAGATTCTGGGTTAGAGTCGATCGAAAATGCACCCACATCAGAAATGCCAAAGTCTGCATCTTGTTACGAAATTGTATCTAAAGTTAAAGAAATTGTTAAAAGAAATGCTAGGTATACATTACGTGATAAAACAATGTTTCTGGTATCTTGCTATCAAGAGTTCTCTACATTCTAAAGAATATCTTGAATGTTAGAAAGATTTCTGCTAGGTAGCCCATATGAAAAAGAAAAGGAGGCTGCCTATAGGCTGCCCGTAGGCAGCCTATGGGTGGCCTACTGTTTTACATATAATCTGTTGGCAGCTCCAGTAGGCAAGAGCTGCCTATTTGTTGCCCTTCTTGCTGCCTATGGGCAGAATAAGCAACCAGTAGGCAGTTCAAAGTTAGTTCAATATGCAGAGTAGGCGACTCCAACCTAATTTATTTTTTACTATATGCAGAGTGGGCAACTCAAGCTTATTTAATTTTCTGCAGGAGGCAGAGTAGGTAGCTCTAACATTGTTTACTTCTTGCAGCAGGCAGGGAAGGCTGCTCAAACTTAATTTATTTTTTCCTGTAGGCAGAGTAGGCAACTCAAAGTCATTTAATTGTCTGTAGTAGGCAGAGTAGGTAACTCCAACTGGGTTTACTTTATGCAATAATCACAGTAGGCAGCTCTGTTTTAACCTAAATCCTTTTTCAGGTGAAATTGGCAGGAAAATATAGCAACCATTTTGATTGCAAAGTCTTTGTTGTGATAAAGCTTTAAAAATGTGTACTTAGGATGTTTTAGATAAAACAGAAATTTATTTCAGTAAATGTAAGTAGACTACTTGTTTGTTTATTAATGAACATAACTACTATGCTTGTTATAGGTAGAAAAATATTTAATTCACTTAATTTAATTCAATGCCTTTTTCCTGTTACATATCAAAGCAAGTTGATGCTATTATGTAAATCTGATGTAATACTGATAAAACTTTAAGATACATAGGTTTACTTGCTTTATACATGTATATGGAGAGTTTCACATGATGGGGTTATGGTTATTGCTTGAATTCTCAATCTGAGACCCCATTTTTAAGCCCGAGATCAATTAAGCTTAAGTTGAAGGTCCAATAACATAGAGGGTTGATACTGATACCAATGCTATCAATATATAACCATATGGTATCATAGAGGTATAAACCTAGCATTGGCTGCTCAGTCAAGCACATTTGAATTTACTTGTCCATGGTCAAGTGCATTCTGTTGGAAACATAACTTAAAATCGCTTCCCTGGTTTTTAGTCCATTTCCAAAGAGGAGCAACTCATCTAGGAAAAATTTGCTCCCTCCGTGAACACGTTCTTTTCTTTAAAAGTAGCCCATGTAGAGCGTGATTAGCTCAATGGTAATTGCACATGCCTCTACTGCTAAAGGTACCGAGTTCGATGCCGGCCAATGAACATTTAGTAGGCACAATTGACAGCTCACGAGCAGTTCCCATTGAATAGGCAGAGTAGGCAACTCAGTAGCCAATAAAGCAGTAGGCAGAATTGGCAGCTCCATTCCAACTGAATAGGAAGAGTAGGCAGCTTAGTAGCCAATGAACATATAGTAGGCAGAATAGGCAGCTCAGTTTCCACTGAATAGGCAGGGAAGACAGCTCAGTTGCCAGTGAACATGTAGTAGGCAGCTCAATAGGCAAGGAAAGCATTTAAGAGGTAGTAGTAGGCAGCTCAATAGCCAATGACAGACAAGGAAGCAAAACAGGCACAGCAGGCGGCTCCAGATCTCTTTTTTTAGTCATTGTCTATTAGCTGCCTACTCCATATAGGGAGTAGGCCACTCAAAATCTGCGTGGCAAATTTCCCGTAGGCAGCCTAAAGGCAGCCTATTACACTTCCTATGGGCTGCCTATAGGCAGCTACAGTAGGAGCTCCTAGTATTATTTGTATGGGGTGCCTCATTTGTTGACTGAAGGTCAAACGAAGCAGAGAGTTAAAATAGCCAAAGAAATGCTCAAAATATTATCAAACTTTGCTGGAAAGAAATTTGCAAACGAAGTCACTGGCGATGAAACTTGGGTTTATTATTTTGAACCTGTTAGGAAGGTTAGCAATAAAATATGGGCCACCAACAGCAAAAGACCAGTAATTGCTAAACGCACTTTAAGTGCAAAAATGTTTTTTATGCAATCTTCTTCTCTGGTTTCAGTTGTAATTCAGGTGCCAGTGAAAAAGGCTAATAGCGTTACTGGAAAATACTAAAAAGCTGTGGTATTGAAGAAATTGAAACAATACTATCGGATATGGTGCCCAGTCGTAGGTTTCAAACATGTCCGAC
The DNA here is from genome assembly GCA_964016985.1 of Anodontia alba. NCBI lineage: Eukaryota > Metazoa > Mollusca > Bivalvia > Lucinida > Lucinidae > Anodontia > Anodontia alba. Next base: position 50,043,517 of record OZ024832.1, read on the forward strand.
TTCAACATAATCATGCACCAGCCCATATGTCTGCCATTGCTACAATGTTAATGTTGTTTTTTTTTTTTTTTTTTTTTTTTGCAAAAAGAGGTTAGTTTTACCACACCCTCCTTATTCAAGGAAGACGAAGTTTTTTTTCTTATTCACCTGATCTTACCCCTTGTGACTTCTTCCTTTTTTCCGAAACTGATATCAGGGTATGCATCACCTTTAAGCCAGTGCTAGGAGGCATGTGTAACCTCGCCAAAAAACAGTGCTGTATATGAAGCGTCCTGATAAAGCCGATTCTCTGATTTTCATTCTTTTGTGTGTTCTTTGTTATAACTATAAGGGTTTGCTATTTTGATCATACATTGTAAGTTTCAGCCAATAGCCATTAAAACATTTTGAGAAAATCATGTTTCAATATTTTCCCCATACAAATGCACCAGGACGCAATTTGTTCTGGCCTTAAAAAGTCAAAGTCAATCTAGGGCGATTATTAGAACAAATTTGGTAGATCTTGAGTCCCCAGTGCAACATACCAAAATTCAGCTTCAAAGCTTTTGTGGTTCTGGTGGAGAAGAAGAGTTTTAAGTGTTTTTCCCATATATATATGTAATGGCATGACGGCCATCTTACTTAACTGGCCGTGACCATTTGCATAAATTTTCAAACCCTCTTTAAGACAAGGCTCCACATGAAGTTTGAACAGATTTGGCCCAGTGGTTTTAGAGAAGACATTTAAAGATTAAACGATTTTATACATGTATATAGCCCAGGGCAAGAGCAGATAACCCTGGGGACATTTTTTTATTGTAGCTGAGAGGGTTTGCTACTTTGATTATAATGTGTGAGTTTCAGCCATTAGTCTTTAATAGATTTTGAGAAAATCATGTTCCTTATTTTATCCATACAAATGCATAGGTAGGCAAATTTGACCTTGCCGTAAAAAGATCAAAGGTCATGCTAGGGTCATCATTTGATCAAACTTGGTAGACCTTGAGTCCCCGATGCTATACTCCAAGATTCAGCCTCAAAGCTCCTTAGCTGGTTCTGGAGAAGAAGATTTTTAAGTGTTTTACCTTATATGGGCATGGCGGCCATCTTACTATACGAACCGTGACCATTTGTAAAAATTTTCAATCCCCCTTTAATTTAAGGCTCCACATGGTTTGAAGAAATTTGGCACAGGGGGTTCAGAGGAGAAATCGTTTAAAGGTGTTGCTAAACAGACGGATGGACGACGGACAGAGAGTGATCAGAATAGCTTATCCTGAGCCTTAGGCTCAGATGAACTAAAATGTGTGTGTTTCAGGTAACCAAACTGTGCCTAATTTTTCACCACCGACCCTAAAGTTTTTAAGGTGTTTTTGGGGTGGATTTCCCTGTTCGGTCATATTGTTTTCCTATCAACCACATATAAAAACTTTCAGCATAATAAAACTACAATATATTTTCCAACCTACCGTCCCTATTTTAAATTTCCATGTAACCTGAAATACACATTTGTTTTATTTGGCCTTATATAATGATAATAATAAAAATATATTATTATTATTATTATTATTGCTAAAAATATTATTATTTTAAAAAATACTAGTAGTAGTAGTATTGGTGTCATCATGTCTGCCAAATTTATTAAAAATAAATTGTGTTGACCTATCAGGTTTTCTTTTTTTCCCCTTTCTACTTACTTCGTCAAAATTACACAAAGTCATAAGTGAAAAAAAAGCAATACAGTAGGCAGAAATTTGAATAAATTGAATATAAAATCTGTACACTATGAAAACATTTTCTATACCAGCAAGTATATACAGCTCAGGATAGAATTGTAAACATTTGGGGGGAAAGTTGACATTTGATATAGCTTGATGAGAGATTAATGTTTTTTTAGCAGAGCCTTTTGTTTTGATTAGATTAGATTATCAAAGGTGATACAGCAGCAAGAGACGCTTGTGCAGAAATTTCACAGTTTTTTGGTCTTGTGGTATGACTGACATGTATATTCTTAATGCAAATTTCTAAAATGGGCTATTTTGCCAAATTTTCAACGTAAATATGACGTATTTGGAATTCTAAGGGCTGAATTAATTTTTTTGTGGAATTTATCCATGTGTAAACGCCGGCGAATTACTCACAAACTTAACATAAAACTCTCCGGGTTTTATTCAATTTGCAAGTGGTACGTTTACAAATCGATAAAATCCTCAAAATTTAAATTCATTCTTACAGTTATGTAAGTACTGGGAAAAATAGACCTGAGGAAACAGTGTAGACACAGGTCTGATCTGAATATACATCGTTTACAACTTATCCAGCTGTTTTTATACATATCAATGGGTAATAAAATAAACCTCTTCAAGAGCAGGGTTAAACAAGTTTATAGAAACTGATATTTAAAATGTGAACAGGGTTAAAATAAATTATTGAAACTGATATTCAAAAAATGAGAGCAGGGTTAAAATAGTTTAATGAAACTAATATTCAAAATTAGAGCAGAGTTAAACTAGTTTATTAATACTAGGTTAAAGAAAACGCTATAACTATAGTGATAGCTTACAAGTAAACGTTCCACGTACTTGGTTAAAGTAATCAACATCTTTCTGAGATTTCTGTTACTATTGTCTTTACAAGTTCATTCAAGTTCTCAGGTTTACAAAAACATACAAACAACAAGAGAGTCTTAAATACATGAGCAGTCACTGAAGGCGATAGTACTGTGTTACTTTACAGAAAATCCTGAAACGTAGCGTAATATGGCATTCAATCAGTCAAATCATGTGGGAGAACGACATATCAAGGTATAAGATATGCGTTTGTCGGTACATACATATGTACAGACGCACAATTTATAAACGTGTGCTGGGCGCATGCATGTATCATCATTATACAATAAATTTTAATTAGTTTTACTTATAAGCACTTAAAGGCTCCGTATTCCCCAACAATAGACATTTTCTTATCCAAGAAAGGTTTAATAAATTGATATATGGTAGTAATACAAACATAAAATGTGGCACCTGGCAGCCTTCTCATTCTTGAAATGAAATGATTGTTTATCGCATCTCTGAATTAATGTTGCCAACATTAATTCAGAGATAAGATAAAAAAAATCACTTCATTTTTTATCCAGTTGAAATACGAGAGACTAACTGAAATTTTACAGATTGGCAGATGCCATATTTTTATAATCATATTAATACTATATATCAATTTATTAAACATTTCTTGGTTAAAATGTATTTTTTTAGAAAAATGGAGCCTTTAAATAAATCTTTGACCGCATCCAGAAAAGAAATTATGCATACAGTGCACATCTGATTTATCGTAAGTGCTTATTTAAGTGTAATTTGATCAAATGGAAACCCATTTATATCAACACTATGTACTAAGGAGCATATCTGAAAAGAAACAAATGCCAGGTAAAATACGATGATTCCTACTTACATACGCAAATACATGCGCACACGTGTGTCCCAATATGTGAATATATGTACATGCTGACGCACGGCTACTCACATGGGATCAATCTTGAGTATGCATGTACATTATTTGAAAAAATAAATTATCTACTAGCGAAACAAAACAGGGTAATGCTATGTATACAATGATAGCTGGTGATGTTTTGGTAATCCATCAGCTTCCGGGCAGCATGAATATGCATGTACGCACAAGCGCTTGCACACTAACACACAACGTCCGCCCGCATGCATGCCTATTCTGTGGCCACCGAATGGTCATTTAATGCTCCTGATCGAAGGTCAAATATCATCTCTCTCTCTCTCTCTCTCTCAGCTACACTACAATCGACTCTCGTTATCACGACTTCGCGTTTCTCGAATGACCGCTTATCTCGAAGTGAAAATCTAGTCCCTACTTTAACATGGAAATCTAACAACAGGTAACAAAATATTGTGGAAAAGAGGAGAAATTTCTCCTAGTAAGGAGCAGTTTCTCCTCGTTTCCACAATATTTCAATAAATCTCTTACCCCAGGAGTCAAATTACATATTCATTTTTGAAATGAAGTTGTTCCATTTATTTGTTCCTCCATTCTGAAAATCTGATATGTCAAGGTACGGATATCTCGAAGCATTTCGGAGAGTCCCTTCGAGTTCAAGATAACGAGAGGTGACTGTATTTATATAATATTGCAACATTATATTACAGCATTCCGTTTATGGTCGCATGAAAGAGTGGGAAGGTTCGTATAAGCCATGAATGTGCGCAGTCCGGGAACGCCGGGTCTTCGCAGCCCTGCGCAGATAAACGATCACTTGAATATCGTGTCTCGTGTGACTAACTACTTATAGACATATATGTATGCGACAATCATATATTGTCTTAGATAGATAGATAGATAGATAGATAGATAGATAGATGCCTCATCAATTTTACATACGAATGAATAAACGTCATCAGACAAGAATATAAAACTGACCTTCAATTCTTTGCAATGCGAGATGATAAATAAATAAACCAGTAGTTGAATAAATAACCAATTAACATACCAAGATATGAATGAGTTCTACACCGGCTGTGCCTTTTACCAATGCAACATACCGAACCCGGGCGGCCGAAAGAGCACGTGGCGGAAACCAATATCTAAACAGCTCGGCCCTCCCCTCCACCCACCTCCCTGGTTATGTATTTTTTGAAATGTAATTAATTAGACAGCACAGTTTTCACAGGTCTTTTGTATTTGTTGTATTCATTAGCTGCTCAAGTTTAAAAGTATTTGGCCTTCTATAGTAATTGACTTTATCAAATTATTTGACTTCCTTTTGTTCTCGTTCTTCATGTCTATACTTAAATGTATATAATTTCTTAAACTCTTCAACAAACTTCAACGAATCGCCTCCTCGAAGTGCTTCTAATGAGTGTCCGCACCATATTTGGTATCATCTATGTTTGCATGGAGAAATAAGAAAGTAAATAAATTAGGTTAAAGGAAACGTCTTATTTAGATTGATAGCTTACAATAACACGCTATATCTATAGTGATGGCTTTAAAACAAGTACACATTTCACATAGATGTGTTAACGTAAACAACATATTTCTGAGACTTCTATTAATATTGTCTCTAACTTTATCAAGATACTTGACTTTCTTTTGTTCTCGAACGACCTTCATACCTATACTTTCAGTACTTTGAAATGTAGGTGTGTTATTTAAAGACACATATTCCATTGCGTAACATCCTAATGACCCTATAAGTGAAATATGCAGATAACAGATCATACATCTGTGGTGACTTATGACTCTTAAACAGGTAGGAGCCAAATATGGGGAAATTAGTTTTGAGCAGAAGATAAATGGCTAGAAGTATAAAATAAGTTTTTATTAATTTATCCATTTTAAACCATTTTGATAAAGTATATAATTTGAAGTATAAAAAAATTCATGAACAATTGTAACTTTATTTTTTTAAAATCGTTGAGATACATGTTTTTTTTTTCATTATTATTATTTTTTTTTAATCAGGAATTAAACAATTAGTCCACTATTACACACACTCCATCATAACTGTGCAAGAACTTTTAGGAATAAAATTAGTTTCATTATCCAATGAAACTTAATTTAGTAAAAACCATTTTGAAACATGCAATTTCAATGAAAAAGTGATAAAATTTATGATATATATTGTAACACACTGTAAAAACATTAAGTGCTGAATTTTGAAGTAAGGTGTGAATAAAACAATATCGTCATTAAATACAAAGCCATTTTATGACACTTGTTAAAACAACAACATAAAACCAATCAAAATGTACTATCTATGTTAACCGAGACTTCCTTACATTATGTCTTTCAAAGTGAAAACAACTGCATTCTTTGAAGCATCTAGTGATTTTATTTTTCAAATAATGGCATGTTAAATTGTGAAGAAGAATAAAATGACTTTAATTGGTGGCCAAGTCATGTTTTTTTTTTTTTTTTTTTTTTTTTTTTTTTTTGACAACTCTGAAAACTAAGAATTCATTTATAAATTCACTTTACGATTCAATAAGAAAATATAAAAGTAAAACACACACACACACACACACACACACACACACACACACACACACACACACACACACACACACACACTAATGCATTGAATTTAGATATTTCTTATAAAAAATAATCAAAAAAAATATTAATTAAATCAAAATATTCAAATAGTTCAGGTAAAACAATGAACACTTTATTAGATTTTAATTATTGTTCTCCTTTCTGGCCCCACCTAAACAGACTTCAACAAAAGATAATCTCCTCATAATCACTTAGATAAGACCAGCCTTTGATGTGAGCCACCTTTATCAGGGTTGTATATTGTTGCAATCATGCTGGACCGCCCTAGCCAAGAGGCGGAGATAATGTGTCTTTAAGTCAACATATTTCTGAGATTCCTATCAATATTGTTGTTTTTGGTTTTTCTTTTTATCAAGTTATTTGACTTTCTTTTGTTGTCGCATGGCCTTCAGATTTATACTTTTATGAAAATGTGTGTAACTTCAACTTTCAACACATATGTTTGCGTGGAGAAATAAGGAACTCAATACATAAGGTTAAAGAAAACGCTATATCGAGAGTGATGGCTTTCAAACAAGTAAACGTTTCGCGTAGATGTGTTAACGTAATCAATATATTTATGAGATTTCAATTATTATTGTCTTTGACTTTATCAATTTACATGACTTTCTTTTGGTTTAAACAACATTTAATTTGTTCATTTACATGTTGCATTTATTTTTGTGCACTCAATGGGTAGCTAAGCACACAAGCTTTCTTCATGCGGACAGCAAAGACTCTGGTAAGACTGGACAACAAAGACCCAGGCTGATCTGAGTCTTCGCTGGGCGCACATAACATTTTGTTGCTTTTGTCACGAGATGGCTTATTATTATGTGAAAATCATATCAACAAAGCTTCATTAGGCATGCCATGAGAAAAACATATTATTTTCATTCTACCGGAAACAAATATGTATATTAAAATGAATATTACAAGAAAATATATATATTAAAATGTCGACTGCTGCAGGTGAACTAGAGTTAACCCTTCTCTTGCTGAATACAACATGCCCTGTCTTAGCAAACAGTAAAGATCCAGATCAGTTGGCTTCAGAAGACAACTTATCTGGATCTGCACTGTTGGTCATTAAATATGTGAATTTCTATCAAAAACCCTGATCAAGTAATCTGATTGGCTGGAAATTAGAAGTGGGCATGGCATCTTAATTTATTCAGCATGACAAGGGTTAATAGCGGAATTTTACTGTATATATCTAAACATTACGCCTATTCAAATATATAGAAAATTTCGCCGCCAAAAACTGAAATTTTTTTAGATAAAAAACTCTGATATTTTTCAAATTTCTACTCAAAACATAGATTGTGGGTACGCGTTACAACCGCCTCAGGGAGGCGGTTCTAACGAGTATCCACATTCTATGTTTTAGAGCAGAAATAAGAAGAATAATGTATACCCCTGTAAACCACAGTTTTACTATATACAAGTGGGGTTTAAGGGGGTCAAAATTATACAGGCGTGTTTTCGTAATGTGTAACAAAGTCAATGAACTCTAAAACCACGATTTTCCGAATTTGTTAACAGAGTATTTGTCTTTAAGAACAATTATGTGTTTTAAATACAAATAGAAAAGTAAAGCTTTACCATATATTTAGTATCCATTATCTCCAGTTTCGATATTAATTTTCTCAACATGTGTAAGTCAGAATCAATATTTTTATTTCTCCGAGGTTAAATTGTCTTTCATATTTATGAGCTTGTCAGTATGCATCTGTTACATACAATGAATAAATGTTATTGGGCCGAGGCAAGAAAAAAATGCATGTTTCTAGTCATATGTGGACAGAGAAGGTCCTGATTGGACTGCGCATTCAGAGAGTTCGCTTGTCCGCTTGCAAAATTGTTAGGTTTGTTTGTTTGTTTGTGTTGAGGTTTTACGGCCCATTCAACCCAATGGGGTCATGTCGAGCGCGGTCAGTTTACCTAACCACACGTTTCCTGGGCAGGCTTAGTCCTCTAAGCGGTTAACCAGTATTGTGTACATTCTTTCGCCAGAAACTGACAACTGCCCTTCTTGAATCAGCAGAAGGGAGAGAATGACCGTAGAAAATATTTCATGATCAATCTCCACGAAAGAATGTTGCCGACCTCGGCGGGGGTTGATCCCGCGACCTCCTGGTCTCCAGTCGGACGGCGCATCCAACTGAGCCACCGAGGCCGACAAAATCATTAGGTATTACAGTGAGTGTAAACGCAGGGCAAATACTCTGACGATGTTGTGGGTATGCACAGCCTCTGAGTGCACAGCATGATCGGCATTTGCACGTTTTGCGTATACTAGAAGACACTTTTTTGCATGGAGTGGCTCAGAAACTTAATTTAAAGCTACAAGTGTATATGCTCTTCCTTTGACCCTTTGCATGCTAGGTAAAATTTTCAGCAGACGAGATTTTAATAGTTTTCTTTTTTTTTTCTCAGAAAATTGGTTTTGACTTTTCATACACATTTTCTTCTTAGGAGACAATTTGCTTGAAATGTCAAAGCCTATTTTCTGGGGAGCAATTTCTCCCTTTTTCCACAATATTTTGTTACCTGTTGTTAGATTTTCATGTTTAAGCAGAGACCATGTTATCGCTTCGAGATAAGCGGCTATTCGAGATAAGCAATCATGATCAATCTCCATGAAAGAATGTTGTCGACCTCGGCTGGGTCGAACCCGTGACTTCCAGGTCTCCAGTCGGACGCGCTTCCAACTGCGCCACCGAGGCCGGCGCCCAGTGAAGATTCAGATCAGCCTGCACATTTGAGCAGTCTGGTCAGTCTTCGCTGTCTGTCGGATGCTATGTTTACTTCTTCTGAGCATTGTAGTCATCGTCTGCAGTTAAAGTTGCTAACAGCGTGCCGGACGGACGGACGTAAAAATAATGTTGCTCTCGTACACCCTTACCACGAGGGGAGCATAAGCAATTTTGGTTAACTTCCATCCATTGGTTTAGGAGGAGATATTGTGACGGACGGACGGGCGGATGCGTTCACAATATACCAACCGCTAAAGCGTGGGGATAAAATGTAATTTAATAATTGCTAACATAGCATTCATTAAATTGCATTTTTTGTACTTATTCGTTGCTGTCTATCTCTTGTATATGGATTTTCTATCTCTTGTATATGGATTTAAGTGTCTGAGGTTGACATGGAATAATCCCACCTTGTCTTAGGTAACAGAATAAATTAGATGACGTGTAACGTATATACGCTGCCTCAATTCCAAAGCCACTTTGCGTCAGCAGTAAACTGTCACTTCGCGCAAGGACTGCGTGCTCTAAAAGGGACAACCTGAGACCCTTACAAACATCTTCATTTCGATACGTTTCACGACGGTCAGTATGTATAATTGTACCAGTGAGTCCAACGTACTGGTTAGCAAAAAGTTTTCTGGCGATGTCTTTAACTTTTTGCGTATCAGAAGCTATGAAAATTTTGTATTCGCTTTGATTTTGATATTGCTTTAGAAAATCCCAAATCTGTCTTAGATCGTCATTGGTGTGACGCGTCAGCTGATCACCCATTCTAATGTGGGCACTAACGAGGTGACGACTTTTCACAGTCTTTTGAAAAAAACGTTCCAGTTCCGCAACTAAGGAGTCTTCATATTTAAACAAACCGTGATACATAATCCTGTGTATGTCGCTAGAAACAAACGTTTTGAGGAATGGAAGTTTGTCTTCTAAAATTTTGTGAGACCTGAAAGCATCTATATAGTCCTCATTAAACGTTACACGCACAACATCAGTACTAGGGATTCTCGCAAGAATGTCATGCACTGTAAGAGGCGGAGCTTTCTTGTCTAAAATGGTAACATGTTTACCTTTAACTCCTGTCGGGTACACTCTCCAGTCAAGATAACTTGGGTGTATAAACTTTTCAATGGAGCATGGTTTCGTTATTTCAATCCCAAATTTCATATTTTTGAGAATGGATAGAAAGTACACGGAATATAAACCTTTAAGTCTGTCTCCCCATCCGCCACACAGAGACTTACCATTACACGTGTATATCATCATCCTTTGGCTTTTCACTTTCGGAAAGTATTTTGAAAAATATTCTCCATACATATTAGTTGCATTCTCTTCGAAAGACTCCACTTCAAACTTGCCAGATGCCCTGATGTGGGAAGCTTTATTTCGAGCATCTCTTGTTTCATTCCTGTTAACTCCTTTACTCTCATTTCTACACATATTAAAAGAGGATGTAGCGCTACAATTACCACTGTGTTTTGAGGGTCTCTGACCGTAGATCTCGGCTATTTCTATTGTGCTGTTGTCGTCCACTCTCAAAACTTTTGTCAGATGGCGCTGTATCAGGGTATATACCAAATACGTTTCTATTAAAGCAAGAAATATAACAACCTGTAAAAAGATATTTAAACTGTTTTTCAAGTCAGTGGGAATGCAACCAAGTCAATTTAAATAATGGAAGCATTACTATAGTCTTATATTTCAAGGTTTGCCATAAGATATTACGTAAACACGCCTATTCAAATATATTAAAAATTTTACAACCAAGAAAGGAAAATTTTCAGAAATTTTTTTTATAATTTTTCATATTTCTTCTTAAAACATAGATCGTGGGTACTCGTTAGAACCGCCTCAGTGAGGCGGGTTCTAATGATTACCTACAATAAATGTTTTAGCAAGATAAGGAAAATGATGTATACCCATGTAAACCCCATTTTACAATATAAAAGTGTGGTTTAAGGGGGGTCAGAATCATAGTGGCATTTTTTCGTGATGGATTATCCTTCTGCCCTATGGGTAAATTCAGCAGACAACAAATAAATTATATATTTCCCAGGAAATAAGATTTGACATTTGATGCAAATTGTCAAATTTGCATGAAATGTCAGATCCCATTTTTTCTAAGAAAAAATCAGCAAACATATTTCAAAATATCGTCCGCTGATTTTTCCCAGCATGCTAAGCGTTACATAATTAGATGCTGTAAGATATTATATGAAACTGCAGCAAAGTCCATACATTATTTTCCCGAAACGCTATTCTTCCAACGCATAAACTAGAAAAAAGCAAATAAATAATTAAAAAAATCTGCAAATTTGTTAAATATGCATTTTATCTTTACAATATATATGTATTAAAATTCCGCTATTCCGCTGTTGAGAACACTCGAAATTAAGACCATTCCGCTATTGAGAACACTCAAAATTAAGACCATTCCGCTATTGAGAACACTCGAAAAGAACACTCAAAATTAAGACCATTCCGCTATTGAGAATACTCGAAATTAAGACCATTCCGCTATTGAGAACACTCGAAATTAAGACCATTCCGCTGTTAAGAACATCTTTCGCCAATCTGAAATGGTTTCTTTCTATTGTTCTGTATTCAATATTAAAACCACATCTATATATTAAAATATCAAAATGTCCCCTGCTGCTTGTTATTGGCGCTTCAGGAGTTAATAGCGGAATATTATTATATTCATATATGCCGTAACAAGACCCATAAACTCTATTATTGCTCTAGAAAAGCGTAAATTAAAAAAAAAACAAAAAAAAAACAAAAAAAAAAAAACGATTTTGCATCTTTTTTTACAAAGCATTCATCCTTAAAAATATACATTTTAAATACGAATAAAAACGAAATGCTTTACCATATACTTAGTATTCATTATCTCCTGTTTTTTTTTATTAACCTTCGCGGCGTGTGCAAGTCAAAATAAATACTTTTATTCCTTTGAGGTTTAACCATCTTCCATATTTATAAATAGGTCAGTATATGTATCTGTTACATACAATGAATAAATGTAATTCGGCCGTGTCAAGAGAAAAACGCATTTTCAAGCCATACGTGGACAGCGAAGTTCCTGATTGGACTGTGCATTCAGAGATTTTGCTTGTCTGCTTGCAGAATCATTGATTATTACATTGAGTGCAAACAAAGGACAAATATTCTGACGATATTTTGGTTATGCACAGGATGATCGCTATCTGCACGTTTTGCGTATACTCGAAAACACAGTTTTGCTGGGCGTGGCTCAGAAAGTTTATTTGCAGCTATAACTGTACATGCACTTCCTTTAAAGCTTAGCATGTTATGTAAAAATTCAGCAAACGACATTTTAATATAGTTTTCTTATTTTCCCCAGAAAAATGGTTTTGGCATTTCATGTGAATTGTCTCCTTAGAACACAATTAGCATGAAATGTCAAGGCCTATTTTCTGGGAAAAACAAGAAAAACATCATCAGATTGTGTCATCTGCTGAATTTGCCTAGAGAGTGGTAAAGGTTAAATAAAACTAATAACGGTCAGTAAAATCGCCCCCAGTTTAAAGTGCCTTTTTGACACTGAGGTCACACGATTTTATCGTCTTAGCATTTCATACTTATATGCTTACACACATAATCCGCTGCGCTAAAGGGCTCTTATGCCATATTCGAACTGTTACCAAATAATTTTAGTCTGGGAATGCGCGCTGTCTGGCCAGGGCCTGCTATGTTCGTTTATATTCTTTATTGTATGCAACGATTCTGTAGCGGATACCGATATCATATTACTTTAAAATAATACTGATTTTTTTATCAATCGAGTATTGAACTCTTATGATTAATATTGCAATTAAAATTGTCTCACAATTGTGATATACATTTATATAAATGGCTATACGGAGACATTGATTTTGTAATGAGCTTTCTGACTGGTCAGAATAAATAACCCTGTTTTCCCAGTCCACTGATAAAATGAAAGAGCCGCGAAATTATCAGTGAAGCAATAAAATTTATCAGTGCAGTGTTACTTTTATCAGTGCACTGGTAAAATAAAACAATGCAGCGATAAATATAGCGCTGTACTGGTAAACTTTATTAATGCACAGATAAAATTAAGGCTGCACTGATAAAATTTATCCCTGCACTGATAAAAAAAATATCAGTGCACTGGTAAAATTTATCAGTGCAGCGATATCGCTGCATTTGACATCCTTGGAACACTATACGCATATAATTCCAACGCAGTAGGCTTTTTTCAACGCCATTTAACTTGTCGGGAGCAATTGGAAAACGACATTTATACTTCGATAAATACACTGAGCAGTAATCTCGGAACTACATGTATACTCTTCGCGCAAAGTTCTAAAATGGGTTATTTTACCAAACTTTTCAACGTCAATATGACATAGTTGGAATTATATGAGCTGAATTTTATTTTTTGTGGATTTTATCGATGTGTAAACGTTGGCAATTAATTCATAAATTTAACATAAAGCTATGGGCTTTATTTAGTTTGCGATTGATACGTTTACAAATCGATAAAATTCACAAAAATGATAATTATTCCTATAATAGCGTTGCAACGTGTACTATTGTAGCACGGTCACTATTATAGTACTACAATAGCGTTGATACAATAGTGCACGCTAGAGATCGTCACTATTGTTCCAACGTATTTTTCCTTTATAACTTTTGAAATATAGTTCGCAGCAATGTACCAAACATATTAATCTCATACAAGCTCCCCGTAAACTCAAATATGTTTGCATCAGTTCTCACCCCTTTAACATTTTATAGAAAGCAACACACCAAACGTATAAATTTCATATTAGCTCACCGTAAACTGGAATATATTTATACCGACGACATACTATGCCAAGGGGGGTATATAGTTTTTGTCTTCTCTGTGTGTGTCTGTGCGTGTGTGTGTCTGTGAGTCAACATTTATTTTTTGTCAAAGATTTCTCAAGAACTACTTTTCCTAGAAACTTGAAATATGGTATAAATGATGAGTATGACGAGTTGTATTGTGGGAAAGAAAAAAAGGAACTGTAGGATCAGGTCCTTTAGAGTTATTTCCCTTTGTTATATTTGCTAGTGAGATATGTATTTTTCTCCATGCCCTTTGTTTAATTTTGATAAAATTTACACCACACTTGCACTGCAGGTTTGATTTGAAAATAGGGGCTGTGGGGCTAGTTTTATTAGAGTAATGCCCCTTTGTTATTCTGTCGATTTGATATGTACTTAGACAGACAACTATTTTCTGTCAAAGTTTTCTATAGAACGCCTGCACCAACAAGCTTGAAATTTGGTATGAATGTTAGGTATGAACAGTTGTATTGTAGAGCTGTAGGTTTCGGTCTTTTAGAGTTATGCCTCTTTGTTATCTTTGAAATTAAAATATGTATTTTGCTGAACGACTTCTACACCCTCTGTCCGATTTTAATAATATTGATATGGCACTTGTATCGTCATGCAAAGCAGGTGTGTATGAAAATAGGAGGTATGGGGCCAGTTTTTTTGTTTTTTTTTTTTTTTTTTGGTAATTTTTGCACAATTTTATAAATCTATATGTGTCTGTATAGCAATTTTCCGTCAAACATTTCTCAGGAACTACTTAACATATAGTCTTGAAATTTGCACAGCTGTTGGGCATGACTATGTGTATTGTGGCAAAGAAAAACAGGACAGTGTGGTCGGGTTTCTTAGTGTAAAGTCCCTTTGGAATTCTTGTTTTAGAAATACTTATGCAGTAACTTAGCTCTATACTCTATTGATGGGGGTATTAGTGAGCATATGCTCGCTTCATAGTCTAGTTTGCATCAGTTCTCATAGCATTTTATAGAAAAGTATAATTCGTTCGTTGATACAAAATGACCGTTGATACAATAATCCATGCTAGCAATCGTCCCACTCATCGCCCAGCAGTCTCAGTATATATACGTAGATCCATACATGTAGGAAACCTTTCAAATACGAAGTATGTTATAAACACTTTACTAAAGTCAAAGGTCTCAATACACATACGTTGATACCTACTGGAGAGAAACCTTATTCTTGCGATAAATGTAAGAAACCGTTTACGACTGCTATAATTCTTAAGAATCATCTATTCATTCATGCTGAAGAAAAACTATACTCGTGTGGAATTTGTAAGAAACCCTTTATACAGCACAGTAGTCTAAATATACATATGTTGACTCGTACCAGTGAGATACTTTCCGTATGTGAATCATGTAAGAAACAGTTTACAGCTGCCTCTAATCTTTAGAAACATATGATTTTACATTCTAGAGAGAAATAGTGTTCATGCGAAACATGTAAGAAACAACCTACCCTTCCCAGCAGGCACATGGCGTAAATATAACGTCGCCTCAACGTCGATGCAACGTCATGACGTTGCATCGACGTTGAAGCGACGTTATTTTTTACGTCATGTGCCTGCCGATTTCTGTCTTAAGAGAATATGATGATGCATCATCGACGGGAACCGTATTTGAGTAACACTTGTATGAATCAGTTTGCATGATCCAGCAATCTCCAGCAACACAATTTGTCTCATTCTGGGCGGAAGTCATTCTCTTGTAAAAGACGTTTGCAACAATTAACACAGTTTTGCAGACTCAGTCTGCATATGTTGCTTCTTTCGGGAGAGAAACCAGATAATACTTCTTTTCGTCCTCCGTAAAGACATTCTTAAAATGCACATAGCCATCTACTGGGGTAAAATGTCTGATTTTTGGTCCAAACCTTGAAGTACTGCATATGTGCGAATAGTGAAGACTCGGGGGAGACTGCGCGGATATGCAGTCGCGCCTGAGCCTTCGCTGTTCGCATATATAATACGTATCATTATCACATGTACTTGCTTATTTTATTTAGATATCCATATAGTTATTTAATAGCTTAAATGTATTATTTAGCTAGACATCATGATCTAGTCAATCCCTACAATGTGGCAGTTTCCAGAATTGTTTCTGATGTTTTTGCCAGTGACGCGCCATAAGTAGACTTCCCAAATCCCGGACATACGCTTCTACCGATATTTCCTTCGTTCAGGCCTATGGGCATGGTGGGCGAAGCTTGCTTACCAAGTAATGCTTACTATCCGCGGACGCCTGATTACACCCTTTGTCCATGTCTGTTGGTCTGAACATTCTGATTCGTCATTCGTTTATGGATTTATGAGTTTGGATTACGGCTTTGGTACCATGACCGCAACTACTTACGTAGCTATTCATGCATTTATTTAATGACTTAAATGTACTATCTACATGTAGCTATTCATGCAGTTATTTGACTGACACTGTTACTGCGGATACGCCTAAAATTTTGTTTTATCTCAATTTAAGTGATAAATCGACTGTTCTGCGAAAACCTGACGTCTAAATAAAAAAAAATAAATAGTGAAAAACTTTTTTAAAAAAATATAACTCTCCAATTTCGAAATTATTTTATTCCAGTTAGTTAACTAATAGAATTTTCATCAATGCATAGTACAATGTAAATGTGGTCCGTATTCGCTGAAATTATCACTGCATAAAAAGAAAAAGAAAATTAACTTTACACCGTATGCGGACATTTTTAATTTTTAACTTACTGGGATAAAAAAAAAGTCTGGAGGGTTGAAAGTTTTTCACCACTTGAATGGACCTGTTGCACATTAAGTGGACGATGATGAATCTTGATAAATTTCATGTACAATATAGGTAGGTGTATGCCTGTTCGCATGAACCCATTTTTAAGGGGGATAATCAGTACAATAGTCCAAACTGGATGAAATAGACAGTGCTAACAAATGGGTTTGGATATATGTATAAAGACAAATTGTTGGACATAGTATGTCATTTCAACATAAAGTTCATACGTCAATCATCATATACAACTGAAAGAAGAAGATATTTGAAGGTGTAAAGATGCTGTTGAAGCCTTATTTTGCAGATTTCTTGATCTGTGATGAATAAATTTCATTGAAATTATTGTTTTCTATGTTGAAACAGCTTCCCTCTAAGGAAAAGGTATTTTGATTTCATCATTCTCAGCACAGAACTAATTATATCATTTTTTTAACAAAGGCACCTAAACTGCTCCGTGCCCAAATTCAATGTCTGTCATTGTTTACATCATTCCACACCAAAAGAGTTCTCTACAGTACGTGTGCAGCACTAAAATTTGCCCACAACAATGTATGGAAAGAAAAACTTGTCTTTAGTGACGTAAAAATTATCTATCGCATATATTTTCCACTTGAATGAATAAACCTGTGTAGTATACTTTTTCAAACAAAGAAAGGTACAGTTATTAAACATTGTAGTATTGTGTTCAAGTTATATTTTAGTTGTTCTAAAGTGAAAATATGATGGTTTCCTTTTCATCCAAATGAGTGAATTTTGATATTTTAGTTACCTTAGGCACCTTTTTCATTCAAATGAGTGAATTTTGATATTTCAGTTGTTCTAAAGTGAAAATATGATGGTTTCCTTCATTTTTGAAAACTTTTCGAAAAATCGAAAAATTCGACGATTTTGCCCACCACGGCCCTAGGGACATTTTTTTGCGCATGTCACACTTTGGCACCATTTTCATCCAAATGAGTGAATTTTGATATTTTAGTTATCCTAAAGGGAAAATATGATGGTTTCCTTCATTTTTGAAAACTTTTCGAAAAATCGAAAAAATTGAAGTTTTCGCCCACACCGGCCCTGTGGACATTTTTTTCGCATTTTACACTTTGGAACTTTTTTCATCCAAATGAGTGAATTTTGATATTTTAGTTATTCTAAAGTGAAAATATGATGGTTTCCTTCATTTTTGAGAACTTTTTGAAAAATCGAAAAAATTGAAGTTTTCGCCCACCTCGGTCCAGTGGACATTTTTTACGCATGGCACCTTTTTCATCCAAATGAGTGAATTTTGATATTTTATTTGTTCTAAAGTGAAAATATGATTGTTTCCTTCATTTTATAAAACTTTTTTACATTTTATAAAACATTTTTTACTTTGGCACCTTTTTTCATCCAAATGAGTGAATTTTGATATTTTATTTGTTCTAAAGTGAAAATATGATTGTTTCCTTCATTTTATAAAACTTTAAAACAAAATCGGAAAAATTGAAGATTTTGCCCACCCTGGCCCTAGGGATAGTTTTTGCGCATTTCACACTTCGGCACCTTTTTCATCTAAATGAGTGAGTTTTGATATTTTAGTTGTTCTAAAGTCATTTTGAAAACTTTTCAAAAAATCTAAAAAATTGATGATTTTGGCCATCCCGGCCCTAGGGACATTTTTTGCGCATTTCACACTTTGGCATCTTTTTCATCCAAATGAATGAATTTTGATAATTTAGTTGTCCTAAAGTGAAAATATGATGGATTCCTTCATTTTCGAAAACTTTTCGAAAAATCGAAAAAATTAAAATTTTCGCCCACGCCGACCCTGTGGACATTTTTTTTCGCATTTCACACTTTGTCACCTTTTTTATCCAAATGAGTGAATTTTGATATTTTAGTTGTTCTAAAGTGAAAATATGATGGTTTCCTTCATTGTTGAAAACTTTTCGAAAAATAAAAAAAATTGAAGATTCTGCCCACCCCGGCCCGAGGGACATTTTTTGCGCATTTCACACTTTGGCACCTTTTTCATCCAAATGAGTGAATTTTTATATTTTAGTTGTTCTGAAGTGAAAATATGATGGTTTCCTTCATTTTTGAGAACTTTTCGAAAAATCGAAAAAAAAATTGATGTTTTCGCCCACTCCGACCCTAGGGACATTTTTCTTGTATTTCACACTTTGGCACCTTTTTCATCCAAATCAGTGAATTTTTATATTTACTTGTTCTAAAGTGAAAATATGATGGTTTCCTTCATTTTTGAAAACTTTTCGAAGATTGAAAAAAAAACTGAAGATTTTGCCCACACCGGCCCAGTGGACATTTTTTTTCCGCATTTCACACTTTGGCACCTTTTTCATCCAAATAAGTGAATTTTGATATTTTGGTTGTCATAAATGAAAATATGATGGTTTCCTTCAAGTTTTCGCCCACGCCGCCGCTGTGGACTTTTTTTTTTCGCATTTCACACTTTGGCACCTTTTCTTATCCAAATGAGTGAATTTTGATATTTTAGTTGTTCTAAAGTGAAAATATGATGGTTTCCTTCATTTTTGAGAACTTTTTGAAAAATCGAAAAAATTGATTTCGCCCAACCCGGCTCTAGGGACATTTTTCTTGCATTTCACACTTTGGCACCTTTTTCATCCAAATGTGTGAATTTTGATATTTTAGTTGTTCTAAAGTGAAAATATGATGGTTTCCTTCATTTTTGAAAATTTTTGAAAAATTGATAAAACTGAAGTTTCTGCACTTCCCGGCCCTGTGAACATTTTTTTCGCATTTCACACTTTGGCACCTTTCTCATCCAAATCAGTGAATTTTGATATTTTAGTTGTCCTGAAGTGAAAATATGATGGTTTCCTTCATTTTTGAAAACTTTTCGAAAAATCGAAAAAATTTAAGATTTTGCCCACCCCGGCCTTGTGGACATTTTTTTCACATTTCACACTTTGGCACCTATTTCATCTAAATGAGTGACTTTTGATATTTTAGTTGTTCTAAAGTGAAAATATGATGGTTTCCTTCATTTTTGAAAACTTTTCGAAAAATCGAAAAAAATAAAGATTCTTCCCACCCTGGTCCTAGGGACATTTTTTGCACATTTCACACTTTGGCACCTTTTTCATCCAAATGAGCGAATTTTGATATTTTAGTTGTCCTAAAGTGAAAATATGATGGTTGCCTTCATTTTTGAAAACTTTTCGAAAAATCGAAAAAATTGAAGTTTTCAGCCATCCCGTCCCTGTGGACATTTTTTTCGCATTGCACACTTTGGCACCTTTTTCATCCAAATGAGTGAATTTTGATATTTTAGTTGTCCTAAAGTGAAAATATGACGGTTTCCTTCATTTTTGAAAACTGTTTGAAAAATAAAAAAATATTGAACTTCTCGCCCACCTGGCCTAGGTACATTTTTGCGCATTTCACACTTTGGCAACTTTTTCATCCAAATGAGTGAATTTTGATATTTAAGTGTTCCTAAAGTGAAAATATGATGGTTTGCTTCAGTTTTGAAAACTTTTCGAAAAATCTAAAAAAAAAAAAAAATGTTTTCGCCCACCCCAGCCCTTTGGACATTTTTTTTTTTTTTTTTTTTTTTTGATCGCATTTCACACTTAGGCACCTTTTTGATCCAAATGAGTGAATTTCGATGTTTAAGTATTTCTAAAGTGAAAGTATGAAGGTTTCCTTAATTTTTGAAAACTTTTTGGAAAATCGAAAAAATTGAAGTTTTCGCCAACTCAGGCTCCAGCTATAGGTACATTTTCAGTGCATTTCACACTTTCGCACCTTTTTCATCCAAATGAGTGAATTTTGATGTTTTAGTTTTTCTAAAGTGAAAATATGAAGGTTTCCTTCATATTTGAAAACTTTTAAAAAAATCGAAAGAATTGAAGTTTTCACCCACTCAGGCTCCTGTCCCAGGAACATTTTTTGTGCGTTTCACACTTTGGCACCATGTTCATCCAAATGAGTGGATTTTGATGTTTTAGTTTTTCTAAAGTGAAAGTATGAAGGTTTCCTTCAGTTTTGAAAACTTTTCAAAAAATCGAAAAAAATGAAGTTTTCACCACTCAGGCTCCTGCCCTAGGGACATTTTTTGTGTGTTTCACACTTTGGCACCATGTTCATCCAAATGACTGAATTTTGATATTTTAGTTTTTCTAAAGTGAAAGTATGAAGGTATCCTTCAGTTTTGATAACTTTTAAAAAAATTGAAAAAAAATTGAAGTTTTCGCCCACTCAGGCTCCTGCTCTAGGGATATTTTTTGCGCGTTTCACACGTTGGCACCTTTTTCATCCAAGTGAGTGAATTTTGATGTTTTCGTTTTTCTAAAGTGGACGTAAGAAGGTTTCCTTCATTTTTGAAAACTTTTCGAAAAATCGAAAAAATTGAAGATTTTGCCTTCACCAGCCCTGTGGACATTTTTTGCGCATTTCACACTTTGGCACCTTTTTTTACCCAAATGAGTAAATTTTGATATTTTAGTTGTCCTAAAGTGAAAATATGATGGTTTCCTTCATTTTTGAAAACTTTCTGAAAAACCGAAAAAAATGAAGTTTTCCCCCACGGGCCCTGTGGACATTTTTTAGCATTTCACACTTTGGCAACTTTTTCATCCAAATGAGTGAATTTTGATATTTAAGTTTTTCTTAAGTGAAAATATGATGGTTTGCTTCAGTTTTGAAAACTTTTCGAAAAATCTAAAGAAAATGAAGTTTTCGCCCACCCCGGCCCTTTGGATATTTTTTTGATCGCGCTTCACACTTTGGCACATTTTTGATCCAAATGAGTGAATTTCGATGTTTTAGTATTTCTAAAGTGAAAGTATGAAGGTTTCCTTCATTTTTGAAAACTTTTTGAAAAATCGAAAAAATTGAAGTTTTCGCCAGCTCAGGCTCCTGCTCTAGGGACATTTTTAGTGCATTTCACACCTTTTTCATCCAAATGAGTGAATGTTGATGCTTTAGTTTTTCTAAAGTGAAAATATGAAGGTTTCCTTCATATTTGAAAACTTTTCGAAAAATCGAAAGAATTGAAGTTTTCACCCACTCAGGCTCCTGCCCTAGGAACATTTTTTGTGCGTTTCACACTTTGGCACCATGTTCATCCAAATGAGTGAATTTTGATGTTTTAGTTTTTCTAAAGTGAAAGTATGAAGATCAATGACGGCCTCTTCGTAAAACTTTAACCAGTGGGTTGGGGCTTGACGATATGTCTTTGGCTTGGCCCGCCGTGGTTCAACTATTGGTTTTCATTTACTCTGGCATACAGTAGAATTAGCCATGAGTACTCGTCTTTGTTTATTATAGTGATTAATTTGATTTTTATGTTTTCGCTTTGATGCATTAACTGAGTTGGGCGCCTTTATGCGAACCGAATTTTTATGTATTTATGTATTAAGAGTAGCATCGGGACCCAGGGTGAAGTTAGCTAGCTGTAAAAGTGCTTTAAACCCCCCGATGGTTTGCTCTACCGACCATTCTAAGGCGGTGGTCCCGGTGTTAGTCTTACTCCTTGTTGCTTTGTGGTTTATTCTACGAGGCGATTTGTTGTATGTCTTTCCCTGTGTCATTTTGTTCTTGTGTTTTTCAGTCCTTTTAGTATTGCGATTACCTGGCTTGGGGAAGAGAGAGAGCTAATCTTAGTGCTTTTCGTACGTTTGTTCGGTTTGTGCTTCTTTAGATTTTCGGTTTCCTCTTCCTCTTGGGGTCTGGGAAGGGCTGCGGTTTGTGATTGTGGCACTCCCTGGACTTTTCTCTTACTTTTTTTTTCCTTCAGTTTTGAAAACGTTTCAAAAAATCGAAAAAAAATTGAAGTTTTCGCCAACTCAAGCTCCTGCCCTAGGGACATTTTTTGCGCGTTTCACACGTTGGCACCTTTTTCATCCAAGTGAACGAATTTTGATGTTTTCGTTTTTCTAAAGTGAAAGTATGAAGGTTTCCTTCATTTTTGAAAATCGAAAAAATTGAAGATTTTGCCCACACCAGCCCTGTGGACATTTTTTGCGCATTTCACACTTTGGCACCTTTTTTACCCAAATGAGTGAATTTTGATATTTTAGTTGTCCTAAAGTGAAAATATGATGGTTTCCTTCATTTTTGAAAACTTTTCGAAAAATAAAAAAATATTGAAGTTTTCGCCCACATCGGCCCTTTGGACATTTTCTTCGCATTTAACACTTTGGCACCTTTTTCATCCAAATGAGTGAATTTTGATATTTTAGTTGTTCTAAAGTGAAAATATGATGGTTTCCCTTCATTTTTGAAAACTTTTTGAAAAATCGAAAAAATTGAAGATTTTGCCCACCCCGGCCCTAGGGACATCTTTTGCGCATTTCACGCATTTTAATCCCGCTCTCATTTTGAACATCTGTTTCAATAAACTGATGTTCAAAATGAGAGCAGGATTAAAATAGCTTATTGAAACTAATATTCAAAAGAAAGCAGGGTTAAATAGTTTATTGAAACTGATTTTCAAAATGAGAGCATGATTAAAATAGTTTATTAAAACTGATATTCAAAATGAGAGCAGGGTTAACGTATATAGTTTATAGGTTTAAAAGAGGGAACTGGGATAGTTTAGTAGAATAAGGACAATATACAAAATATATTCATGTAAGGAACACGAAAACATAACTAGAACATAATGAACGTAAGAATAGTTTATTGAAACTCATATTCATAAAGCAGGGTTAAAGTAGATTATAGAAAGTAGAGTTAACACTAGTTTATTGAAACTGATTTTCAAAATGAGAGCATGATTAAAATAGTTTATTAAAACTGATACTCAAAATGAGAGCAGGGTTAACGTATATAGTTTATAGGTTTAAAAGAGGGAACTGGGATAGTTTAGTAGAATAAGGACAATATACAAAATATATTCATGTAAGGAACACGAAAACATAACTGGAACATAATGAACGTAAGAATAGTTTATTGAAACTTATATTCATAAAGCAGGGTTAAAGTAGATTATAGAAAGTAGAGTTAAACTAGTTTATTGAAACTATTATTTAAAATTAGAGCAGGGTTCAACTGCTTATTAAAACTGATATTCAAAATAAGAGGAGCAGGGTTCAACTGTTTACTAAGACGAATTTTCTAAATAAGAGCATGGTTAAAAAGTTTATTAAAACTGATATTTAAAATAAGTGCAGGATGAAATAGTTTGTTGAAACTGGTGTCCGAAATGTGAGTAGGGTTTAAATGTTTTTTAGGTTTTTAGGAGGGGACGGGGCAGCTTAGGAGTATCAGGATAATTTACAAAATAAATTCACGTAAGGACAACGAATATATAATGAAACTTGAACATAATGAAAGGTTAAATAGTTTATTGAAACTCACATTCAAAAAGGGAGCAGTAGTTTAAAGAAACTAATATTCAAAATGAGAACAGGGTTAAAACAGTTTATTGAAACCGATATATATAAAGTGTGAACAGGGTTGACTACATGCATGGTGGTTAACCTAATCACGGTTAATAACTTTGCTTCCCTCTGGTTGCACACCAGCGCGTTGGGCCTCAGACTCTATAACGGATCCGGCCTAAAGAATTTTAAGTCGCTTGGTGCCTGATGTTCTAGCTCTGGTCGGGCCCATCAGAGTCCAACCCCCGTTGTTTTTTTTTTTTTTTTTTTTTTTTTGTTTGCTTCTGCATTTCAGATTTTTCTTGCTGTCGAGTCCCCATCGTTATCGTTGATTCATCTCTGTATTCATTTGATTTTTGTGTTCTCGGAGATGTTTCTCTGATGAGTTAGATAGAAACCCTTCACGCGGACTGAACTAATGTCTTATGTATATCACGGCAGAACAAAGGGCGAGGGCTGTGGCCACGTAAAATCGGTTTAAGCCCCAACCCAGCCCCCCGCCAATCAGGGTTTTACTGACCATTCCAATGCGATGCTTCTGCTATGGTTTCCTATTTCTGTCATTGTCTGTCTTTGCATGTATGCCCTTGTAAATATTATTTTGAATAACCGTTTGGCCAATTATGTGGAAAGGAAACTATCCTTTTGGCTTTCCATTTGTAGTGTTTTGATTGTGGTGCCGTTGCTTTAAGTGCGTCCTTCTTTCCCCTTGGTGTCTTGGACAGAAGGTGTTAGGTAATTGTATCGATCCCTGATCATTGCCTTCCTTTCTATTAAAATAGTTTGTGGAACGGATATTTAAAATGAGTGTAGGGTTAAAATAGTTTGTTAAAACTGATATTCATGATGATAGCATGATTAAAATAGTTCATAGAAACTGATTTTTAAAATGTGAGCAAGGTTAAAATTGTTTATTGAAACTGATATTCCAAATCAGTACAAGGCATAAATAATTTATAGAAACAGATATTCAAAATAAGTATAAGTTTAAAATAGTATATTGAAAATGATGTTCAAAATAAGTGTAGGGTTAAAAAAATTTATTGAACTTATATTCAAGATAAGAATAAGGTTTAAGTAGTTTATTGAATCTGACATTCGAATAACGTGTATGGTTAAAATAGTTTATTGAAACTGATACGATTGAAACTGATATTCAAAATGAGTGTCGGGTAAGGAAGTTCATTGACACTGATTTTCAAAATGAATACAGGGTTAAAATAGTTTACTGAATCTGATATTAAGATAAGAGCACGATTAAAACTGATGTTCAAAATGAGAGAAAGTTTATAATTGTTAATTAAAACTAATATTCAAAATCAGAACAGGGTTACAGTAGTTCATAGAAACTAATTTTTAAAGTGAGCATAGGATCAAATAGTTTATTGAAACTGACATTCAAAATGAGCGTAGTTAAACGCATATTATTGAAACTGATATTCAAAATGAGTGAAGGATTAAAGTAGTTCACTGAAACTTGTGTTTAAAATGAGAGCATGGTTAGGACTGTTTACTGAAACTGAGATTAAAAATGAGAGCAGATTTGAATAGTTTATTGAATCGGGTGTTCAAAATGAGAACAGTGTTAAAATAATTTATTGAAACTCCTATTCTAAACGAGAGCAGTGTCAAACTAGTTTAAAGAAACTGATATTCCAAACGAGAACAGGGTTAATAAAGTTTATTAAAATTGATATTTTGAATAACAGCAGGATAAGAATAGTTTGTTGAAACTGATATTTAAAATGAGAGCAGGGTCAAAATATTTCTTGAAACTTATGTTCAATATGAGAGAGCAGGGTTAAAATAGTTTATTGAATCTGATATTTAAAATGAAAGCAGGGTTACAATACTTTATTTTAAGCTGATGTTTAAAATGAGTGTAGGGTTAAAATAGTTTATTGTAACTGATATTCAAAATGAATGTAGTGTTAAAATATTTTACTGGAACGAATATTGAAAATGAGGGTAGGGTCAAAATAGTTTATTGAAACTGCTGCTCAAAATGATCGCAGGATTAAAATAGGAAACTGATGTTCAAAATGATCGCAGGGTAAAAATAGTTTATTGAAACTGATGTTCAAAATGATCGCAGGGTTAAAATAGTTTACTGAATAGTTGGCATTTTCATATTTATTAGCAGAGAAAATTTCATGCTCAGCTGAGTTGAGCATGAAAAAAGTTTTATAACCTCAGGGCCTGAAAGTAAGTAATGGGATACAGATGAATTCAACGTGTCAAACATTTAGGTATATGAATAATACATACCCATTGAATATAAGACTCAAACTTCACCTTATTTGGTCTCTTGTTTAGGATAAAGGCGAGACATGATATATTTTTCGAGTTCAGGGTGACGAATACATATACCTGTATATGCCTGAAGCATGCTATTGTGTCATCAAATTGCATTAATGCAAACAAAGAAACCTCAGATAAATCTGTCTACAGTGCGCAACATACTGACTATGACTGACTTGATGCTATTTCATATAAAGTTGTAAAACAACACCATATGTAGGTGGGTGTTCCAAGAGACGAAACTTGAAGGTACAAAAATTTACATAAACGTGTGTGCAGAGTTCACCACACCATTCGCGACTAGCCAGTGTTAAAAACAAATTTCAAAGAGCACAGTAAACTAATATACATGTTCTGTGGTTCCAACAATAATGTCATCGCGATGTACATTGGTTATGTAGATGTCCATTTATGGAGCACTGCAAAAATGTCATCCTTATTTAAAGTCATGTGACTTCTGAGAACAGTATTTCAGACTACACCTTTTAGTCTGGAGACCCCGAAAAAAGTAACTGGCAAACTGTGCAGACCCAAATCAGCAGCATCTGATCATGGTCTCCACTGTTTACAAACACCTTAGCCATTTATTTCTTGGATCAGCCTGCCATGCCTCAAATTGAAATTCGACTCTTCTCATATATAGTGCGTGTGGAGTTAACTCAGTCTAAATTGGGTTAAGATATCTATATGAAATCATCCCTGACCATCTGACACAAATTTGTGTTAGCAACTGATGACATTCAAATTAGAGTGACCATTAAACAAACTCTCAATAACCATTCGACAGAAGGCTCCACAGGAAATTGATGAATATCAGTCAAGCAGTTTCAGAAAAGAAATTGTTTAAAGATGTCATGGTTTTATCATTGTCTACCACAGAATGGCCTATGAAGTCTAATTAAACTGCACAGATGCACAGGTTGATCTGAGTCACACGTGCAATCATGTAGGACATGCTGTGCTCTTCATGTATGCCTTTCCTGTGTTTCTTTAAAAGTTTCTGTACTAAGAACTATACCTCTGGGACTATTGTATCACGCGCCCCACTTAAAACATTTGACACATCATTCCATATGACTGAAGCCACCCAATCTGGTAATGTTTCTGTATTCAGTTTAAACAAAATGGAGTGAACAGAGATTTTTTACATCTCCAGCATTGTATTACATATTATGACAAGGGTATAAAGTTTTTCTGTCTTTTCTGCGCGCACGCGCGCACGTGTGTTAACTATTTTTCATCTATTATTTCTCTGGAACTACTACACCCAGGATCTTGTGGTACAAATGCTGAGCATGTCTAGCTTTATAGTGGAAAAGAGAATTGGCCTGCTTTTGCTTATTCTTCCATTTTTTGTCCATTTTCCTATCTGTCAAATTACAATTTTGGATATCTGTGTCAAAATTTCAAGAGGTTAAATTATCGAGGCCCGTTGATCTATGTCCTAGCCAGGAGTATGTGTGACCCACTGGTCACTTTGTTTAGTCTTACTAGGGCCATAATTCTGGAAATACTGTATCATATAAAAAAATATTTTCCACATATCACATTGTCATATGAAGATGTACATTGTATGATGCTACCTTATTTGGCGATGTTTAGAACTTGAGATGTGAACAGGAGACAGATTTTGTACTCAGGACCATAACTGTGGAACTGTTGCATCATGACCCAATGTTTGCCAAGAGCACATCATCATTGTAAGATGTACAACTCTACCAAATCCGGTGATTGTTTTTTCTTTCAAATGGCTTTGAGTTTGAGTTGGACCGTAACAGTTGGACGTTTTTGCTATATAACCGACAGTTATATGATAAATCATTGGGTAGTCATGGACTTTTTCAAAATTAGGGCAAGTATGGTTAGGAGTTAAGGTGTCAAAATTTATTGTAACTAGAAATGTGTTTGTGAAACACTATGCCCCCAATTATATGCTTACCCATACAAAATGTAAAAGTTGGAAAGGGGCATAACTCTTTAATCCAATTTTTTTCAAAAGTTAATCAGTGATCTACTCACCATCACCAATAGGCTTACCAAGTTTCAAGGCCCTAGTTCAAATTGTTTTCGAGACATCCTGCTCACAAGATTTCATTATTTCCCATAGGTTTACAATGCAGTTGATGAAGGGGCGTAACTCTACAGGGAGGAACTACAAGTGCAACGGAATGAAGAATCCAATGGAAAAGAAAAAAAAACAAAACAAAAAAAACAGAGGTCAGCTATTTTTATAAGCAATGAACATATGAAATTTCAAAACTCCAGCGTACATGGTTCCAAAGCTATGATAGGTCACAACAGGGGCTAAAATGCCTTAGTCTGAAAAGGGGCATAATTTAGACAAATGTTTATGAATTTTCACCGAACGTAAACCAAGTCATCTACACAATTATTCCTGATTGCCCGAAAAATTTCATGAACTTAGCTCTAGGGACTCTTGAGATATTTTGCTTACAAAATTTTCCTTCACTAAAACACTCCAAGTCTGAAAAGGGGACATACTTTGATCAAATATTTATAAAAGTTCACTAAAGTTTAACCAGATCATTTACACACTAGTTCCAAACTGGTTGCAAAATTTCATGAGGTTATCTCAAGAGGTTCCTGAGATAGTTTGCTTACAGGGTTTTCATTGCTAAAATGCCTACCTCTGAAAAAGGGCTTAACTCTATCATGAAGAATCTGACAGGGAAAAAAAGGTCAGCTCATTTTTCTTAAGCAAGGCATGTATCAAATTTAAAAAATTCTAGCATACACGGTTTCAAAGATATGAGAGACTGCAAAAGCGTGATGTACGGATGACCGAATTAACACATGAACCGACAAACAGACGAATGGACGGACAAGCCCAAAGCATGATGCCCTCTTCAAAGTTGGGGACATAAAAATGATTGAGACTAACAGGCATGAGCTATAGTGTTCACCAAGTAGTTGTGGCCATGGTACCTAAGCCATAATCCAAACTCGTAAATCCGTAAACGAATGACGAATCCGAAAGTTAAGACCAACAGACATGGACCCCAGAATAAAGGGTATAATCAGTCGTTAGCAGATAGTAAGCATTATTGGTAAGCAAGCTTTGCCTATCATGCCCATAGCCTAAACCAAGGAAATGTAAGTAGAAGTGTATGTCCGGAATTTCGGAAGTCTAGTTATAACTCAAGTTAAGTGGCTGAAGAAGACAGCATCTGATCAAGGCTCACACTGTTTACATCTCCTCCAGTAGTTTTAGACACATCAACCATTAGACAGATGGACTTACTCAAATTAACTTTTTCACTACCACAGGCGATAATAACAGGGTTTTGCAAACAGCACAGATCCAGATGAGACGGCTCAATGAGCCGTCTCATCTGGATCTACGCTGTTTGATATTCAGTCTCTCAACTTTACATAACATCTTTCCAAACAATAATTTGTTAAAATAAAAAAGCAGATGACAAATGTCGCCTGGAATTTGGCACTGAAAGAGTTAAGGAGGTATGGTAAGGAGTCAGTTGTCAAATATTAGATATATATGCGCCATGCCGCAAAAAAAAAAGAAAAAAACGCTCTTATACAGACTCTTACGATACAGACTTATCGTAGTATCAATCTTTCAGTGAGCATGCCCAGCCCCTTAGCAAGGCCTCCTTGGGTTTAGTAGAACCCACCTTTGACTCAAAAGTTTATTTTCATTGGAAATTTTGGAAAAGATAAATGATAAATTTGGGACATTTTTCCTTATATTTCACTTCAACAAGTCCATTTTACTACCTGTGATTGTGTGTAAAATTGCTGGGTAAATGGCAAACAGTGTAGACCCTGATCAGATGTCGCATTCTGCGGCGTCTGATTTGGGTCTACTCTGTTTACTCAGGCCTGTCTGTCCTAATATGTAGAGTAAGTACGGTAATATGATTAAATCGAACTGCTTGAGAAATCCTCCTTGATCCGCCCCTGCATTGTTTTTGGCAAGACTGTGTGGATGGGCAGGCCTATCTCAAGTTTTGCTATTCACATAATGCATGGCAGCTTTTTGTCCAGTGGCACGACTCATATGGTTCAGACTGGCTTCCAAGAACCAACAGTGGAGACTCAAATCAACCACTTAGAACACAGCATCTGAATATGGTCCACACTGTTTGCCACTAATCCATTAGTTTTTAAACGTCTACAGGCAGACGAACAGACTTATTTAAGTATGGTTATGGAGCTAAGCCAAACAGTGTAGACCCAGATCAGACACCCAAGAAAAGTGTCTGATTGGGCTCCAGACTGAGTACTATTCATACTCGCTTAAGCCACTTCATGACAAAACCAACAAAATGTCATGTGTGCCCAGCAAAAACTCAGATCATCCTAGGCATCTGCCCATTCTGATGAGTCTTCTCTGTCTGCATGAAGAAGGTTTGGGTCCTTCGCTACTCATTGAGTGCACAATAGACTGATCACCATGGTGACATAATGGTGTGCTGACTTTAGGAGAGGGAGGGGAAAACGTGGAGGATTGTGTATGGTCTGGGTGCCCTAAAGAGGCTACTACAGACAAAAATGTTGAGCTTGTGCACAGTCTGATCATGTGTGACAGAAGACGCATGTGTTATATAGCTAGACAAACAGGCATAAGTTTTGGGTCAGTTTAGTCTATCTTGACCGATATCCTAGGGACGTCCAAGGTCTCAGCTAGGTGGATCCCCAGAATGTTGATCAAAGGTCAGAAAAAGAGTAGGCTTGATGGCTTGATATTTCTAAGTATCTCCTGTCTCTCTGTGAAGATGACCCTGAAGAACTTATGCATCAAGTTGTGACCCATCACCTTGATCCTGAGGCCAAAAAAGCAGAGTATGCAATGGAAACACCTGACTCACCCACTCCTAAGAACTTTAAGAGAGTTTCTTGAGCAGGTAAGATGATGACCTCTATCTTATGGGATAGTGAGGTAGTTATCATAGTGGATTATCTTGAGGAATGTCATATGATAAATGGTATATATTATACAGAACTAAGGTGGCTGCATCAGGAGATTGTGAAGAAAAGAAGAAAGTTAACTCGAAGCATTCTGCTTCTGCAAGATAATGCACCAGCCCACACCTCTCTAGTTGCTATGGCTTCTGTGGCTAAATGCAGCTTTGAGATACTTCTTCATCCCCCATATTCTCCAGATTTAGCCCCTTTGGACTTCTGTTTCCAAGTCTGAAAACTAACTTTCGTGGCAGGAATTTTGGAAGCAATGATGACGTCATAGATGCTGTTGATAAGTACTTGGGGGCCAGAAAGAAGGTGGCTATTTTGAAGAGATAAGAAAACTGGAACAGCATTGGAGAAAGTACATCGAGATAAAGGGAGATTATCATATGTTGAAAAATAATGGCACAATTTCTGCTCTTGGTCATTCCCAAGGTATAAGGGCCGAGAACTTTTTGATTGTCCCTCATATATTTCAATGCAGAAATTAGAAAGTGTCATGAAATACTCCTCCATAACAAGACCTCTGGGTCATGTGAACAAGACCTCTGAGATAAACAGTAAATTTCATTTCCTTTGTGACCATTTGTTTTCTGTTAATGATGGGGACACTTTGACATTTTACATCTCTTTCAGCATTATTCAAGTAATATGATGCTCCACAAAAAGGCCCTTTTGCAATTTGTGGATAACACAGACCCTGATCAGCCTGTGCATATGTGCTGAGCTGGGGTTTCGTTGTCTGCTTACAGAAACAGTGGACACTGTAATATATGTCAAAGAACAGAAATACCCAATTAGGCTGCACAAATGCACACAGTGATCTGGACCTATGTCTGCAAAATCCATAAGGGCCCTTTTTGTGCGTTACATATCAAATAAAAAATGATAGAAAGGGATAAAGAAAGACTATGTGCAATGAACAGCATACACTCATGAGCTGAATTCCGCCTCCAGCTGGTTTCTTACTCGGGACCCTTTAACCCAAAGTCAGGAGTGCTAATTAAATGGCCACCTGGACACTTGTATTTTCTGTTAATAACAAGGCCATAAAGAATAACAAAACCTTTAGAAATGACAAATTTTTTAATAAATGTTCTATTAGATTTTTGTAGATCTATGAACACATCACAGACCTACATGGACGGAATGTTTTCTACAGCCTATTCTACTGCTTCAACACTTTATTTATTTCAATAGTGGACTTAAATGATTTGAAGTTTGTAACCAAGCATATAACAAGAACTTAAGTGACAATATCCAGGCAATGCCACAATCACCAAGCACAGCCTTCCGGAGGCACCAAAAGAACTGAGCCCAGTTGTTCAAAGCATCGTTAGCTTAACAAGCTCGTTAAGGGTCATTTTGTTAACTGTTTTAGTAGATTCAATGTACAATATTCTGATATTTTTTTGCTGAAAAAATGTGAGTAGCTTTTGCAGTGCAAAAGCTACTCACATTTTTTCAGCAAAACATTTCAGCGTATTTGCGGACCACTCGATGTAAATTTTAACGAATCGTTAACTAACGATGTCATTAGCTTTGAACAACTGGGCCCAGAAGATTAGGAACGAGAAATTTATTTATCAATAAGCAGTGCTAGACCACAATGTAACGGATGGATGAATATGCGGACGGACAACATGAAAACAGTATACCCCCTTACACACACACACAACACAGTTTGTGTTAGGTATAAACAATCACAAAACAAAAGCCACATATGAAAAAACCGACGCACAAAGAAGAACTGCAACAGACGAACTGCCTTAGAACAATCGGCAGAAAAACTACCAATGGTGGATAAACCAGTTTTACTTGCACAAAACCTCACCCTTATCTCCTGATGCAGCTTTAAACATTAACCCTGGTCCTGCTGAACCCAGATATGCCCTACCATTGCAAACAGCTCAGAGCCAGATCAATTGCCTTCTGCAGAAGCCAACTGATCTGGATATTTGCTGTTTACCATCAAGTAAGTGAATAGTTATCAGCAATCTGGATCAAATAATCTAATTGGCTGAAAATTAGAAGTGGGCGTGGCATCTAATTTATTCAGCATGACATGGGTTAAAACAATACAAACATAAAGAGAACAAAAAGCAAAAGTGAGCAGTCATTTAAGAAAATGACCACAATGCTAACATTACAAGAAAAGAGAAAGCAAAGTGGGTGACCACAATGCTAGAATTACAACATAAACTATAAAGACTTCATGTCTCCCCATACTTCACCATGGGATAATTGGGCCCATTGTAGTATCTTTGAAAATGGAGTTCTGCTCATGTATACACTAGAGGGCATAAGCGGTGTTGCAAACTTCATTACTGCTTATGAAGAGCCTCAATAAAACCGAGACTCCCATTTTCCAATCTGTAATGTGTTCTTTGTTTCAAAAGGCAATCTTTTTGACATTTAATTTAATGCATCATGTGTTAATCAAAATATATACCAGTCATACCATAAGAAAATGAGCCTTCAGGGTATATTAATTATGCGATCAGCAAATCTGCATAACAAACTCCCCATCTGGGCAGCTTAAACAGGGATTTCTATGACCTGTTACAGAATCACTTGATACTGTTGCATATATCGTAGTTGACCTAATTACAGCACATACCCCTAAAAGCGCACAGTCAAGCAATTCCATAGTCTTCAGATTACAGCCAATTACTTTTTGCATACTTCTTTATAAAGGCATATGTTGTGGGTACTCATTTGAATTGCATCGACCTACAACCTATGCTTTCTTAAAAAAAATCAGAAAAAAAAAAACAACAACAAAAACTTCACACAGACACCATTAGAGAAGTCATTTGCTGATCTTGTTTTTAAAGCATACTTATTTTACTACAAGTTTTCCCAGAAATTTTGAAAAACCTTAGAGCCAGTGCGGTAATTAGGTCGAATACAGCACCATAACAACCCTAAGTATTTGGACAGACAGACATTTGCAAACAATGTAGATCCAGATCAGATGCCTTCACTTTTTGACATATATAAGCAATATTTTAGACACATCAACAGGTAGTAGAATATATTTCAAATTTTAGGAGAAGTATGGTAAGTAGATAAGGTGTCTCAATACTTAGGGTAAATACAGTAATCCTGTACAGCAAAGACCCTTAAAAAGATTTGCTGCACTGCTGGTTGATCTTGATCTTTACTGTTCACTTATGACCCAAGCCTCATGGCCTGGTAAATATATAGGTCTAGATAAAAGTGGGTATCAGGTTAATATTTTTTCATATTTCTCCATGAAAACTTATGTTGTGGGTACCCATTAGAAGCACCTCGGCAAGGCACTTCTAATGAGTACCCACAACATATGTTTTTGTGGAGAAATAAGAAAAATATCAATCCTTTTGGACTGAAAAAAGCATCTTATCATGAGCTATGTAAATACCTTAGCAAACAGTTTAGAGCCAGATGAGATGGCCAAATGATGTCATACCATCAAGATCTATTGTTTGCAATTCTGTTTCTGATTTTTGGATGGATGGAGATCCAACAGGAAAACTTTATCAGTTGGACACCCTGGTGACGTAAGATACACGATACCTTCGCACTACCCTACCACCCCCTAAACAATTTCTCAAAGAGAGATGGATCTGGAAAAAATGAATCTTAAGTAAGTCTAGATCCGGCTTTATGGATCAGACTGTAAGAGACTTAATATTCTGAAAAAGGAATCACCACTAGGTATATACTAAAAGGTAAGACTGTGTGGATACTTGTTCTCTTTCACTCAACACACTTGAAAAAAATATATTAAGTTCTAATAAATAATGGTTAAATAACCATATCACAGGACTAATCTGTCATCTTCTAACACAGCTGGAGGTTGTTCCCCATATCCGTATCCTCCCATGCTCTGTCCTCCTCGACCCCCACCCTGCCGCTCTAGACATTGTCGTTTACATTCAAGTAATCGCTCCACATCCTTCCACATCTTCATCTGTTGCATGGAGGGGCCATGACTCTCCCGAACTGTCTTCTGCTGCTCTCGTAGTCCTTTAGCTAGATTTTCTTGTTCTTGTATCTTTTTAACAAACATCTCCCTGGAAATATCAACATAGGCATTACATGTAAAGCTAAGTAAATATAGCTATAAATAAGAGAGGTACCCAGATAAATATTTTTACTGCCATCAATGTTTGTACCTATCAAAAACATTCATTTCTTGAAATAATTATAGATATTAAAGATTGAATGGGTAGCACTGAAGTCATAAACTGGAAAACAGAAAAGTGACTTGAAACATACTAATGAATTTGTTGTTATGCATGAAAAGCAAAAGAAACTAGTAATAGTGTTTTCAGAGAAAACAGATGTCCCCCAAGAGTGAATTTTCAGTTTTTCTACCGCTCTGACCTTAAAAATTAGATCAAGGTCACCAAGATCTAATCAAGTCTTTGTTATGTCCCAATTATATATCCATGAAAATTTGGTAAGAATCCAACCACTGGTTCACAAGATATTGTGCAGACAGGAAAGTGTCAGTACAACGCAACGCCAATGCTGACACCGGCCCTAATGGGATCCGCACCGAAAACAATATGTCCTCCTCCCTGTGACAAAAAAAATGTTGTGGGTACTCATTAGAAGCACCTCGGTGAGGCACTTCTAATGAGTACTACAACATATATTCTTGTGGAGAAATAAGCAAAAATACAGAGCCCAGTTGTTCAAAGCGTCGTTAGCTTAACAAGCTCGTTAAGGGTCATTTTGTTAACTGTTTTAGCAGATTCAATTTACAATATTCTGATATTTTTTGCTGATAAAATGTGAGTAGCTTTTGCACTGCAAAAGCTACTCACATTTTTTCAGCAAAAAATTTCAGCATATTTGCGTATCACTCGATATAAATTTTAACGAATCGTTAACTAACGACATCGTTAGTTTTGAACAACTGGGCCCGGTAATTTTTTGGTTTACCTGAAGTTTTTCTTCCTAGCAGTCATATCAGATGATGTGTAAGATTTCATTTCTTCGTTCACTCTCTGGGACTGTATATTGTTCATATTGATCATACAGTGGAGGTAGTGATAGCGAGATTCTTCTTGGGTACACTCCTCATGGTAACCTCGAACCTCCTTGAAACATAAAACATGAAGCCCATTTCAGAGATCTAGATACACTTTTTTTTTAACAGAAAAGTCCTTATATTCTTCTTATTTCTCCATTAAAACATATATTGTGGGTACGGTTAATGTTCTAAAATTTCGAACACTTTATTCCATACTATTTTGGCCTAAATTTTGCTTTTTATGCAGCTGTTTCTTAAAATACTTAGTGGAATGGCAAACAGTGTAGACACTGATCAGACTGCTCAGGAGCAGTCTGATCTGGGTCTGCACTGTTTGTATATGTCATTTTCTCAGACATTTTAGTGTTCAAAATTTTTAGGACATTTACCGTACTCATTAGAAGCTTCTAATGAGTACCAACAAAATAATTATGCTTCCATGGAGAAATAAGAAAAATCTTATGTGAATACGGCCTTATTATCTGAAGCTATGCCATTTGGTCAAAACACTAATGATGTTTCAAAGTCAATGTTGCCAGAATCTTTGCAAATCTACCTTATCTACCCTCAGTATTTGGACGTATTCAGACACACACACCTAAGTAAAAAGTGTAGATTCAGATCAGGCATACCCAAATGCATTCTCTTGTAAGAGTCAAAACTGCTTGATACTCATCCAGCAGTTCTTAGACACATCTACAGGTAGTAAAATGGACTTGTTCTAACTGCATGACTGGCAATAAAGCCGACAGATTGAAATGTTGACTTTCAAAGAGTGCCCTATAATCACCCTGTCGGTGGTCAGTTAGCGAAAATGGCCATAGCTCTTAAACCATTGGGAATATTTTGATAATTTTTGGCATATTAATAAATACCGACAAGATCTAGCCAATGAACCTGCCAAATATGAGTCTTCATTGACAGAGGCTAGGCCGAGGCAAATGATGTGACCATAGGAAAATGGCCATCACCCTTGAGCTGTGTGGAATATTTTGATAATTTTTCATATACTGATTGATAATGCCATGATCTAGCCAGTGAACTTGCCAAATGTTTGATTTTATCGACCTGAGACTTAGGCGAGGCAAAAAAAAAATGAAAGCTGATTTTATTGACCCATGGCTGAGCCGAGGCAAACAATGGAAGTATATAAATGGCCATAATGCTGTAAAACTATCTACCATTTTTCACAACTTCCAAATGTTCTGTGCTGCCAGACAGTTATAGCAGAACATTGCTATTTTGTACTAAAGACATGCCATACAAAGCAGGTTGTGTACCTCTGATGAAAGTTGATTTGAGGAAAATTATTATAAGGAGTTAATGGGGCTGGATATACTTAGTAGATTTTCCAGCATTTTTTTTTACAAGGATACACCATTTGTGACTTCCTGTTTGCTCTACTGCACCCTGTTTGCTTTTCTGCACACCATACCCTGAAAATGGGTCTTTGATTTTGAGTCTGAGTTTTGCAGCCCAGTCAACACTGTTAAGGTCATGATACGCTGGTCAGTTACCTACACACATTTTTCCTGAGCAGGTTTAGACCTCTATGCAGTTGGCCCATACTTTGTGCACTTCCTTTCACAAGCAGCTGATAACTGTGCTTCTTGAATGAGCACAAGGTGGAGAATGACTGAATTTTAATTTAATACAAGAATCAAGTATCTTTTCTCTCAGAAGGCATCTTTTCTCTAGTAAATGTTTAAAATTCATTCAGGTTATTTCCATTTTAGAGCAGATGAGAGGGGAGAAGGCATATTTTTAGGGTCCCTACCATTTTTACAGTTTGTTAATCCCAAGCAACAATTTCTACCTCACACTGTGTAATTTATCTTGGTTTTGTCATCTAACTCATCATTACTTCCCTATTTTTTCTTACTTCATCACCTGTAATCTTTCAAAAACTTTGTTTGCACCATAACAGCACATCTTCACTCCACACACTGTTAACCCTAGTTCTGCTGAACCCAGATATGCCCTGCCTTTGCAAACAGTGTAGATCCTGGTAAGTTGGCTTCTTCAGAAGCCTATTGATCTGGATCTGCAATGCTTGTCATTTATGTGAATTTGAATCAACAACTTGAATCAAGTATTAAACCTGACTGACTGATATTTAGAAGTGGGTGTGGCATCTAATTTACTCAGTACAACAAGGGTTAAAAATTGGAAAACACTTATAAAACCTGGAACAACATGACTTGCCCCTGGTCCTGCCAAGCCCAGAGATACCCTGCCTTTGCAAACATTGTAGATCCAGATGAGTTGCCTTCTTCAGAAGCCATCTGATCTGGATCTGCACTGTTTGTCATTTATGCAACTTTGTATCAACAACCTAGATCAAGTTATTTGATTGGCTGACAATTAGAAGTGGGTATGGCATCTTAATTTACTCAGCATGACAAGGAACACTTATAAAACCTGGAACAAAGGGACTTAATACACTTGGTAAATGTTCTATTCAGACATTTACCTCCCCTGAAAGTGTATCACTTCCTCTTAACCCTTTCAGCTGGACATCTTAGCAAACAGTCTAAATCCAGATTAGATGGCTAGTAATGAGCCGTCTCATCAGGATCTACACTGTTTGCTGGTTTTTTTTTATATTTGACTACCATGCCAATTTGCATAACAGGACATGTCCAACACCAAAGATGGAAAAGTCCACTTCAGAAACTCAGGGTTGAAAGGGTTAATTTACCTGTTCTAATTTAGCCATGTTGCTTTCTAGACCAGCAGCAGCTGTATCGTACGCTTGTTTCCTATCATTATACTCCTCGGTTAGTTCCTGAAATAAACAATACCATAAACACACTGAATATTCAGAGATCTTAACCATATTTATCCTAAAATCTGAAAACAAAATGACATCAGACTATCTAATGGCATGTCTAAATGTCCTGACTGAATGTCAAACAGTGCAAACACTGATCAAACTACTCCTTTTGATATGGTATACACCATTTGATCAGGCATGTCTGTTTACATAAATATAGTAACAAAGGATTATACATGCATGTTTCACAGCATCAATTAATCATGGTCAATAATTTACGTTTTTCTTTGAGCCTTGGTGAGCAGAAGATTAAAATTATTGAAGAATTGAATAAATATCCCAGGCAAGAAACACAAATGTAAGATTATCATGTGCCTCCAAAGTTGAGTTTTATATACATTTTCTGCTCACAACATCACCTTTTCACCATTATTAAACAACATGCCAGTAGAGACATAACATGTAATGTTATGCACTATAATCAAGTATTGTTACACTAGGGGTCTTGAAAGAACTGCATTATATCACCATCTGGTATGATATCATATGATAAATTACTGTGCTTACAACTTATATGCTCCAATACAGCAACAAGAAAAAGCCAGAAATTGCAAAGATCATGAGAATATGCACAGGTAGTCTGGCTCTGTGTGACTGTAAGTTGATAATGTTTTTTTCCTAGAACGTGCCACATTATTTATGCAGTCAGATCCTATAAGTGAAACTGCTTTCTCCATGCCAATGTCATATTTCATAAAATATATAATGTCTTTCAGACTACAAACTGTGGATATTATTTCTATACAGCATTTTTTTTCCAGCATTTCCTGATCAGACATAAATTTTAATGACATATATGAATTTCTTATTTACGAATTCTTAATTTTGGGGATCAACAATTTTATTGTTAAAAAGAGCCTCTCTGAACAGAAAACCACCTTATGACATACACCACAAGAATTGACCCGGATCAAGCTGCACATTCCATCAGTCTGATCAGATTATGCTGATGGCAAACAGAATTTTTCAACTTCATACATTATGTTATTGAGTAGCACAGACTCTGATCAGCCTGCACTGATCCGAGTCTATGCTGGTGGAATATCATTTTTCTTTTTATTTGACTGAGGCTCATATGAATAGTGCTTTTTTCTCCGAGTATTAGTTTTGCATTCTTCTGCTACATCCTTCAATCCAAATCAAGAAGACTTCCTTTCCAGTCATGACTCCTTCAGCTTGTGCAGAACAATAAATTGCCAATAAGCAGACATTAGATACCCACTGCAAGGACCAAAACTTAACACACGGACATACAGATGGACAACATGAAAACAGAATATTCCCCAATTCACTAAGTTTGTGGAGGGTCTAAAAAGTGTCCAGCAGAAGATTTTGCCAACTTAACATGTTAAAGTGAAGTATTTTATTTTAGATATACCTGGGATCTCTGTCTCAAGGGACGTAGCTCTTTGATGATCGGGGCTAATGCTCCTTTCTTCTCTGCTATGCTTTGAGTAAGTACTCGCACCATATCTGATATTTCCTCAAGGGTTTGACCTTTTTGGTGGTCAAGGTTACTCTTTAGTGCTGACACCTTCTCAAGGTCATCTTGTGTCTGGCGGTACCCTGCAACTCCTTTCTTACTTTCAACAGCAGACTGGAATTAACAATAATGTCTAAATCAATATTTGTGTGTTTGACTTGTTTAAACATTATAACTCTCTGGGCAAATTCAGCAGACAAAAAAAAAGGTCTTATTTTTCCCAGAAAATAGGATTTGACATTTCATGCAATTTTTCTCTTAAGGAGACAATTTGCATGAACTGTCACAACCTATTTTCAGGGAAATGTAAGAAAAATATTTTAAAATGTTGGTCTACTGAATATTTTACCTAGCATGCTATTAAGCGTTCATTACATGTCTGTCCTACTGAAATAGGGGACAAAAGAGCTAGTTGATTTTACTGATACCCACTCTTATCTAGACCAATAACCCCTCCCACCTCCCCGCCCCCATTGCTGCAGACCTTACAAACACCCAACCACTCACAACTAAAACTAAAAAGCTAAAAAAAATAATAGAAATCCTCAGCCATTCAAGAATCATTCTTGACATCCATAAATATTATTTTTGCAATTTTTGAATATAGATATGGAAATCCTTGTGTGGTAGTAACCTACTAAATCTGTTTCCAAAATGTCTATATGTAATCCAGTTAGAAAACTGCAAATATCTGATAAGTAATTATTTTCTCTTAATATCAGGAGATATGTTTCAACTGTACAAGACTAGTACTATTACTTTTAACCCCATTTTTTTAGGCTTCTGCCTGTTTATTTAGGTTCTAATACAGTCTCTTTAAAAGGAATTGATATGCTTTTATGGGAGGTAACTCTGTCAAACTTTGACACAAATTACTCTCATGGGTTGAAGAGTTATTAAATCTGAAAATAACATCTGCAAAACGTATTTGCATCCATTACAAAAATTAGTCTCCCCATAAAAGAGGCTTTATGTGCAGGGAAGCAATCAGAAAGCTACAGAAGTTGTCTCCCTTGTCAAATATGGTGGAAAATTCAGTCCTTTTAATGTTGAGCTGACTCACTATGAAATTTATGGTCAAGGTTTCTGCTATTCTATTTCTAATAACAATGGCAGCAATGTCTTGTTACTAAATTTTAATTATACAATGACAAGCCTACCAACTGCTGATTGATATTTTCATCTCTCTGCCGCAGTATTTCCTCTGTCCTTGTTAGTACACCCAGTTCTGCTCGCAGTTCAGCAATCTCCTGCCTCTTCTTCTTGTAGATAGTACTCTTACTACGTAATTTATTCACATAACGCTTGAACTGAAAAGGATGCAAATAAATTTACAAGATCTGAGTTACTTTATAAGACAACTAGTGTTAGTCTCTGTACAAACAACTGCTGGTGATATTTTCAGCTCTCTGTTACTACAGTAACATAATATACTACAGTAACATAATAATACAGTTACAAACGCTGGTATGTCTACAAACTAATCTATTTCTATAACAATCATCTGGTTTGTCTGACAGTGCTCCTAGAAGCCCTTACCTTTCTTCAAACATATTTTCTTTTATTTCTCCTCGTGAACATGATTTTGGGGAGGCATCCAAATAGAATTAGATATTTGTGTTGAGATACTCCATATATTTTCAAAGAGAATTCTTAACCCTTGTCATGCTGAATAAATTAAGATACCACACCCACTTCTAATTTTCAGCCAATCAGATTACTTGATCTAGATTGTTGATATAAATTTGCATACTAAATGGCAAACAGTGCAGATTCAGATCAGTTGGCTTCTTCAGAAGCCAACTGATCTGGATCTACACCAGGGCATACCCAGGTTCAGCAGGACCAGGTTCAACAGATTTTTGTTATCATTTTCCTTTCCTGAAGTGCTAATAGAACATTTTTATCTATCTTATTATTATTTTATAACATCACTTACCTCATCTCCTTTCAGAACTTCGCCACCTCCTGAAGCCTGTCTTGCTAGTTCTCGTTTCTCTTCTACCTCATGCATCAATCTAGAATACTCATCTCTGGCTTCTCTCAGGGCTTCAGCAGCATTCTCTTTCTTATGGGCAATAATAGCTGCCTAAATAAGGAACAAACATCGAAATTAGTCATTCTTAAAACTAAGGAACAAAGATTATACAAAGCCCAAAAGATAATTCTACCATACTGGTAAATTCAATTACTAGTTTCTTAGGAATACACATATATACATAATTATGGCAATTTGTACTTGTTAAATGCAGCAGAGATATTTGATACAAGGTTCTGACTAAATGCAAGAGTTTGACTAAATTCCAAAATTTAAACACTGGTCAGCAATGATAGATGTTCAGCTTTCAAGATGGCTGCCACATGGCTGTTCAGCTGGCTGATGTTTAGATGCAATCAGACCACAGACCATGAGAAGACACAACTAGACCAAGGTTTCAACAAAATTCCTCCAGTAGTTTGGGAGGAGATGCAATTATATGAAATATCAAATCTGGCCAGTGGTGGTCATACTGGCTAACAGATCCATTTTTCTAAATATACAACCAGATTTAGATGGGAACACACGGCAAGTTTCAAAGAAATCCATCTAGTGATCTTAGAGATGTTTGTTTGTTTGTGTTGAGGTTTTATGGTGCAGTCAAACCATTGGGGTCATGTCCAGCGTGGTCAGTTTACCTAACTACACTTTTACTGGGCAGGCTTAGTCCTCTAAGTAGTTAACCAGTAGTGTGCACATCCTTTCGCCAGAAACTGACAGCTGCCCTTCTTGAATCAGCGGAAGGGAGAGAATAACCATAGAAATTATTTCATGATCAATCTCCACTAAAGAATGTGGCCGACCCGGTAGGGGATGAACCCGCAACCTCATGATCACCATTCAGACGCACATCCAATTGAGCTACCGAGGCCAGCATAGAGGAGAACTAATAATGATAATGAGACTGCCATACTGGAAGGCGATAAGCAATTTTCAAGATGGCCACCTGCAGTTTCTGCTGGCCAATTGAAAATATTTTGTCCAGACACAACAACAGCATGCCAAATTCCTCCAGTAGTTTCAGAGGAGACGTGATAACAAAACAAAATTAAAGACAGCTACAGCAGGCCGTACAAATCAACTGATCAGAACTATTTTTAGCTTTGATACAACTAGATCTTGAAGAGACATCCCTTGCAAATTTCAAGAAAATACACCCAAAGGTCTCAGAGGATTAGCAATAATGAACAAATTGTTTAACAGTTTATGGACAGAAGGACAAACGGATTGATGACTGGACAGAAGGATGGACAGACACTGAATATGCCTACTCATGACAATGCCTCTGCAGGTTTACGGTAAATTATATTACCTGTTGTCTAAAGAGAGAAAGTTTGTCATCCATGGGTTCACCACTTCTCATTCTCTTCTCAACAAGCTGGTTGATCTCTGTGTTCAGGTCTTGAATCTGTTAGAATAATAAGATGGTTTGATTTCAGCATAGCTCTAGATAAAGTGCTTTATTTCAATCAAAAAGTGTTAATATTTTTCTTATTTTACTATGAAAACATATTGTGGGTACTCATTAGAAGCGCCTCACTGAGGTGCTTCTAATGAGTACCCACAACATGTATTTGAGGTGATTTGTGTTTGTGTTGAGGTCAACCTAATGGGGTCATTTTGAGCATGGTCAGTTTACCTAACCACAATTTTACTGGGAAGGCTTAGTCCTCTAAGCCGTTAACCAGTTTTGTGCACATTCTTTCGCCAGAAACTGACAACTGCCCTTCTTGAATCAGCGGATGGGAGAGAATGACGGTAGAAAATATTTCATGATCAAATCTCCACAAAAGAATGTTGCTGACCCGGTGGGAGTCAAACCCCCAACCTCCTGATCACCAGTCGGACATGCATCCCACTCTGCCACCAAGGCCTGCTTTTTTGTGGTGAGGTATGAGAAATGTTTATCTGGATACTCTTCTTATCGGGAGCTAATGTTTCAAGGAAGAGTTTTCAATTAAATGTATTTTGCTCTTTCTCCAACAAAATAAACAAGATTTGCAGATTCTTTCTTTAACTACACAGCTCCAGTTAA
The DNA here is from genome assembly GCA_964016985.1 of Anodontia alba. Classification (NCBI taxonomy): domain Eukaryota; kingdom Metazoa; phylum Mollusca; class Bivalvia; order Lucinida; family Lucinidae; genus Anodontia; species Anodontia alba. The sequence goes on from OZ024832.1 coordinate 50,087,958, forward strand.
GGTGCTTTTTTTCAATCTAAAAGTATTGATATTTTTCTTATTTCTCCACAAAAACATATGTTGTGGGTATTCATTAGAAGTGCTACAGATAAGAGGGGGTATCCACATAATATTTTTATTTCTCAACGAAAACAGGTTGTGGGTACTCATTAGAAGTCCCTCAGCGAGGCGCTTCTAATGAGTACCACAACATATGTTTTCATTGAGAAATAAGAAAGCTATCAGCAGTTTTCGGATGAAAAAAGTGCCTTATTTGTTGCTATGAATTTGATAAAAATAGCCTGAAAAATGCACTTGGAAGAGATTCGAATGAATATATCTTCTACATAAGTCAACTATCAGTTGATAATCAATTGCTTTTTCCAAAACCAATGATCAACTATGAAATTCTGAACCAATGATCAACTATGAAATTCTGACCAATTCCCAGCACCACTGCTGTACCTAATTTCACCTTCACTGCAAAGGTATCACCTTATTTAGCATTACCTTATTTAGTAGCTCATCAAGATCAGACTGTCCCATGGCTGGTTCTGCTACAACTCTCTGTAGATCATGAACAGTCTTCTTTCTTGCCTCTATATCCTTGGGCAATCTCTCCTTCACAATGTAACTGTTAGCCCTTGTCTCTTCTTCTAGTCTTTGTAGCAGACCTGCAAATTAAACAGTTACCACAGTCAACATAATTACTGCACTAAGGCTTTTCAAAATTCCTGGCATAACTTGAAGGAAATATCCATTCTAAAGTAAGATCAGCACAGGCATTCATAAGAGGATTATTTAATGATGCTTATATGTATTTTTTCTGATTTTCTTTAAGCATATAAAGTGGGTGCTCATTTGAATGTCTCCACAATAATAAAGAAGCAGATAAACGTACACAGACTATAATCTGAAGACTACACAGTTGCTAGAGTGTGCACTCATAGGGTTATGTGTGGTAATTAAGTATGGTGTGTGACATTAAAACACAAGAGAAATTGCTTTATGATGTTATTTCTTCTTCACCATCTAAAAATATTATGGGATGCATAACTATAAGAACTGCTTCAATTGTTTTGGTGGAATAGAAAGAAACATACTGTATTCGATCTAATAACCGCACATACTCCTATAAGCCCACAGACAAGCAATTCCGTAGTCTTCAGATTAAAGCCAGTTTACTTTTGGTTTACTTGTTTATAAAGGCATATGGTGTGGGTATCCATCTGAATTGCACCTACTTGTCGATGCAATTCAAATGAGTACCCACAACATATGCTTTTATAAAGACCAGAAACAAACCCACAAAAAATTGCATAAGCATCATTAGATAAGTCCTTTGCTGAATGTTTTTTAAGTGTTACCTTAGTATAGGTGGATACATACTTTACCACAAGTTTTCAGAGTAATTTTGGAAAACCTGAGAGCACATTCCGTTTAGAGATGATCTCTATTCAGAAGGGAGGAAAAACTATTCTGATAGAGTTGCCTCCCCCAAAAATGTATTGATTCCCCTATAACACCACAAAGCTGAACATCGAAGATTCTAGACAGCCTGTAAAACCATAGCCCTGCCCGGTCAACAAATATGCACAATCTAATCAAGATCAGTTCTGCTCATTTAATATTAACCCTAACCAGTATTTTTTCATCCTTACCAGAATATTCTCTTAGTGCGGCATTTTATTTCAAATGTCTCCAAAATTATTTTCCAGGGAAATTTAAGAAAAATATCAATATAGCTCTAGAAAGGTGATTTTCACAACTGAAACATGTTGATATTTTATATCACCATCAAAACAGATCTTGTAGGTACTGATTTGAAAACCTCATGAAGGCCCTTCTAATGAGCACCCACAACATGTTTTTGTGGAGACATAAGGTAAATATTTATATGGATACTCCTCTCATTTAGAGCTATGCATCATTCACCTAAAAAAAAATATATATTTTTGTTTGTGTTGAGGTTTTACGGCCCAGTCAACCCAATGGGGTCATGTCGAGTGCGGTCAGTTTACCTAACCACACGTTTACTGGGCAGGCTTAGTCCTCTAAGTGGTTAACCAGTATTGTGCACATTCTTTCGCCAGAAACTGACAACTACCCTTCTTGAATCAGCGGAAGGGAGAGAATGACCAAAGAAAATATTTCATGATCAATCTCCACGAAAGAATGTTGCCGACCTCGGCGGGGGTTGAACCCGCGACCTCCTGGTCTCCAGTCGGACGGCGCATTCAACTGAGCCACTGGGGCCGGCCAAATATATTTTTGTATACAGTTTACTGACCTTCCGGTGTGGCTCCTACTCCAGCCTGTCGCACATCATGAAGCTGCTGCTGTAAACGCTTTATCCTCTGTTCGGAATGCTGAATCTGTATTATATCAGAATAGTATTAACCCTTAAAGTGCTTATCACAACTGCAGCAGACAATGTGATTAGGCAGACATGTGTCAGGATATGTGCATGCTAACTTTCATTGAAATCTGGGCCCAGTTGTTCAAAGTGTAGTTAGCTTAACGACTCGTTAAGGGTCATTTCGCTAACTGTTTTAGCGGATTCAATATACAATATTCTGATAATTTTTGCTGAAAAAATGTGAGTAGCTTTTGCACTGCAAAAGCTACTCACATTTTTTTTCAGCAAAAAAATTTCAGCATATTTGCGTATCACTCGATGTAAATTTTAACCAATCGTTAACTAGCGATGTCGTTAGTTTTGAGCAACTGGGCCCTGCTAGGTAGTTTCAGGAGTAATAATACAAGCTTTTGTTCCTAGAAAGAGGGCTGATCGACAATAAACTATACCACTCTTTTGGACTATATATAGTAGACCAAAAAATGGCAGAAAAAGGAACAGAGCCAGCAATACAATTACACTATGGAAATGTTTGTAAAGAAGGTATCTTCTATTTTGAAATTTTCCTGAATGTATATAAAGAAATACTGGGAAATAGCAGGTGTCTTATGTAGGAAATACTGTCCATCAAAATTGACATATTTTCTTTAAAGAATCGGGAAAGTATTTTTTCTTAAACTGAGCTCTACAAAGCATTATTGTTTATGGCATTTTCTTTATTTTTCTTATTTAATTTTTAGCTTTTAAAATTCAGCAGTCCACAAACTGAATAGTTTTCTTATTTTTCCCACAAAATTGAGTTTGACATTTAATGCAAATTGTCTCCATAAGAAACATCTCCATCAGAGACAATTTTCCATAGGGACAATTTGCATGAAATGCCAAGCTCTTAATTTGAGGAAAAACAAGAAGTGGTTATTAGATACTTCATAAGAAATAAAATGTAACGGATGGATGGATAGACAGATGGTCATAAGGATGGATAACAAGAAAACAGTAAGACAGATGGTCATACAGATGGATAACAAGAAAATAGTATATCCTCCACCCCACCCCCCTGTCCCCCTTCTACCCCCCCCCCCCACCCCTACAAACACAGTTTGGGTGGAATAATAAGAAAATAATGTCGAAATGCTGTTTGTTGAATTGCTTAACCATCAGGCTTAAGGGGAATGGATACTTTCAGGTTTCAAATTGGTTTTGCCTCCCTTCTGAAAAGGTTCTACCGAAAGAAAATGGGAAAATCTGCACCCCCCCAACACCCAGGCCTGTCTGATCCAATTCTTAGGTAAATATATCATATGACGATACATACCAGAGTCATTTGTTCTTGTCTCTGTTCAGCTAATTTCTTTTCTTTATCTCTCTCAAGACGAAGATTCTTTGCTACATTCATCATCGTAGTAGCATTGGGATGTTGTTCCACCTGTATGACAAAATACATGAACAAATAGTAGGACACTAATGAACAAATGATACTGCAAATCAGAACAAATGGTAATTAAAAACATATTAACATATTAACAGGAAGTTCTCTGTTTTCATGTATGTATGCATGTGTGTGTGTGCATGGTTTAATGTTGCAACAATCTTTTAACCCTTAGCTGCTAATCACGACTATTGTCACGCGGGAGGCGTCTGCCAACTCTAAAGCCTGTCAAACTTACTATATACCACAAGCAACCATTCAGAGCAAGTGTTCTCATACAGGAGTGAACCTACTTTCACACAAACACGCCACTTTTCATTAGATAGTCAGGTGCTGGATTTTACCCCCACTAAAATAGACCGAGAATACCAAATATCAAGCTGCCATTAATTTCAGCACTCACTTCAACAGATTGATCACAATTTTCTGGAAAAAAAGCCCATAACATCTGAATCATTTCCAGTGAGGAAGAAGTAAGAATAACAGTAGAACCTTTGTATGTCACTTGTTTCATTTGCAATAGTACACAGTAGGCGCTGGTCCCTTGTAACATTTTTTTTTTTTTAAGTGTCTTAAACGGTTCCCGGTTTACATGTGACTGTCACGTGACTTTCTAGTCACTTGACCATCCCTTCTCCGGTAAAATGGCCACCTACGATCAGCAAATTGTATGTCAAAATTCCATGTAATTCGAGGCGAAATTAAGGGAGAAATGACTTCTCCAGTAGAGGTACCCCCTCTTACAGGCTTGATTCATTTTTTTACTAGCAGCCTAAGGGTTAACTGGATAGTGAAATTACAAATCCATATTTACACACTGAACCATCCAGCAGCAAGAAAAAAAGAAGTAAAATTTGCTCTATTTTCCATCCTGTCAGATTTGACATACTAGTGTATCTTGGCCCAAAATATCGTATTTGACCTAATTAATGAACATACTCCTATAAGCGCAGTCAAGCAATTTTGTAGTCTTCAGATTACCGCCAGTGTCCTTTTTATCTACTTCTTTATAAAGGCATATGTTGTGGGTACCCATTTGCAACTTATTGATGCAATTAAAAAAAAAGTACCTACAACATCTGCTTTTATACCGTATTAATCCGCCTATAAGACGGGGATTTTTCCCCAAAAAAAGCCCCCAAAAATCCAGACCCGTCTTATAATCGAGGTCTTTGGCCATATCGGTATTTTCGGCAAAGTCCGGTGGTGCCACGTGGTCACGGAAAATGCCGATCTTCAAAACCGGTAGAAGGATATAATGTTTACCTTCATCCCTTGATAGAAATAGCAGCAAGGTAATTTTTTAGGTGAAGTACCGAATTTTTCTGTGTATTACTCGCACCCGTGTATAACATGCACTGAATATTTGCTAAATAGTTTTGAAATAAAAAAAAGATGTTCCTATGTAAAACACAAAGAATTTATTTATTTACTAAGTTACCAGATACTAAGTGTGTCACATTTCACTAGGATTGAGTTAAAAATGGCCGAATTCGGAAGGTTTAGAGTAGAAACAGGCCGAATTTACGATAATGCTAACTGAATTTTCATTGTGCAGCTCTGTTACCATGGGCCTCAGGCAACTTGATGTAGTGTAGGCAGTTCTTTGCTTCCCCACTGCAGACGCTATGACAATAAAAATGTAGTTATTTCTTTTGTGTTCTCATAATTAACACCTTCTTTGTGTCACTTTGTGTCACTTTCTTAACTGAGACGTGAAATTATCAACTCAGTGCCTCAGGGCAATGCAAACAACAACTAAAGTCGACTAGTTGTCATTCTGAATGCCAATTAACCAATTAAGTGCACAGATGTATGCTGGTAGTTTTTTTTTTTTCTTTATCATAAACATTGTTTATTTCAAACAATCTTTTTGGTAAGTTGGAAGAAAAGTTAAAAAAAAAAAAAAAAAAAAAGATAAACATATGGTAAGAAAATAAAAGATAAAATGCGAATGACCGATCACCTACCTCAAAAGCCCAGTTGGTTTTGTTTATTATCAATAATTTTAACAATTGCAAAAAATTAAATACTTTTTTTATTTTTTCAATGTATGATCGTTTGTGCCAATATTTATGTTCTACCAAATTTATTTCCTATTTTGAACTACAATAAATCAGTTGTGCAGGCTGATTTATTCAAGTTACGGTGTGAGACTTGTCAAAGTCCGGTAATCAATACAGATTCATATGCATATGCCTGTTTGAGTAGTTTCCCTTTGAAGAGATCACATGATCAGCAAAATAAAAAAGCGTAAACAAATAGAGCATTGACATGAAAAGGATATCAAATTACTGCAAATCAGATGGAGTTGCTTGTTTTGAGCTGACAGAACCATGGTATGGGCGAGATAGGTATAAAAAATCATGAATATCTCATAGCAATCATTCTATTTCGCATTTTTACCGGGCGATCGTGAATGTCATGAGTTTTCACGACCGATTATCTTGGCGATTTCTGTCCCGATTTTGGTGTTCCTATAAAAAATACACATCGGATTTTTATAAACGTTTTCTGGGTAAATAAGGTGCGTGTTATACACAGTTAAATACGGTATGCATGCTTGTAAGTGGTGTTGGAAGTTTTTTTAATTGTACTTTAGGAATTTCTAAGTGGCAGGGAATATCTCCCGACAGGCGACATTTTTTAACCCGTCTTATAATTAAGTAAAAGCAAAATCCTGCCTGGGAAGGGCCCAAAAACAGCCCCCGTCTTATAAACAAATCGTCTTATAGGCGGATTAATACGGTAAATAAAAATAATCACATAAACATCATTAAATAAGTCCTTTGCTGATCATGCTAAACACATTAAAGTGTTCCCTTAGTTTGTAGATACATATTTTAACACAAGTTTTCCTAGTAATTTTGAAAAACCTAAGCGCACAGTTTGGTAATTAGGTTGAATAAGGTAATTTTGTTTTTGTATGTGTCCATTCAGAAAAACACTCATTAGCACAGCTCCTTGGACAGGCTATTCAAAACATTATTAGAAAGTTGTGAAGCCAGCACTGAAAAAATTTCACACAAAAAAAAATTATACATGTATACAAAGTATATAGAAAGCTGTCTTTTTTTTTTTCTTTTTTCTTTCATCAAAAAATACCAACGTATTTTGTTATGTTGCAGTGTTAAAGTTTAATGTTCACTTAACAGCCATGCTAATTTAACAACTTTTTTAAGCTAACAAGTACCCTGATTACTAGAACTATTTTTATTCCCTAATGACTTTGCACTTAACTTCATTATGACTTAATGATCTGAAAATCTCAAAACACTGTCAGGTTTTCTTACCTTTCTTTTGAGTCTTTCAATTCTTTTAATGAGTTGTTCTTTCTCATCCTCCATGTTTGAGATGTCCTTACGTATCTCTGTAGTGTTGAAGCCAGAGTTCTTCAATGTCTCAGCCTGCTTGTGAAGCTCCTTGAATGTCTCCATTAATTCTTCATACTGTACATAAAATAAAATATAAACCATTGTGAGAAAACAAAAGAGTTCCCATAAATGGGAGTATTCAAGATATGTCTGTTACTTTGCAAAAAAAAATATCAGAAGGGTACTCATTGGAACTGTCTCAGTGGAATGATCCAGAGGTACCAACACATCTTGTCAGTAGTTACGGAAGTACCTCACTGATACTGATAAAAGCCACATACATGTACACAAAAAAAAAAAAAAAACAACAAAGAATTTATATCTGATAATTCCAACCTGGTCAATATAATTCAAAACGCTTAAGTTAAAAATCTATCCAAAGAAAATAGTTCCAGAATTCATGGTTCCTGTCCAGTGAATTTACTGAAAATGTAAAGTCATTCTGAATTTGCTCTGGATCAATCAAATTGTGCTAAATTAATATTAATAAATAGCACATTACCTAGGTTAATGTATTGTGCAGTTAAAATATGCTTGTATTGGGAAAAGAGCTGCATGGAAAAAGAGCAGCATGGAAAAGGAGCAGCATGGGAAAAGAACAGCATGGGAAAAGAGCTGCATGGAAAAAGTGCAGCATGGAAAAGGAGCAGCATGGAAAAAGAACAGCATGGGAAAATAGCAGCTATAGCATATACAAACAGCAAAGGTTCAGGTGAGCATGCACATTTGTGCAGCAGACCTTGCTAAGGGGTCGAGCATGCACACTGAAAGTTTGATTTGACAGACTGTCTAAAGAGCTTCTTTCTCCTGATAAGGATCATGTAAGCTGTATGTTTTATATGCTTTGTCCAAAAGTCAAGCCTATTAACCCTTGCCATGCTGTATAAATTAAGATGCCCCACCACTTTTTATTTTCAGCCAATCAGATTACTTGATCCAAGTTGCTGATACAAAGTCACATACTTCATGGCAAACGGTGCAGATCCAGATCAGTTGGCTTCTTCAGAAGCCAACTGATCTGGATCTACACTGTTTGCAAATGCAGGGCATATCTGGGTTCAACAGGATATAATGTTAACTCAACTGTGTTGTTACCTGGGCATACAGGTCAGGTATCTGGTCTTCTGCCATTATTTCTGGTGGTACCTCCACCTTAACAAGGAACTTGGCCAGGTAAGCTCTCTTCTTGAGGTCTGGGATCCTATGAAGCAGCCATTCCATAATTGGGTATACCACTGGTTTATCTCCCTGTACAAGTCCTGAACGGAATGTACTCCTGAAAAATACAGTGAGGCTTAGCATCCTGGGTACAAATTTCAACAGACAACAACTTTGAATATTTTTATATTTGTCGCTAAAAATAGGGTTTGTCTTCTAACAATATCCATGAAATGTAAAACTCTTACTTTCTGGGGAAAATAAGAAAATTACTATCTTTTTGATTTGCCCAGAAAAGATTTAAAGTCAAAACAGACACTACTGTAATAACCCTAAGTATATGGACAGATAGGCCTTTGCAAACAGTGTAGACCCAGGTCAGATGCCATAAAATGGGGTGTCTGATCATATTCTACACTGTTTGCTGTACAGACAGGAATATTTTAAACACATCAACAGGTGGTAGAATGGACTATTTCAAATTTTAGGAAAAGTATGGTAAGTAGATACACTGTAAGTTGTCCCAATGCTTAGGGTAAATATGGTAATTCGAAAATAGCAAACAAATGGCGTACGAGTGTAATTTCTTCTTCTCAAAATTAAGTTTTTACATTTTTTTTTTTTTTTTTTTTTTAATCAAATGAATCTGCTGTTTCATGACTAAATTATCATAGCTACAGATAGCAGGGATATCCACATAATATTTTCCTTGATGAAAACATACATTGTGGGTACTTATTAGAAGTGCTTTGGTGAGGTACTTCTGATGAGTACCCACAACATATGTTAATATTGAGAAATAAGAAAATTATTAATACTTTTTGCTTGAAAATAGCACCTTATCTGGAGCTTTGAATTATGTTATATTATACTAGTAATTGTATTTTTTTACAAAAAAAAAAAAAAAAAAAATCATAGATAGCCATGGATAAGGCATTTTTTTTGTCCAAAAGTATCATCACGAAAACATACCTATATAATTTTGACCCCCTTAAACCCCACTTTTATATAGTAAAACTGGGGTTTACAAGGGTATACATTATTTTTCTTATTTCTGCTCAAAAACCTAGATTGTGGGTACTCATTAGAACTGCCTCACTGAGGGAGCTCTAACAAGTACCCACAATCTATGCTTTGAGCAGAAATACGAAAACTATCAGAATTTTTTATCTGAAAATTTTCATTTTTTGGTGGTAAAATTTTCAGTATATTTGAATAGGCATTATGTTCGTAATGTTGATACATGTATGAGGGCCTTGTAATTTCTTATTTTACGAAAAAACCCTATGTTCTGGGAACTGATTAGAAGCACTTCTAATGGGTACCACCACATGTTTTTGTGGAGAAATAAGAAAACTATTTACCTGATACCCATCTTAACTAAAGGTATGACTCATAGTATTTTGATTTGCAAGTTTTTTTTTGTTTTTTTGTTTTTTATAACTAAACACATAGTATAAATAAACCCCCAATTAATAACCCCACCTGCATACGGTAATACCAATCACCTCATATCACCTGTGGAAATATATTTTTTGCTGTCAGTTACAGTGACTATAAAATGATTTTTAATTCTACCAATAAAATGACAATAAAACATTTAATATAAAAACTGAAATGAAATAAAATGAAACATGTGTGTAATATCTATTTATGACTTGTCTGAATGTCCCATAGTGTGGAGTTTGACAAACAGTATAGACACACATCAATCAGGAAAGACTGGAGGTGCAGATGATCTGGGATTTCCTTAGTATTCATTCCAAGTGTCAAAGTGACATTCAAGATATACTTCTAGGCCTGTGGCCTTAAGCTTACTGCGAGATACTCTGAAGCTGCAGCTTGGAAGATGTTTAGTGAACGAACGACATATGCTACTGCTCTATTTAAGAAACTGAAAAGAATTTGAGACTGATAATAATATGTAAAATATTTTAAATTCTACAAAGAATAAACTGTCCATTAGTTAAAAGAAAAGAAAATAAAACTAGAATTTTTTTTTTATGTGTTTGTAAACACTATGCCCCCAACTATATGGCTGTCCCTAAAAAATGCTTATGTTGTAAAAAGGAATCAGATGTTTCAAATGTTAATCGGGTGATCTACTCTTCAGTCTCAATAAGCTCACCAAGTTTCAAGGCTCTAGCTCAGAAAGTTATCAAGATATCTTACTGAAAAGAAATGCATGATGAAAGAATAAACAAACAAATGGATGAACAATCCAAAAGCCCCTCTAACTTCTTTGAAGCTGGGGGCATACAAGAAAAAACATGTATTCAACCTGCTTGTATAGAAATATTATTAGAAAGCAGTTTGTCAAAGAGATATTGTATATTTATAGACACAAGATGGTACTGCATTTCATGAATACAACTCATATTTTTAGTTACATGAGCTGCATTCCAGACTGTAGATTTTTTCATAATTTCTTTGACTTTCAGCATTTCCTGCGACATGTGACCTGATATAAATTTAATTCCACACCAAGTTTTTCTTTCCAAATTTTGTGTATAAATGATGCCTCAACAATTCAATGACTAGTTATCACAGCTATTAGTCACTTACTCTAGCACATAACCTTAAAGTTGAAATCAAATTTAAATAGTACCAGCAATTAATACACAGCCAAATATACAGCTTTGGCAGAACCATATTTCAGCCAAAGTGTTGGAACAGAGCAAAACAGTGCAGACACTGATCAGATGCCACAGAATGTGGCTTCTGATCAGGCTCTATGCTGTTTGTGATTCATACCCATCCAGCACATTTAGACATACCAGGTAGAGAATTGGACTTGTGCAAATTTTAGGACACATATGGTAACAAATTAAGGTGTCAGAATACTTAGGACAAATATAGTAACCTCCAGGTATCATTTTCTGAAAGTCTAAACACTATCATATACTTTGTTTCCACTGTGTAGTTAAACTTATAAGTTCCAGCTGCAATGGTGTAAAAGAGTTACATCTAAAATGAAGGTCATTGCTGTTGATTATAATGGGGGTGGGGTGCGGGGGAGTGGTGGGCTTGGTGGGGGCTTGTGGGGGGGTGGGGGGGGGGGGGGCTTGGGAGGAGGTGACAGGGAAGGGGGCTATTGCTAGTGCTGGCTGTCAGAAAAACAGTACTGCATAGCAAGATAAGGCATCCTTTTTTCTTCCAAAACATGTTGACACTTTTTCTTTCATTTTCTTAAATCTCTGAAAACGTATGTTGTGGGTTCTCAGAAATGCTTCACTGAGGTGCTTCTATAGAGTACCCACAACATATATTTTCATGGAGAAAAAAGACAAATATTCATCTGAAGCTTTGGTACTGAATCAGCCTTGATATTTCTGCTAGGTCAATCTCCACTGATACGAAGTGTACAAGCCGGTTGCCACAAAAATCAAGATATGTATGCATGTCATACAACATTCAAAATTAAAAACTAAATTTAACACAACATTTCTAACTGATTACAAAGCAGGTCCCAGTGTTGTTCAAAGCATCGTTACCTTAAAGAGCTCGTTAGTGGTCAAAATGTTAACTGTTCTAGTAAGTACAATATCTAAATCACAGGTATTTTTGCTGAAAAAATGTGAGTAGTTTTTGCAAATACAAAAGCTACTCACATTTTTCAGCAAAAATATTAGCATATATGCCATATTTAATAATCAAAGTTTAAATGAAACCTTAACTAACGATTTCATTAGTTTTGAACAATTGGGCCCAGCTCTTCAGACAAAGTAGCAACCATCAGAGTCAGCACACACACAGTAGATTATTATAAGCTAACATTCAAAACAAAGATCAGCTGGGACAGATCCAATGCAAGCTTGCATTGCTATAGTCTGGTCAACATTTCTTGTATAAAATTTTACCCCTTGCCATGCTGAATAAATAAAGACGCCACGCCCACTTCTAATTTTCATCCAGTCAGATTACTTGATCCAGGTTAGTACAAATTCACATACTTATTACAAACAGTGCCAATCCAGATCTGCTGGCTTCTGAAGAAGCAACGAATCTGAATCTACACTGTTTGTAAAGGTGGGTTCAGGGATAAAGACAGAACAGTGAAGATCATCACCAGACTGTGCATCTATGGAGTCTAGTCTTTGTCTTTGTTTTTCGCATGACATAACAAACAGTTTCTGTGCCCAAACTCAAAACACAAAATATTTAGCAAGTTGGTAAGAAAATAAAAATTAAACCCACTCCAAAAACACAGAGATTAAACACCACAAAAATTCTGCAGATTGGGACAAAATAAAATTGCTACTTTTTTTAACCCATTATAGTCTGAAAACCCTGAAAAGGATAGCTGGCAAACAGTACAGACCCAGGATCAGGGTCTCCACTTTTTGTAAATAAAATAGTTCAACCATTTTTCTCTCAGAATAACTAAATCACATAGTCTGACATACCTAAAATCGAAATTAGAATTTTCCAGTATCAGTGTGGGGAATCCACGTGACCAAATGACCTGGGCCCAGTTGTTCAAAGCTAACGACATCGTTAGTTAACGATTCGTTAAAATTTACATCGAGTGATACTCAAATATGCTGAAATTTTTTGCTGAAAAAATGTGAGTAGCTTTTGCAGTGCAAAAGCTACTCACATTTTTTCAGCAAAAAATATCAGAATATTGTATATTGAATCCGCTAAAACAGTTAACGAAATGACCCTTAACGAGCTCGTTAAGTTAACAATGCTTTGAACAACTGGGCCCAGGTACACAGAGTTTACTATTTTTAGTTCCACATCAGGTAGGAATTTTTAGAATATCTCTATTCATACCAAAATGGAATTTGTTCAAATAAAGCCCAGAGTACAGGGAAAATCAAGCTCTTTCTGGTGATGTAAGCACTATTCTGCAATATGGTCTAGTTTTCGAGAACATTCGAAGAATGTTTTTGCTGTCAAACTGGGCTACCAGGACAATGTACATGAATTTTGACGAAAGATATTCTCCGAATGTTCTTGAGAATCAGACCAGATTGCAGAATAGTGCTTACACCACCAGAAAGAGCTTGATTTTCCACGTACTCTGCGCGTTATTTGAACAAATTCCATCAGGGATAAATCGAGACATTCTAAAAAATCCTACCTGATGCAGAGCTAAAATTAGTAACAAACACTGTGCACTTAGTCATTTGGTCAGGTGGATTCCCCACAATGAGTATATAGTGTGGGTGAGTTCATTAAGTCTACAATGGGTTAATTAATGGGCTGGATACATTTGGTAGAACTTCCTCCATTTTTTTAAGGGAGACAACCATTGTGATTTCCTGTTTGCTTTCCTGCAAACAAAATTCCGTCTGAAAAAGGGCTCTTAAAGGGAAGAATTTGCTCTCCTAGGGCGAGCAAAATCTTTTCCTTTCATAAGGGAGACTAAAGAATTTTGACAGAGTTGTCTTCCTTGAAATTGTGTCAATTCCCCTTAATTTGTATCAGCTTTTAACTTAACATTAGTAGTAAATGAATATGTTCAAATTTTAGGACAAATATATGTATTGTAAGGAGTTAAGGTGAGCTATGAGTGTTCCAATATTTACAGTGCTGCAATTTTTACAGTGTCCCAACATTTACAATGTTCCAATGCTTACAGTGTTCCAAATATTTATAGTGTCCCAAAATTTACAGTGTCCCAATATACAGAAATTTTACAGTAGTCAAATCTAAATATGTGTACTTACACATCACTGAAATAAAGAAAACATGAGAGGAAATTGAGGAAAGTCTTAAATCTAATAACTTGAAGAAATAATGGTACAGCCCTCTGTCACACAGCTTTCTCAAAAATAATTACTACATGTTTCTCCCTTTCACTCATTATTCTTTAAAAGTAACTTGCTTCAAATCCTTCATTTTAATGTAATGTTTTACAAAACTAAAACCAGATCAATCAAAATTTAATATGAGGGTGAGTCAATAAGTAACCAACCTAACTTATTTCCGGTTGAGATCCACCTCTTCTTTTTGATGTAATTGCCTTCTAGTGTGATGCACTTGGACCAATGGTGTTCAAGTGCCATCAACTGAAAAAGTCAGGGTCCTTTCCATTGGCCCACTCCTCAAACTGCCATCACGACTTCTTCATCAGACTGGAAATGAAGTCCACGGATATCCTTTTTCAAGTTTGGTAATAGGAAGAAGTCGCTAGGAGCTAGGTCAGGCCATTAGGCAGGATGTGGTATTAATTCATACCCGTTTCGCTCTACAGCATCCATTGCAACTTTGCAATGGTGGACTCTTGCATTGTCCTGTTGCAGCAAAACACCTTTAGAGAGTTAACCTCGGCGTTTTTCACAGATGGTGGTTCTCAGCTGGTCTAACAAGTTTGCATAGTACACTCCAGTTATTGTACTGATCTTGGGTAAAAAGTCCAACATAATAACTCCTTTTGCGTCCCAAAATACTGTGGCCATCACCTTGCCAGCAGATGGTTGCGTCTTGAACTTCTTTGGCCCCGGGGACCCAGGCCCTACCCACTGACGACTCTGAGCTTTATTCTCTGGCTCATAATAATGAACCCGTCTCATCTACAGTCACCAGACGCAAAAGAACATCATCTTTTGACCTAAAACGCTTCAACAAGGTGCTGCATACTGATGCTCTGGTTGCCATTTGCTCATCACTAAGCGATTTGGGGACACAATGGGCTGTTACGAGCTTGCGCATACCTAAACAATCATGTAAGATTGTTGAAACGCTACCATGTGAAATGCCTAATGCCTGCACTATTTCTTCCACCTGAATTCGCCTATCAGAGTATACCAGATCCCGAACTTTCTTACACATTTCTTCGTCAGTGGCATCCAGTGGTCGTCCAGACCTGGCTTCATCTTCTAAAGACGTTCTACCGCGTTTGAATTCCCCTACCCAGAACTGAACCTGAGCATAAGATGGTGCAGAAGACCCATAAACATCGGCTAACTCGCTGTGTATTTCCTTGCCTGTTTTACCTTTTAAATACAAGTACCGAATTACAGCACGGTACTCAACTTAGATGAAAAGCATGCCTTTGCATCACTCAGGGTTCTCACTAGGATTTTAAAAGTAGGAGTCCGGGACTCCCTTTTTGTAAAAAGTAGGAGTCCCAGCCAAAAAGTAGGAGTCCCACCCCCCCAAAATAGGAGTCCCATTATTTATTTTTTTTTTTTTTTTTCATGACTCTCCTTTGATAGTAAGCATGTCCCGGTAACTTCATTCTCCTTTGATAGTGAGCATGACCCCGTAACTTCATTCTATAAATACCTGATGGAGAATCAATTTCCTTATTTTCATATACTTTTTTATGGTGCTTTGCATTATGTATTATTCCGAGCAATGCATGTAACCAACTGGTAGTCTTATCACACATCCTGATGTTGTTAATACAACGGAGTTGGCCCAGAAATTAGGATGACGTCATATCTCCCTCATGGGGAACTAAAGACATCTTTGCAGATCAAGGAGACATGACAATCCTGTTTTACTTGCATGGTAAAGATCGTCGCACTTAAATTCAATACCCCACCGTTCGTCGTTGTCTGTTAAGTGATCTCGAGTGTTCTGAGTGAAAAATATTTTAATCAAAACCAACGAAAGCTCCGTTATATTCTATCGCAAACTTATATATGCAATCTATCCGCACATTCTGATCATGGACACCTCTTTTGAGCTTCCCGCAAAACGTCATTTCAATGTTTACATTTGCACCGTGCTGCGATCAATACACGCTACGAAAAAAATGTCCGGGACTTCTTCACTAGCTGAAATTTCGATCTGCTGCTTTGATTTGCCGTAAAAGTCTTGATAATTTAGTTCTGTTTTTAAATATGTGTCTGAGTCATATGCATTTCTGACAAGAAAATGCTCTACAATGCAACATGGAAATAGTTAGTTTTCTCCCAAAACTGTCAAATGACGTTACCCTTACGAGCACGCGCTACCGTTAGGAGCACGCGCTTTCTTCATGCGGACGCAATGGAAAATGTAACTTATACTAGAACAGTCCCAAATTGTATACCGTCGTCCGGGGTGCATCTGAGCTGTCCTATTAGACTCTTTGGGTTATTATTAGACTCACAGGGCTTACGGGATAGATTCGATGGGACTTAGAATTTTTTTTTTTTCAGTGACAAGCAGGAATAACCGTTTAGATGCGCAGACTTATCGCCAAGGGATAAAGTACATTTATCGACTTTTAATTGAAAACAGTAAACGGTTTTTTTTTATGTTAGTGATGAAAATTCAGCGTCCGAAAATTTTGAAATGGAAAAAAAAAAATCTATTCATAACAACAAAAAAAAAACAACAACAAAAAAACGCCAGCCTCAAGCATGACACCTGCGTGTGCGTTTTCGATGAATCAGTCGTCGGTGCAAGCAATTCACAGTGAGGGAAGGGGTCGCATACCGGTGCCAGTTGCATGCTTTAATTACTCGATCGCTGAAGTGTGAACTGCCAACACCTATTTAACTACCGTTTACTTAGCAAATAACGGTACTTATCGCAGGTGTGAAAAGCACGCGGCGGATTACTACTGTTCTTTTAAGATGCTACCGACGGTACGAATAACACGTGGCGGACTTTAGACTTCAGTCAAATAATCCGATCATAATTAGTAGTAGTCCCACGGGAAAAAACATGCGTCCGGCGGACTCGGCTTTGGAAATTTTTAGGAGTCCGGACCATGATTTATGCGTCCCGGGACGCAGGATTCTGCGTCCCCGAGAACCCTGATCACTAGCCATGTTTGACATTCAATATCTTATTAAAGAATGACTCGATATGTGTGCAACTTTGTACCCATGTATAAAACATATACTGAAACAAAGCATGAAAATCGTGACCGTCTCGGTCCATCGGAAATGGGATAGGCTGGTTATTTATTGACACGCCCTCGTAAATAATAAAATGAGGTTGCATCTAGTAGACAATTTTTACTGGTCCCACATGAAAATCATAGCTGTAGATCAAATATTTTCAGTTAAATATTTTCCCATGAAACATACATTAAGGATACTCAATAGAAGTACCTCCCTCAGGTGTTTCTGATGAGTACCCACAAGATATGTTTTCAGTGAGAAATCAGCAAAACAAATTTGGCTTTAAACAGCACCTGACCAAGAGCTATGTGGGATACTGTTTTCCTCTCAATCTTAAATACATGTATTGTGGAATGGCTTGTTAAATATTTTTAAAACAAATATGAAACACTATAGAAATGCAATCAAAACATTTCTTTGGTTACAAGGTGCATGTACTGTAATAAACCTAAGTATTGGGACAGACAGGCCATTGCAAACAGCACTGACCCAGATCAGATGCTGCAGTATGTGGCATCTGATCATGGTCTACACTATTTGCCATACACACAGCAATATTTTAGACACATCAACAGGTAGTAGAATGGACTATTTCAAATTTTAGGACAAGTATGGTAAATAGAAAAGGTGTCCCAATACTTAGGGTAAATATGGTAAACCTGCTTTCTTCTTAGTTATGTAAGTTGGCAGAAAAGTAAAAAGAATAAAGAGACCTACACAGATAAGGCATTTTTTTAAGACCAGAGAGTATTGATTTTTTTCTTAAATCTGCAAGAAAACTGTAATGCACACTCATTAGCAGCACCTTGCTGAGACACTTCTAATGAGTACCCATAACATATGAGCCAGCGCATGACAAAATCTACATCTGTGCAGCCTGATCTGAGTCTTTGCTGATCACAATTGCCTTTTACAGCCTCCAGGCTGTCCAAAGAGTGATGAATGAGAACTGTTTCAATACTGGGTTGATGTACAGGCTGATCAGAGTCTTTGCTGGTTATATGTCTTCTTGTAAGTTTTGTCATGCACTTGAGAAATAAGAAAAATTTTCATCTAGACTCTCCTCTCAGGGTTCTCATTAACTCCAAATATGAAGTCCATGGCTCCAATTTTCGTGGTTAGGACTCTTATTTTAAAATTGTGGGACTCCGTTTTTAGTAGAAAATGGCTTTGGGTCCAATTTTTAAAATGCTGATGAGAACCCTGTCCATTTATCTGGAAAAATGCCTTATTAGATCAAATTTCAAAATTTAATATACGGTAAATGTCCTAAAATTTCGTACACCAAAGTGTCTGACAAAATGGCACATGCAAACAGTGCAGACCCAGATCTGACTGCTAGTGAAGGAGCAGTCTGATCAGGGTCTAAACGGTTTGCCATTCTACTTATTAATATTTAAAGAAACAACTGCACAAAAAGCAAAATTTAAACCAAAAAGTGCATACATGCCATACCTCACACTGTGAGACAAAATCTCACAGAATTTTGGCCCTTCCGGACTCCGTTTCCCATAAGATTTTCAAATCTCACAGAATTTCCATACCATTTAATAAGCTATTTTTTGAAGAACTAGAAATAAATCACACATTAGCATGGCTATCCCAAGCTTAATTTATTAAAATAATGGCTTTTAACTTACTTATGTAAGCTAGAAAGTGATTTTCATAAAAAATCTCACAGAATTTCATCAAATCTCCCCTAACAATTTGCAAAATCTCACAGATTTCTGTCAACAGCTAATGGCATGTATGAAAGTGTGGAATAAAATGTTCGAAATTTCAAGACATCTACCATATTCTTTAAATTATGTTGTGAGCAAAATTTTTCATAGCTTTAGATATGAGGAGTATCCAGATAGATATGCTTGTTTATGTTAATGTTTTACGACCCAGTCAACCCAATGGGGTCATGTTGAGCGTGGTCAGTTTTACCTAACCACACGTTTACTGGGCAGGCTTAGTCCTCTAAGCAAAGGTATTGTGCACATTCTTTCGCCAGAAACTGACAACTGCCCTTCTTGAAACAGCGGAAGGGAGAATGACCGTAGAAAATATTTCATGATCAATCTCCGCAAAAGAATGTTGCCATTTATGGTCATTTTTCTATATAATCTATACATTTTTGCTTGGATACACCACAGCTGTTTAGCTTATATAGTTTTTGCTTTGAATCCCAGCAACAGTGTTATAAAGAGGTTGTGATGGGCATCAGCAAGGTACTTATTACGAGTACTCATCATGCATGTTTTTTTTTTAACAAAAAGAAAATATACCAATACTTGTTGGTTGAAAAAAAGTCTCTTATCCAGAGCTGTGGGCTATTGATAATTATACATAGGGTACATACTCTGTTGGTGGCTTGTATTTTAGGACTCGAAGGACACCAAAGATTCTGATAGCCGTCATATCTGGGGTTTCTTCACGGATGTCAATAGCTTGCTGAAGAAGTAAATAAAACATATTAAAATAGAATCTCATAAAAAATAAACTGTTATCTGCTACAGTTTTGCCTGGCATATATGCATTAAGAATAACTTTTTTTCTCTAGAAAAAAAGGGTTTACTAATCTATGCAAGAAAGAAGTTCATAAAGCTGCTACCAGTTCTCTCTTCCCGCCACCTCTCTTTCAGGACAGGTGGTAGAAATGTTTTGAGTAGAAATATGAAAAATATCAAGATTTTTTATCTGAAAACTTTCGTTTTTTGGCGGTAAAATTTTCAGTATATTTGAATAGGCATGTTTTCGTAATGTTTTGAAAATGGGATTAACTCTAAAAGTAAAGAATTTCCTGTTAAGAGGAGCAAATTCTTTCCTTCTATTCTAAGGAGAACAAAATATTTCCTTTTAAGAGTAGATCCCTTTTCAGAAGGGGACTGGTGTGCAGGAAAGCAAATAGGAAGTCGTGAAGTTATCTCCCTTGCAAACAATGGCAGATTAACTACCAAGTGTCTCTTCATCAAACTATTAAGTCCCTTTAAACACAAAATCATCACCTTTGCTTATATTGGATATAATAGCTTAAAACCAAATTAAAAAAAAAAAAAAAATGCCTCTAATTTGCCTTAAATAAGATGATGAAAAACAGCTTAGCAACTGATGCAAAATAAAATTGAGCTTTAGTCCACTCTGTCTTTTGTCATGTTATGTGATTGGCTACTTTAATTACTTTTCAGAGAAAACAAATCCTGGCAATTCATCTGTCAAGTCTTTCTTTCTCTAAAAAAATATACATGTAAAATGTCTGCCTCAGTTGTGATTAGCATTTTAAGGGTTAACTTGAAATGGTAGGTGTGACAATCATAATAAGATCCCAATATGTATGTTTTGTGTAGTAATATATATATACAGTCCACTCTTATTATCTCGAAGTCCAAGGGACGCTCTGTAATACTTCCAGATATCCATACCTCGACATATCAGATTTGCAGAATTGAGGAAAAAAAAAATAAATCAAACAACCACATTCCACAAATGAAACATGTAATCTGACACCTAAGTTAGAGATATATTGAAAATATTGTGGAAAATTTGGAACAATTTCTCCTCTTTTCCACAATATTTTGTTACCTACCCTGTATTGTTAGATTTCCATGTTTAACAGAGACCAGATTTTCTCTTCGAGATAAGTGGTTATTTGAGATAAGCGAAATAGTGATAAAGAGAATCGACTCTAAATATAATTATAAATCCCCAGTTATACTTACTTTGGGATCAATTACCCCTAGTATATCAGTGAGGACCTGCAGTAACTGTAGAGGCTCTAGAGAGTCAAAGGAGATAAGATTGTAGCTCTTGCTGAATGGCTCCTTGTTCAGTTCTTGAACAATAAACTTCAACTGTTCACTCATCTTGCTGGTTTTCTGTCACTCAAGCTAATCAACTGAAACAGATGGTTTAAGAAACATATTTAAATACATGTACTGCATACACCTTCAATACAGGGACAGACAAGCTTATGCAAACAGTGTAGATAAAGTGCATATGTCTAGATAAGAGTGGGCATCAGGTAAATACTTTTATTATTTCTCCATGAAAACATATGTTGTAGGTACTCATTAGAAGTGCCTTGCCAGGGCGCTTCTACTGAGTATCACAACATATGTTTTTGGGGAGAAATAAGGAAAATATCAATACTTTTGGACTGAAAAAAAGCATCTTAACAAGAGCTATTTAGAGTGGCTTCTAATCAGTATCTGCATTGTTTGTCATCATCCAGCATTTTTTAGACACATCAATAGACATTCATAAAGTTATGGCTGGCTGTCAACTTTGCTTCCAGCAGCCAGCCTAGAGTATAGCTATTCCATGCCTAGCAAACAAGCTGATGTGTAACCACCAATTTAACCCTTGTCATGCTGATTTGTTTGTTTGTGTTGAGGTTTTACGGCCCAGTCAACCCAATGGGGTCATGTCGAGCGCGGTCAGTTTACCTAACCACACGTTTACTGGGCAGGCTTAGTCCTCTAAGCGGTTAACCAGTATTGTGCACATTCTTTCGCCAGAAACTGACAACTGCCCTTCTTGAATCAGCGGAAGGGAGAGAATGACCGTAGAAAATATTTCATGATCAATCTCCACGAAAGAATGTTGCCGACCTTGGCGGGGGTTGAACCCGCGACCTCCTGGTCTCCAGTCGGACGGCGTATCCCCTTGTCATGCTGAATAAATTAAGATGCCACACCCACTTCTAATTTTCAGCCAATCTGATTGTTTGATCCCGATTGTTGCTACAGGTTCATATACTTAATGGCAAACAGTGCAGATACAGATCAGTTGGCTTCTAATCTTCAGAAGCCAACTGATCTGGATCTGCACTGTTTGCAAAAGCAGGGTATATATGGGTTCAGTAGGACAAGGGTTAATAAGCAATTAAAACAATCTGAGCAACATCAGGTTTCGTATTTGATCAAGCAAAAAGAAATAGTAATCTAGAATGTGCAGTCGATGGTGCCACTTAAAATCCCTATGCTCTGTGCTATTATTGCTAATAGCATGATGAATGGACAGATGGACGGACTTGCTCTTGCACAGTCTTACCATGAATTGAAGTCATGTGGCAAGTTTGGTTAAATTCCACCCAGTGGTTTCAGAGGAGATAGCGTGATAGACAGATGGATGGACATAGGACATGCCGAATAGACGGATGCCCGACGTAAAAATACAGTATAATATTGCTCTTTCACACCCTTACTGTTACATTTGGCCCAGTGGTTTAGGAGATAGCATGATGGGCAGACACTGGACGGACAGAGAAATAATGTTGCTGGCATTTATAGTAGTATTTTGACCCAATATTGGGACACCTTAATTCCTTACTTTATTTCATCTAAAATTTGAACGTCCTTTTGACAACGCCTAAAAAAATGTTATATTTCCAATTTCCCGGCTAAAAGCTGTTCAACACAGCGCCCCTTTATCACCGGTATTCAAAAAACGTCAAGTGTTGGGTAAGAAAAGTCAAAATACTTTAAAATCCCTTTAAAAAAAAATGTGATTCACCTACCTAATTTGACTTGGAAAAAAAAAAAGAGATGTGACGTGGAAATAACATTTTTCCCTGACTGGGGATCGAACCTGGTCCGCTGGACTCAAAGCCCTCGCTCTACCACGTCGCTATAAAAGCCGGCTTGTACCACAAGGCAGTACAAGTGTGTACCTCTACCTGGTGATATTCTCCCCCTCCAAATTGAAATTCATCTCTGAATTTCTATGAGTTCGAGAACCAAGTGAAATGAGACTCAAGGAGTTTTATGCACAAATGTGGGTTATTTACAGTGGGCGCCAAATGTAACAGGTTAAAAAATGGAAATAATATTTTTCCCCTGGGATTGAACCTGGTCCGCTGGACTCAATTTCCTACACTCTACCACGCTGCTATAAAGGTCTGCTTGTACCGCAAGGCAGTACAAGTGTGTCCTTATACCTGGTGAGTGGTGACAGAGAGAAAAAAAAAATTGGCTGACCTACATGTACCAACCCTATGGCAAATTGGTGATGAAATCGGAAGGAACATTTATTTTTTTAGGCCCAACCTGTCAATGTCTTAAAGCTGGATCAGAGACAGTGAAGACCTGGATCAGACGTCAAAATCTGCGGCGTCTGATCTGGGTCTACACTGTTTGCTCAGGTCTGTCTGTTCCAATATTTAGGGTTATTATGGTATATTAGGTCTAGATCACAGAAAGAAGGCTATTTTAGCCTATGTATTCTCCACCCACAATTTGTCAAGCGTTGGCAGGGACGCCAGAACAGTATAAAACAAGTCTAACGCAGTAGAACTAGCCAAACCAAGGGTAAGTTTTTCACTAAAACATACAGGGTTGCTACAGTCTTTTGTTATATAAACAAATCTACCAAACAAACTTTATTTTCAAGGCAGAAAATGATGTTTTTCCTCTCTTTTAAATTCTTTCCAAGTTCCAACAAACTATGCAGTTGCCCGTATACAATGACTGGTTACTTACATTTTGCTTTTGCGCGCACTCTGAAAGCTAGAATCCGGAAACCAGCAAATCGATCACCAAGGGCGATAACCGTTGAAGGACTGTTTACCTGTGACAGGTGTGTATTGGACTCGTCCAGGTATGAATGAACTGTAGAGATGTGTATTGGCCAATCAGATTGTGCGTATTTATAGCCGTGTCAAGTATTCGCGTGTCACCATGCTGCAGTATACTACTGTGCTAGGAGAATGGAGGTTAAGAGCTTTTGGATAATAATAGTAGTTGTTTTAAGTTTTGGAGTGACAGTTGTTTGTGGACAGAATGGTTTACTGAGTGCTCGATGTGCTGCCAGATGCTTAAAGGAGCACAGAGACAGTTTAAGAGGGGTAAGGTTAAAAAGTTGTACCAAGTGCAGAGGGTTTTGCCCTGTCATGTCCCATGAATGTCAATGAAACATTGTTTACATCTACATAGTTGAATATTACTGTATTTACCCAAAATTCTGTACGATGCTTTCCCATAAATTAGAACAACTCCATGCCTGTCAGTGTCTACAAATAGCCAGATGAGTGGCAAACAGTGTTGACCCTGATCAGATGCAGCAAATTGCAGCATCTGATCTGTGTCTGTACTGTTTGCTCCCAATACTTGGGGTTGAAGTTTATTATTAGTTACTCTGATTATTAGGTCACTTAAATCCCAACCACACTTCTGAGGCCCTCCCAGGAGTTATGGGGAACAGGGGAATAATGTCATTTATTTCAGGGGGAACACAAGTCTAAAAATGAAGGGAACAGGGGAACAAATGTAATTTGGGAGAGCAGGGAACATAGAAAATTAAAATTTTGATTTTGAGGAACAAGGGAAAATGCTGAAATATTTCAGGGGAACAAGGGAACAGGTACCAAGCCCCCCCCCCCCCCCCCGGGAGGGCCCCACTTCAAAAATTTGAATCTCTAATATAATGTGTCTAATATAGATGGGTATCAAACAGTGTAGATCCTGATCAATGGTCACTTTACATTGTCTGATCTGGGTCGACACTGTTTGCTCAGGCCTGTCTGCCAAATAACTTAGGGTTAATGCAGTAAGTTCCTCTGTAAATTGGATTCTGAAGATTTTAGTATTCAATGTGGTGATTATGGGGACTGTCAACTAGTTAACTGATTTGAAGGAGCACCGAACTTGATCAAACTTGCAAAAAGATGGTAGTGGCCTTTTAGTGCTTCATCATTTTTTTTTATTTTACACACCTGCTGAGGACATAGACTGAATTGTACGTATTACCATATAAATACTCAGAGCCCCTAAGCAGTGCTCCTCAGGATTTTGTGAAATGGGAAAAAAAAACTTTGTGTATGTGTGTGTGTGGTGGGGGTGGAGGTGAGGAGTGAGGCAGTGGGTGGGGGACAAGGGAACAGTTGCTTAATTCTGTCAGGAACCAGGGAACATAAATATACTGAAAATATTGGTAATATCATTAGGGAACATTTGCAAAAAAACATTTGGAGAATCCTTTGTCTTTGTCAGTGGGAAGTGCTGGTAGAGCTATAGGGTATAGTCCTCTACTTTTAATCTTGGCAGTCATGGTTTGGAAATCCATTAACATGAAAGGGAAATTTATAAACAACTTACTTTTGATGGCCAATGGCTCTTCCATGAATCAGTGCTTACTGTCTGTATATTTATGACCCATGAACCCAGATTGTGCACTAAGCCTGCCCAATAAAGTGTGGTTAGGAAAACTGGTCACGCTCGACATGACCCCATAGGGTTGATTGGGCCATAAAACCTCAACACAAACAAACAATGGCCCCAGAAATCTACATAAGTTTTTGTTGCACAACTGATATTTATGTGATTTTAACTTTAAATCATTTTGCCAGAATCTTTGCAAAACAAAGTCAAGGTTTTTGATCATCTCTGCAAACTTTATTCCTGAATATGATAATGTCATCCAGGTAGATTAGTTCTCTCAAAAGTTACTGGTGCATTACAAAGTCCAAATGGCATGACATTAAATTTGAAAAGGCCATCCATACCTCATCGTGAAAGCTGTCTTTTGTTTGTCTCCAGACTCTATTTCAACATATAAATTTAATGATTCGTCTTTTCCTTCCAATATCCATGTAGCCTAATTTGTTATTTAAATGTAATGGTGAAATATAGGGAGATGCTTTACGGTTGCCACACAGCACTTAACACCAGCTGCAGTGAAGTAAAATAAAAATCTAAAGATTGCCTAAATGGAAACAAAGAACACATAAAGTTAAGTATAGGAAGACATGTTATGGCCACCACCACAGATACTTGGGCTCAGTAGAGCTTTCTTGCAGTTAGTAGAGCGGATGGTCCAAAACTGATCTCTTAGCTCCAGGTAACCAGTGTTGAGCCTTCCAAATCCAAAACAAACATGCAAATTACTTGCATCCCCCAATTCTGCAATCATTCACCTTTACGCTGATATGGATGTCCTTACAAAAGTCTCTTGAGTTCTTCCAATTTCCGATGAAATCTTCCTCAAATGTAAGCAATCTATCGTTTTCCACATCATAGTGCAACCTGTTTCCCGGCTTATTCCACAAATCACCGTGAACCCTGGGAAACAGTAAAATGGAAAGAACTCAAGAGACTTTTGTAAGGACATCCATATCATATGTTAACCTGGAGCGCGGTCAAACTTGATCTTGTCGAAGTTGTTTATCTTTTCATAATTTTATCGTATCCATAAAATATCATTATTTTCAAACGATTTCTAGACCTGACACAACCATTTGTATGACTTATGGTATTGTTCAAGTATAATAAAATGCAAAAAAAAAAAAAGAGAAAAAAAAATCCAATGATCAGTTTTGGACCAGCCGCTCTTCTAACTGCAAGAAAGCTCTACTGACCCCAAGTATCTGTGGCCACCACATAACACTAACAACAACTTACTGTATCAAGGTAAATAGATTCTAAAAGGAATTACTCTTAAGAACACACAAACACACACACACACACACACACACACACACACACACACACACACACACACACACACACACACACACACACACACACACACACACACACAGACACACACACACACACACACACACACAGATCTTAAAATTCCTGAAGTGCCCATGCTTTCTGTGCCAGACTGGCTACTTTCAGCTGATTAGGCCTCATCAGTGACCCTCATATAAATTTTTAAAATCCACAGAATAAGCTCAGTGCACGTGATTGCAGTTTATGACCAGAAAAAAAGAACTACACTATAGTGAAGCCTGGGGAGATGTTTTCAGAGTTTTCATTAAGAGGCAGCTGGAGGCCAAAATGACTGTCTCAAAGATTTTTCTGGCAGCTTAAAATGTTGCATTAGAGTACCATATTTACTATTTACCCTAAGTATTTGGACATCAGATCTCAACTCCTTACCATACTTGTTCTAAAATTTGAACAAGTACAATTTACTATCCATTGTTATGTCTAAAAATTGCTGGATTATTAGCAACAAACAGTATAGACCCTGATGAGATGCAGCATTCTGCTGCATCTCATCTGGGTCTACACTGTTTGCTCAGGCATGTCTATTCGAAAATACATACGATAAATACTGTAATATAGGCAGTAGCCATTTTGGCTGCCTCAAATTCTGTTTTGGCCTCCTCTAAATAATTTTACTGAAAACACAGTGTTTTACGGCTGACACATGGCACTGACACCAACTATAGTGTAGGTAGGTTCTAAAGAAAAATAAATGGCCCTTGAAATCGGTGAGCACACCCACAAAACTAAAACATTCCTGAAGAGTCCTTGTTGTTTGGGCTATACTAGCTAGTTTCAACCAATTAGGGCTCATCAATGACTCCCATATTAATTTTCTAATATTCATGGAGTGGGCTCAGTGATCACAAAGGACCATTTTACAACTTGTTGATGTGTCTAAAACTGCTTGATTAGTTGTAAATGATAAGTGTACACCCTGATCAGATGTCACATTTGGCAGAATTGTATCATGGTTAATACGGTTTGCTCATGCTGTCTGTCCAGGTACTTATGCTAAATATGATATCTGTAGGGCCCTCCCAGTGGGTACCATGTTCTGTTGTTCCCTATAAATAATCTGCCATGTTCCATTGTTCCTTAAAAGTGATTTTCAAAATTTCTATGTTCCCTGTCCCCAAAATTAGTCTTGTTCTCTTTTCCCCTTAAAATATTTACCATTGTTCCCTTTTTCTCTGAAAATAAATGGGCATGTTCCCTAAGTTGTTCCCCAAAATTCGCTGGGGAGGCTTCATCTGTAAAAGGCTTATAATGTACAAAATGTATGTTTAAGATATATTCATTTAAAATTGGGCAACAGAGTTGCCACCTTTTTTGGAAAAGGGTTGCCAACTGTGCTTGCCATCTGTTCTCTTTGAAGTTGTTTAATTGTATTTGTCTATCTATCACTTTGTTGTTGGGAACTTGATATGGATCTGATTGTATCAGTTCCTCAGTTCACTTATTTACTTAAATATACAATGAGAACTATGTACAATGACAGCATTTGTTCCCAAAAATGTTGCTGTTTTAAACACTTTGTATGTTTGATATTAATTTCAGCGGACAACATTTTGAAATATTTTTCTCTTTTTTTTCCTAGAAAATAGGATCTGAAATTTCATGCAAATTGTCTCCTTCTAAAGGAGTCAGTTTGCATGAAGTGTCAGATCTTATTTTCTAGAAAAAATAAGAAAAATATCAGTACAGTCATCTGCTGAATTTGCCTATAACATGGTTAAAGTGTGAGAATGAATTTGCTGTTGTATTTAAGAAACCTTAAACACAGCAAAATGATGTGGAAGAAAGAGCTTGTTTATTCTTATTTCCTCACAGAAGATATGTTTTGGGTATTTGTTAGAATTGCCTCATTGAGGCAATTCAAACAAATATACAAATCATCTTTCTTGAAGTAATACACTGTTCTTGCATAAGTTTTCATTTATTGTTGTGTTTGAGCGAAAATTTTGTGCCAGTTAAATTATTATTATAATGAATATCTTTGTATCAAATATTGGTATATACATGTAGACAGTTGATCGGAATGATATATACGTAAGAAATCACATATAGCGCCACTGTGTCCATTATTCTTCAGGCTTACATGCCATTTAAACAGATACTTTTGCATTACAGCATAGATCTACATAGCTACAGATAAGAGGGGGTATCCACATAATATTTTACTTATTTCTCCATGAAAATATATGTTGTGGGTACTCATTAGAAATGCCTCGCCGAGGCACTTCTAATAAGTACCCTTAACATATGTTTTCATGGAGAAATAAGAAAGATATCAGCATTTTTTGGATGAAAACAGACTGACTGCCCTATCTGTTGCTATGGATCTAGATGAGATAGCTCATGATATGATGAGATAGCTCATGAGTGTCATCTCATCAAGATCTACCCTAGATCTGTTTGCCATTCTTTTTTCTGAATTTTAACTACAACCCCTTCTTGCAAAAAATTCAAAGAAGGAATTCGAAGTATCCACTTCAGAAACTAAAAATGAAAAAAAGTCAGGTGTTGGGCCTAGCCTGAGGTTTACTTTTGGATAACCTTTTTCAAAAACCAGTCCATTAATGTCATTAGGCATTTTTTTTTGGTGGGGGGGGCGGGGTAGGGGTTTATACAAGCAGTTTTTGAGAGCTCCAAATAAAAGCTTCTTTTGTGTGTTTTCTATGGAAACATACCTTTTGGATACTCATTAAAAGCACTTTGATGAGGTGCCTAAATTAATGAAGACTTACAGCATAGCTCTAGTTAAGGAGGTATCAGGTAAATATTTTTCCTATTTTTTCTTATTTCTCTGTGAAAACAAACATTATGGTTACTCACCCCAGAGGTACATCTTATGAGTACCCACTACCCACAATATTTGTTTTTGTGGAGAAATAAGAAAACTATATCAGTACTTTTTGGTGAAAAAAGACCTTTCTGAAGCTGTGCTTCAACTGTCATCTTTTCATGGAGAAATAAGAAAAAAAATATCAAATACATTTTATATTGAAAATAAAACATTATCTAGAGCTCTGTCCATCCTGAAGGCCATGATCAGACTGTGTGAATGTACAGGTTGATGTGAGCCTTTTTCTGTGAGCAGATGCTAAGGCCTCTTTTTCCTTGATAATGTCTCTCAGTAGGGGAACCCTTGCCTTGTTGGAAATCTTTACCTGTTGGCAAATTTAATGCTATGTCACTGAAGATTTACATATGAACTGTATCACAAGAAACCATCCCTTATGTGATATGTAAATGATAGATGCCCAAACCAGCCTGCACAACTGTCCATTCTGTTCATAGCCATTGCTGTTTGATGTTTAGGTTATGTGCATGGATCAAATATTTCAGCGACAGCGACCAAGGCCGGGCCGGAAGGCTGGCCTCCATGGATCTGTTTGTGTATATGTCATCTTTTCCCACGATGTATTGATTCATACTTTATTAGGTAGCGAGACTTCAGATAAATAGGTATCCAGAAGGCATTTGTTTGTTCTTTTTGCTGTAAAACATAAAATGTGGGTATCATTAGAATTGCCTCAGTGAAGCAGTTCTAATTAGTACCCACAACAAATTTTATTGCAAAAATAACCAAAAAATATCCTAATTTTCATAAAAATGATTACCTTAAATGGATCTGTGAGGTAGTAACTATTGGACAAGCTTGACCTGGTATAAGACAGGGATTGTCAATTAAGCTTTCACATGTTTCATTCACTAATAATAGTGATTTTCATTCTTGTTGCCAATTTATTGTAGATAAGATGTACCACACCCAGAGACTGAGAGTATTTTATTTTCTCAGAGAGAATCATGTTTGTTTCTATAAGTTTACCCCAAAATTATGCACAGAGTGCCACATCACGAAAACATGCCTATATAATTTTGACCGGGCCCCTTATACCCCACTTTTATATAGTAAAACTGGGGTTTACAGGGTATACATTATATTTCTTATTTCTCTCAAAAACATAAATTATGAGTACTTGTTAGAACCACCTCACTGAGGCGGTTCTAACGAGTACCCACAATCTATGATTTTTGCAGAAATATGAAAAATATCAGAGATTTTTATCTGAAAATTTTCAGTTTTTTGAGGTAAAATCTTCTATATATTTGAATACGCAAGTTTCGTATTGAAGCTTTTAGTTTAACACTTAAAGGCTTAAAGTACTAAGCAAAATTGTAGCAGACAACATGCTAATGTTTTAAGTTCAGTTTCAGAGAATTTTTTAGAAGACTTGGCATTTCATGTGAGTTGTGAAATGTCATCTTTATTCTTATTTTCTCTGGAAAACAAAAAAACAAAAAAAAAAAAAAAAAAAAAAAAAAAAATGAAAATGCTATCTACAAAAGTTGTGATTATAGCACTTGTGTGGTTAAATACAAAATTTAAAGAAAATAAACAAAAAGAAAACAGTTCTGAATGAGTATATTGGTGTCTCAATCAAGGTATATCAGATTGTCAGAATAACCTAACAAAGATATCTTCTCAGAATATGTACAGCGTTTTTTGTTGTTGTTTTTTTTCCCTGGTGCCCCCACCCTCTCTCAGTTTCCCATCTCCCTGGTCACTATCCTCTGACTCAGACTGCATGTGTATGAAGTGTTTTAGTATCTTATTATAATTCCAGAAAACTGTAATGCAAGAAAATGTTTATGGATTCTTTTTAACCCTTGTATTGCCATGCCCACTTCTAATTTCCAGCCAATCAGATTACTTGATCTGTTTTTTTTTTTTTTATAGAAATTCACATGTTTAATGACAAACAGTGCAGATCCAGATCAGTTGGCTTCTTCAGAAGCCAACTGATCTGGATCTACACTGTTTGCAAAGACAGGGCATGTCATGTTCAGCAAGAGAAGGGTTAAGATTCCAAATACCTTGATTGTGAAGTGCCCAGGTGGCTGAGTGGTTAGCACTCCTGACTTCGGATCATGAGGTCCCGGGTTCGAATCCTGCTGAAGAAGGAATTCAGCTCATGACTGTATGGCGCTTCATTGGACAGAGCCTTTCCTTGTCACCACTGCGTCATCTCGATATGACTTAAATAATGTTGAAAGGGATGTAAAACACCAAATCATCATCATCATCAATACCTTGATTGAAACAAAAATTATCTTTGGAACTGTTATCTTGTAAAATTAACTCTGGACTCTGGGTTTTCATTCTATAATGCAGCATTAAACAAGAAGGATTGACCAATGAAAATACAGTTTATAAATTAAGATGCCATGCCCACTTCTAGTTTTCAGCCAATCAGATTACTTGATTCGAATTGTTAATATAAATTCATACACTTAATGGCAAACAGTGCAGATCCAGATCAGTTGGCTTCTACAGAAGCCAACTGATCTGGATCTACACTGTTTGCAAAAGCAGGATGGTATATCTGGGTTCAGCAGGACAAGGGTTAATTAAAGACGGCGCATTGGGCAAATTCAGCAGATGACAAATTGTTGATATTTTTCCAGAAAATAGGCTTTGACATTTCATGCAAATTTTCTCCTTGAAAATAGGCTTTGATGTTTCATGCAAATTGCCTCCTTGAAGGAAATGTCAAAGCCTATTTTCAGGGTAAAATAAGAAAAATGTTGCAGAATTTCTGCTGAAATTTTTTGCCCGGCCAGCATGGATGCTAAGCATTAATAAAGTTGGTGGACCATATATTATATATGTTCCTCTAGTTCATTATTGACAAGCAGAAATAATGAAATTGAATACCTTAAAAAAAAAAGTTATGAACTTTTCAATATACCCAGTACTCCTTTTTATAAGAGGGTTGTTCAATAATAGCCAGTCAGGTAAGTCAGTAATATCTTATTTGTGTAAGTGAAATCTTGCAATAATGTAGTAGGGTAGTAGGGAAATATAAATACACCACAACTTCTTTATAATACTGTTGCTGAGATACAAAGCAAAAACCATTTTAGCTAATCAGTCTTGTTGTATCCAAACAAAATATGTATAGATTATATAGAAAAATAACCATAAATGGCATGCAAATTTCCGTCCGTCGCTTTGTCCATCCGTCAACATTTAACCTGGGTGTCTTGTGAGCGCAACTCCTCTTACAGTTTTGTTCCAATCGTTTTGAAACTTTGCTTGCGTTTTCTTCATGGTATGAGGATGTGCATGTGTTTTGGATATAATTGTTAGATCATTTTTTGTCACTTTTTCCACATTGTGAACTTGGGTCATTTTTTCACCCAGAATATATAGACAGTGGGTACCTCTTGTGGGCGCAAGTCCTCTTACAGTTTTGTACTGATTGTTATGAAACTTTGCATGTGTTTTCTTCATGGAATGAGGATGTGCATGTGATTTGGATAATTGTTAGACATTTTTCTTCACTTTTTCCATATTGTGAACTTTATGTCATTTTTCACCCTTTATATTATAGACAGTGGGTTTCTCGTGAGCACAACACCTCATACAATTTTATACCAATCTTTTTGAAACTTTGCACATGTTTTCTCCATAGTCTGAAGATGTGCATGTTTTTGATATATAGACTGTGGGTACCTTGTGATTGCAACTCCTCATACAATTTTACACTGGTCTTTTTGAAACTTTGTGTGTTTTTTTCTCCAGGGTCAGCAGAAGTGCAGTGGTTTGGATGTAATTTTTAAATTTATTTTTGTCACTTTTTCCACTTTAACTTTGTCGTTTTCTTACCTCAGATTTTGTGAAAGTGTATAGATTGTGGGTATCTTTGAGCGCAACTTCTCATGCATCATATGAAAATGTGACTGTGCTTTTGATGAAAATCATATATTTTCTTCTACCTGAAATAAATATTTCTTTCTTTTGAGGAGCAGGTGCAACATCAACTTCACCAAAGTTCAATCTATATAAATCTATACATTTTTGTCTGGATACAACATTTTGGGGTTCCATCTTCATACCATCTTATATCCAAAATTGTGTTATAATGAAACATGATATAAAGAAGTGCCTGTTTAATGATAAATATATCTGGAGGAGAGGATAACTTGATATAAACTTTGATAAGGATGTGCATTTGTAAAACCAGAAATCTGTCCCCATTCATATACTTGGTCAAATCAAATAATAGACTAAGTTCATATTCTTAATCCTTGTCCTGCTGAATAAATTGCCATGCCCACTTCTAATTTTCAACCAATCAGATTACTTGATCTGGTTTGTTGATATATTTTCACATACTTCATGGCAAACAGTGCAGATCCAGATCAGTTGGCTTCTTTAGAAGCCAACAGATCTGGATCTACACTGTTTGCAAAGGCAGGATATATCCGGGCTCAGCAAGACAAGGTTTAAGATGTCAATCTTATACCGTTCATATTCTTAAGATGTCAATCTTATACCCATGGCCAATATGATATATGCATTCTCTTTTTTCCAATGAGACATTATAAGTGAGACTACAGCTTTATACACAGCAACAATATTTTAAGTATTTCATATCAGTTTTCCAAGTGTTTAGGAATAGTTTGTGACTTTGATACTGTGTCCAAAGAGGAATTGAAGATTATAGTTTTCAATGGTATTTTAGTCATACAAATGTATAGAGGTGATGGAAGTGTGATACTGAAAGGCCCTGTGCAGTGAAGCACTGTTAACAGTCATGCACTGAATTTTATGCAAGTTGTCTCCTACAATTTGCAGAAAACTCATTTTTGTTTTTCTGTGAAAAATAATTAACTGTCTACTGAAATTTTTTCCAGCATGCAAAGTGTTAATTGACCAAACCACATCATTTATTATTTTGTGGATTTGCACAGTATCCCTATTGAACACGAAATTACATTACATGTGATATCTAGGATTAAGACTATAAACTCGAATTTTTGTCTTTTTGAAATTGAATTTTTGCAATAACTTTTTAGATATAAGTTTTTTATAACTTTGTCCATCCATCATAGCCTTGTGAGGGTATCTGTAGTAAGCCATGCTTATTGATTGTTTCTTATCTTTTCATTCTTCGTAAAGGTAAAACTTTCTAACAAATACTCATAGAATATATTATGAGCAAAAAATCATTTGTTATTGTCTGACATTAAAATTGAATGAATGATGTTTTACTGACAGTACTTTTTGACCTGCCCTCCTAGATATGTGAACAATACCTTTAATATCTCCATCTGACAAATAGGATTATTTTCGATTCATTGAATAGAAAAGACATAAAAGATAGGATGGAGAATTCAGGCACACTTTTTGTAGGTATCATGTCCCAAATCTCTGACCCAGCTTGTCAAACAAGTTTTGGATCAACATCCATCATTCTGTACATATGTACTTAAAAATCTTGCTTTGTAATATGAACCAAGTTGAGTAGAAAATGTACCATAACCCTTTCATACCTGTGTTTCTGAACTGGACTCTTCCATTCTTGAATTTGGACATGTCCACTGATGCAAAAAGGGGTTACAGTCTAAAATCAAAAACAGAATGGCACACAGTGTAGATCCTGATGAGCCATATCATATATGGATCTACACTGTTTGCACAAGTACA
Organism: Anodontia alba; assembly: GCA_964016985.1. Classification (NCBI taxonomy): domain Eukaryota; kingdom Metazoa; phylum Mollusca; class Bivalvia; order Lucinida; family Lucinidae; genus Anodontia; species Anodontia alba. The sequence goes on from OZ024832.1 coordinate 50,123,031, forward strand.
GTCAAACCTGTCTTGAAGAGCACATGTATTAAGCAATCACCTCTATTAAGAGGCCACATTTTGGATCCATTAAAAGTCAAATAAGTGATTAATTTACCTGTATACAGCAAGCACCTGACTTTTTACTCCTCCCTAAAATAGGTGCTTGCTTAACACACAGGTTGGACTGAATCAATTTTGGACTGCCTGGCTGAAAGGGTTAAACATGCACACACACCCAGCCCTTCTTCACACACACAGAGGCTGTCTATACTTATGTCATGTAGCCGATAACCTATATTGCACTTTTAACAATAATTCCATATAAGAGGGGTATCCAGATAGATATTGTTTTTTTTTTTTTTTTTTTAGTTTTATACAATACAAAACCATACATTATAGCCTTGTAAGAATACGTTGGAAGAGCCTTGATCTGCAGCCATGTTTTAACCCTAGTCCTGCTGAACCAGGATATGTCCTGCCTTTGAAATCAGTGTAGATCTGGATCTGCATTGTTTGCCACTAAGTATGAGAATTTATAGCAACAATCTGGATCAAGTAATCTGATTGGCTTAAAATTAGAAATGGGTGTGGCATCTTAATTTATTCAGCAAGACAAAGGTTAAAATCAGATTGTGCAACTGTGGAGAGTAATTTGGCTTGTAGCTGCTTACAGAGCATCCAAAGACATCTTTTTTTATAGTGTAGCTTATGGTTTTAAAGAAAAAAAATAATAGCTTTAGATGAAAAGTATATATATTTACATATTTTCTTATCTCTCGACAAAATATGTTGTAGGTACACATTAGAAGCAGTCCTCATCTGATGAGTACCCACAGCATACGTTTTCATGGAAAATAGAAAAAATGTAATTTTTGATTGAAAAGGAGCATTTTCTAGAGTCCTATATGGGAACTAAATCAGGGGCACAAACAGGGCCGCATTCTCTTTTTGTCACTTGTAACGTGTGCCATTGTTGTTGACTTTCGCTAGCAGGTGGTAATCCCTGACCATTATTTATTCATGTCCTCTGATAAGCTGAGGGTCAAAGGATTAACCCTTTTATTTGTGGGTTTCTGAAGTGGACTTTTCCATCTTTGACTTTGGTCAGAATCACTTTTCAAAATACTCGGGGTCTCATGAAGTCAAAAATCAAAACAATGTTTTTACAGTGTAGATCCTAATGAGAGGGCCTAATCTCATCAGGATCTACACTGTTTGCAAAAACTTTGTTTTGAACTGCAGGATTGAATGGAATAATATTTTTCTTAATAATATTTCACAATGAAAATGTGTGACTGGATAACATTAGAATCATCCAGCAACTGAAATTTGTTTTCTGACTGAAATAAGAAATGCCATATTCACCCTGTAATATCCTGACATCAACATGCTTAAATGAGCATGTTGGGTAAATAATTTAGTGGACAACATTTTTAAATATTTTTCTTACTGTTTCCATTTTTGATATTTCATGCAAATTGTCTTGGAGACAATTTGCATGAAATGTCAAAGCCTTTTTTCTGGGGAAAATAAGAAAACATTATCAGTTTGTCATCTGCTGTTCAACTTGAATTAGTCCAGAGAATGCTAAAGACTAACTCCTTACTATAGTTGTCCTAAAATTGAACTCCGTTTTTCTACCTATAATACCTAAAAATGGCAAACATTGTAGACCCAGGCTGAGTAACTTCTACCTGCTAACTTCTGAGTACCCGCAACATACATTTTCATGGAGAAATAATGATAAAAAAAAAAAAATATCCATACTTTGCACTTGATAAAAATGCCAAGACAAGGTGCTAGTATTATTAATATTTTTCTTATTTTCCAAGAAAGCATACAGGATGGCTACTCATTAGAAGCATCCTGCTGAAGGATTTGTAATGAGTGCCACAATATGTTTTCATGGAGAAATATGGTAAGAAAAATATTTATCTGGACATCTCGAGGGTTGAGCGCAAGACTATGGTAACTCAAACATATTTTTGAAACCCTTGTTTAGGGGCAAATTTGACCCCTTTGTAAACAATGCAAATTTAGGTGCCATTGCTCATACGAGCAATGGCACCTAAATTTTCATTGTTTACAGAAAGAAATGTTGTAATCTTCATTACGCCTTCATGGTGAGGAGATTGAGGAAAAACAACCATCTGACTTACGCTAGTCTTGCGCTCAACCCTCGATCTAGAACTATGTAGGTACCCCTTTTTACATGAAATGACTCAGTTGTCAGTTTATTATGGTGAACTATCCTGTGTTTGTAATTTCTTATCATAGCTTACCTCCGCCAGGTGTTAGGATGTAAGGTCAAACTCATATACCGTAATAACCCTAGATATTGGGACAGACAGGCTGAGCAAATAGTGTAGACCCAGATCAGATGCTGCAGAATGCAGCATCTGATCAAGGTCTACACTGTTTGCCTCTCATCCAGCAATTATTTTTAAACACATCAATATATTGTGGAACAGACTTTTACAAATTATAGGACCAGTATGGTAAGGAGTTAAGGTTTCCCAATATTTAGGATAAATATGGTAGGTTTACTATGTATACTGACATGGAAGAAACTGAACACTGAACAGCACGAAAACATACCTGTATAATTTTGACCCCCTTTAACCCCACTTTTATATAGTAAAACTGGGGTTTACAGGGGTATACATTATTTTTCTTATTTCTGCTAAAAAACAGATTGTTGGTACTCGTTAGAACTGCCTCGCTGAGGCAATACCTACAATCTAGAATTTTTATCTGAAAAACTTTCAGTTTTTGGTGGTGAAATATGCAATATATTTAGTAGGCCTGTTTTCATAATGAAATGCAATGTTTTCGTGACAGAAACCTGCTTCGAAGCAAATTTAGCTGTGCTACTGGGCAGGGCATCCAACAAACATGAAACCCTTAGATCCAACAGGCCAAATTGTAGCTAGATGGCATTCTGATTTTTTGTATTATTTTAAGCAAAAATAGAGCTTGGCATTTAATGTCAGTTGTCTGTCCAGCAGATGATTTACATGAAATATCAGGTCTTTTCTCTGAAAAATAATAAAAAGTAATTTAGAATATCATTTTCTGTGTCTGTGATTGGTGCTTAAAGGTTTAATATAAGAGACTTGGCCAGCAAATTTTCCATTACCCATTATATTATAAAAGGTGCAAAAACAATGTATTTTACTCCTGAAATGCTTCTCTTGATAAAACCCATAAATAGTATTTTTTTGACTTAAAACAATTCCCATACAAAAAAATACTGGGAGCTGCCTACTGTAGCTGCCTATAGGCAGCCTGTAGGAAGTGCAATAGGTTGCCTATAGTAAACATAGATTGTGGGTACTGTTAGAATCACCTTGTCAAGGAGGTTATAATGAGAATGCACAATCTATGTTCTGAGCAGAAATAAGAAAAATATCAGAAAACTTTATCTGAAAATTTTCATGTTTTGGTGGTAAAATTTTCAGTATATTTGAATAATCATGTTTTTGTAATGTTATCTGCATTGAATCTGTAAGTGAACAGCAAAGGCTCTGATCAGATGCACAACAATTGTTTTGTCACTTTGCTTGTCACGCCCAGTGATTATGCTCTGAAAGTGTGCACATACTCTGGCAGGCCGAGTGTTGTGGAAGAGCCAAAATCAGAAATTTAGTACAACCTATATTTTATTTCACCAGTGGATGTTTTGGCACTATGATTGTTAATGAGGCCCTCCCAGGTGGGTACCTGTTCCCTTGTTCACCTGAAAAAAAAATCGTATTTCCCTTGTTCCCCAAAATCAAAACCTTGATTTTCTATGTTCCCTTGCCTTATTTCCCCTATTCCCTTCAGTTTTAAACTTTTGTTCCCAAAACCCCTGTGAGGGCCTCATTAATGCTTAACATGCAGGGTAAAAATATCTGCAATGACAGTCTAAAATATTTTCTTTATTGTTTTGCAGAAAGTAGTCCTTGATATTTCATGCAAGTTGTCCTCAGGAAACAATTTGTATGTAATGTCAAAACCTATTATCGTAGAAAATAAGAAAAAAAAAATCATCAGTTTGTAATGTGGATATGCCTAGAGAGTGGCATAGCTCTAGATAAGAGGGGATATCAGGTAAGTATTTTTCTTATTTTTCTACAAAAACATATGTTGTGGGTACTCATTAGAAGCATCTCAGCAATATGATATGCTTCTTATGTGTACCCGTATATGTTTTATGGAGAAATAAGAAAAATATCAATATTTTGACATAGGTCTAGATAAGAGTATGTATCAGGTAAATATTTTTCTTATTTCTCCACAAAAACATATGTTGTAGGTACTCATTAGAAGTACCTCATCGAGGTGCTTCTAATTTGACCCACAACATATGCTTGGAGCTATGAAATGGTATAAGTTATCACAAGTTGCAAAGAATATTTGCCATGCATTTACTTGGTTCTCATATAATCTAACTAAATATTGACCAAACCTTTAAGCTCAGAGTTGACATTTAAATTTTAATCTATCAAAAATGTCAAAGAGTGAAAGTTTTAAACTGCAGTTTGTTTCTGAGCAGTAACAAGAACAAAGGTGCCTTATTCCAGGCTCCAGATAAAATGCATTATTTTGAATGAAAATGTAGGGATATTTTATATTTCTCCATGAAAACATGCCTTGTGGACTCTGTTTGGTATTTGCTTAACGCTCTTATTTAAGGCTAGGTATTTCTCGGATTCAGACAAGATATGTAATTTTGATCATTTTTGGCTTTTTTTTTTTTTTTTAAATTATTCTTTGGATGGGATGTCTCCAAGTTAAGTGTACCCACATTGTAAATTTTAGCGGCAAACTTAAAGAAAAACAAAACTGGACCTAAAAACATGTTTATCTATTTATATATAGAAACCAATTATTTTTCTTATTTCTCCTTGAAAACATTTGCTTTGAGTGCTCATTAAAAATGCCTCTATGAGGTGCTTCTAGAGTACCCACAACACACGTTTTTTTATGGAGAAATAAGGGAAAAGTCACATATTGTTGTCATTCAAAAAAAAAAACAACCTGCTTTGCAGTAGTTCCAATATGGGGGGGGGGGGGGGGGGGGGGGGGGGGGGGGTAGGGGGGGAATCCACATTTGCACTGGCACATGAAAAAGGGACATTATGTGGTTCTGGTTAGTGTTTCTTCAAATGCACATGTGCAGTCCCCTATTTGGGCTGCAGACAAGCATGTTAAATTGCCTGAAGCTTCCTCAAGGTCTTTACTACATAACTTCGAACAGCAAAGGCTCTGGCAAGATTGCGCTTATGTGCAGGCTTACCTGGTGAGCCTTAGCTGGTCCTCTTTATGGTAAGTACGCTTTTCTGACATGCTGGCTAATGGCGAAAGCAAAAATCCAAACCAGCTGCACATCAGTTCTGTCACCTCAAGGATCTTCAGTTTTGTTATAAACCTGCACATTCTAAAACAAAACTCCCTGTGTTGTTTGGTTAACCTGGTCCTGCTAAACTCGGATATATCCTGCCTTTGCAAACATTGTAGATCCAGATCAGTTGGCTTCTGAAGAAGCCAACTGATCTGGATCTGCACTGTTTGTCATTTAGTATGTAAATATCAACAACCTGGATCAAGTAATCTGATTGACTGAAAATTAGAAGTAGGCGTGGCATCTTAATTTATTCAGCATGACAAGGGTTGAATCGGAAGACAGGCTGTCTAAACTGTACTGAGGTGCCTAATCTGGGTCTTCTTGGTTTATAAACAGAAAATGTTTCAGAGCTTCATATGAGGAGTTATCAGGTAAATATTTTTCTTATTTCTCCTGGGGTGGTTGGGTGAGGCAAAAGTATCATGTATCTGGCTTACAGTTGGGCAAGGCCTGCTATCTTTGCAGCAGGTAAGGGTAGAGGGGGAATATTTTTATTTCTTCTGTTTCTTCACTGTCATTCATTTTCTTGCTGTCCTGGCCCTCTCTTTCATCTCCTCTACTATATCTCTTCTTCTAACTCTCTTCTCCCTTTCTTTGGGAGACAACACAAATTTATGACCCACAAGGGTTGTTCAACCCCAACACAATCAGTCAAAAATTCTTATTTTTTTATGTTTCCATGGAGAAATAAGGAAAATATCAATATTCTTTTGTTGAAAAAAAAATGCCTTATCTGGAGCTAGGCATTTAGTTTCCCTTAGCAGGTGATTATGGCAGAGATTTGCTGACGTCTCCAGGATTAAAGAGATGTGACATTATTTTTGTCTACCTTGAAATATTATCCTTGAGTGTTATAATAAAATGACTGAATGAAGTTTCGTCTTTATCATTGGGCATGGCGACCGTCCAGTTTTCTAATGGATAGACCAGAGATTATGAATGAGAGAGGTTCAAGCTGAACAGTGAGATTTAATTGTAGTGTGCCAAAAACGTTTATACGCAAATTTTCATAATGTGCTTTGCTTTTAGATGAGTTAACCCTAGTCCTGCTGACCCCGGATATGCCGGCTTTGCAAACAGTGTAGATCCAGATCAATTGGCTTCTGAGGAAGCCAACTGATCTAGACTACACTGTTTGCCATTCAGTATGTGAATTTATTTCAACAATCTGGATCAAGGAATCTGATTGGCTGACTGTTAGAAGTGGGTGCGGCATCTTAATTTATTCAGCATGACAAGTGTTAATATACCATTAACCCTATTTTTGGGACACTTGAACTCATTACCATATTTGTCCTAAAGTTTGAACAATTTAATTTTAAAACCTGTTGATGTGAATGGCAAACATTGTAGACACTGATCAGATGCCACATTTTGTGGCATTCTGATCTGGGTCTTCACTGTTTGCTCAGGCCTTCCTGTCTGCAGTACATTGTATTGTTATGGTACTGTTTAATCACAACTGCAGCAGATGACAATTTTTTTTTATTTTTTTTTTCTGCTTGGCAGACGATTCATATGAAATGTCAAGACTTGTTTTCTCTGTAAAATAAAAAAAAAATTTAGAATGTAGTCTGCTATAAATTTTGCTTGGTGCTTTAAGGCTTAAAGTCTTAGCCTTTAGCACTCAAGGGCCAATTCAGCAAATGACAAATTGGTATTGTTTTAAATGACACTTTCTTAGGTAAACATTGCACGCCCAGATAAATTCAAAATCTGCATTTTTGACCATTCATCCAGCAGTTTTTCAGACTTATCTCCATGTGTTTTTTTGTTTTTTTTTTGAGTTGGAGTTTTACTGCCCAGACAACACCGCTTAGGTCATGTTGAGCTGGTCAGTTAACCTACTCACACTTGTCCTGGGCAGGCTTAGCCCTCTAAGCAGTTAACCACTACTTTTGCACATACTTTTGCCAGTAACTGACAACTGCCCTTCTTGAACCAGCGAAAGGGGAAGAATGACTGTAGAAATAATTTCATGGTCAATCTCAAAGAAAGTTTTGTGGCCGAGCTGAGATTTGAACTTGTGACCACTGGGTCTGCAGTCCGATGTACGAGTACTATAGAACATGGCATCATCAAGTAGTAAAATGGTTTTGTTCAAACATTGAGAAAAATATGCTAAGGAGTAAAAGTGTCCTAATATTTGGTAAATACAGAATCTGAATGCATCCCATCTGAAATTACTGCCTTGCATAGCCTGTGATGTAAGCAAAAAACACAGTGTGCTTTGGAATTTGTTTCCTGACTTGTGTATTATGCACCGAGGCCAGGGATAGTGAGATTATACCCAAGGAAATTAGACTATCTTGACTTTTTTTTTTATCTAATTCCTTACCCATGTCCAGTTCTAATTTTGTGTCAAAATCCTATGGGTGGGTTTCAGATTTTTCACTTATTTTACCAAAGAATTTATACCTCATTTTAGATAATAAATCCCCTTCCTGTTTTCAGTGGTCTGTTAAATTCCCAAGGCTAGGAATGTTTTTGGCTGTCCAGTCTCCAGGGACTATCCCTGCCACCCCTAACCCCTCTGGTGAAAGCAATGATAGGTGCGTAAGCCTGATTTGTGTGTATGTATAATGCATAGCTTTCAGATCAGAAACTGAATATTTTGTGCTGAACTATGCAAGATTTTCTTAATATATGCAAAAGGCCTTACCTGTTACAGCATTTTTATAACCTTCAAAAAGTTTTTTTTTGTCATTGATTTGTTTGTCGCCTGACCTGGTAAGCAGAATATGTAACCTTTATTGATACAAATGATATAATAGATAAAAAGTACTTTGAAGACATAAAATATAGCTGAGCCTGGTCACACAAAAAGAGTACGTAAATCTTAAACCTTAAAGCATCAGCCACAAACCCACCAGACATTTTGATTATTTTTTTGCAGAGAAAATAAGGTTTGATATTTCATGTGAATCATCTGCTAGACAGATGATTCAAATGAAATGTCAAACCCTATTTTCTCTGAACTAAAAAATATTTTAGAATACTGTCTGCTGCTGCTGCGGTTGCGATTGGGGCCTATTTAAGAATGAAACTCCATCTAGAAGGTGAATATAAGGAGATGACAAGGGAACAAATTTTTCTCAGGAAACTGACCTTGACATTTGTGTGAAATATCTCATTTGGAGATGATTTACATGAAATGTTTAGGTCTGGTTTTTAGGAAATGATAAAACATATAGTGTGTAAATTGTTGTCTGTTAATGTTCTCTGAGTCGGCATTCAAAGTATAACCATATTCAAACTAAGTATTGGGACAGACAGGCCTGAGCAGAGCTTTGACATAGACCCAGCTCATACACTGCTGAATATGGCATCTGACCAGTGTTTTATTTAACGTTTAGCACTCTGGGTAAAATTTTCAGCAGACAATTTAAAATATTTTTTGTATTTTTCCCAGTAAACTGGATTTGGCATTTCATGCATATTGTCTCCAGTCTCCATTGGAGACAATTTGCATGAATCCTATTTTCTAGGGAAAAGTAAGAAAAACATTTTAAAATGTCATCTGCTGAATAAGTCAAGAGAGTGGTAAAGGTTAACCCGTTGTCCTGCTGAACCCTGATATACCCTGCCTTTGCAAACAGTGTAGATCCAGATCATTTGGCTTCTTCAGAAGCCAACTGATCTGGATCTGCACTGTTTGCCATGAAGTACATGTATGTGAATTTATATCAACAACCTGATTTAAGTAATCTGATTGGCTGATAATTAGAAATGGGTGTGGCACCTTAATTAATTCAGCAGGACAAGGGTTGATAAGATTTGTTTTCCACTCACCCAGAAGTTTTAGATAGCTCAGCCTGTAGTAAAAAAATGTTCAAATTTTAGGACAAATTTGGTAAGGACTTAAGATGTCCTAATACATAAGGTAAATACAGTAAAATCTATGAAAACACCAAAGGCACGGATCATTCTTAACCCTTGTCATGATGAATAAATTAAGCTGTCACACCCACTTCTAATTTTCAGCCAATCAGATTACTTGATCCAAGTCATACATACAAATTCAACTTCTTAATGACAAACAGTGCAGATCCTGGGGATCTGAAGAAGCCAACTGATCTGGATCTACACAGTTTGCAAAGGCAGGGTTAATACACATGCAGTCAGTTCAGGGTATTCTCTGTTCACCTTAAAGCATTTTGTAAGACCAAGTGGTCAGCCCTCCTGACTTCATTTCACTGGTTCATAAGGCCCTGTGTTTGAATTCTGCAAGAGGCAGAATTCAGACTAATTTACTCACTAGTATGGCACTTCAATTCATAACCTTTCATTATCACACTTAATTTATCTTTGCAATATGTATTTAACCCATCATAGTCTGGAAACCCCTAATTAGCAAACAATGCAGACCCAGATCAGACACTGCAGAATGCAGCATCTGATCAGGGTCTCCAGTGTTTGCAAACAGTTTAGCCATTTTTCTCTAGGAATATCTAACTCTCATAGCCGAATGTACCTAAAATTGATCAATCAATCAAATAGATTTTTAACGTAGCCAGGCAGCAGAGGCACATAGGGGCTACGACAGAAAATCTGGATTTCACTCGACTACTGGGTTGGTTAGAAACGGAAAAACGGTGCCTAGTTATAATTCATAATCCCAGACACAGACTGTGTGCATGTCCAGACATCGTGTGGTGTGCCTAGACCTCGTGTGTGAATAATAGTCCAGCCTGTAAGTTGCAGAATTTTGACAGTCAGCCGAAACATTTGAGCTTTTAATCTTGTACCTAATGCATGTCAATTCCGACTGCATAATGCATTAGGTACACAGCTCGAGTCGTTCGAAAGTTTCAAACACTAACCGTGGAAGGGAGATGGGTGTCCTCACCCAGAACACTGATCAGGTGTCCTCACCCAAGTTACCGAAAAAAGGATGTCCTCACCCATTTAACCAGAGGGGTATCCTCACCCAAGACTGTAGCAAGGTGCTACACTGTAGAACGTCCACACTCCTAATGGGTTGTTGCAGGCAGGCTCCAGGAAACCGAACCAGGATATGATGTTACTGTGGTTTTCCTGATGCAGCTGATCTCTTTTACGGTGGTGTAGAGGTCCTCATGGTAGTATTTCGATGTAGATCGTTTGATGAACAGCCAATTCTTCTTCCAGGGTGGATGAAGGAAGTAGACTGGAAGGTTGACATTTAGTTCATCTTCTTCTGTAGGGATTCTCTGTGCCTTGATAATTGCGACGTCTCCACCATATATAGCTTGTTGCTGACTACTTCCTGGAGTTCATTTTTCTCATGCAATGGGTGTTCTTCTCCGTGGTGGTCAAAACTGTACTTGAATGAGCTAGCTTTCTCCAGCAGCTGAAGACTTTGTTCTGGCCTTCTTCGGTGGTGGAGATTCGGGAGATGCTGGAGCTGGTCTTGTGATGGTCGCCGAAGCGGTGATGGAAGCAGTGTTCTATGTAGCGTGGTCTGATGATCTGTTGTGGCATCTGGTATAGAATCTTTATTGGCGGTGGTAGCGTCTCCTCTATCAGTGTTTGTTCTTGGCGTGGTGGTCTAGAAGCTGGAACGGCTTGCGAGGCCACTCACCAGCAGAGGGTGCAGGCTGCCTCCTGCTTTCAGCCCTCCTCTTGTCATAAGGCTTAGTCTGTAGAGCCTTATGGAAGGTTAGTTCTACCCAATTAAGGTCCTTCCCGTCGGACATCTTCCAAAGTGGAGTGCCGAGGAACTTGTACTAGCTCAGGGCCCTGAGGAGTACACTAGGCATAACAGACTTGGACATAGTTATTCGTTAGTTAATCTTTCTAGATGTTGACACTTCAGAGGTCGAAGGTCAGATGTGACCTAAAATTGAAATTGGACTTTCCAATATATAGTGTGGGGTAGTCAATTCAGTCTACAAAGGGTTAATAAACTGAAAATGACATGATAGGCCAAATCATCATCACTGTCATCATCTCTGTTTATGTCGAAGCTTCAGTTCTCTTGTGGAAGCTTCACCCATTTATACCTTAGTGTCTTATATAATGGGACATTGGTAAATAGTGTAGACTCAGATCAGACGCCGCAGAATGTGGTGTCTGATCAGTGTCTACATTGTTTCCATTCAGTATAACAATTTCTGTAAAACAAGGTAATGATAAAAAATAACCAGACATCCTTTTTTACTGAAAATGAACTGGTCCAAAGAGGTATGGTAGAAGAATCCACTCAGCATAAATGGGTTAAGTGAAAAGTCAAGGCTCCAGTCATACTGTGCAGAAATGCAGGCTGATCTAGGCCTTTTTCTGATATTGTTGTGATTGGCAATTTAAGGGTTAAGACCCTTTTTGCATGATGCAGCTAATTGACGAAGCACTTCTATAGACAAGTGGGTAATGATGTGAAAAATTGATTATACACTTAACCTTTAGTAGAAAATATTTAATGCTTAGCACTCTGGGTAAAAATTTCAGCAGAATGACATTTTGAAATATTTTCTTATTTTTCCCAGGAAACAGGATTTGACATTTCATGTGAGACAATTTGCATGAAATGTCAGATCGTTTTCAGGGAAAAATAAGAAAAATATCATCAATTTGTTGTCTGCTGAATTAGCTCAGATAGTGGTAAAGGCTAGAGTTTGGTAGTTCAGAAAACTTCATGAAAACCTATTCTTTTACAGGAATGTTATACATGTTTCATACTTGGGTTGAGGCATGCTGTTTGAGAATAAATTGTTTAGATTGTTTCTTAAAATATAATGCATTGCATAACTCCAGATAAGAGGTGTATCAGGTAATTTTTTTTTTTTTTTTCTTATTTCTGCATGAAAACATTTTGTGGGTACTCGTAAGAAGTGCCTGTAATCATGGCGACTTTTGAAAAGGAGTTTACTCTGTAAGGAAGGAATTTGCTCCCAAAAGAAGCAAAATCTTCCCTTTTAAAGTAGACCACTTTTCAGAAGGGAGACAAAACAATTTGGACAGAATTGCCTCGCCTTAAGTGTATCAGTACCTCTGTATACAGAAAGGCATGATTGAGACAAGATAAAATTTTGAAACTGCAGCCAGCCAGTAAAGGGAACGTATTATCATAGGCAACTTTTTTATTAACCTTTGTCCTACTGAATAAAGATGCCATGCCCATTTCTAATTTTTAGCCATTCAGACTACTTGATCAAGATTGTTGATATAAATTCACATACTTAATGGCAAACAATGCAGATCCAGATCAGTTGGCTTCTTCTACACTGTTTGCAAAGTCAGGGTATATCCGGGTTCAGCAGGACTAGGGTTAATCAAGGAATTCAGCAAATATACAAAATGCCAGTTTTTATAACCACCACATTGCCCGCTATATTAACCCTAAAGTATTGGGACAGACAGGCCTGAGCAGTGTAGATCCAGATCAGAATTAGTTGCAGAATGTTGTATCTGATCAGGCTCTACACTATTTTCTACTCATCCAATAGTTTTAAATATTGGTACACCTAATTGCTTTAAAAGTTGATCAGCTCAATTTTACTGCCTGTTGATGTATTTATTTGAAAGGAGCTGGAGCATGTTTCAGGCCAGTGCCATCATTGAAATTAGCTGAGGGACTTTTTTCATCCAAATAACATTGATATTTGTTTTGTATTTCTCCCTGAAGAAATGTTGTGGGTACTCATTAGAAGTGAGACACTACTAATGAGTACTCCCAACATACGTTTTTGTGTTGTTGTTTTTTTTTATGGAGAAATAAGGAAATAATTTATCTGGATATCCGCTTGTCTGGAACTGTACATTTGACTAAATTGAAAGAATAAATGAATGCACACAGCAATTTTTAAAAATTGTGAGTTGAAGACTGCCAAAATGAGTGGAGTTCTGTTGTTAATATCCATTTTCAGTCTTTCCCTTGTTCAGCTAGTACGTGCTCGGGTGAATAATTCAGACTCTTGTAAAGCTCCTGCTTTTCTTCTTATTGTTTATGGTGATAACTATTTGCATTTTAACCTTAGCACCTTGTAAGCAAATACAATAAATATATAATCATTTAATGAAATGTCAGGCACTCTTTTCCACATTGTGATAAAAACAAAGATACTTTAATATATCCGCTGCACGACAGACTTACGGACAACCATCAGCAAATAAAATTTGTTTAAACCAAATACAACAGCTACTGATTCCTTTTTATCTTTTTCTCAAAAATTAAGGTTCAGTTATCAGTATTTTAACCTGTATAAAGTAGCTGTTCTTTACCTGGCAAAGAATTCTATACATTAAAGCTTTTTCTTTATTATTCATAATCACTATTCATAGTACTTTCAGTATATAGCCACATATGGTGCAGGTCACACCATGCTAAAAGGGCCCTGAGGTATACATGAGCAGCAAAGATCCATATCAGCCTGTATATTTGCTCAGTCTGATCATGGCCATCACTGATCATGAAGAGGAAATCTGGATACTGTAAGAAAAGGGACTTTGTACAAGCTGATATGGGTCTCCAGGACTTTGCAGAGAGGCTATGGTCCCATCATCTGCGAAATAACCCAAGTAGAAAATGAGTTGAAACTTTATATTATGTAAATTTAACCACCTGCAGCTGTAAAAACATAACTTTTGTGTTTCAGTATAGTTTTTTAGCCAGCTATGAAATCTGGTGTGAGTTGAGCATGAAAAAAAGTTTTATAACCTTGGGACCTGGCTGTAGGGGCTATGGGAGTTAGAGCCCATCATTTCTTTGGCCAAAGCATATGAAAGAGAGGACCAAATCCTCTCCTTTTACTGTCTTAAAGCGTCCCCAAAAGGGTACCCCATTTATTGTTTGGTGAACAGTTTTAGATTATGGTCTGAGCTGGGCTCAAACCCATAACATAGCTACAGATAAAAGGGGGTATCCACATAATATTTTTCTTATTTCTCCATGAAAACGTATGTTGTGGGTTCTTCTAATGAGTACCCACAACATATGTTTTTGTGGAGAAATAAGAAAGATATCAGCATTTTTTGGATGAAAAAAGTGCCTATCTGTTGCTATGCACCACAGTCAATTGCTCTTATCACTTGGCTACAGTGCTACTCATGTAATAAACAGGTGATCAGGCCCTCTAAAGCAACATTCCTTGGCATCTGGTCTGGGTCCAGTTGTTCAGAGTATCGTTAGCTTAACCAGCTCTTTAATGACAATCTTGTTAAATGTTGTAGTTAAGTTATTTTCAAATACATTGATATTTTTGCTGCAAAAAATGTGAGAAGCTTTTGCAATGCAAAAGCTACTCTTTTTTTTTCAGCAAAAGATGTCTATGTATTTATCATATTTCAATAGAACTTTTAACGTCACATAAGCTAACAATTTCATTAAGTTTTGAACAACTGGGCCTTGGTCTACATTGTTTGCTCAGGCCTATCTACAAATACATTGGCTAAATGCTGTATGAAAAAGCAAGCCATGTTTTCAGGGAAAAATAAAAAAAAAATGTTTTAAAATGTTGTCAGTTTATATTTTAATTCGGTGAGCTAGGTGTCGCTGATAATATAGTGTGAATCAGCACAATAAACATTGCAGTTCAATGAATCAAATTGTTCCAATTATCAGTTAAATTATTAGTGATCAACTTTTTTGCCAGCTAGTGCAGAATTTTTTGCAGTCCAGATCATAATAATTTCTGCACAGGTAAACATTAAACACAAACATATCCCAGTCAGCATTTTACGTAAATCTATATCGGGCCGTTATCGGCCCGTCAGGGTAGCTGACGGGCCGATGACGGCCCGATGTAGATTTACGTAGAATGCTAGCTGGGATTTAAGCTTAGTATTGAGACAGATAGGCTTCAGCAAACAGTGTAGACCCAGATCAGATGCCACAGGGTGGTAGTATGGGGGCATAGCATTTCTTCTGTTTAGGTACTGTCATTTGCATTTTCGTTCATCCTCCTCTACTTCTTTCTTCTCCTCTGTTTGCCCTGGCCTTCTATCCATTTTCTTCCTTTCTCTGGGAGATTACCCAAAATGACTCCCAATGGTTTAATGTCATTAAACAAGAGCTCAAGCAGCATTTGCCATTCATCCAGCAACTCGTACACACATCAACAGGTAGTAGAATTGACTTTTTTATCAACCCATTGTAGTCGGGAGACCCGTAAAAGGGTATTTGGCAAACTGTGCAGACCCCGATCAGACGTGCAGAATGCAGCGTCTGATCAGGGTCTCCACTGTTTGCAAATAGTTTAGCCATTTTTCTCTAGGAATATGTAAATCTCATAGCCGGACTTACCTAAAATTGAAATTGGACTCTTCCAATATATAGTGTGGGAAAGTCTATTCAGTATACAATGGGTTAAATTTTGGATAAGTATGGTAAGGAGTTAGCATAGCTACAGATCTGATACAGAAGAGCTGGTATCTGCCTAAACATTTTCTTGTTTCTTAACCAAAACATATTGTGGGACTCATTAGAAGTGCCTCACTGAGGTGCTTCTAATGAGTACCCACAACATACGTTTTTGTCCAGAAATAAGAAAACTGTCAGTACTTTTGGGTTGAAAAATGCACCTTATCTGGAGCTATGAGTTAAAGTGTCAGAATATTTAGAACAAATACAGTATTTAGATTCAAATGAAACTAAAATCACCTGTATCTGAGTAAAGGTTGGAGTTACAGAAGTGAAAGACCTATTACCGGTACAACACCCCCGCTGAGAAAAATCAAACTATTCATAGCAGTTTTCAAAAACATAAAAACTGGTCTATGTCAATATTTCAATTTATTTGCACCAAAGGTGACAAAATCATGCAAGTTGTAATTAGTTTTGAGGGTAGTATTTTGTTGACTGTAAAGACATTTGAAGACATAGATGTTTAAATGTTCAGAAAAGGAACATAACTCTAGACAAAAGGGTACCCAGATGAATATCTTTCTGTTTTCTCCATGAAAACATATGTTGTGGGTATTCATTAGAAGTGCCTCACAGAGGCAGTTCTAATGAATACCCACAACATATGTTTTTGTGGAGAAATAAGAAATATATTGCAAGTTTTTGGTTGAAGAAGTTGTCTTATCCAGAGCAATGAAGAATATAGTTGTCTCCTCCCATGTTAGATAATTACGTTGAATTTTGATAACCCTGTTTTACTCGGGTTACTGTTGTCAGTATGTCTGCCTTCATTTACGCATGATCAAGTGAGAAGGTGCTTTGCACAAATGGAAACTGTATTTTACGTGGATATCTGCACATATTAATTTTTTCTTATTTCCTCTTTATGAAAATGTGTTCTGGTTACTGGGTAGCAATGCCTTGGCATTTATGAAAACGTGTTCTGGTTACTGGGTAGCAATGCCTTGGCATTCGAAATTACGTGCCTTGGTAAGTCCATCTAATGAACACCTGCAACATATGTTTTGATGGAGAAATGAAAAGTGAGCCAGCGCATGATAAAACCTACAGTTAGACTTGTGGGACCAGTGAAGACTCAGATCAGCCTGTGCATTTGCACAGTCTGATCAAAGTCTTTGCTGATTGCATGTGCCTTCTACAGCCTCTGGGCTATCCAAAGAGGGATAAACGACAACTCTTGCCATACTGGGTGGACGTACAGGCTGATCTCAGTATTTGCTGGTCACACGGTTATTATTGTAGGCTTGCTAAAATGTCAAACTTCTGGTTAAAAAATATGTTTTATCTAGAGCTATGAAATACTGATCAGAATCATTATAGATTATTTCCAATCAGATGATGATCACACATTAATTTTTAGGTAAACCTGTTGATGACTTTCTGTCTGCTTAACCATGGTCCTGCTGTACCTGGATATATCCTGCCTTTGCTTACAGTGTAGATCCAGATCATTTGGCTTCTAAGATAGACACTGTTTGCCATTCAATAAGTGAATTTGTATCAACAATCTGGATCAAGTAATCTGATTGGCTAAAAATTTGAAGTGGGTGTGGTATCTTAATTTAGTCAACATGGCAAGGATTAATGTTTATTTTGCTTTAAGTGCGAAAAGTGCACATGTAGTCACCAGCCATCTATAGGTTCAAATTCATTTGTCTGTCAAGCACATAAGATTGTAATGAATGTAACCAGATGAAAAGAGGAGTGTTGAGGGAGCGCAACAAGAGTAAAAGCAGAGCACAAGAACCATATTACCATATTCGACCTAATTACCACACATACTCCTATAAGCGGACAGTCAAGCAATTACGTAGTCTTCAGATTACAGCCAGTGTACTTTTTGTCTACCTGTTTATAAAAGCATCAGTATTTTGTGGGTACCCATTTCAATTGCATCAACAATTTGATGCAATTCAAATGAGTAACCCACAACATAAGCTTTTATAAAGAAATTCAAAAAAACAAACCCACAAAAATATTGCATAAGCATCATTAGATAAGTCCTTTGCAGATCTTTTTTCTTTTTTTTTTTTTTTTTTTTTGAAGTGTACCCTTAATATAGGTTGATACATAGTTTACTGAAATTTTTCCCAGTAATTTTGAAAAACCTGTGCATGGTGCAGTAATTAGGTCGAATACGGTAGTTTTCTTTACCATGAATAATAAAATGATATTACCTGGCCTATTTTACTTCATACCATAATAACCCTTAGTATCAGGATAATCAGGCCTGAGCAAACAATGTACCATATTTACCATATGTACTCGGACAGAAAGGCCTGAGCAAACAATCTAGACCCAGATGTGACACTGCAAATCAGCAGAATTCAATATCTCATCCGGCTATATCCTGTTTGCCACTCATCCAGCAATATTTAGACAAAACATTGGGTAGTAAATTGTATGTGTCCCAATATTTGCAGTAAATGCATTACCGTATTTACCATAAGTATTCAGACACCTCAACTCCTTACCATACTTGTTCTAAAATTTGAACAAGTGCAATTGACTACCCTATGTTGTGTCTACTGGATGAGTGGCAAAAAGTGTAGACCCTGATGAGATGCCACATTTTGTGGCATCTCAACTGGGTCTACACTGTTTGCTCAGGCCTGCCTGTCCGAATACATATGGTAAATACAGTGTCTCAAAATCAAATGAAACTTTTTTAACATATTGTAAATCTCATGTTTCTTCTGTTAGCCATATAAAAGTTTTCCAAATTTCATAACTTCATAATTCAGACCTCAGGTCCATTGTTAACCCTTGTCCTGCTGAATCCGGATATACCCTGCTTTGCAAACAGTGTAGAGCCAACTGATCTGGATCTGCACTGTTTGCCATTAAGTATGTGAATTTATAGCTACAATCTGGATCAAGTGATCTGATTGGCTGAAAATCAGAAGTGGGAGAGGCATCTTAATTTATTCAGCAGGACAAGGGTTAATATATATTTTAATGAATGAAATATGAATTTGAAAAAGACAAAATTAATACATTACACATTGTGACAAGCCCTTGCCTAAATAAAACTTAGGTTTAGCTACTGCATGTTGTTTTCTTGGTGTCAACACTGATGTACGCCAGGCTTTATTAAAATTTTACATTCATATTTTTTTCAAGTTTTTGTTAGGACAGGTTCTCCTCAGAAGACAAATGGATTTAGCTGATATATAGGCTGATGTTAGGTACTGGTCCCAGGTTCTGTACACTGCACCCCCACCCCTAAAATGGGGGCAACTTCTTTCCTTTTAAAAATAGCAGAAATTCTACCAAGTGTACCAGTCCTAGTCCCCTTAAGTGGCCTCTTAACAGAAGGTTGTCTCTCAATGGGAGACAACAGTCAGTTAATTGCCTGAGTACTCTCTAGAAACAACCAGGTCCAGTCATTTGGTTTTCTCTGGTTTTATCATTAACGTCTTCATCATCATCATCATCAATGGATTTTTGATTAACGTGCAGGTACAGGGGCAACATCCACATCAGTGGGCCCCCTTCCAGGTTGCTGGCTTGCTGCTCGAATGGCAGATCTCACACCAGATCTCCAGGTATGTCTATCATGAGGGTCCATAGCCAAGAGCTTCCATTCTCTGCAATCCTTCTCTGTCAGCTGCTTCCATGTTATCTTTAGCCTCCCAGGCCCATGTTTTCCATCAACCTGTAGGTCAAAGGCTGTCTTGACTTCACCATTGGAGCATTCCACATGTCCATACCAGCGGAGCCTTCTCTCCTTCAGAATAAGGTCCAGATCCTCAATGCCAAGCCGCGCAAGTAGCTCATTTTATCTGGTACTGTGACAATGTCTTGCGGCTTGACATTGCAGATCTGTCTGATCATTGCCCTTTCATTTACATATGTAGCTGCAGACGTTGGGGGTTTGGTTTTGTCAGTGGCCAAGTCTCACTGGCATGGAGCATTGCACTCTGCACACAAGAGCTGTACATGTGGCTATGTGTCTTGAAAGAGAGGTGGCAGGAAGAGAAAACTGGTAGCAGCTCCTTGAACTCCATTAAATATAATTTCCGGTTCCTTGAGAAATTATATTTAATTATGATCATGTACATGTACCTATAAAGCTTCCAAAATGTTGAAAAGAAACATTTTCTGTGCAATAAAATATATAATGTTAATAAATCTTTTGTGTGGATGTTGCAAATTTTAAAGTTAAAAATCATTCAAATTCCACTGGGGACCTATGAAAAAATCAGAGTATTCCTATTAGAAGTACCTAGTTAGTATTTGGTCTACCTTGCACATTATCTGGTAAGGGAGATAATAGAAAAAGTTACTGCTATCTCCCAATGAGTTGGTCTTTAACCCATTGTAGTCGGGAGACCCGTAAAAGGGTAATTGGCAAACAGTGCAGACCCAGATCAGACACCGCAGAATGTGGTGTCTGATCAGGGTCTACTCTGTTTGCAAATAATTTAACCATTTTTCTCTAGGAATATATAAATCTCATAGCTGGACATACCTAAAATTGAAATTGGACACTTCCAATATATAGTGTGGGTGAGTCTATTCAGTCTACAATGGGTTAAGACTGGTTTGAAGTGTTTATCTGAATATCCTTCTTAGCTAGAGTTTTGAATACTCATTTATGATATACAAGATTTGGTTGAAATCAGATGATTTGCCTTTGAGATTATGAATGTTCTACTGTTTCATTCATAATTTGATTTGAAGATTTGCACAGAACAGGGTAATAGAGTGTGAAAAGTCTTTGCTATCTATTTGCTAAAGATTGCGGTATTATTATCATTGGATCAAGAAATGACACACGCAAAAACTGAATATAGGCACTAGATAAAATTAGTATCCACACTACAGAAATGTGACAGTAAAATAATTTTGTGTATACTTATACACAATTGAAGACAGTATGCATGCATGAAATGTCTTATACTGTTTTCTGGGGAAAAGTAAGAAAAATATCATCATTTTGTCATCTGCTGAATAAGCCCAGAGAGTGGTAAAGGTTAAACTGCATCAATGGCTCCAACATCTTTGGGATCATGGAAATGTGTTCCAGACAAGGGTATGCTGAGCCTCTGAGGGTCAATCATAGTGCCAGGTCTGGAGGCAAATGGTGATGATTTAGGGATGTGTTTTTGATCTTCTATAAAATTATGATAGGCAATTCTAATGAGTATATCTAAATACCGTATTCGACCTAATTACCGCACATACCCCTATAAGCACACAGTCAAGCAATTCCAAAGTCTTCAGAATTTACAGGCAGTGTAATTTTATCTACTTCTTTATAAAGGCATATGTTGTGGGTACCCATTTGAATTGCATCAACTTGTTGATGCAATTCAAATGAGTACCCACAATATATGCTTTTATAAAGAAAATCGGAAAAAAAGAAACATACAAAAACATCGCATAAGCATCATTTGATAAGTCCTTTGCACTTTTTTTTTTTTTTCAAGTGTACCTCGTACATATTTTACCACAAGTTTTCAAGCATTTTTGAAAAACCTAAGTGCACAGTGCGGTAATTAGGTCGAATATGGTATTTGCTTTCTTGAGGTATCTGAAGAATTTCCTAGGGACCCAAAAAACCAGTCGGGTCATCAATGTTCAGTTCATTGAAGAACTTTTACTGTCTATGAGAGGAACACTTTATATGAGGCTGACAAGTTTTCAGTAAATGAGCCATTGAAGTTTAAAGGATTATACTTGAAAATTTTATTTGCTTGTTGAAGTATACAAGTTTTTGCTAATCTACCATACCAGCATATAATCATATTTCCTTTTTGAGAGTCAACAATGGTTTAAAACAATACATCCAGATAAGTTTTCAGCTGAAATGGCCTGTCATAAATTTTTTCAAAATTGACACCTCTTGTGATCCAAAACCCATTGATAACAGTGGCAGGTAACTTGATACTTCAAAATCAAGTCACTGATATCCACACTAATAATCCCTCAATGAGATCAATAGTTTTTGACACAAGCCAACTTAGAAAGAAAAGACGGAATTCGTCAGTATTCTTGTATTATTATATAGTCGAACTCCAAGGGCTCTAACATCTTTACAAAAACATGCCGATTCAAATCTAAAGAAAATTTCACCTCCAAAAACGGAAAAATTTTCAGATAAAAATTCTGGTATTTTTCATATTTCTGTGGTGAGGCGGTTGTAATGAGTATCCTCAATCTATGTTTTTGAGCAGAAATAAGAAAAATAATGTATACCTCTGTAAATCCCAGTTTTACTATATAAAAGTGGGGTTTAAGAGGGTCAGAATTATATAGGCATGTTTTCATGATGATGGAAATTTGTTTTAAATGCGTGGGTATTCGAGCCACAGAGGGTTTAACATAGCGCCAAGTCAAGAAGTCAAGGAGATAATTTAAGGAATTTTTTTTTCAAATGTCTACAATTTTGGTGTGTTGAGTGTACTCAATTGCCTTGATGAGGCAATTCTAATTACATACAACATACTTTTTCATGATGAAATAACAAAATTTCCCTAAAATATTCCAAAATATTTGTTGCTTTACTGTTGGAAGAATTTCCTAGGGACTCAAAAACGAGTTTGACTCAGCCACGGTAATGGAGTCATCATAGCTATGTGTTCAATGTCACTGAAGTTTTACTGTGATCAGCATAGGTTCAGTTCACCCTTTAAATGCCAAGAAAATCTGCATCTGAAAATGTCATCTGTTTATGTCGTCTGCTGAGTATTCTTGCAAACTTTTCAAACCTATATTTGCATACAGGCAAACAGTGTGGATCCAGATCAGACTGCTCCTAGAGAAGCAGTCTGATCTGGGTCCACACTGTTTGCAAAAATGACTTTTAAAATCACAAGCAGATGACATTTAAGCAGACGACAATTGTTGTGATTGGCAGTTTAAGTGTTAAAATAAATATTTTATAGAAGAATTAGATACCATAATTACACAAAGTTTTCAGATAGACAGAACTGAGCAACCAGTATAGAGTCATACCAAAGACTTTAAAAATGATACTAGCTTCACTTTCACTTGGCACTCAGCAAAGAAAGCAGAGCTAGAACTGGTCAGCCCAGTATCAGTGGAATATCATGTCATTTGTGTGGGGCATTATAATTCATTGAGACAGTACCCTAAAAAGGAGTACTGAGCTCCCTGCCGCATCCAGACACTAAGTAAAATTGTTGCAGATGTCATTCCATTTTTTTTTCTATTATTTTTGCAATTAAGAAATTCAGACTTTGCATTTCATGTGATTCACATGAAGTTTCAAGCCATTTTTTTTTTCTTGAAAAAATAAAAATAATAATAATAATGATACACTGGATCCTCTTTATAAGATGGTTGAAATGTGGACCCGAAAATTGTTGTATCCAAACAAAAATGTATAGATTATATAGAAAAATGACCATTCAAGATCACTTTTCTATATAATCTAGACATTTTTGTACTGATATAGCATGGTTGTTTAGCTAACACAGTTTTCAGTTTGGATCCAAGCAGTCGTGTTATAAAGAGGTTATGGTGTAATTTAGTAATCTAAAGCTGTGACTTGCACTTGAAGGGCAAATATGAAATCTAATAATAAAACCAGGCAGACTAAGACCCTGACAAGACTTTATGGATATGCAGCTGATCTGGACCTTGTATAAACCCAGTCAGCATTGTACGTAAATCTATATCGGGCCGTCATCGGCCCGTCAGGGTAGCTGACGTGCCGATGACGGCCCGATGTAGATTTACGTAGAATGCTAGCTGGGAAGGAGGTTTTCTCTTTATGACATGCATTTATGAATGAGTTACATTTGGCCGGTTTCCAGTGACCTTCAGGGGCTGATAATTTAACCCTTAAAGTGCAAAGCACAATTGTAGCAGACAATTAACATTTAATTTTTTTTTATTATTTTTCAGAGAAAATAAGACTAATGGCATTTCAAGTAAACTGTCTACCTAGCAGAAGATTCACATGAAACACCAAGTAATATTTTCACTGAAAAATTGTTTAAATAATAATAATGATAAAAGAAATAGATCATTATAAAATTTTTTGACAGAAAATGTTAACCCTGGTCCTGCTGGACCTGGATATGCCCCACTTTTGCAAACAGTTTAGATCCAGATCAGTTGCAGAAGCCAACTGATCTGCAGATGCCAACTGATCTGGATCTACACTGTTTGCCCTTTAGTATGTGAAATTGTATCAACAACCTGGGTCAAGTAATCTGATTGACTGACAATTAGATGTGGGCATGGCATTTTAATTTATTCAGCATGACAAGGGTAAATAAATGGAAGATTTTTTTTTTTTTTCCACTGCTTGACAGCTTTCTCAATTATTTCAGAATTATTGTTAAACAAATAATAAAATGAAGAAATTGTAGAGAAAAAAATGAAGAAAGAAAAATAGACAAATAAAGCATTTTGACAAAATGCAATATTTTTGCAATTTAACAGTATTTATGACTGAACATCAGTTCTAAATGACCAAAATACTGTTGTAATGGGCCATGAAGTAGCCTAGCTCATTCAACCATCCATCATGAGACCTGGGGTGATTGATGGCTCTCATTTATTGCCCAAGTCACCTCCCACAGAGACCCACAGGCACCACACTGTATATTCTATAATTAACCTAGGCTTTGCATGTTGGGTAAAAATTTCAGCAGATGACATTTTGAAAAAATTTTTTTTTTTCCTATTTTTCCCAGCTAATAGATTTTGACTTATCATATAAATTGTCTCATTAGGAGACAATTTATATGAAATGCCAAACCCTGTTTTCTGGGAAAAATATGAAAAGTATTAACAATTTGTCATCTGCTGAATTTGATCAAATTTGTCCACAAAGAAGGTTAATATTCTGATACCATAGTTCTTTACCATACTTTTTGTAAAATTTGGCCATGTCCCTTCTGAATACCTGGGCCCAGTTGTTCAAGGCATGGTTAGCTTAACAAGCTCATTTATGGTCAAAATGTTAACTGTTCTAGTAAATACAATATCTAATTCACAGGTATTTTTGCTGAAAAAAATGTGAGTAGCATTTGCAAATGCAAAAGCTACTCACATTTTTTTTCAGTGAAAAGACTAAGTAGCATATATGCCAATTATTTACTGATCAAAGATTTAACGATATGTTAACTAACGACATGGTTATTTTTGAACAACTGGGCCCTGGTCATGTGTCAAAAAATTTCTGGCTGAATGGCAAACAGTGCAGATTCTGATCAAACTGCTAGGTAACCTTTACCAGACTCTGGGCTATAATAGCAGACGTCAGTTTGATGATAGTTTTTTCTTATTTTTTCCCAGTTTTAGGCTTTAACTTTTCATGCAAATTGTCTCCTTAGGAGACACTTTGCATGAAAAGTCAAAGCCTATTTTGAGGAAAAGATAAGAAAAACACTTCAAAATGTTGTCTGCTGAAATTTTTACCCAGCATGCTTAGGGTTAACATAAATATGGTGCATGCCTATGGCAGCATGTTAATCATTTTATGAAAAAAAGGCCAAAATAGATTAAATTATAATATTTCATATAATTCATAAATTGACCTGTGTCACACGAAAAAGTACCTTTGCACACACATGAAAAAGATCATGTGAATAACAAAGGCCTAGACCAACTTGCATATCCACTTGTGTTCTAATCTGCAAGGCCATCAGTTTTTGCAGGAATGTTCCGCAGTACAGGGATTTCCTTCAAGTTAACAGTGAAGGACTGGATCAGATGTCTGACCTGATGTTCACATAATGTGGGCTATGGCCCCCTTCTGTTTCATACGGCTCATCAGTTATTATAGATATCTTTCTGTTAGAGGGTCATTGCTGTTTGGTGATCTATCATTTGAATTGTATCATGAGAAAACTCACCTTATGACATATGTATACACTTCATCAAAAGTTAAGGGGAATCATTATGAGCTCCAGACAAGAGGGGGTATTCACAGTTAATGTTCATTATCTCAAAGTCTAAGGGAATTACTTCGAGATATGAGATATCCATACCTCGACATATCAGATTTGCAAATTGAGGAAAAAATTAATCGAACAGGCACATTTCACAAATGAATATGTAATTTGACCCCTGTAGATAGAGATATATTGAAAATATGGTGGAAAAGAGAAGAAAACTCTTTTCCACTATATTTTGTTATCTGTTATTAGATTTGCATGTTAAAACAGGCACCATATTTTCACTTGAGATAAGTGGTTATTCGAGTTAAGCAGAGTTGAGATAACGAGAGGCGATCCACTGTCTTTCACTAATTTCTGCACGAAAACATGTTGTGGGTACTCATTAGAATTGCCTAATTTTCTTATTTCTTCCTGAAAACATATGTTGTTGTACTCATTAGAAGTGCCTAATGCCAGGGCATTTCTAATGAGTTTTCACAACATTATTCAGAAGTACAGTCAAACCTCGCTATCTCGAACTCGCTTATTTTGAATTACCGCTTATCTCAAAGTGAAAATCTGATCCCTGTTTTAACATGCAACTATGACAACGGGTAACAAAATAATGTGGAAAAGAGGAGAAATTGCTCCTAAGGAGCAATTTCTCCTCTTTTTCACATTATTTTATATATATATTTCTAACTTCAGGAGTCAAATTACATATCATTTGTTAAATGTGGTTGTTCAATTTGTTGTTTTCCTCACTCTCTCAACTCTGATATGTCGAGGTATGGATATCTCGAAGTGTTTAAGTGAGTCCCTTTGAATTCGAGATAACGAGAGTCGACTGTAATAAAAATATCAGTAGTTTTTGGGTGAAAAAAAGTGCCTTATCTCGAGCTATGGGGAATGGATACACAGTCAAGGGACACAACTCGATCTGTTAAAATTTGTTTTGTCCTCTTCTGAAAAGGATCTGCTCTGAAAAGGGTGACACCCCTTTGGAGAACATTCTTTCCTTTTAGTAGAACCTTTTTCAGAAGGGGATTGGTGTACAGGAAAGGAAATGGAAAGTCACAAAAATTATCTCCATTGGTGGAAAATAGCTCAAGCATATTCTGGTAATGACTCAGTGTCCCAGTTTTTATGGTAAATATGACAATTTTCCATTTTCATAATCTGCTGACACATCAAAATCCAATGTCATATTCAGATTGAAATATATCAAGCCATTATAAAATGACCTACCGTATTCGACCTAATTACCGCACTGTGCGCTTAGGTTTTTCAAAATTACTGGAAAAAACGTGTAGTAAAAATATCCACCTAATTAGGGCACACTTTGAAGAAAGATCAGCAGAGGACTTCATAAGGAGCTGCCTATGCACTGTTATTTTCTGATTTTCTTTATGAAAGCATATGTTGTGGGTACTCATTTGAATTGCCTCGACTTGTCGAGGCATTTCAAACGAGTACCCACAAAATATGCTTTTATAAAGAAGTTGATAAAAGTACATTAAGACTACTAAATTGCCTTACTGTGCGCTTATAGGAGCATGTGCGGTAATTAGGTCGAATACGGTATTTGCAACCATATTTGAGAGTGCAGGCCCTTCTATTTATTTTATGTGCAGTGTGCATTATGAAATACAAGAAGACAGAAATATCAAGCCATTAAATTCTCCTTTCAGCTTAGCTGCAGATAAGAGTATTTTTCCTATTTTCATATGAAAATGAGTACCCATGGCCACTACATATGTTTTTATGGAGAAATTAGAAAAATACCAATACTGTTTTGGTTAGAAATACATGTCTTATCTGCAGCTATACTTGAGAGCACAGCTGCTAAATGTGCATTGCTGAACCCGGATATGCCCTGCCTTTGCAACCAGTGCAGATCCATATCAGGTGGCTTCTCTGCACTGTTTGCTATTCAAAATGTAAATTTGTATCAACAGCCTGGATCAAGAAATCTGATTGGCTGACAGTAAGAAGTGGGCCTGGCATCTTAATTTATTCGGCATGACAAGGGTTAACACTGTGACACTGAATGAAATGAAAATGGTGCTTAACTTTTGCTATGGAGTATAGAAGATTTTCATAAGTCTGATTTTGCATTACAAAAAGGTGTCCAGGAGTGAAAAATATATATTTATTATTTCTCCACCAAAAATGGGTGAACTCATTAGAATTCTAATGTGTACCATGTCATTTATGCTTTCAGGCAGAAATAAGAAAGCTGTCAATACCTTGTCTTATCTGGATCTGCCATAATTACTCTTAAGTATTCAGACAGACAGGCCGGAGCAATCAGTTTAGACCCAGATCAAATGCGGCATCTGATCAGGATAACATACAGTACATACAGTTTTGCTAATCAGCTTAGCAGTTTTTAGACACATCAACAGGTAGTAAACAGACCTGTGGAGTGTTACAGTGTCCCAATACACCACAACCTCTTTATAACACTATTGTTTGGGTCCCTAGCATAAACCGTGTTAGTTAAACAACCATGTTAAATCCAAACCAAAATGTATAGATTATATTGAAAAATGACCATTTATGGTCATTTTTCAATATAATCTATACAGTTTTGGGATCCATCTTTGAACCATGTTATATCCAAACCCGTGTTATAACGAACAGGCCTGTCTGTCTGAATACTTAAGAATACTTAATACTTATGCTAAGAAGTTGTAGTGTATTTAGAGTTAATATTGTATATGTGTCTGTTATTATTACCTCTACAGTATGCTCTTTCATTTTGCAAAGTTCAAAATTTAAATTTGTAGCTCTCTCTTATATATCCCGTTACAAAGATATATGTTGTTAAGGTACTTCTTGGGCCTGCCTCGGTGGCTCAGTTGGATGCGCCGTCCGACTGGAGACCAGGAGGTCGCGGGTTCAACCCCCGCCGAGGTCGGCAACATTCTTTCGTGGAGATTGATCATGAAATATTTTCTACGGTCATTCTCTCCCTTCTGCTGATTCAAGAAGGGCAGTTGTCAGTTTCTGGTGAAAGAATGTGCACAATACTGGTTAACCGCTTAGAGGACTAAACCTGCCCAGTAAACGTGTGGTTAGGTAAACTGACCGCGCTCGACATGTCACCCCATTGGTTTGACTGGGCCGTAAAACCTCAACACAAACAAAGGTACTTCTTGGAATTGCTTAGGTGATTGGAAAAATTGTCTTCTCTAAGTATATAGACCAAATACACATCACGAAAACATGCCTATATAATATTGACCCCCTTAAACCCCACTTTTATATAGTAAAACTGGGGTTTTCAGGGGTATACATTATTTTTCTTATTTCTGCTCAAAAACATAGATTGTGGTACTCATTAGAATTGCCTCACCGAGGCGGTTCTAACGAGTACCCACAATCTATGTTTTGAGCAGAAATAAGAAAAATATCGGAGTTTTTTACATGAAAATTTTCAGTTTTTGGAGGTGAAATTTTCATTGTATTCGAAAAAGGCATGTTTTCGTAATGATGTATTGGAATTGACAGATGCACATACTTGTTTCAGGGTATTCACTGTTTATATGTGTTATAAGATAGGTTTTGCCATGATACCTCTCATTTCATTTCCCCTAATTCTTAATGTTTTATTTATTCAGATAATTTACCTAAACTCTAATGTATAATTAATTTTGACTGTTATTACTTACTGACAGCAAAGTCATAATGCATCTGAAATGAGGTGAATTTTAATGAATGACCATTATTCTGTTCCATTCATAACTCCAGGAAAAGGGAGTATTCAGAAAGTAATTTTAGCTTAACCCTTACATTGCTAATTTTTCATTTGATCAGAGCCTTTTGCAGGGTACCCTTACCTGAGAAGCCTTAATTTCCTTTGTTTTTTAGCAATTTTACTCTGACTTTCACATGTAGTACCTGTATTTTTTGCAGTTTGCATCATATTAACAAGTCTATGTGATTAAGACCCTGATAAATCCCACTTTATATAGGAAGGAGAGGTGTTTGCTGGGGTATACATTATTTTCTAGTTTATGCTCCGGACTTGGAGTGTAGCTGCTTGTTAGAACTGCCTAAATGAGGTGGTTCTGATGGGACCTGCGGTCTGTGTTTGGGGTGGGGATGGGAGGAATATCACCATTTTCTATCTGAAAGTCTTCATTTTTTAATGCCATAATAATGTGACTGTTTTGCATAGACGTGGTGGTGTGATGCTTCTGCTTCCTTTTCATTGTTGCATTTGCTCACGTTTATACATGTCTGTTTATTACATGCCTTTGTTTGTCTGTTTGTATACTATGCTCTTACGCCACCTGCGTGTGGCCTGAGTTTATTTTCAATAAAGTTGTGTTCTGTTCTGTTCAGTACCTGTAGCTCAATAAACAAGCTGCCATATTTGTGGAT
Source organism: Anodontia alba (assembly GCA_964016985.1). NCBI lineage: Eukaryota > Metazoa > Mollusca > Bivalvia > Lucinida > Lucinidae > Anodontia > Anodontia alba. Next base: position 50,153,002 of record OZ024832.1, read on the forward strand.
ATACCATCATATCTCATGACCTCCACATAATAGGTGGTCGCGATAAACCGCATACTCAAAAAAAAACACAACAAAATTACAAGAGATCAGCACACCCTAATAGGTCATAAGAAGAGAATGAAAAAAAGAGACCAATTAGAAAATGGCCAAATTTGACTGATTTTGGAGATTAATTAATTTACTGATTTGCCTAGCCTGGCCCTCAGACCTGGCCCCACGCTATGAGTTTTACATTTCTAATCTACCAAAGGTAAAATCACTCCCCCTTGACTGTTTTTCTACACATATTATCTCCCTTGCCAGTCAGAAACTCATAACTCATCAGCCAAATCAGAGAGAAGTACATGGCAATAGGATTTTTGTAAAATATAAATAGTTTTTATGCGGATTCATATATCAGTTAGCCGGGAGCCAGATTGGCCTTGAATGCAGGCAAACCTACTGTATTTGACCTAATTACTACACTGTGCGCTTAGGTTTTTCAAAATTACTCGGAAAACTGTGGTTAAATATATATGTACCTTGACCTACTCCAAGAGTACAGTTACAAAAAAGAAAGGTCAGCAAAGGTCTCATCAAATGATGCTTATGCGATGTTTTTGTAGTCTTTTTTCTGATTTTTTTTATAAAAGCATATGTTGTGGGTACTCATTTGAATTGCATCGACAAGTCTATGCAGTTCAAATGGGTACCCACAACATATGCTTATTATAAAGAAGTAGACAAAAAGTAAATTGGCTGTAATCTGAAGACTTCAGAATTTCTTGACCCTGCGCTTATAGGAGTATGTGAGGTAATAAGGTTGAATACGATATGTTTGTTTGGAAGTGCATTCCCTTTTACTGTTAGAAAGGCTATGGCTGGTTTCTGGTGATAGTGGTGACAGTAGTTTAAATTGCTCTTCCTTTGTTGTGTAGGGTGTATTTTACCCCAATTCTCTGAATGTCATTATAAATGGGTCAAGAGAGACCATGACAGTGCAAGTTAAAAGGCCTTTTGATATACAATATGTCTGACAGACAGGTTCTTAAGAAGGTGTTAGTGTATTTTAGGCAAGTAGGGGGGTAGAAATTAATTCAGAAGTTGCTTTCTTCTGTTGTATTTAATACCCTTGAGGAAAAGATTCATAACTACTGCAGACAGAGCCTTCTGAAACTCTTTACCATATTTGACATAGAATTAACTTTTTTACTTGAAGTTTTCAGACAGACATGCCTGAGCAAACAGTGTAGACCCAGATCAGATGCTGCATACTGCAGCATCTGATCTGGGTCTACTCTGTTTTCCAGTCATCCAACAACTTTTAGACACATCAACAAATAGTCTGATGGACATGTTCCAGTTTTGGGACCAACATAGTAAGAAGTTGATGCTAGTCTTGCTGAACCCAGATTATATATATATATCCTGCCTTTGCAAACATTGTAGACCCAGATCAGTTCTGGACCTACACTGTTTGTCATTATGTGAATTTGTATCACAACCTGGATCAAGTAATCTGATTGGATGAAAATTAAAAGTGGGTGTGACATCTTAATTATTTCAGCATGGCAAGGTTAAATGATGTCTAAATAATTTTGGTTAAATAATTATGGTATGGCGGCATGTTCAGACAGATATTCACAAGATCATGTAGAACAGGGATGAAGAGAGAAGACCCACATCAGACTGTTCTTAAAGGAGAAATTTGATCCGGGGTTGCACTGTTTTCCTTTGAAATACATTTTCTTTATGCAAAACTTGTAGAGAATTATAGTGTTTGAATATCTTCGGTACTCAACTAGTATTCTACTTAAATCTTTATGGACCGTTATTGGCCCAATATGATTCTTGTCATGCAGATAACAGAGCAATATAGGTTTCAATAGAATGCTAGCTTGGTAGTTACTGTATTTGGAGTCCTTCACTTTATTGCCTGTTGGGGATGCTTATTTTTCACTAGTTATATTCTGGAACGTACTGCTGCCGGCAATGGGGTTTCTATTGTCTTAACAGTTGAATTAGCAGTCAGTGTTTTCATAGATTTTTAGCTCCCTTAAGTATGACAATGGTGAATGCTTTGAAAAATTAAGCGTCCTGTTTAGAGCTATGTAGGGCCTACTCTGTTTGCCATTTGGTACGTTTTAGACACATATATCAATAGCTTTAGATAAGGTGCTTTTTTTATTAAAAAAAAATGGATATTTTTCTTATTTCTCCACGAAAACATATGCCATGGGTAGTCGTTACAAGCTCCTTGCGGAGGTGCTTCTTCTCCACAACATATGATTTTGTAGTGAAATAACAAAAATATTTGCATGATCTAGAGATACAGAGATTTTTAATAGTAAAGACGATATATTTAGGATGAATATGGCACATATCGGCTTATGACAATGCAAAATTGATCCAAATTTGTTGACAGTGGCTATAAGGTTAAGTTTGCTAAATCTGAAGCTTTAAGTAAATGCCCCCCTGGCAGGTATCAGAATATTTACCCTAAGTATTTGGACAGACAGGCTTGAACAAACAGTGTATACCCAGATCAGATGCCACATTCTGTGGCATCTGATCTGGGTCTACACTGTTAGGCACTCTTCCAGCAGCTTTTAAACACATTAGCAGGTGTTAGAATTGCTTTGCTCACGTTTAGGAGAAGGGTGGTAAGAAGATAAAGACTGAATATTTAAGGGTAAATAAGGTAACTGTGTATTGCTATATTTGTCTAGCGGTGGGGTCTTTGTTTGAGACTGATGTCTCAGCTCCTAATATGAAAGGGATTATCGAATATCCAGAATTATGTCTCAATTGTTTTATTTCTTTTTTAGCTCACCTGAGCATGGAGTGCTCATGGTGAGCTATTGTGGTCAGTCAATGTCCGTCGTCCGCCGTGTGTCGTGCGTCGTCAACAATTGCTTTAAAAGCCTACTCCTCCTACACCCCTGGGCCAATTGACTTGATACTTGGTAGGAAGCATCGGGGTGACTTGTAGATCAAAAATAGCTAAAATCGTTCCGATCGGAAATCCAAGATGGCCGCCATCTTGAAAATCTGCCATCTTGAAAATCTATTTTTCGCTTCTTCTCCTGAATCGAAAGGCCAATTGACTCCAAACTTGCTAGGAAACATCAGGGTGACTTGTAGATCAAAAATAGCTAAAATTGTGCCTATCGGAAATCCAAGATGGCCGCCATGGCCGCCATCTTGAAAATCTATTTTTCGCATCTTCTCCTGAACAGAAAGGCCAATTGACTCCAAACTTGCTAAGAAGCATCAGGGTGACTTGTAGATCAGAAGTAGCTAAAATCGTGCCGATCTGAAATCCAAGATGGCCGCCATGGCCACCATCTTGAAAATCTATTTTTCGCTTCAATTTCTGAACCGAAAGGCCAATTGACTCCAAACTTGCTAGGAAGCATCAGGGTGACTTGTAGATCAAAAATAGCTAAAATCATGCCAATCGGAAATCCAAGATGGCCGTCATGGCAGCCATCTTGAAAATCTATTTTTTTGCTTCTTCTCCTGAACCGAAAGGCCAATTGACTCCAAACTTGCTAGGAAGCATCAGGGTGACTTGTAGATCAAAAATAGCTAAAATCGTGCCGATAGGAAATCCAAGATGGCCGCCATCTTGAAAATCTATTTTTCGCTTCTTCTCCTGAACCGAAAGGCCAATTGACTCCAAACTTGCTGGGAAGCATCAGTGTGACTTGTAGATCAAAAATAGCTAAATCGTGCCGATAGGCAGTCCAAGTTGGCCGTCATGGCAGCCATCTTGAAAATCTATTTTTCGCTTCTACTCCTAAACCCAAAAGCCTATTGACTCCAAACTTGGTAGGAAGCATTAAGGTGATTTATAGATCAAAAATAGCTAAAATTGTGCCTATCTGAAATCCAAGATGGCTGCCATGGCAGCCATCTTGAAAATCTATTTTTTCGCTTCTTCTCCTGAACCGAAAGGCAAGTTGACTCCAAACTTGCTAGGAAGCATCAGGGTGACTTATAGATCAAAAATAGCTAAAATCATGCCAAGGGATGGACGCCATGGCAGCCATCTTGAAAATCTATTTTTCGCTTCTTCTCCTGAACTGAAAGACCATTTGACTCGACACTTGGTAGGAAGCATTTGGGTGACTTGTAGATCAAAAATAGCTAAAATCATGCCGATCATAAATCCAAGATGGCCGCCATGGCGGTTATCTTGAAAATCTGTTTTTCGCTTCTTCTCCTAAACCCAAAAGTCAATTGACTCGAAACTTAGTAGGAAGCATTTGGGTGACTTGTAGATCAAAAATAGCTAAAATCATTCTGATGGCCACCATGACCGCGATCTTGAAAATCTATATTTAGCTTCTTCTCCTGCACCGAAAGGCCAGTTGACTCCAAACTTGGTAGGAGACATTGGGGTGACTTGTAGATCAAAAATAGCTTAAATCGTGCCAATCGGATATCCAAGATGGCGGCCATGGCAGCCATCTTGAAAATCTATTTTTTGCTTCTTCTCCTGAACCGAAAGACCAGTTGACTCGAAACTTGGTAGGAAGCATTGGGATGACTCGTAGATCAAAAATAGCTAAAATCGTGCCAATCGTAAATCCAAGCTGGCCACCATTTAGAGTTTGTTCAAATGATCGCGCTCCATTGACTGGCATGCCATATATATTTTCAAAATTAAGAACTGCTTAAATGATGATCTTTTCAATAGTTGCGATGACAGGATTGGAAAAATGTTGCATAACATCTGCATATCTGCAGTGGCTATGTCACTCAGGTGAGCGACCCGTGGCCAGTGGGCCTCTTGTTTTTTTGGGGTTTTTTTACACCAAAGCAAAAATGTATTTTGGTTTCTCATTTGGCCATATAGCCATATATTTCTAGCAGTGGGATCTGTTTGTGATTGATGTCTCGGGTCCTAATATTTAAAAGATTATTGAAAGTTAGAATGGTGTCTCAGTGTTTTTGTAGCTCACCTGAGCAAATGTTATTGTGATCACCCTCTGCCCATTGTCTGCTGCTGTCTGTTGCCTGCCGACAACAATTAGATTTTTAACAATCTAGTGGTCACAGTTTTGACCCAGTTTTAATGAAACTTGCTCAGAATGTTTGCCTCTATGAGATCTAGGTCAGGTTTGAAACTGGGTCACTTGGGATAAAAAAACTAGGTCACCTGGCCAAATCAAAGAAAACCTTGTTAACACCCTAGAATTCACATTTTTTTAAGTAATCATCATGAATTTTGCTCAGAATGTTTGTCCTGATGAGTTCTAGGTAGTTCAAAACTAGGTAACTTTAAAATGTAACCTTTATTTCATGGTCCAGTGACTTTGTTAGGTTTTTTCCGTTTAGGTCAGTTTCTCAGTAACCTTTGGTCCTACAACAGTGATACTTTTCACTTGCATACATCATAGCAGAACCTCTTGAATGCAGTCATCCATAATTGTCTCCTCCGTCAGAAGGCTATAACCACGCCCATGCGTAAATCCTTAGACAAACAATATCGTGATACATGTATTTGCCAATGAAATCTGCATTCGTACCTGTATTTATCAATGAAAAAGTACATAGGTAATATTGTTTGTCAAAGCAATAACATTAACCGTTAACTGGTAAGCTAGTTTGATTGGTCAGATTTTGGTGTCATTTACTGGTCAGGTGATTTCACGGAGGACTCAGTTGACTTGGACTAATATTTCATGGTCCATTGACTTTGTTAAGTTTTTCTGTTTAGATCACGGTTTCTCAGAATTAAAGATACTTGGTACATGCATACAGCCTTCATAACCTCTTGCTTGCAGTCATCCATATTTGACCTTGACCTATATTTCACAGTCCATTAGGTGTCCTATATTATCTTGGTTGTTTATGTAAGCATCATGAATCATGGTCAGAATGTTTGTCTTGATTTCTAAGTCAGGTTCTCTAAGGGCTATGATACTCAGATGAGCAATACAGGGCCATCATGTCTCTTCTTGTTGTTGTTTTCACACTTAAAGCAAAACTGTATTTTCATTCCTCACTGAATCTACTCAGCAACATGTTATGGGTATTACTACAGATATTTGAATTGTCTCTGTGATGCAGTTCTATAATGAATAACTGTAATAGGTTTTGCTGCAAACCAAAAGCAAATTCTCTGAAAAAATATTTAACTCTTTCCCTGAGTTAGTGGCGACTTTTGTCACTGCTGATAACCTTTGCAAACAGTTTGGACCCAGATCAGGCCCCAACAAAACGTCCGGCCTGATCTGGATATAAACTGTTTGGCACTCTGATGGTATTCTGACACTGATGGTATTCCTGAAAGATTTTTTGAAAAGGTTAATTTTAAAAAAATCCTCAGACGACAAAAAAGCATGCAAAATTAGTTAATACATAGCTCCAGATAAGAGATAGTATCCACATAATATTTTCTTATTTCTCCACAAAAATCTGTGTTGTGAGTACTCATCACAAGCACCTTGCCAAGGCTTTGCAGATGATTCATATGAAATGTCAAGTCTTATTTACTCTAAAAATTAAAAAAAAAATTCAAAATATTGTCTGCTGCAATTGTAATTGGGTTAATTTGTTTAACTGTTACCACTCTTTTGGCTAATTCAGCAAATGACAAATTGGTGATATTTTTCTTATTTATCCCAGAAAACAGGATCTAACATTTCATGCAAATTGTCTCCATTGGAGGCAGTTTGCATGAAATGTTAAATCCTGTTTCCTGGGGAAAATAAGAAAGTATTTCTAAATGTTGTCTGCTGAAAATTTTACGCAGAATGCTAAGCATTAATTCGTAACAATGGTGGCTTTGTTATAGTTGTTGTGTCAGGTTTATAGAAAATAATGACTTCTACATTTGCATGTCTTAAATGTCAGCATTTAGTTTGAATTGTTATTTTATCAGCTGTAATTTAATTTAAATGTAAAGTAATAAAACGATTGCATTACATAGCTAATGATTTAGCATTTGTCTGCTACGAACAAAAATTAGCGACTGACATTTTGAATTGAATTATTTTTCAAAAACAGTAGTAGAAAATACATGTGCCTAGATCCATAAAACAATTGCTAATGTGTTTGCAGATCCAAGGCCAAATCCCACCTTGCCCACATAACTTCGTGGAAATTGACAATAACGAGATTTTCTCCAAACTTGGTGTGTGCATTAATTTTGTGGAGATCTGGTGTGGGATTTCTGATGGGCAAATTTTGTCAATTTTTGTCAGTTATCTGCCTGCAACACATTGGTATGTTTATTTCCGGATGATAAAGAATAAATCTCAGTGGTTTTTCACCAAATTTGGTGTATTGATATTTTGGAGATCCGGTTTGGGATTGTGTATGGGCAAATATTGTCAGTTTTTGACAGAGTTGTCTGCCCAAAACATGTCCACATTTTAGTTTCAGGACAATAACTTCAGTAAGTCTCAATGGATTTTCACCAAATATGATATGTGCATTGATATTGTGGGGATCTGGTTTGGGATTGGTCATTAGACAATTTCAGCAGATTTTGACAGAGTTGTATGCCTGCGACATGATACTGGCTGGGTATTATCATTTCACATTTTTTGGGGTTTTTTTTCTGAAAAAATAAAGCTTCACATTTCATTTGAATATAGTAGAGAGTTCTAATGAAATGTGAAGCCTTATTTTCTCAGAAAACATAATATGTTGTTTGCAACAATTTTGAAAGGTGCTTTGAACGCTTAGCACTCTGGGTAAAAATTTCAGCAGATGACATCCTCAGAAAATAGACGTTGACACTTCTTGCAAATTGTCTCCTAAAGAGGCAAAGTTTGCATGAAATTGCAAAGTCTTTTTTTAGGGGGGGAAAAATACCAAAAATATTTCAAAATGCTGTCTGCTTAAATTTTCACCCAGTGTGCAGAACCATAAGAGTCAAACACTCTGTTTATCTTGGACCCAGATTGAACATTTTGTCTTCATTCATAATAGTTATAATTCAAAAATTGGTATACTGATGTCGCCTCAAAAGATAGATCACTTGTGCCATCTCACATGAAAAGGGGTTTTAACCCTTAAAGCACTAAACAAAATTGTAGCAGATGGCATTCTAAATTTTTTCATTATTTTTTAGAGAAATTAAGACTTGGCATTTCATGCAATCATCTATGGCAGATAATTCATATGAAATGTAAAGCCTTATTTTCTCTGAAAAAAAAAAAAAAGAAACAAAAACAAAAATCAAAATGTCATCTGCTGCAGTTGTGATTAGTGCTTTAACTTTTATCACTCTCTAGGTTAATTCAGCAGACGACAAATTGGTGAATTGGAGACAATTTGCCTGAAATGTCAAATCCTGCTTTCTTGGAAAAATAAGATTTTTTTTTTTTCAAAATACTATATGCTGAAAATTTTACCTGCATATTAATCAAAAATCTGATGATGATGATGATGATGATGATGATGATGATGATGATGAGAGTGCTAAGTCTTTAGGGTTGCCCTTCTGCATTCTCGTGGTAAGTTCAGTAGATGACAGATTGACGATTTTTTTTCTTTACAGAATACTATTTGCATGAAATGTCAAATTTTATTTTCTGGGAAAAAACATAAGAAGTATATTTCAAAATGCCATCTGCTGAATTTTTTACCCAGCATGCTCAGTGTGGGGAATCCACGTGACCAAATGACTAGGTACACAGAGTTTGTTACTATTTTTAGCTACGCATAAGGTAGGATATTTTAGAATATCTCTATGCATACCAAATGGAATATGTTCAAAAAAGCGCAGAGTGCATGGAATATCAAGCTCTTTCTAGTGGTGTAAGCCCTATTCTGCAATCTGGTCTAATTCTCGAGAACAGTCGAAGAATGTTTTTGCTGTCAAACTGGGACACTGGGACAATGTACTTGAATTTTGAGGAAAAACATTCTCCAAATGTTCTTGAGAATCGGACCAGATTGCAGAATAGCCCTTACACCACCAGAAAGAGCTTGATTTTCCACGTAACTCTGCGCTTTATTTGAACAAATTCCATCAGATATAAATCGAGATATTCTAAAAAATCCTACCTGATGCGGCGCTAAAAATAGTAACAAACTCTGTGCACCCAGTCATTTGGTCATGTGGATTCCCCACACCGATGTTAAGTATTAACCTTTACCACTCTCTGGGCTTATTTAGCAGCTAATAAATTGATATTTTTCCTGTTGTTCCCAGAAAACAGGATTTGACATTGCAAATTATCTCTTTTGGAAACACCTTGCCTGAAATGTCGAAACCTGTTCTCTGGGGAAAATAAGAAAATTATTTCAATCTGTTGCCTGCAGAAAATTTTACCCAGCATGCTAAGAATGACTTGCAAATGTATACAGTCTGTGAAGGTTATTGTTGCTCACTCCAGCCTTGCATAACTCTCAGATAAAATGGTTGTCCAGATAAATATATTTTTCTTGTTTCTCCATGAAAACATATGTTGTGGGGGATAATTAGAAATGCCTGACCATATGTTGTGGGTACAGTAATCATTAGAAATTCCTCACTGAGGCTTTTCTAGTGAGTATCCACAACATATGTTTTCATTGAGAAATAAGAAAAAAATATCAATACTTTTCAGTTGGAAAAAAGTGCTATGACTTTCAATAATATTAACCCTTGTCCTGCTGAATAAAGATGCCACGCCCACTTCTGATTTTCAGATTACTTGATCCAGGTTTTTTTTATATAAATTCACATACTTTGTGGCAAACAGTGCAGATCCAGATCAGTTGGCTTCTGCAGAAGCCAACTGATCTGGATCTACACTGTTTGCAAAGGTAGGGTATATCTGGGTTCAGCAGGACCAGGGTTAATGAATTCTGTTAGGAAACAGTTAAAACCCTGATCAGACTATGGATGCACAGGCAGATCTGAGCCATTGCTGTTTATAAAATATACATTGATCTTCATAAATTTATTTTTATGGCATCCAGATTTATTTAGTTGTAAGCATAACCCCAAATATTAGGCACTTTTTTTTCAACCAAAAAATATGTTTTTCTTATTTCTCCATGAAAACATACATTGTGGGTTCTCATTAGAAGTTCCTCACGAAGGCACTTCTAGTGAGTAACTATAACATATGTTTCCTTAGAGAGATAAGAAAAATATTTACTTGATCATTATCCTCTCATTTCTTCAACTATGACTGACATTATGCCCCAGCAGTTAAAGATTTCTAATGAGGTAACCCACAACATATCTTTACATGGTAAAATAAGAAAAACATAGCTCTTGATAAGATGCTTTTTTCAATCCAAACATGTTTCTATTTTTCTTATTTTTACATGAAAACATATGTTGCGGGTACTCATTAGAAGCACCTCGGCAATGAGTACCCACAACATACGTTTTGTGGAGAAATAAGAAAAAAATATTTACTTGAGTTGATACCCCCTCATTTCTAGAACTATGACTCATTGTGCTCCATCAGTGAAACACTTCTAATGAGTACCCAGAACATATCTTTAACCCTTGTCTTGCTGAATAAATTAAGATGCCATACCCATTTCTAGTTTTCAGCCAATCAAATTACTTGATCCAAATTGTTGATATAAATTCGCATAATAGCAAACAGTGCAGATTCAGAAGCCAACTGAGCTGGATCTACACTGTTTGCAAAGGCAGGGTGTATCGGAGTTCAGCAGGACTAGGGTTAAGAAATATTTCTGTATTCTTTGGTTAGAAAAAAAAAAGGTCTTATTTAGGGCAAGGTATGCTTAGGTTGGTCTGTTTTCTGCCTTAGCTCCAGATAAAGCACTTTTTCCAAGTGAAAAGTACTGGTATTTTTCTTATTTCTCCACAAAAACATACATTGTGATGCTCATTAGAAGGACCTCAATGAGTACCCACAGCATAATTATATTTTCATGGAAAAAATAGGAAAAATATTATGTAGATACCCCCTCTTGTCTGGTGCTATGGTTTTCATTTGACAAATCATTTCTGATAATGATCTCACTGCATTCATATTTTACCTGTTTGTATACCAATTGTGGTAAAAAAAACATGTTTGAGAGAAATACGAGGGTGTCAAAGATGGTTTGAAATAGATATGTAAATATTATGTTTTGTACTAGTAGCTTATTTTTTTCCGTCTTGAATTAATTTGAACATTATTTTCCCTAGTATTCAGGTATTTAATCCATTTTAGTCTGGAGACCCCCAAAAGGGTAATTTGCAAACAGTGCAGACCCAGATCAGATGCCACCTTTCTGTGGTGTCTGATCAGGGTCTACACTGCTTGCATTAAGTACAGGAATTTCTATAAAACATAGTAATAATAAACATTTACCAGACACCCTGCTATTGTAAATAGAGTTAATAGACTAGTCTAAAGAATTGTGGTGTAAGAATCCACTCAGTGGAAATGGGTTACCATAATAACCCTAAGTATTGGGACAGATAGGCCTGAGCAAACAGTGTAGACCCAGATCAGATGCCACAAAATGTGGCATCTGATCAGGGTCTACACTGTTTGCCATACATACAGCAATATTTTAGAGAAGAATGGACCACAGTGAACCCTCGTTACAATGACAGCATTTGTTCCCAAAGATGTTGCCATTGAAATGAATTTGCTGTTGTAAAGAATCCTTAATAGACAGAATGATATGTAAGAAAGACCTTGTTTTATTCTTGTTTCCTCACAGAACATATGTTTTGGATATTTGTTTGAATTGCCTCAGTGAGGTGATTCTAACAAATATCCAAAACATATGTTGCAATATTTTTGCCAAATTTCTCATTAATTGTCACCTCTGAAATGAAGGTTTTGTGACATTCAAATTGTCATTATAACGAATTTTATCATTCTAACGAGTGTCGGTGTAATGAGGGTTGACTGTATTTCAAATTTTAGGAAAAGTATGGTAAGTAGATAAGGTGCCTCAATTCATATACTGTAACTCCTTTCCATATTTGTCCTAACGTTTGAAGTTTGAACCAGTCCATTGTACCACCTGTTGTGTAAATTGGCCTCGGTGGCTCAGTTGGATGCACCTTCAGACTGGAGACCAGGTTCAAACCTCCCCCCCCCCCCCCCACCCCCCACGAGGTCTGCAACCTTCTTTCGTGGAGATTGATCATGAAATATTTTCTATGGTCATTCTCTCCCTTCTGCTGATTCAAGAAGGGCAGTTGTCAGTTTCTGGCGAAAGAATGTGCACAATACTAGTTAACCGCTTAGATGACTAAGCTTGCCCAGTAGATGTGTGGTTAGGTAAACTGACTGCGCCCAACATGACCCCATTGGGTTGACTGGGCCGTAAAACCTCAACACAAACAAAAAATAATTGCTGGATAAGTGGCAAACAGTGTAGACACTGATCAGATGCCATATTCTGCAGTGTATGATCTGGGTCTTCACTGTTTGCTAGGTCTGTCTATCCAAATACTTAGGGTAAATAAGTTAGATGGTTAACCCTTGTCCTGCTGAACCCGGAATACCCTGCCTTTGCAAATAGTGTAGATCCAGATCAATTGGCTTTTGAAGAAGCCAATTGATCTGGATCTGTACTGTTTGCCATTCAGTATGTGAATTTGGTTCAGCAACCTGGATCAAGTAATTTGATTGGCTGAAAATTAGAAGTGGGCTTGGCATCTTAATTTATTCAGATTGACAAGGGTTGAAGGCTAAAAAAAAGATAAATAATTTAGACATGCTGATGGATTAGGTCTTGGGTATTGATCAGACTGACATATGATGTATCAGTAAAATTTATTGTGACCTTACCATATTTTTGCTGTCTTTTCCAGGGCACAGGTCGCAACAACCACAGAAAAATGTTAGATAGATGCAAAAACAGTCCAACATGCTTTCAGGTAAAATTTATTATGTAGTTCTTCTTCAGCATTTTATAGTGCACATGAGCACAAAGTGCTCAAGGTGAGCTATTGTGATCAGTCAATGTCCGTTGTGCATCATCCGTCGTCTGTGGTGGGGCATCAATAATTTGCTTTAAAAGCTTACTCCTCCTACACCCCAATTAACTCAAAACTTAGTAAGAAGCATTTGGGTGACTTGTAGATAAAAAATGGCTAAAATCATTCTGATCGGAAATCCAAGATAGCTGCCATGGTGGCCATCTTGAAAATCTATTTTTCGCTTCTTGTCCTGAACCAAAAGGCCAATTGACTTGAAACTTGGTAGGAAGCATCGGGGTGACTTGCAGATCAAAAACAGATAAAATCGTTTCGATCAGAAAACCAAGATGGCCACCATTGCAGCCATCTTGAAAATCTATTTTTCGCCTCTATCTTGAACCAAAAGGCCATTTGACTTGAAACTTGGTAGGAAGTATTGGGATGACTTGTAGATCAAAAATAGCTAAAATCATTCGGATCGAAAATCCAAGATGGCCACCGTGGCCATCTTGAAAATCTATTTTTCACTTCCTCTCCTGAACCAAAGGGACATTTGACTTGAACTTGGTAGGAAGCATCAGGGTGACTTATAGATCAAAAACAGCTAAAATCATTCCAATCTGAAATCCAGGATGGCTGCCATGGCCAACTACCTTGAAAATCTCTTTTTCACTACTGCTCCTGAACCAAAAAGGCCAATTGACTTGAAACTTGGTAGGAAGCATCGGGGTGACGTTCTGATTGGAAATCTAAGATGACTGCCATGGTGGCTAATTTGAAAATCTGTTTTTCGCTTTTCCTGAACCACAAGGCCAAAGGACTTGAAACTTGATAGGAAGCATCAGGGTGACTAGTAGATCACACATAGCTAAAATCATTCTGATGAGAAATCCAAGATGGGTGCCATCTTGAAAATCTATTTTCTGCTACACCGGCACAGTGGCTCAGTGGTAGAGCGTCCGCTTTGTGACCGGGAGGTTGCGGGTTCGATCCCCGGCCGGGTCATACCAAAGACTTTAAAAATGGTACTAGCTGCTCTTTCGCTTGGCGCTCAGCATTAAGAAAGTAGAGCTAGAACTGGTCAGCTCAGTGTCAGTATAATGTGACTGGGTGGAATATCATGTCAAAGTGTCTGGGGCGTGATATTTCAGTGAGGCAGCACTCTAAAAGTGAGCATTGAGCTCCCTGCCACATCCAGACACCGTCGCGATATGACTGAAAAAGGTTGAAAGCGACGTTAAGCCCAAATCAAACAAATCTATTTTCTGCTTCCTCTTCTGAACCGAAAGGCCAACTGACTAGAAACTTGATAGGAAGCACCAGGGTGACTAGTAGATCAATAAAAGCTAAAATGGTTCTGACCAGAAAGTGTGGCTGCCATGGCCGCTATCTTAGAAATCTACTTTGGCCTTTCTTCTCCTGAACCAAAAGGCCAGTATTTATTCAAAACCTGGTATGAAGTATCTGGGTGACTTTTAGATGAAAAATAGCTAAATTCGTTCTGATCTGCAGAACTCCAATATGGTTGCCACACAGTAGCCAGCTTGAAAATCTATTTTGAACTTCTTCTGAACAGAAAGGCCTATCAACTCAAAACTTGATTGGAACTATCAGGGTGACATAGATCAAGAATAGCTAAAATCATTCTGATCTGAAATCCAAGATGGATGCCAAATAGCAGCTATGTTGAAAATTTATTTTCAACTTTTTTATCCTGAATCAAAAGGCCAATTGACTTGAAACTTCTTTTGAAGTATCAAGGTGACTTATAGGTCAAAGACAGCAAAAATCATTCTGATTGGAAATCCAAGATGGCCACCATCTTGAAAATCTATATTGAACTTCTTCTCTTGAACCAAAAGGCCAATTGACTCAAAACTTGTCTGATTATCAGGTAAACAATACAGGGCCATCTTAGTCCTCTTGTTAATCTTTAGCACTCTATGGGCTATTCCACAAATTGATGATGTTGTTCTCATTTTCCCTTAAAACAAGATTCCATTGGAGACAAATGCATGAAATGTTTAAACCTGTTTCTGGGAAAAATGAGAAAAATGTTTTGATATGTTGTCTGCTGAAAATTTTACCGAGCATGCTAAGCATTTATTGCAGTGGATGTATTTGTCATATTATTACCATGAATACCCTAAACGCTGGCCTTGGGGGCTCAGTCCATTGTATGTCCTAACTGGTGATTAGGAAGTTGCGGGTTCAGTTCATGCCAGATCAGGCAACATTCTTTTGTGGTGATTCATGAAATGTTTTCAGTGGTCATTCTCCCTCATTTTGCTGATTCAAGAAGGGCAGTTAATTGTCTTTCTGGTGAAAGAAAGTGCACATTTTAGTAATGGTTAACTGCTTAGAGGACTAAGCCTGTCCAGGAAAAGTGTAACTGACTGGCTCAACATGACCTTAACAATGTTCAGCTGATTCAAGAAGAGCAGTTGTGAGTTTCTGGTAAAGAATGTGCACAAGTACTGGTTAACTGCTTAGAGGACTTAAAACCTGCCCAGTAAAAGTGTAACTGACTGGCTCAACATGACCTTAATAGTGTTTACTGGGCCATAAAACTCCAACTCAAAATAAAAACCAAACAATTTAATACCCTAAACGTTTGGAGAGTTGGAAGAGTTTACAACCAGGCTCCATAGTGCAGTCAGTATGGTATCTGACTGCAGATCCAGGGGTCACAAATCGAGGGTTGAGCGCAAGACTAGCGTAACTCAGATGGTTGTTTTTCCCCAAACCTAATCTCCTCACCATGAAGGCATTATGAAGATTACAACATTTCTTTCTGTAAACAATGAAAATTTAGGTGCCATTGCTCGTATGAGCAATGGCACCTAAATTTGCATTGTTTACAAAGGGGTCCAAGTTGCCCCTAAACAAGGGTTTCAAAAATATGTTTGAGTTACAATAGTCTTGCGCTCAACCCTCGAAATGTCATCACATACATTTCATGAAAACTCATCAGGACACCATTTCTTTGGTCATTCTTCCCCTTTCACAGATTTAAGGGGATTATGAGTTACTTGCAAAAGTATGTGCACAGTTAACTGTTTAGAGGACTAAGCTGCCACAAACAAGTGAACATAGGTCAAATGACTGGCTCAGTGTGATCTTAACACTGTTGACTGGGCCGTAAAACTCCAAATCAATCAAATCTAGCTCACAGCTCTAGATAAGGCGTGTGAATGTGCACAATAATGGTTAACCGCTTAGAGGACTATATATAAGCCTGCCCAGTAAACGTGTGGTTAGGTAAACTGACCGCTTGACATGACCCCATTGGGTTGACTGGGCCGTAAAACCTCAACACACAGATAAGGCCAGTATTCAGAAGATACTTTTTATACACCCCAGAATCCCTTGTCCTGCTGAATAAATCAAGATGCCACACCCACTTCTGTTTTTGAGCCAGTCAGATTACTTGATCTGGATTGTTGCTATAATTTCACATACTTAATGGCAAACAGTGCAGATCCAGATCTGTTGGTTATTCAGAAGCAAAGGCAGGGTATGCCTGGGTTCAGCAGGACAAGGGATAATATGAAGTACAGTAAACCCTAGTTGCAACGACAGCATTTGTTCCCAAAGGCGTTGCCATTAAAATGAATTTGCTGTTGTACAGAATACTTAATGAGCAGATTGATATGTAAGAAAGCTCTTGTTTTGTTCTTATTTCCTCATAGAACATATGTTTTGGATATTTGCTAGAATTGCCTCAGTGAGGCAATTCTAACAAATATCCTAAACATATGTTTCTTTAAAGTATTAAATACAATATCCTTGCATAATCTGTGACTAATTGTTACCTCTTAAGCGAAAGTTTCGTGACAGTCAAATTGTCATTTTAATCAATTTTGTCATTGTATTGAGTGTCGATATAAAGAGGGAAGCTGCTATAATCTGGACATTAAGATATATAGCTTTGTCATGACATTTGTCATTTAATCTTCCCATTTATCTGAAATACTTTAGTTAAAGTTTTGCATCAAAGTTTCTTAGAGATTATATCTCCTCAACCCATGAATAGATTTTATAGTTCATACTTAGAAATGCATGTTGGCATGTTACATTCTGATTCAAAGATTTCATATAGACGCATCATAGTGTCCAGCCCCTTCTGTTGAGGGCAGGTTACATTTTGAAATATTTTTCTTATTTTTTCCAGAAAATGGACTTTGGAGACAATTTGCATGAAATATCAGAGACTGCTTTCTGGGCAAAAAAACAGAAAAATAATATCTTGTCATCTGTTGAATATGCCCATAGTATGGTAGAGGTTACGATGCATTAGCTCTAGCTAAGGTGTATTTTTTTCAGTCCAAAAAATTAATGCTGAATTTTTTTTCTTATTATTCCACAAAAACATGTTACAGTACTCATTAGAAGCACCTTGGGAAGATGCTTCTGATGAGTGCCCATACGCCTCTGATGAGTACCCATGACATGTTTTCAATAAGAAATAAGAAAAATGTTTATCTGGATATCCCTTTTATGTAGGGTTATGCTAGTGGGAGTTGAGCAATTTACTGTCACTTATTAGTATTTTCATTGAAAGTGTCTAACTTTAAATGAATGACTCAACAAATTTTGTGGGGTATCTATTTACCCTAAATATTGGGACAGCTTATTATGCTGTGTATCCTGGGTAAAAATTTCAGCTGCATACAGCATTTTGAAATATTTTTCTTATTTCCCCAGAAAATCGGCTTTGATATTTCATGCAAATTGCAAATTATACTGTGAGCATGCAAATTATTAGTTTGCACAAATATTAACCCTTGTCCTGCTGAATAAATTAAGAAGCCACACCCATTTCTAATTTTCAGCCAATCAGATTACTTGATCCAGATTGTTGCTATAAATTCATATACTTAATGGCAAACAGTGCAGATCCAGATCAGTTGGCTTCTTCAGAAGCCAACTGATCTGGAGCTACACTGTTTGCAAAGGCAGGGTATATCTGGGTTCAGCAGGACAAGGGCTAAGACAGAAGTCCAGACTTCTAGTCATTAATGCTTAGCATGCTGGGTAAAAAATTCATCAAACGATATTTTGAAATAGTTTTCTTATTTCTTGAAAAAGTAGTCTTTGACATTTCATGCAAATTGTCTTCTAAGGAGACAATTTGCATGAAATGTCAGAGTCCATTTTCTGGGAAAAATAAAAATATTGTCAGTTTGTCATCTGCAGAATTTGCCTGTTAACGCCATACTTGTCCTAAATATGACTTGTTGATGTGTATGAAAAACTGTGTAGAGTCTGAATACAGTTTCCAGTCTGGGTCTACACTGTTTGCTCAGACCTGTCTGCCCCAATATTTAGGATTGTTATAGCAATTCTGGTAATTGCTTTCAACTGTAGTAGCAGTAATGAGGGGCATCCATCAAACAGGAGAAATGTTTTTGAAGAGTCATCAGATTTCAGGTATAGAAGGAACATTGATGAGGGACATCCAACAAATATTGAAATTATTTAGAAGTGACAGTGAATTTCAAAAGTCTGTGGCATCAATCCAACCATTCATCTGTGGGCTTGGGTTGGGGAAACTCCTTAGGAGACACTTTGCATGAAATGTCAAAGCCTGTTTTCTGGAAAAATATTTCAAAATTCATCTGCTGAAATTTTTATCCAGCATGCTGAGCATTAAAAATATGGTAAAAATCAATGCATTTCAATGGGATTTATTCTATAAGACACTTAATGCTTAGCACTTTGGGTAAAATTTTCAGCAGACGGCATTTTGAAATATTTTCCTTATTTTTCCCAGAAAATAGGATTTGACCATGGCAACAATTTGCATGAAATGTCAAATCCTATTTTTCTGGGAAAAATAAGACAAATATCATCAGTTTGTTGTCTGCTGTATTTGCCTAGAGAGTGGTAAAGGATAAAACAGCTGTTTCTTATGGTCTCAATAAATAGAGGTTGATATTTCATGCATAAAATGTCATAAATGTCATACCCTGTTTTCTAGGCAAAAAAAAAAAAAAATAAATAAATTCATGTCCTCTGCTGAAATTACACCCAGCATATGCGAAGTGTTAATGACCGTTAATGCTTAACTTGTTGGGATGACATTTCAGCAGACAACATTTTGAAATGTTTGCCTTATTTTCCTAAGGAGACAATTTGCATGAAATGTCAAAGTGTATTTGTATTTTCTGGAAAAGTAAGAAAAATAATATCAATTTGTAGTCTGCTGACTTTGTCCATAGAAGATTAATTAGCAAAGTATATATTTAATTACTTCTTTAATGGTTTGCCATGAGAAATCTTGGTTGATTTAAACTGTTTTATGTGTTTTATGACAGATATTAAAAATGTTTATTTTCACATTTTGTACAAAATAGAGCAATATTGCACATAACTGCAGTAATAATGTATGGTTCAATAAGCATATAGTCATTCAGAAATTCTGTGCTCGAGATCACTTTTAGTTTGGATGTAAAATTTCTTTTATTTCTTATGCTTGTCCATGAGTCCATCTATATGCAGTAGACACTTATTATCTCAAAGTTTAAAGAATCAGATATTTCACTTTGAGGTTACAGTAGTCTGAAGCTGAAAACATTAAATAGGAAACTTTACCAAACTCAAAAAGCAGGTAAAAATACATTATATTGGAGTAAAACTTCTGTTTTTTTCTTATGCTAGTCCATGAATCCATGTACAACAGACACTGTTTACCTGCCAGGCTCCATAGAGCAGTCGATAGTGTCTGACTGCAGATCCCGGGGTTGCCAGTAGGGACCCCAGCTTGGCCGCTTAACTTTGAATGGATATTGATCATTCTCCCACTTCTGCTGATTCAAGAAGGGCAGTTGTCAGTTACTGATGAAAGCGTGTTCACAAATACTGGGCTCAGTTTTTCAAAGCATCATCAGCTTAACGAGCTTGTTAGTGGTCAAAATGTTAACTGTTCTAGTAAGTACAATATCTAATTTACAGGTATTTTTGCTTAAAAAATGTGAGTAGCTTTTGCAAATGCAAAAGCTACTCACATTTTTTCAGCAAAAGTATTAGCATATATGCCATATTTAATGATCGAAGTTTTAACGATACGTTAACTAACAACATCGTTAGTTTTGCACAACTGGGCCCTGGTTGACAGCTCAGAGGGCTTAGCCTGCCTTGGAATAGTGTGAGTAGATTAACTGACCATGCTTGACATGACCCTAATGGGTTGACTGGGCCATTAATCCTCACTTCACAGTTCACACAAACAAACACTCTGTACCTCATTTTATTGACAAATTCAGCAGATGACAAATTGATGATAATTTTTCTAATTTTTTCCCTGAAAATAGGATTCAATATTTCATACAAATTTTTTCCACAGGAGAATCCTATTTTCTGGGAAAAATAAGAAAAATATTTCAAAATGCCTACTTGGCAGATGAATCACATGAATTCAGAAACGTCAAGCCTTAGTTTCTCAGAAAAATAGAAAAACAAATACTTTTGAATGCTGTCATCAGTACTGCTGAATTGCGCACTTAAAGAGTTAAAATGAATATATTATTTATTGTACATATCTTGAGCACTGGAAATGCATAAAATTTGTAAGCAGATGAAGCAGACATTAAACATAATATGGTTTTTGATAATGTCATTTATGACAATAATATTAGGTCTTCAGGTGTACCCCAGTTATTTTTTTGTGAAATAAAAGCTAACAAAAGGCAGTGTCATTGTAAACCATGTCATGAGAAAACTTCTCTCACACTTTATGCAAAAATATTGTCGAACACCCGATGGCGTGTTTACCATGGCTCATTCAAACTCGGTTTTGAGTCACTACGAAATTCTTCCAACAGGTAAAGAAAACTAATACAGTCGACTCTCGTTATCTCGAAGTCCAAGGGACTCTCTGAAATACTTCGAGATATCCGTATCTCGACATATCAGATTTGCAGAATTGAGGGAAAAAGATAAATCAAACAACCACATTTCACAAATGAATATATAATTTGACTCCTGAAAATAGAGATATACTGAAAATATTGTGGAAAAGAGGAGAAATTGATCCTTAGGAGCAATTTCTCCTCTTTTCCACATTATTTTGTTACCTGTTGTCATAGTTACATGTTAAAACAGGGACCAGATTTTCACTTAGAGATAAGCGGTAATTCGAAATATGCGAGTTCGAGATAACGAGGTTCGACTGTATATAGGGAAATTTTCTTCTATAATCATGAAATTGTATGTTCAGTGTACTCATTAGAATTGCCTCAGTGAGGTGATTCTAATTACACTCAACATACATTATTGTATAGAAGATTGAAAAGATTTTCCTTATTTATGTCATTTCTTCCTGACCTGGGGCTATGATTAACCCTCAGTGGCTCGAACTACCCATGTCTCGAACAAATTTCCATGGTCCCAAAGATGTTTGAGCCATTGAAGTGGCACTGTTAACCCTTGTCATAGGTGCAAAGTCTACAAAGTGTATCCATTGCCCTTCAGACAGTTGTATCAGGATGTTCCTTCTACCAGCTCCACATGACCTTACAAAGGTTGACTGGGCTGTTAAACTCCAATCCAACCAATATCATGTTTCTTTTCTAATTTCAGTGTATTAAACCATGTGCAATGAGTATGAAAGAAATGGGTGAAGAAGATAAATGTGCCAATTATTGTAGAGTAAGTGCCTATTGCATTTTCCTGAGGAATTGTTAAGTAGAAATATTTGGTGATAATTATGGGATAATTTTCTCCAGTTCTCCATGAAAACATATATTGTGGGTACTCATTAGAAGCAGCTCAGTGTGGCACTTCTAATGGGTACCCGCCGGCCTCGGTGGCTCAGTTGGATGCGCCGTCCGACTGGAGACCAGGAGGTCGCGGGTTCAACCCCCACCGAGGTCGGCAACATTCTTTCGTGGAGATTGATCATGAAATATTTTCTACGGTCATTCTCTCCCTTCCGCTGATTCAAGAAGGGCAGTTGTCAGTTTCTGGCGAAAGAATGTGCACAATACTGGTTAACCGCTTAGAGGACTAAGCCTGCCCAGTAAACGTGTGGTTAGGTAAACTGACCGCGCTCGACATGACCCCACTGGGTTGACTGGGCCGTAAAACCTCAACACAAACAAATAATGAGTACCCACAACACATGTTTTTATGGAGAAATAAGAAAAATTATCCCAGAATTGTCTCCAAATACTCCTTAATTAACAATTCTTTCCATTTTCTATATCCCGTTTGCAGTGATTTTTAGCATGTTTAAACCTTAAAACGCCAAGAAAACCTGCATCTGAAAATGTCATCTGTTTATGTCTGCTGAATATCTTTTCAAACTTTTCAAACCTATTTTTGCATACAGGCAAACAGTGTGGACCCTAATCAGACTGCTCCTACAGGAGCAGTTTGATCCGGGTCCACACTGTTTGCAAAAATGACTTTTAAAATCACAAGCAGATGACAAAGCAGACGACAATTGTTGTGATTGGCAGTTTAAGGGTTAATGATGATTTTTAGCATGCTTAGCTCAAGCCTGGTACAGTTAATTACAAGAAGTTTCCAGGCATGCACATCATAATTAAAAGACGTGGAGATCAAGAGGGGGGACTCGGTGGG
The DNA here is from genome assembly GCA_964016985.1 of Anodontia alba. Taxonomy (NCBI): domain Eukaryota; kingdom Metazoa; phylum Mollusca; class Bivalvia; order Lucinida; family Lucinidae; genus Anodontia; species Anodontia alba. The sequence goes on from OZ024832.1 coordinate 50,175,431, forward strand.
GTTCAGTAGAAATGGCCATTTTTCTATGTAATGTACAGTGAACCCTCGTTACTTTCCAAAGATGTTGCCATTGAAATGAATTTGCTGTTGTAAAGAATCCTTAATGGACAGAATGATATGTAAGAAAGACCTTGTTATATTTCTTATTTCCTCATGGAACATATGTTTTTGAATATCCAAAACATAATTATGTTGCTTGATTCTTTTAATGCAATATTCTTGCATAATGATAGTGACTGCCATGATAGTGCTATCGTGATAGTGTTTTCAACTATCGATAACTTTCACTGATAGTCTCTTCAGCTATCCATAGTTTTAATAGTTTTTGTCCCTGTAGATTTTCTTCTGTAATACCATTCTGAAGCTTTTTTTTGTTTAAATCAACAAAGTATGAGAACAAAAAGGATTTCTGTTTTTTGCAGAAATGCTTGTTGAAATGGTAGCAAAGTTGATATTGGAGAGGGTAATAATTTTAGGTATCTTTACAGGTAGACCAGTTTTATAAAATCAATGAAATTCATTGAAATACTGTATGATTTGGAGATGGTGATAGAATCATAATACATCATGATATTAGACTCTTGGCAGTGATAGTATCATGATCACGATAGCACTATCATGGCAGTCACTATCATTATGCTTAGATATATTAATGTTGAGGACTTGTTAAGGAGGAGTATTTGGTGATAATTCTGGGATAATTTTCTCCATTTCTCCATAAAAACATATGTTGTGGGTATCCATTAGAAGCGCCTCAATGAGGCGCTTCTAATGAGTACCCACAACATATGTTTTTATGGTGAAATAAGAAAAATTATCCCATAATTATCACCAAATACTCCTGCTTAACAAGTCCTCTGTTAATGTATTTTTACACTCTTAATACATATATTTTTTTCACTTTGCAGGTGAATGAGACGGAGTGTGAGTTATCTTGCCATTTTGTTATGAACTCATTTGCAGACAAGCCAGGCAGTTGTCCAAGACCGGATAGTGCAGTTGGGTTCGAGGCAGTGTGTCTTACATCATGTAGTCTAGATGGGGACTGTAGCGAGCATAAGAAATGCTGTCCTAATGAGTGTGGAGTAACATGTAGAGAGCCTGACTATAGTAGATATTGTAAGTATATCGTATTTACCCGAAGTTTTCGGACACCTCAGGTCATTATCATAATTGTTTAAAAATTTGAATTGGTACAATTTACAGCATAAAATTGTGTCTAAAAATTGCTGGATGAGTGGTGAACAGTGTAGACCCTGATGAGATGCCACATTATGCAGCGTCTCATCAGGTCTACACTGTTTTCTCAGGCCTGTCTATCCGAATACATACTGTATATACGGTACATCGTAGATCCAGGTAGGGTGAAAATTGTGATGTTAAGTTTGGATAATTTTTTGCTCGCATGTATGAAAGTACAAGTAGAGCTATAATAGTGGCCAAGGCATCGGTGTCGCTTCGGTGTCGGCATTGGCATTGGTTAAAGTCTTTGGTTAAAGTTTTTAAAAGGCTATGTCTCCTGAACCTCTGGATGGAAGTAGTTCATACTTGCCCTGATGTTGGATACTGGTCTGAAGTTCTATGCTGTATCATCACAACCCATATGAGTGACCATGGGGTCAAGGTCACAGACTTAGAAAAAAAAATATGTTTATATCTTAATTTAAGTGTTAGGCAAAACGTGATTCAGGCGAGCTGTGTTGTCCTACGACAGTTGTTGTTTTTTGTATCAAAATCCATAGTTCTCGATAAGGCACTTTTTTTCTGCTCCTTAGGAGACAATTGTACAGAAATGTGAATGCCAATTTTCTGGGAAAATAAGAAAAAAAATTTCAAAATGTTGTCTTCTGATATTTATACCCAGCATGCTTAAGGGTTATGAATTGCATCATGATGGTATGCAGAAACGACTCCCAGTCAGGTTGTCATTCAAAAAGCATCTCATTAACACTTTGCATGCTGGGTAAAAAATTCAGCAAATGACATTTTGAAACATTTTCCTTATTTTTCTTAGAAAATAGGATCTGACGCTTCATGCATATTGTCTCCTAAGGAGACAATTTGCATGAAATGTCAGATCCTGTTGTCTAGTAAACATAAGAAAAATATCACCAGTTTGCCGTCTGCTGAATTTGCCCATAGCGTCTCATTAATAATTCTGATCTGTAATATATGCATTATGATAATTACAGGTTATATAGTAAATGTCACTGTGGTATAGATTGTTTCTGAATTCAAACTTCATATACCTATCATAGCTTCAGAAAAAATGGGGCTATCCACATATTTTTCGTATTTCTCCACGAAAATATATATTATGGGGACTCTTCAGAAGTGCCTCACTGAGGCACTTCTAATGAGTACCCACATTTTATATTTTCATGGAGAAATGAGAAAAATATCAATATTTTTGGGTTGAAAAAGTGCCTTATTGGGAGCTATGCTTGTGTCTAGGTTGACCTTTATCCTACTGAATTTAAATTGCAGTAGACAAAATTTTAATGCTGAGCATGCTAATAAAAATTTCAGCAGACTTTTTGAAATATGCTGCATTTAAATAGTAGCAGACTAAATTGTAATGCTTTGCATGCTGGGTAAAAATTTCAGCAGACTGCATATTTAAATATTTTTCTTATTTTTCCCAGAAAATTGGCTTTGGTATTACATGCAAATTGTTTCCTTGTAAAATATGCAGTCATTTACACTGGCCATTTAACAAGTCACCTGATTACTGTGCTTGATATAGATGCAAAGCAAATATTTGATGAATGTATGATACATATTGATCTCACAGTTTTTAGTTGGGTTCTAGCTTTTAACCCATTTATTTCGAATGAAAACTTCTACCACAATTCTTTGGACCAGTCTTTTTCCAATAGCAGGGTGTCTGGTTAGTTTTTATTATTAGTCTGTTTTAAAGGAATTCCTGTATTTAATGCAAACAATGTAGACCCTGATCAGATGCCACATTCTGCGGCATCTAATGTGGGTCTGCACTGTTTGCCAATTTCCCTTTAAGCGGTTTTCAGACTGAAATGGGTTAAAGGTGGTAAATTATCAGTCAAAGATGACACTCACCTTGGGAGACCTAAAACCTCTTATTACCAGGGCAAATGTCACTGCTGTGAAGAATGTGGTGGAATAGGGTGTCCAGTTTTCGGTGAAAATCTATAGCCAGTTGTCTGGCATATCAGAAGACAGGGTGGAAATGATTCTGAAGTAGCATTTGTACCCCAGAAAGATTTGAGAAAAGGGCACTTAGAGGTGATTCTTTGAATAGATATAGGGAGCCCCTTAATGGAGCCAAAGACATGAATTTCTGCCAGAAGCTTCTTCAAGGCCCCTACTATATGTCTGCGAACAGCAAAGGCTCTGGCCAGACTGCACTAATGTGCAGGCTCACCTGAGCCTTTGCTGGTCACCTATGTGATAATGACCTTTCCTCATGGGCTGGCTCATTTGTGCTAGTTGAGTTCTTCATTAGCCTGCTGAGAATCAAACAAAACTGTCTCAAATGTGGCCAGAAATTTCTGAATAATAGAAGGCCTAATAACAAGCAATGGAAATGAGAAGGTCAAGCATGCCGATGTATATTAATGCTAAGCACTCTGGGTAGAATTTTCAGCAGAAGACATTTTTAAATATTTTTTTCTTATTTTTCCCAGAAAGCAGGATTTGACATTTCATGCAAATTGTCTCCATTGGAGACAATTTGCATGTAATGTCAGATCCTGTTTCTTGGAAAAAATAAAAAAAATGTTGCCAGTGAGTGGTAAAGGTTAATATCATTTGAAAAAAATAGAAGCAAGTACACGCTTCATATATTTTAAACAGAATGTCAATTTAGTAGGCCAGTCGGTATTCTATCCAGAGGACTCCTTAGGACACCTTAACACTTACATAGAGCACCTTAACACTTACACGTACGTGTACCATACTATGGGATGGCAGGCCCCTGTAGCCTAGTGGATAGGAGAGTTGACTCTTAACCCATTAGGTTTCTCACCACTGTGGTTTGAGCCTCGCTCAGGTCATGTGTGGGAAAGCCAAGTTCTGCTTACAGATGGTAAGGTGGCTTTTCCCTGGGTTCTCCGGTTTTCCCCCACTTTTGATGAATGATCGGCTCGATATAAGTGAAATATTCTTGAAAGGGCCGTAAAACCCAAATAAAAAAAAAAAAAAAAATACATACTATGGGCAATTTCAGGAGATGACAAACTGATATTTTTCTGTCCTAGAAAATAGGATTTCATTTTTCCTGCAAAATTGTCTCCTAAAGCCATTCAAAGCCACAATCAATGATGGCAGCCATAGCAATGACAGACATGTGAGCTTTAGCATTGTCCTGGTGAAACAACACACCTTTACTGAGTTTCCCACAGTTTTTGACCTTAATATTTTCTCTCAACTGCCTAAGCAGTGAAACATAATGTGTTCCACTGATTGTCTGCCCTTTTGGAGATAATCTACCATAAGAATACCATCAGCATCCCCAAACACCGTGGCCATATCCTTCCCAGCTGACGGAACAGTCTGTGCCTTCTTTGGCTGGGATGAACCAGGGTGCTTCCATTGTTTAGAATGTTGTTTGGATTCTGGGGTGAAATGATGAGCCCATGTCTCACCCGTAGTCACAATCCTCAGCAGAAACTTCTCAGGATCTGTCTAAAAAGGTTCAGATTAGCATGCAACATATTCTGCCTAAAAATGTTACCTTCATCTATATTTACGCTCATATTCTCTTTTACTTTTCAGATCATATTTTGCCACCAATACCTTTCAACCTCACTTTTGAAGAGCGCAGAAATGGGAGGTCACTCTATGTGCAGTGGAGCTTGCCAAGAAAACAAGGGGTTCCAAATGGGTTAGTGTATGTGCTGGAACACAGAAACACAACCAGTCAGAAACCCTCATGGAATCATAATACTCCATGGATATCTTTACTTTTAGTAAGTGATCATTTTTGTAGTCACACATGCTTAACCTATTTATGGTGAGTGGACTCTTCTACCACAACTCTTTGGACCAATCTATTTCCAATAACAAGGTATCTGGTTAGTTTTTATTATGCACCCCATTTTCAATGGTGGGGCATATAGTATAAATGCTGTCCATATGTACATACATATGCCTCGTTGGTATGTCCTATCCATATGTTCAATCCATCTGTACAAAAAATGGTTTCCGTTCATTATCTTCTGAAAAAATTAGTATATTGGATTCATACTTTATACACAGGTATATAATCACAAAATATAGGTCAAGTTTGATTTAGGGTAAAATCCACCAATTATTATGGGTGTTATGGCCTTTTTTCAACTGCATCGTCCTGTCCATATGTATGAAAAAAGGGTTTCCATTCTTTTGAAAAAATTACTGCATTTGATTCATATTTTATACACAGGTATATAATCATAAAAATATAGGTCAAGTTCCATTTAGGGTAAATGCCAATTGTTATGGGAGTTATGGTCACTTTTCAACTTCATTTTTATTGCAAAATACATATTTCCGTGTGGGGATGGCCCGTTGGCAGGGGCATAGTGTCATATTGACACATTTATAATTATTACTGTGTTTTATAGAAATTCCTGTATTTAATGTAAACAGTGTAAACCTGATCAGATGCGATTCTGCAATGTCTGATCTGGGTCTGTGCTGTTTGCCAATTATTCTTTTGGTCAAATCCAAGATTATATTATGCTGAAATTACCTTGGTAGTTTTGTACTGACTGGTAAATATACAATTTGAATACATTTTCAAGTTTTTTACCAGACAATATCATACATCACGAAAACATACCTATATAATTTTGACCCCTTAAACCCCACTTTTATATAGTAAAACTGGGGTTTACAATAGTGCACATTATTTTTCTTATTTCCTTCCAAAAATATAGATTGTGGGTACTCGCTAGAACGGTTCTAACATTTACCCATAATCTGTGTTTTGAGCAGAAATATGAAAAATATCAGAATTTTTATCTGAAAAATTTCATTTAAATTTCATTTATATTTTTACTTTATTTGAATAGGCATGTTTTTGTAGTGAAACACTAAATAAATCCTTTTAGCCCTGCAGACCAACACAGTTGCGTATGCAAACAACCATCATATCAGGACCTACACTGTTTGCCATTCTGCTGTTCAATTTAGACTGAAACTCCCTATTTTCAACAATGGACCTGTCCAAATTCAAAGATAGAAGGGACCACTTCAGGAACTGAGGTGAAAATGTTAATGTCTTTTGGTGTCATTGCATTTTCCAAAATATACAAAGCAGGTCAAAATATTATTTGTGCCCATTACTGGCAGAATGTTTTATTTCATGTATAAAGTAATACAGATATCAACAATTTGTACCTTTTTATTTTGCAGACCAAATCACGCAGTGCATTGATACGAAGGGTCCATGCTGGTCACTGGTACCAGTATCGTGTTGCTGCTGTGACTGAAGCTGGGTCTCAGGGATACTCTGCATTATCAAAATCATTCAAGTCATCTAGAGGTAAACAAAGGATGATTTCATTACATGTCTACTAGCCTTTACTACTCTCTTGGCTAACTCAGCAGATGACAAATAGGGATATTTTTCTGAGACAATTTGCATGAAATGTCAAATCCTGTTTTCTGGGAAAAATATGAAAAATATTTCAATACGTCATCTGTTGAAAAATTTATCCTAAGTGCTAAGTGCTAGACAATTTCAGTATTTCTTAGCCTTAGTATGCTTATCATAGAATTAACAGATGACAAATTTGTAATATTAGTGGATGATAAATATGTGATATCATTCTTTTTTTATACCTGGCCACACAATAGTTGTGGGGTATTATGGTTTCACGTTGGACGTTCGTGTGTCCATCCGTCCATCTGTCGTACATCCATCCATATTTCATTTCTGGATGATAACTTGAGTAATGGATTTCACCAAACTTTTATGTGCGTTGATATTGTAGAGATGCAAATAGGTGAATTATGTCAACTTTTGACAGAGCTATCAGGGGTCTCATTATAACATGGTTTATTAGCTCACCTGAGCTCTGCTCAGGATGAGCTATTGTGATCACTTTTCATCCGTCGTCCATCCGTCCGTCCATCCGTCCGTCAGTGCGTCCGTGCGTCCATCCGTTAACATTTTCAAACGACTTCTCCTCTGAAACCGCTGAGCCAATTTTGCTCAAATTTCATATGGAGCCTCCTTAGGATGGGGGAACGAAAAATTGCTAAAATGGTCACGGTCCATTGACCAAGATGGCCGCCACGCCCATATATGGTAAAAACCTTTAAAAATCTTCTCCTCCAGAACCGAGAATGCCTTGGGGCTGAACCTTTGCAGGAATCATCGGGGACGGGAGGTCTACCAAAATTGCTAAAAGAATTGTCGTATGTTGACGTTTGACCTTTTTACGGCAAGGTCAAGTTTGCTTCCCTATGCATTTGTATGGGAAAAACCTTTAAAAATCATCTTCTCCAAAACCGAGCATGCCTTATGGCTGAATCTTTGCATATATCTTTGGGAACAGGAGAGCTACCAAAATTGCTAAAATAATGGTCGTACATTGACATTTGACCTTTTTACGGTAAGGTCAATTTTGCTTCCTTATGCATTTGTATGGGAAAAATGTTCAGAATTTCAAACAACTTCTCCTCTGGAGCCTCTGGGCCAATTTTGCTCAAATTTCATATGGAGCCTCCTTAGCTTGGGGGAACGAAAAATTGCTAAAATGGTCACGGTCGGTCTACCAAAGTTGCTAAAATAATTGTCATACATTGATTTTGTGGCGAGGTCAAGTTTGCTTCTGTATGCATTTGTATGGGCCCCATACATTTGTATGGAAAAAATGTTGATAATTTCAAATGGCTTTTCCTCTGAAGCCTCCGGGCCAGTGTTGTTCAAATTTCATGCGGAGCCTCCGTGGGCAGGAGAATGAAAGATTGCTAAAATGGGTATGGTCCATTGATCAAAATGGCTGCCATGCCCATATATGGTAAAAACCTTCTTCTCCATAACCAAATAAGCCCTGGGTCCTAATCTTTGCACAAATTACGGGGGACAGGAGATCTACCAAAATTGCTCAAATGATGGTTCTATGTTGACATTTGACCTTTTAGCCTCCAAGGTCAAATTTGCTTCCCTATTTGTGTGGGCCATATACATTTATATTGAAAGTATCGAAGTGACTTGTAAATCAACAGTAGTTAAAATTGTTCTGATTGGAAATCTAAGATGGCCGTCATCTGGTTTATATTTATAATATTTCCCTGCCACTGTGCTGTTTACATGTATAAAATCGTGATTCTTCAGAAACCACTTAGCCAATTTCCACCAAATTTCACATTGATCCTTCTGTTGAAATGTGATTGATAGTTTATTCAAATAATCATGCTCCATTGACTGTCAGGCCCATATATTCTTCTTCAAAACTAAGAACTGCTCAAATGATGATATTTTCATTAGTTGCGATGATAGGATTGGAAAAATGTTGCATAACATCTGCATGTCTGCAGTGGCTATGTCACTCAGGTGAGCGAACCGTGGCCCGTGGGCCTCTTGTTACAGCACATTTTGGATATAGCACAGTTTAAAGATGGATCCCTTAAAATCATGTGTCCAAAACGAAAATGTATAGATTATATAGAAAATATACACAGCCTGATAGTTGATATTGGATTTTTAGTGTTAACAGCTAATATTCATTGCTTTCAGCTGTTCAGAAACCATTTCCACCTCAGAATCTGACAGAGGGCGCCACAACTCTACGCAAAGGTCAGGTTGACGTGATGATACACTGGAAACCACCTAAATACTCAGATATGCCCATTTGGAAGTACACTGTGAGTAAACTTATTATACTCCGGCATACTTGTCTACTGAGAGGTGAATAGTTTTTTCTTTTCTGTTTGTCCATTTGTTTGAATGCACATGTGTTCATTTGTCCTTCCATATAACATCAGTGGACATCTGCATCAAAGTTTTTAACCCTTGTCCTGTTGAATAAATTAAGATGCCACACCCATTTCTAATTTTCAGCCAATCAGATTACTTGATCCAGATTGTTGATATAAATTTACATACTTAATGGCAAACAGTGCAGATCTTGATCAGTTGAGCCAACTGATCTGGATCTACACTCTTTGCAAAGCCAGGACATAGCTGGGTTCAGCAGGACTAGGGTTAAGATGTTTTACTGTTAAGGCCTGTTGATGTTGATGGATTAGACTGGCTCCAGTCTCCAGTGACTAAATTTTTTTTTTCATAATCCTGTTTGATAATACACTAAGATAATACCAAAAAAATATCATGGCTATAAAGGCTGGTCACTCGTCATGATATTACTTTGGTTTTATTTTAGTGGATTATTAAACAGATTATAAGAAAAATTATTTTGTCACTAGAGACTAGAGCCAGTCTGTTGATGGATTGGCACCAGTTGGGAATATACTTGACCCACTTCGTCCAGTTTAATGGGACTTGGTACACATGATAGATTTTCTGCTCTTTTTTACGATGGAGACATGTTTTATGACTTCCAGTCTGCTTTCCTGCACACAAAATTCCTTCTGAAAAGGGGTATTCTCTAAAAGGAAAGAATTTGTTCCATACAGGAGCAAATTCTTTCCTTTTAGAGTAGCCCCCTTTTCAGAAGGCAGGCAAAAACAATTTTGACAGAGTTACTTCCTTAAGAGATGTTTGAAGTGAAATCTGTTGCTCTGTTTTCAAGGTGAGTATTAGGTGGGGTGAGGAGGGGATGGCGAATAATAAAACAAATGTTATTTATTATAACCCCCCACAAACTGTGTTTGTTGTAGGGTATACTTTTATCATGTTGTCCATCCGTCCATTACATTTTGGTTCTTGTGGGGTTATCTAATAATCATTGCTTATTGACATTTTTTTTGTTTTCACTTCAAATGAAGGATGGCTGTCATCATTATTATGTAGTATCCTTGAATTTTATTTGACTAAACATGCCTTGACATCATTCAGATTTTTTTCTGTCTTTGTGGTAAATATATTTTCCGTAAAAAAACAGTATTGCTTAGAATGTTTTCAGCACTGTATGAAAATTTGGTTGTATATTTTCAGATTATCTGGAGTGAGCGGCTCTCCACAATTAGTCCTGTCTTAGTTAGAATAGATGTTTTAGAGAAAACTATTCCAGGGGTGAGTATTCTGTATTTTATTTACGTTTTCTGAATATTTTGCATGTCTAATTGGTTGCTTGCATATGTAATTGGTTGTTGTCAAGCCCACCTGATTAATGTGTCACCCTTTTGGTATTACGGTAAATGTCCTAAAATGACCAAATGGCAGGAGCACTCTGATCAGGGTCAACACTGTTTGCCATTTCACTAAGTATATGCATTTTAAGAAAAAAACTGCCTAAAAAGCAAAATTTAGGCCAGAAAAGTACAGAATAAAGTGTTTGGAATTTTAGGACATTTACTGTAGTACATCTGTCTTGACAGTCTCTCCATTGATTTGTCCGACCATATAAGTGTATATCATTTAATTTTAAAAAAGTTTTTATAATTATTATTATTAATTTTATTCTTGTTATTATTATTATTATTATTATTACTTTTTATTTATTTATTATTTTTTTTTAAGTTTGAGACTTTCTTTAGTCCCACAATTTCCAACTTGCACAGACATCCATTTGTTCATCCTTTGGCACTCGGTCAGTAAATTCCTGTCTTGGCTTCCACATGCATAAAGGTTCCAGTAATTTTTATCAGACTGCTTATGAATTCCCATGAAATGTCAAGCCTTATTTTTTTCTGAAAAAAAGAAAAAAAAATTGAATGTTGCAGTTGTAATTGGTAATTTAAGGGTAAACGTGTTAATTGAGGATAATTTTAGTTATTTTTGCACCAAACATTATTTTATGGGTACTATTTGGAATTGCTGAGGCTATTCCAGTGAATACCCACCATATAATTTTCAGTGCAAAAATTACAAAAATTGTCTTCTGAATATTCCCACTATCTTGACCTATGTTTAATGTACTATTGTGGATACATATACATATTTTTCAGCATCTAACACAGTTTAAATTGAAGAACTTGAAGCCTGGAACAACATACTCTATACAGGTATGTCTTAGCAACTATGTAGCTCCAGATAAAAGGGGGTATCCACAAAATATTTTTCTCTCTACGAAAACATATGTTGTGTGTACTCATTAGAAGTGCCTCTGTGAGGCACTTCTAATGAGTACCCGCAACATGTTTTGGCGGCAAAATAAGAAAAATATCAGCACTTTTTTGTTGAAAAAAAAAAAGTGCCGTATAATTATCTGGAGCACTCCAGCTGTTTCTTTACTTTCGGTCTTCCTGAACATGTCAGTCACTCAAATCACCAAAAAATCAGAAATGTCTAGTGAGAAATGCAAGCTCGTTGGACTAACTTTTCATCAGAGATTTGAAACTCTGATAGAGTTGGATTTTGACATCAGTTAATAGACTGTAACCATCACTCTAACAATGATTTGAATTTACAGTAAGGTATCTTCATGCATATCCAGAGGTAAAACAAGTGTCTGTTCTAAACAAGTAAAATTCTATGTTTTCTTTCTCTTTGTATTTAACCCTTGTCCTGCTGAATAAATTAAGATGCCATGCCCTTTTCAAATTTTCAGCCAATCAGATTTATTGATCCATATTGTTGATATAAATTCACATTCCAAATGTGCACCAAGCTACGCCATTATCTTCATGAGTCAATTTGAAGAGAAATTCTTATTAACTCACAGACCTGTACAGCTTGTCTGGTGGAGATATATCGATGACATCTTCATGATATGGCCTCATACACGGGAGGAGCTGTACTCCTTCATTGATGCCTTAAACAACGTCCACAGTTCGATAAAATTCATGGTAGACATAAGCGAAACTCAGGCAAATTTCCTAAATGTAACCATCTACAAAGACCCGGACGGAAACATTACCACAGGCCTATACACAAAACCAACGGACGCCTTATGTATCTACACTATTCATCCTACCACCCACGACACCAGAAGACCAGCATACCCTACAGTCAAGCTATTGGTTTAAGAAGGATTTGCAGCACAAACGAACTATTTCAGCAAGCTACAAGCCAACTTGAGAAGAACCTAATCAACAGAGGTTACCCAAAACAATTAATCATAAAATCAATACAAAAAGCATCAACAATGGATAGACATGCCCTTCTACAACCCCGGACCCTACCAAAACAGAACCTCAAAATCATACCATTCACGGTAATTCACAACCTCCTAAACCCACCTTTCGTGAAAATTTGCAAAAAGAACAGACACATCCTTTCTTCCGCTTCAGACCTACAGGACCTCCTGACATACAAGGTCATGATAGTCAACAAAAGAGCAACAAACTTAAAGAACATATTAACTAAAACAGACATAAGTACACAAACTGTACCAACCAGATCAAGCCCATGCAACGCACCATGTATCTCATGCAAACTTAGGAAACAAACCAGAAGCATAACAAAAGAAACTATCCTAATTCGAGGACGATACAACTGCAAAACCAAGAATGCAATTTATGTTCTCAGTTGTGCCAAATGCGGCCTGCAAAACGTGCGTCAGACTAGCAACACCTTCAGCGAGAGATTCAGAGCCCATCTGACTGACATTCGACAACGTAACACCATCAAACCAGTCTCGTTTCATTTTACGTCCGCTGGGCACGACGTCAACGATGTCATGGCTACTATAGTGACACAAACTACCGGAGACACCAACGTACGTCTACGGACTGAAGAAGTTTGGATTGAAACGCTAAAATCAAAACAACCATCGGGACTGAACCTTATACTGTAATAATGCCAAACTGCCAAGAGTGCAACAGATCGTTTGCGAGTAATACCATGTTAAAACGCCACAAGAATTCTTTCCACACAGAAATGAGTAAAAAATACCAATGTTGCAATTGCTTAAACACTTTCGTCAGGAAGGAGAATGTCCTCAAACATTCCCGTCAGAAACACAAAGACAACGACAACAAATACATAATCGTGGAAACGAAGAATAAGAAATACAATCCGCAGAACAGGCCAGCCAAGTGGGTACCACAGCTCGAGGCAAGACCAAAACAAGGTACTACATACAGGATTACAATACCGGCGATCAAACCTAAAATGCAGCCAAAACAAGAAGGAGAGACCCTGCAAGATCTTATATCTTCATACCAATCTATCGTCCGGGACTCAAGAAGAATAGCCCAATCTGGGGACAATATACAACCAGAGAAATTGACGAACAGTTCCAGACAAAGGTCACAGATGAAATGCTTCTTGAAGATTTAGCATTATCGGACTCTAACACATCCATATGTTCTCAGGACACTATCTGCCAGGATGAAATTGACTTTGACTTTACTCCTATACACAACGTTAGAGTGTACAATGCATTTCAAAATACTTCTAACTAATCGTATGCACTAACTACTTTAAAATCTCTATCTAACTCTTCTAACTACAGTCGACTCTCGTTATCTCGAATTCCAAGGGACTCTCTGAAATACTTCGAGATATCCGTAGTTCGACATATCAGGTTTGCAGAATTGAGGAAAAAATAATTTGATTAACCACATTTAACAAACTGAAAGGTAATTGGACTTTTGAAGTTAGAGATATATTGAAAATATTGTGGAAAAGAGGAGAAATTGCTCCTTAGGAGCAATTTCTCCTCTTTTCTACAATATTTTCCATCTGTTGTTAGGTTTTCATGTATAGGCAGGGACCAGATTTTCACTTCGAGATAAGCGGTTATTCGAGATAAGCGAGGTCGAGATAACGAGAGTCAACTGTATATACATGTACCTCAATTTTATTCACCATGCATTACTGACAACCATTTGTAAGAGATACCAAATCTATTTTTAGAACAATCAGACCACGTGATCAAACACGACCGTTTTTTTGTACTTCAGGGGTCATTTTCACTATCTCAATTATCTTGATAAAGGTCTGAAAAGACCGAAACACGTCGATCTAAATAATAAAAAGTCAAAGGTACTGTTGTTGGTTGTTAGTTCTGTTGCTTCCTTCCTTCACTCAAATTCACATTCTGATTGGCAAAAGTGCAGATTCAGATCAGTTGGCTTCTTCAACTGATCTGGATCTACACTGTTTGCAAAGGCAGGGTATATCTGGGCTCAGCAGGACAAGGGTTAAGAGTTCAGCCCTGTAAATAGTTTTAACCTTCCTTTTAAAAAGAACTTAAAATATCCCTCTTTGACATCTAATCATGTTCATTGTAAATATCATTCTAGTATGTGACAGATAATCTGGGCCTCTGTAATTGAGGGAGTGCCATTATAACAAAGAAGAGCTTCTTCATAAAAATGACTATCGTGACTACCATATTTATTATGTCCCCCAATCTATGGGAAGTGGGACATACTGATTTTGGTGTGGCGTTGGTGTGGGCGTCGGCGTGACACTTTGTCTTGTCTGCACAATAACTTGTGAACCAGTGGTTGGATTCTTACCAAATTTTCATGGATACATAATTTGGGCATAACAAATAACTATTTAGGTTTTGGTGGCCTTGGCCTAATTTTCAAGGTCACAGCAGTAGAAAAACTGAAAATTTACAGTTGGGGGACATCTGTTTTCTCTGAAAACACTGTTACTAGTTCTAAGTATTTTATCATAGTTCTAAAATTTTAACAAGTCCATTTAACTACCTGTTGAAGTGTCTAAAGTACTTCTGAGTGTGTGACAAATGGTGAAGACTCTGATTAGACATCTCCTAAACATGTCCTAATATTTGAACAAGTTCAACTTACTGCCTGTTGATGTGTCTAAAAACTGCTGTATAATTGGCAAACAGTGTAGACCCTTGTCAGATGCCGTGTTTTGCAAGTCTGGGTCTACACTGTTTGCACAGGCTGTCTGTCCCAGTACTTAGGATTACGGTAAATGGCCTAAACTTTTGTATACCAAAGTGTCTGACAAAATGGCATATGCAAACAGTACAGACCCAGATCAGACTGCTCCTGAAGGAGCAGTCTGATCAATGTCTACTCTGTTTGCCATTACACGGAGTGTTATAAGAAATGACTGCATAAAAGGCCAAAATTTTGCACAAAAAAAAGTATGGAATAAAGTGTTCGAAATTATAGGACACTTACTGTAGTGTTTTATGAAACATACAGGTTGAAGCTATTGTGCAACATGGTAACCGACATCTACGCAGTAAACTTGCTTCCATGATGATGACCACGTATGCACCACCAAACCCTGAACCTGGTAGGTACAGTATGTCTCTGTTACTTTCTGTTTGGTCAGTCTTGAACCTGCTATATGTAAAATTCAGCAGGCAACATTTTTTATCATGGACTGTAAAAATTTACCGAGCACTGGTTTGGTTCCATACTAGTATACCGTATTCAACCTAATTACCACACATGCTCCTATAAGCGCTCAGTCAAGCTATTCCATAGTCTTCAGATTACAGCCAGTGTAACTTTTGTCTACTTCTTTATAAAGGCATATGTTGTGGGTACCCATCTGAATTGCATCGACTTGTCGATGCAATTCAAATAAGTACCCACAGCATATGCTTTATAAAGAAAATCAGAATAAAAAAAAACAAACAAAAACACATAAACATTGCATAAGACTCATTAGATAAGTCCTTGCTTGATCTATTTTTAAGTGTACCCTTAGTATAGTATTTTACCACAAGTTTGCCCAGTAATTGTGAAAAACCTGAGTGCAGGGTGCGGTAATTAGGTTAAATACGGTAGTTCCATATTAAATAGTTCCAAATTTTTTACCTGTTTCTAAAGTGTTTTTTGCATGCTTTGATGCTAGAATTAATCAAAATGTGTAATTCAGGTAATTCTGCTATTGATATTAGCAAAATTGTATATTTTGGGTGGTTGCTTTGAATATGAAGTAGAAAATCATCGGGGTATAATTTACCCTTACACCTGCCATAACCTCTTACAAGATCTGTGTCAGTATCTTTAAAGAGGTGTACGTTATTTACATGTAACATAAACTTCCATTCTGTTGCTCGTTTTGAAGCTTTTAGAGGGTCAGCTGTCAGGCATGTATCATGTGTTGACCATTTGAACATAAAAAAAAATATCTATGGGCCATAGAACATTTAAAAAATGTCTAAAATATATAAGGAAAAAAATTAGTGGTAGTCTGAAGCCTTTTCAACCCATTGTAGTCTGGAGACCCCTAAAAAGGGTATTTGGCAAACAGTGCAGACCCAGATCAGTGCTGCAGAATGTGGGGGTCTGATCAGGGTATCCACTGTTTGCAAATAGTTCAACCATTTTTCTCTAGGAATATCTAAATCACATAGCCTGACATACCTAAAATCGATATTAGAATCTTCCAATACATAGTGTGTGTGTGTGTGTGTGGGGGGGTGGGTGGGGGGGGGAAGAGTTCATTCAGTCTACAATAGGTTAAAAATGATTTGTAGTGTGATAAAAAAGGTCCTTATGCCATAGGCAAACAGGAAAGATACGGATTAACTTGCACAGCCTTAGCTTACAGTGTTCAGCAAGCTATAAGTGTGTGGGTGGACAAACATTTAGCACTTCTTTCCATTTCCTGCTAGAAAAACTTGTAGTAAAATATCCACCTAATAAGGACGCACTTTAAAGAAGATTAACAGAACACTTCTTGAGGGGCATATTTAATGATCCTTATGTGTTATTTTTTTCCTGATTTTCTTTATAAAAGCATATGTTGTGGGTACTCATTTAAATTTCCATGAATTGTCAAGGCAATTCAAATGGGAACCCACAACATATGCTTTTATAAAGAAGTGGATAAAAGTACACAGGCTGTAATCTGAAGACTATGAAAATGCTTGACTGTGCACTTATAGGGCTATGTATGGTTGGCAAGTGGAATATGGTATAGGGTTTTCAAGATGAAGTAGCCAGGCTCCATAGCACAGTCGGTAGCACGTCAGAATCCAAGCTCTGCCACGACTTTCATGGAGACTGGTCATGAAATCATTTATATGGTCACTCTCCACCTTCCGCTGATTCAAGAAGGGCAGTTGTCAGTTACTGGCAAAAGTATGTGCACAAGTACTGGTTAATGACTAAGAGGACCAAACATGCTCAGAAAAAGTGTGAGTGGGTTAACTGACTGGCCCGACATGACCTTAACATTGTTGATTGGGCCGTAGAACTCCCGCCAACTCAAATTCCAGATGAAGTTGGAGAAGAGCTGAAATTGATGTAATGCTATATAATGCCTTAAACACTTAGTTCAGAATAAGATATATATATATATAAGTTACTCACCTAGATATTGCTACTGACATTGTAGATGATATAGAGTTACCTGGAGAATTCGGTAAACTTGTTGATGAGATAATAGCTGAAGGTATTGACTTGCTGGGTGATATCAGTTTTGTCTTATCCTTAATCCTTTCAGTCTGGTAAAGCAAAACCACAAACCTCAGCAAACAGTGTAAATATAGATGAGAAGGGATGTTACAAGCCATCTCATCTGGATCTACACTGTTTGCCATTCTCATTGCAATTTTTGTGAAAATTTTCCCTTTTTGAAATAATGGTCTTGTCCAAATTCAAAAAAGGAAGAGTCCATTTTAGTGCTTTAGAGGTGAAAGGGTTAACAGAGAATGTGGATTTTCTTTAACATGCCTACTAATCTTTTATCTTAACCTAATTTACCGGTAATTTAATTTTACTGGGTTTTTTTTTTATTTTTTATCCATTACATCTTAAACCAATTTACCAGTAATTTAATTTTACTGGGTTGATTTTGATTTTTATCCATTATAATTAACCCAATTTACCGGTAATTTAATTTTACTGGGTTAGTTTTGATTTTTATCCCATATCTCTTAAACCAATTTACCGGTAATTTAGCCGTCCTTGGTGGCTCAGTTGGATGCCTGTATGACTGAAGATCAGGTGGTTGCGGGTTCGACCCCGCCGGATCGATAACATTCTTTCATGGAGATTGATTATGAAATATTTTCTATGATCATTCTCTCCCTTCCGCTGATTCAAGAAGGGCAGTTGTCAGTTTCTGGCGAAAGAATGTGCACAATATTGTTTAACCTCTTAGAGGACTAAGCCTGCCCAGTAAAAGTGCAGTAAGGTAAAATGACCATGCTTGACATGATACCAATGGGTTGACGTGGCTGTAAAACCTCAACACAGAACTGGTAATTTAATTTTACTGGGTTGATTTTAATTTTTATCCATTATATCTTTACTCAATTTACCGGTAATTTTATTTTACTGGAGGGTGGTTGGGTGGTGTGAAGGTGTTGTGTATCTTATGGCACCGGGGCGTGCAACTGATATTGG
Source organism: Anodontia alba (assembly GCA_964016985.1). Taxonomy (NCBI): domain Eukaryota; kingdom Metazoa; phylum Mollusca; class Bivalvia; order Lucinida; family Lucinidae; genus Anodontia; species Anodontia alba. The sequence goes on from OZ024832.1 coordinate 50,193,770, forward strand.
CTTAGAGATGGGCAAGGTCTGCTATCCTTGTAACAGGTAAGGGTAGAGGGGGAATGTTTCTATTTCTTTGGTTTTTTCACTTTCATTCCTGTTTCTCTTTCTTCCCTCTCCCTCTCTTTCATCTCCTCTACTATCTCTTTTCTCCCTTTCTCTGGGGAATGACACAAAATGACCCACAAGGGTTGATGTGTCCTTAAACCCCAACACAATCAAGCAATCAATTTATTTTACTGGGTTGATTTCGATTTTTATCCATTTTATCTTAACCCAATTTACCAGTAATTTAATTTTGTTGGATTGATTTAATTTAATTTTGCAGTGTTGATTTTGATTTTAATCCATTATATCTTAACCCAATTTACTGGTAATCTTATTTTGCTGGGTTGTTTTTGATTTTTATCCGTTATAACTTAACCCAATTTTCTGGTTATTTAATTTTATTGGGTTGATTTAATTTAATTTTACAGTGTTGATTTTGATTTTAATCCATAATATCTTAACTCAGTTTACCGATAATTTAATTTTACTGGGTTGATTTGTTTTTTATCCATTATACTTAACCCAGTTTACTGGTTATTTAATTTTACTGGGTTGATTTTGATTTTTTTTCCATTATATCTTAGCCCAGTTTACTGGTAATCTAATTTTACTGGGTTGATTTTGATTTTTATCCATTATATTTTAACCCAATTTACCAGTAATTTAATTTGATAGGTTGATTTTGATTTTTATCCATTATAGCTTAATCAAAAGTGTGCAGGACATAACCAACAACCCTTAAAGTACTAATCACAACTGCAGTGAAATGTCGAGGTGACTGAGTGATCAGCACTCCCGACTTAGCATCACAAAATCCCAGTGCGAATTCTGCTGGAGGCAGAATTCAGCTCATGACTATGTGGTGCTTCATTGCTCAGAACCTTTCATTATCACTCTTCAATCATCTCAGTATGACTTAAATAATGTTGAAAGGGATGTAAAACACCAAATCATAATTATCATCATCATCATAATCATTATCACCATCACAGCTGCAGCAGGTGACATTTTGATCTTTTTTTTTTTTTTTCAAGAAAATAAGACTACATTTCATGTGAATCATCTGCTGCATAGCAGACTATTCACATGAAATGTTGAGTCTTATTTTCTCTGAAAAATAACGATTAATTTTAGAATGTCATCTGCTACAAATTTGCTTAGTGCTTTAAGGGTTAATATTTGCTGTAACTGTCTGTTATGAACTCTTAAAGTTTTCTGCTAAGTAATATCAATGCCAAGGGCTTCAATTACCTTGACCCTTACCCTACAGCAGATGACAGTAATATTTCAAAAGATTTTTGGATGAAAAGGCTGAATCTTCCTTTGAATCATTTCTGTGTAGGCTATGTAACCTTTACCACTCTATGGGTATATTCACCAGATAACAAATTGATAATATTTTTATGCCCCCAACTTCAAAGAAGTTGGGAGGGCATATTGCTTTGGGCTTGTTCATCGATATGTCTATCTGTTTGTCCCTCTGTACATGAATCTTGTAAGCAAAATATCTAAAGGACCACTTAAGTTAGGCTCATGAAATTTTGCAAACGGTTTGGAACCAATGTGTAGATGACCTGATTAAATTTTTCAGACTTCGTTCCATACATCCACCCATCCGCTGGAGGCGGAATTCAGCTCATAACTGTATGGCACTTCATTGCACAGAGCCTTTCATTATCACCCTTCCATTGTCTCGATATGAATTAAATAATGTTGAAAGGGATGTAAAATACCAAATCATCATCATTTGCCATTTTCGCAGGATCAATAGGGGTTTTGGCAGTGTCACATTCCACTTTAAATATCAAACTGAAGAGAAGGAGAAATTCTTGACTCATTGTTTTGACATTGATACGCCTATGAAACTTAGAAATTGCTTGTAAGTTCTTCTGCGATAAAACTGCCAAGTTGACAGACAATAAATGAAAGCTGAATGAAACTGCTAGCGATTGATCTTCATTAACCAATGAAAACTATTGTTACATCAAAGTTTGGCTGAAGCAATAAGCACCAAATGTTGTTCATTGGTCTTCATTAACCAATGAAAACTGTTGTTACATCAGAGTTTGGCTGAAGCAATAGGCACCAAATGGATGGCAGCATACTTTATGCACCAGAAGACTCTGCATGAAACAAAAAGTGTTTGATATTTGGATTCAGTTTGCTTATAAGATATGTCAAGGAAAGTGGATACACCTTCAAGGGAAATAACTCTGACATGGAAATATTGTCTCCCTTGTGAAATCAAAGCACTGAAGAGACTGCATTTGTTCAGTATGACTGAAAATAATGGTAATGTTGATGAAATTGACAGAGAACAGTAGATTGAAATGCACTAGAAACGGCCATGTTTTGTGTAATGTTTGTCCGAAAATGGGTTATCTGCTATTTAACAAATGACTGCATCGATTTAAGACATAGCATTTTTCGGATATCAAACAAATGCTGAAGATGAAAAAATCACACATATGCCTAAGATATGTTATAGCAAAAACATAATCTGTACACTAAATAGTCATGTTATCTTACTTCGCAGTATTGTATACACAACTAAATTTAAATGTAAATCTGAACATTCTGCTTTCAACATTTAATTCATAGCAATTTAAATATAACAGAAATAAAGCATGCAGAAGTATAAAAACTGTTAGGTTTGCAGTTAAAAGGGTGGACTACTTTTTTGCTTTTCTCCAGAAAACTGTTGTACCATATTTACTATATTTATTCGGACAGACAGGCATGAGCAAACAGTAGAATGTGGCATCTCAGAGGAGACTTGATACACTTGGTAGATTTTCTGCATTTTTGTTGGTGTTATGAGCAACACAGTATTGTATTTACACTAAGTATTCGAACACCTCAACTCCTTACCAGACTTGTTCTAAAATTTGAACAAGTACAATTTACTACCCAGTGTAGTGTTAAAAAATTGCTGGATGAGTGGCCAACAGTGTTAACCCTGATGAGATGCCACATTCATACCCCATAACATGAGCCTGGCTTCCAATAAGCATATTAACCCTTCTCATGCTGAATAAATTAAGATGCCATGCCCACTTCTAATTTCCAGCCAATCAGATTACTTGATCTGGGTTTTTGATAGAAATTCACATATTTAATGACAAACAGTGCAGATCCAGATCAGTTGGCTTCTTCAGAAGCCAACTGATCTGGATCTACACTGTTTGCTAAAACAGGGCATGTCGTGCTCAGCAAGAGAAGGGTTAACTGTACATGTCCATGGGACAGTCTTCTATAATGACCTTCAAATTCATTTCAAAAAACACTCAGCACTCAGGTGAGCGGTTTAGGACCATTGGACCTCTGGTTTCAAAATTACTGGGTTAACTTGTGGTAAAATATGGTATCTACCTAGTAAGAGAACACTTTAAAAAAGATCAGCAAAGGACGTATTTGATGATGTTTATGCCAATTTTTTTCTAATTGTCTTTATAAAAGCATATGTTGTGGGTACTCAAAGAAGTAGACAAAAAATACACTGGCTGTAATCTGAAGTCTATGGAATTGCTTGACTGTGTGCTTATAGGGGTATGTGCATTAGTTGGGTTGAATATGGTAGTTACCATGCCATTTTGTTTGAAGTGGCTTGTTTCTGTTTTTCTCTGGGTGCAGGCCTCGGACCATGTTATCTGTGTCTTTAGAAATGGCAGTTCCCTTCTAATTCCAATTCTCAGAGTTCTCAATATTAAATGATCTCACTTGGTTTAAAGATTCCTTTTGAAACTGAGGCCAGAGTTTTTTTATCTTTAGGTTTACAGGAAATTTCTTAAAAGGTTGCTGTCAAGAGCAAGGAATAAAAATAAAAATAAAAAATATGAAAAAGCTTATTTGATCAAATAAAATAATTTTTCGAACAAAAAAAAATGTAAAAATGCAGTATTTCAGCCCCAAATTGAAAGGGTAGGGACATTAAATAAAAATAAAATTGGAAATGCGAATTGTATTTTTCCAGAGGGGCTAAAATTGTAGGGTAGGCTCTTCCGTAAACCTAAAAATAAAAAAGAAAATTGTGGCCTCAATACGAACTGAACCAGCTTGCACTTATTAGCAGCTGTTGCACTTAATTGAAAACATTTTGCTATATACAGTTTTAGTCCCCCTATCAGCCCAGTGGTGAGAGGCTATAGGTTTGCATTCCATCCATTATTCCGTCCTTCTGTCTGATTGTCTGACCTTCTCTTATCTTGTTTTTGTTTTTATAAATTCTCTTTTTACTCTCCACCATATTGCCGATGAAAACTAAGTAGATAATAACCCAGCATTCTACATAAATCTACATCAGGCCGTCATTGGCCCGTCAGGATAGCTGACAGGCCGATGACGGCCTGATCGGCCTGATGTAGATTTACGTAGAATGCTAGCTGGGAAATGAGTGATACAGTATTTACCCTAAATATCAGGGTAGCTTAACCCTTGTCTTGCTGAATCAATTAAGTTGCCACACCCACTTCTAATTTTCCAGCCAATCAGATTACTTGATCCAGATTTTTGATAGAAATTCACATATTTAATGACAACCAGTGCAGATCCAGATCAGTTGGCTTCTTCAGAAGCCAACTGATCTTGATCTACACTGTTTGTTAAGACGGGGCATGTCGTGTTCAGCAAGAGAAGGGTTAATGCTTAGTATGCCATCTAAAATTGTCAGCAGATGACATACTGAAATATTTTTCTTATTTTTCCCAGAAAACAGGATTTGACATTTCATGCAAATTGTTTTCATTGGAGACAATATGCATGAAATTTCAAATCCTGTTTTCCAGGAAAAAAAAGAAGAAGATTAATGTCAATTTGTTGTCTGCTGAATTAGCCCATAAAGTGGTAAAGGTGAACTCCTTATGAAACTTCTAAAATTTGAACAAGTCTATTTACTACCTATTTATCACTGCTCTTGATGTATCTGAAAGCTGCTGGATGGGTGGCTAACAATGTAGACCCTGGTCAAATACTGCCTTTATAGAAAGCAGTGTAGATCTTGATCAGATACCACATTCTGCAACATCTGATCTGGGTCTATACTATTTGCACAGACCTGTCTGTTCACATTACTAAAACATACCTATTCAAATACACTGAAAATTTACCACCAAACAACTGAAAATTTTCTTATAAAAAATTCTGATATTTTTCATATTTCTGCTTCAAAACATAGATTGTGGGTACTCGTTAGAACTGCCTCGACAAGGCGGTTCTAACCAGTACCACAATCTATGTTTTTTAAGCAAATAAGAAAAATAATGTATACCCCTGTAAATCCCACTTTTACTACATAAAAGTGGGGTTTAAGGGGGTCAAAATTATATAGGCATGTTTTCGTGATGAAATACTACATGTAATAATAGGGTAGATATGGTTCTTTTTTATTATATGTATCTTCACAATGTCACAAAATTTATTGTGTCACATTTCTATATTAACCCATTGTATACTGAATAGACTCTCCCACACTATATATTGGAAGAGTCCAATTTCAATTTTAGGTATGTCCGGCTATGAGATTTACATATTCCTAGAGAAAAATTGTTAAACTATATGCAAAATGTGGAGACCCTGATCAGACGCCGCATGCGGGGTCTGATCTGGGTCTGTACTGTTTGCCAGTTACCCTTTTAGGGGTCTCCCAACTACAATGGGTTAAATACCTTTTATCATTAGAATGAAATGTAAATATTGTTATTACATCATTTACAGTGGTAAACAAATACAGATTAAGGTTATTTTGGTACTTCTATGAACTTTATTGATTTCATAAAAGAGCTATGAGAAAGGGCGTAACTGTACAGAGAAGTTCCAAATCAAATCATGTATATAACATATATGAAGCTATTTTTAGTAATTTCTGTGGGAAACATAATTCATAATTCTCTAGAAGAAATATTTCCTTCTAAAGTCTGTAAATATTACCATTTAGAAAGCACCCTCTGTATGGTGAAGACAAAGTTAGCAGATGACTAAAATAATAATGATAGATATTTTAATGTTTTACTCCCTCTATCAAAACAAAGGGCTTCACATATTATGCTAATTGGACGTGCCTAAATGACATCAATAAGTTTTGTAATTTTGTGTCATCTATACTTGTCACATCTAAATACACCACAACCTCTTTATAACACTGTTGTTGGGGTCCATAGCATAAACCGTGTTAGTTAAACAACCGCATTATATCCAAACAAAAATGTATCGATTATATTGAAAAATGACCATTTATGGTCATTTTTCAATATAATCTATACATTTTTGGGATCCATCTTTGAACTGTGTTATATCCAAAACCGTGTTATACCGAACCGTGTTATAAAGAGGTTGAAGTGTATGTGCCTCGTCAAGCGAAAAAGTGTCTTCAGGCACGTACCAAATGTGCGGATTCACATCATCCTGCACATGCACAGTTGCATCCTGGTCTTTGCTCTCCATTGAAGCATTCTATAGTATCCGGTGATTATGTTTGCGGACAGTGAAGGCACTGATTGGACTGCATGCAGTCTGATCTGGGCCTTCGCTGTCCCCATATGCCCAGACATTGCTTTGCATGGCGCAAGTATGGACCAGCTTTATTAAACAAAATAATCATCTCAGATACAAATTATACAAACATTTAAGTATGATCTAGCAGTAAAGAAGCATCAAAGCAAGAAAGTCATACAGAAGAGATATAACATTTTAATACAGTAACATCATGCTTTCGTATTAGATTTTAAATACAGTTGACTCTCGTTATCTCGACATATTAGATTTTAAATACAGTTGACTCTCGTTATCTCAACCTCGTTTATCTCGAATAACCGCTTATCTCGAAGTGAAAATCTGGTCCCTGCCTAAACATGAAAATCTAACAACAGGTAAACAAATATTTTGGAAAAGAGGAGAAATTGCTCCTTAGGATGATCTAGCAGTAAAGAAGCAATATTTTCAATATATGTCCAGTTACATATATATTTGTTAAATGTGTTGTCTGAATTATTTTTTCCTCAATTCTGCAAATCTGATATGTCGAGGTACGGATATCTTGAAGTATTTCAGAGAGTCCTTGGAATTCGAGTTAACGAGAGTTGACTGCAATTGGTTACCGTATTAAAACTGATACATTGATACTGATACTTCTGGTGTGCTTTCCTGCATATTGAAAAGGGTCTACTCTTAACCAATTTATGCTGAGTGGACTCTTCTACATTAGCTCTTTGGACTGGTTCATACCAATATAAGGAGTGTCTGGTTAGTTTTTATTGTTGCCATGTTTTATAGTTATTCCTGTCCTAAATGCAAACAGTATAGACCCATATCAAATGCCACATTTTGTGGCATCTGATCTGGGTCTACACTGTTTGTCAATATCCATTTTATGGGATGCAAGGCATAACAAGTTAACGCTTAGAATGCTGGGTAAAAATTTCAGCAGGCAAGATTTTAAAATATATTTTTCTTATTTTCCCCAGAAAATAGTTTTTGACATTTCAATGCCAATTTGTATTAAATGTCAAAGCTATTTTCTGGGAAAATAAGAAAATATTTTAAAATTTTATGTGCTGAATTAGCCCAGAGTGTGGTAAAAGGAAAGACCTCATTACCACAGTGTGCCTTTAAGTTTTTCAAAATTATTGGAAAAAAACTTGTAGTAAAAACTATGTTCCTAATAAGAGCACACTTTAAAGAAAGATCAGCAGAGGACTTCATGAGGTGTGTATTTAAAGATGCTTATGTGGTATTTTTTTCTAATTTTTGTATTTCAAAATGTCATCTGATATGCTCTAGAACCAGTCGTTTGATTAATAAGGCTCATTTTATTTTTGTTCTTTCAGATAATCAAGAAAGTGTGTATTCAGTGTATGCTGATGTCATCAAAGTTCAAAGGTTACAGTGTAGTGAGCCCTACTTCCACCAAGGGGCACTGAAGGCTTTTCTCACCTGGAGGGTTGGAAAAGGTAAGATTTCTTCCACCTGCATTCAGAATATAAGACTTTTGTTTTAACCTTAAAGTGCTCATCACAGCTGCAGTAGATGACATTTTGAAATACAGTCGACTCTCATTATCTCAAACATTGATATCTAAAACTACTAGCTGCTTAACTCTTTTCCCACTACCTTTGCAAACTGTCTCAACCCTGATCTGGATCCAAACTGTTTGACACTCTGATGGATTTTTTTGGAAAAGTTAATTTTAAAAAAAAAATCCACAGACAACAACAAAAAAAAAAAAAAAAAAAAAACATGCAAAATTACCCAGCATGCAAAGAGTGAACTCAAACTAAATTAGGAAATATTGTTTTTGTTTTGCTATATAGGTTCCTTAACCCTCAAAGCAACAAGAAAATCTGCATCTGAAAATGTCATCTGCTTATGTCATCTGCTACATCTTCTTGCAAACTTTTCAAACTTACATTTTGCATATAGGCAAAGTGTGTGGACCTAGATCAGACTGCTCCTAAAGGAGCAGTCTGATCTGGGTCCACACTGTTTGCAACAATGACTTTTAAAGTAACCGACAGAAGACAAAGCAGACGACAATTGTTGTGATTGGCGCTTTAAGGGTTAAAGTTCAACTCCTTTTATCACAAACTAATGTTATCTCAAACCAAAAATTCTAGTCCCTTGGAGGTTCAGATAGCAAGAGTCATTTGTAGTTTTATTTAAATGTTTTTTTTTTCACTGAAAAGAAGATTCATGTGAATTGTCTGCTAGGCAGTCAAATCACATGAAGTGTCAAGTCTTATTTTCACTGAAACATAAAGTCTGTTATAGAATATTGTCTGCTATAAATGCGCTTAGGGCTTTAACCCATTTTAGTCAGGAAACCCCCACAAGGGTAATTGGCAAGCAGTGCAGACCCAGATCAGACCCCACAATGCAGCATCTGATCAGACTCCACACTGTTTGCAATAAATACAGGAATTTGATATAAACGTAGAAATAATAAAAACTGACCAGACACCCTGCTAATGGAAATGGACCAGTCCACTTGACTTAAAGGGGTTAAACTTTTTTTTTTACTTAGGGTTAATATGATAAAACTAATTTCTATGGTCCCCTGTCTGCTCTAGTTATCATCATTTTGCATGCTAGGCAAAATTTCTGCAGATGGTGTTTTGAAATATTTTTCTTACTTTTCCTAGATAATAGGATTTGACATTTCATGCAAATGGTCTTTTGCATGAAGTGTCTAGGAAAAGTAAGAAAACTATCATTAGTTTGTCATCTGCTATATTGACCCATAGCGTGGTAAGTGTTAATATATAAATATTTTATTATTTCAGCCTTTGTGAATATTGTTAAAAGTTACATGATATATTGGACCCCACAGTCATGTGATCAAGACTACGCAACATTACGACCATTATCAGCAACATCCCAGGTACCAACTTATGTTTCTTTTTATATGCTGCGCACGATAGTGGTGGGGTATTATGGGTTCATGTTAGACGAACAGACACTCTGTCCACCCGCCACATGTCGGTATTTTCATTTACAGACGATAACTTGAGTAAATAGCAATGAATTATCACTAAACTTGGTATGTGAATTGATATTGTGAGATCTGGCTTGGGATCGCTAATGGGCAGATTTCATCAATTTTTGACAGAGTTAACTGCCCACCATACATCCGTACTTTCATTTCCAGATGATAACTTGAGTAATTGTCAATGGATTTTCAGAAAACCTGGTATGTGTATTGATATTGTGGAGTCTCGTTTGGGATTGCTCATGGGTAAATGTTGTCAGTTTTTGACATAGTTATCTGTCTGCCACACAATATTGGCAGAGTATTATCAAAATTACATTCTTATTTTGTTATTGTTGTTGTTACATGTGGCGCAGTATCGTTTAATATATGATTGCTTTTTCTAATGTTTGAGTGGCAGCGTGACACAATATACACCACAACCTCTTTATAACACTATTTTTGGGGTCCATAGCATAAACCGTGTTAGTTAAACAACCGCGTTATATCCAAACAAAAATGTATAGATTATATTGAAAAATGACCATTTATGGTCATTTTTCAATATAATCTATACAATTTTGGGGTCCCTCTTTGAACCGTGTTATATCTAAAACCATGTTATAATGAACCGTGTTATAAAGAGGTTGAAGTGTACATACCTGATGACATGTGCACCAGCAAAGACTCAGAGTCCTTGCTTGGCAACTATGTGGCTAGCCAGAGATCCAAGGTTTCCTCAGGATGATAGAAAAGACTGATCGGACTGCACATATAAGCAAGCTGATCTGAGTCTAAGCTGGGCACACATGTCATAAGGTCAGTTGTAGCTCGTATTATGTCTACATTAACCCGTTTCAGTCTGGAAACCCCTAGAAGGGTAGTTGGCAAACCCTGCAGACCCAGATCAGATGCCATAGAATGTGGCATCTGATCAGGGTATGCATTGTTTGCACTATACAAATTTCTATAAAACATAGTAATAAAAAACTAACCAGACACGCTGCTATTGGAAATAGACCAATCCAAAGATATGTGGTAGAAGAGTCCACTTGACATAAACGGGTTACTGTTTATTGTAGTTGTAACAATGGTAAGAGAGTGCCAGTAGGTTCAGTATTTGCCTGCTGTGTTTGAATTTCACTTGGAGTGGAGCTTTTTTCTTTGACTGTGTTGTTTTTCTTCTCCAAGAGTTTTTGTTAACCCATTTATGAAAAACATCATTATTTTGCAATTGAAAATATGGTATTCAACCTAACTACCACACTGTGCGCTTATAGGATTTCCAAAATTACTGCGAACACTCATTTGTAGTAAAATATGTATCTACCTATTAAGGATACACAATAAAAAAAATCAGAAAAGACTTATTTGATGATGATTATGCAATTTTTTTCTGATTTTCTTTATAAAGGCATATGTTTAGGGTACTCACGCAAGTCGGTGCAATTCAAATGAGTACCCACAACACATGCCTGTATAAAGAAGTAGACAAAAAGTACACTGGCTGTAATCTGAAGACTACGGAATTGCTTGACTGTGCGCTTATAGGGGTATGTGCAGTAATTAGATCGAATACGGTAGTTCCTAAAATCTGGAGCTATGGTAGAATGTTAAATGAGACAGTAAATATGTATATTTGTGGCATTTGCAGACAGTGCAGGGCTGAAACGCCTGCCTTCTTTTGTTTGGCAAGACCCATAATTTGATGAGCAAACAGTAGAAAGTGGATTTCTTTTCTGTTACAGGGAACCAGCTTTGAGGTGTATGACCTTCAGTTTGAGTGTCAGTATGTTATTAGGGTCAGCGCCGTGACAAAGATGGGGGTCCAGGGAAAACCGTCATCGACCAGACTACGCACTCCAGTCTGTAAGAGTATCATGGTGAAAGGGGGGAGCCTACCCCCAGATTGTCCCGAGAGAGGTATTTAAATTCTTGCTACAAGCATTAATGCCATAATTGCACCACATACAGTGGCATAGTCATAAGGCAAACAAAAATGTCTTCAGATTATCAGACACTTTTAAAAAATATGAAGACAGCTTTTTATTTTTATTTTTCAGGTTGGGTGCATTTTTGGACATTTTGGTTGGTTTACCCTTGTCCTGCTGAATAAATTAAGATGCCACACCCACTTCTAATTTTCAGTCAGTCAGATTACTTGATCCACATTGTTGCTATAAATTTACATACTTAGTGGCAAACAGTGCAGATCCAGATCAGTTGGCTTCTTCAGAAGCCAACTGATCTGGATCTACACTGTTTGCAAAGGCAGGGTATATCCGGGCTCAGCAGGACAAGGGTTAAGCAAAATAAAACAGCAGCACAGCACCCATAGATAAAGTTTTTTTGAAATGCAAACAACATAAGCAAATCATAATTTACCAATTTTCTAAGAAGTAAGTTAGAACAGCATACATTTGAGGTCTGGATTGCAGTTTGGTTAAAAATGATTCTCAAGTGAGAAAACTGACCAGTGTCATGCATTTTCATGGGTTGAAAAATAAATGCACTGAAAAGAAAGGTACATGGGGATTGTTTGGTCAGATGTTGTGGTGTCTGAGAATCTGACTATTTGTTTTTATTTGTCTGTACAGAATTATTTTTGACACACGCCCAGGAAAAAGCTAAAAAAATTCTGCCTAGTATCGCTTCCAAATGATGGCTTCTCATAAAGGAAAGAATTTACTCCCAAACAGTGTAATCTCAGATCTGATGCCTGATCAGGGTCTATACTATTTGCCATGGCATTAGCAATTCACTATAAAAGAAGTAATGAAGGCAATTTATATCTAACTTCACTTAAAGTAGATTCTGAATGGAGTCTTCCAACATTCATAATGGAAGAGTTCATTTATTAATGTATTTCTCTGAAGTACATGTAGAAATCATGTTATAAAGAGGTTGTGGTGTATTTCAATCATTGACAGTCCCAGTCCAGCATGAAGCTGTCTACAAATGATCACAAATGGATACCTCTACTGAAAGGCCACCCTATAACAGCCAAAAATGCTCATTACCCTGGGTGGCTCTTTAGCAGAGGTTCCACTGTAGTCTTCCAGGCAGGCCTTTGCAATCAGTGCAGACCCAGATCAGACACCTTTTACTGCAGTGTCTGAACTGGGTCTGCACTGTTTGCAACTCATCCAACTCATTTAGGTTAGAAACAGCACTTCATTTCCCTATATTTCTTTACAGAACCACAAGTACCTAGAAGTCCAGAAACAGTATTACCTAAAATAATTAACAACTGTACAATAGACCTGCAACTCTCCTGGGGTCAGCCTGCTTCAGATTTGCCTTTAGGTAAGCGTTTAAATTACCTAAAATGATTAGCAGTTGTACAGTAGATCTACAGCTTACCTGGTGTCAGCCTACTTCATATTCGCCTTTAGATAAGTGTATAACCCTTTCAATCCTGAGTTTCTGAAATGGACTCTTCCATCTTTGAAGCTTCACACATCCATTGTTGCCAAACAGGGGACAGTTGTAAAAATTGGCAGTGTAGATCCTGATGAGATGGCTAATTATGAGCCATCTCATTTGGATCTACACTGTTTGCAAAAGTATCCGTCTTGGTCAGGTTTAATTACCTAAAATAATTAGCAGCTGTACAGCAGAGTGGCAGGTTTCCTGGGGTCAGCCTGCCTCAGATTTACCTATAGTTAAGTGTTTAATGACCTAAAATAATTAACAACTGCACAATAGAGCTGCAGCTGTCCTGGGATCAGCCTGCTTCAGATTTCCCTATAGGTAAGTGGTTATATTACCTAAAATAATTAACAACTGTACAATAGAGCTGCAGCTTTCTTAGGGTCAGTCTGCTTCAGATTTCCCTATAGGTAAGTGGTTAAATTGCCTAAAATAATTAACAGCTGTACAATACAGCTGCAGCTATCCTGGGGTCAGCCTGCATCAGATTTGCCTGTAGATAAGTGTTTAAATTACCTAAAATAATTAACTACTGTATAATACAGCTGCAGCTATCCTGGGGTCAGCCTGCTTCAGATTTGCCTATAGGTAAGACAGTGTTTAAATTACCTAAAATAATTAACAGCTGTACAATAGAGCTGCAGCTATCCTAGGGTCAGCCTGCTTCAGATTTGCCTATAGGTAAGTGTTTAAATTATCCTAAAATAATTAACAATTCTACAATAGAGCTTCAACTATCCTGGGATCAGCCTGCTTCAAATTTGCCTATAGGGTAAATATTTAAATTAACCTAATATAATTAACAGCTTTACAATAGAGCTGCAGCTATCCTGGGGTCAGTCTGCTTCAGATTTGCCTATAGGTAAGTCTTTAATGACCAAAGATAATTAACAATTGTACAATAGAGCTGCAGCTTTCCAGGGATCAGCCTACTTCAGTATTGCCTATTGGTAAGTGTTTAAATTAAAATAATTCATAGTAATTAACAGCTGTACAAAAAAACTGCAGCTTTCTTGGGTCAGCCTGCTTCAGATTTGCCAATAGGTAAGTGTTTAAATTAACCTAAAAGAATTAACAACTGTACAATAGTTGCAGCTAACCTGGGGTCAGTCTGCTTCATATTTGCCTATAAGCAAGTCTTTCATGACCTAAAATAATTAACAACTGTACAATAGAGCTGCAGCTTTCCAGGGATCAGCCTACTTTAGATTTGCCTTTAGGCAAGTGTTTAAATAAAAATAATTTAAAATAATTAATAGCTGTACAAAAAATTGCAGCTTTCTTGGGTCAGCCTGCTTCTGATTTGCCTGTAGGTAAGTATTAAGTTACGTATGATAAGTAAAGGTTGATAGCTGAGCTCTTTTGATAGAACCAAAACAATATGAATACCATTAACTAACAGCATTTTAATCATGTCTCCCAATATTGTAAACCTCGAGGTGACTTGATACACTTGGTAGATTTGCCACCATTTGTTACAAGGGAGACAACTTTTGTGACTTCCTGTTTGCTTTCCTGCACACCAAACACTTTCTGGAAAGGGGTCTAATGTGAAATGAAAGATTTTACTCGCAAGGGGAGGGAGCAAACTCTTTCCTTTTAGAGATGACCCCCTTTTCAGAAGGGAGGCAAATCAATTTTCACAGTTGCCTATCTTGAAAGTGTATCCATTGCCCATAAATGTTAGTCTTTTGGTGTTATGCAGTATAGGGCACTCATTTTTAATCCTTGCCATGTTGAATAAATTAAGATGCCACATCCACTTATAATTGTCAGCCAATCAGATTACTTGATCCAGGTTGTTGATACAAAGTGACAAACAGTGCAGATCCAGATCAGTTGGCTTCTTCAGAAGCCAACTGATCTGGATCTACACTGCAAAGACAGGGTTATCCTAGTTCAGCAGAACCAGGGTTAGAATGTGTATTTTATAATAATAATAATGATAATAATAACAATAATAGTAATAATGATAAACTTGATTTTGCAAGGGTTACACCATTAGTTACAAAACTTATCTCATGATGTCCTCGAATAAATATATATATGTATAGAGCATTTAAAGGTTAAGTTTCATTTAGACAGGACTATTATGCTTAATTTTGCGTCCTTTTCATCAGCAAAAATTAGGCAGAATAGAAGGATTGAAGGAAGGATGCAAAATACTGTAAGGTCTCCCAGTCATAGCAAAGTATATGTTTGCATTTTTTTTATACCCCCTGCAAACAGTGTTTGTAGAGGTGTATACTGTTTTCACATCTTTTCTTCCATTCATCTGTCCATCCATTACCTTTTGGTTACTGAGGGGGCAGTGATGGGCGTGTGTGTGTGTGTGGGGTGGGGGGGGGGGGGGAGTGGGAAGCACTGCTTATTGACATTTCTTGTTGTAATTGTTGTTGGTTAAAAAGCAGTCACTATGTATGTTAAAAGGTCAATGAGAGAAGAGAGACTGCTGTGTGATGTCAAGGAAACTACATTTTTGTTTTTTTCTTACAGATAAGTACAAGATAAAATATGGTGTAGCAGAAGTATTTAAGGCAAAAGACAATGGTTTCCAGGAACCTGCTTATAAAGAAGAGCCTGTTGTTATTAGTCTAGATAGTGTAAGTACTTTTAACTCTTTGCATGCTGGGTAATTTTGCATGTTTTTTTGTCGTCTGTGGATTTGTTTTAAAAAATTAACTTTTTCAAAAAAATTCTTTCAGGAATACCATCAGAGTGTCAAACAGTTTAGATCCAGATCAGGCCCGATGTTTTGTTGGGCCTGATCTGGATCCAAACTGTTTGCAAAGGTTATCAGCAGACGACAAAAGTCGCCGCTAGTGGGGAAAGAGTTAAAGGCCCTTTCGTAAAGCTGATAGGATTTTATCTCAATCAGATGAAATGGTGTTATGCAGTATAGACATTTACGATAAATGTCCTAAAATTTTAGAATACTTTATTCCATACTTTTTGACCTAACGTGTGCTTTTTATGCAGTTGTTTCTTAAAGTACTAAGTAGAGTGGCAAACAGTGTAAACCCTGATCAGACTGCTCCTTCAGAGCAGTCTGATCTGGATCTACATTGTTTGCATATGCCATTTTGTCAGAAACTTTGGTGTTCAAAATTTTAGGACATTTACCGTAATAAAATTTCTCTATCCTATATTAAAGCATAGTTCCAGATAAGTTGCTTGTTGTTTTTTTTTTCAGTCAAAATGTTTTGATATTTTACTTATATCTCCGCAAAATCTTATGCTATGGGTGCTCATTAGTAGTAGTAAATGTAGTGTCTGCCTTTGAATTGAGGTGTGTGTTAGATCTCCGGCCAGGTCATACCTAAGATTTAAATTTTACATTAGTTGTTCTATTGCTTATCTATTGCTTAGTGTCTCGGAAGTGTGGCTTTTCAAGGGAAGTAAATCTTACAAAACTACACTGAGCAAGGTTTCTATATGTGACACAACCCTTGTCCTGCTGAACCTGTATATACCCTGTTTTGCAAACAGTGTAGATCCATCACTTGGCTTCTTCAGAAACCAACTGATCTGGATCTGCACTGTTTGGCATCAAGTAAGCAAATTTATAGCAACAATCTGGATCAAGTAATCTGATTGGCTGAAAAATAGAAGTGGGTGTGGCATCTTAATTTATTCAGCAGGACAAGGGTTAAAAAAAAGACCATTTTCCAACAGCTCCATTTTGTGGAGATTAAGTCGTTATCTAAGACTTTGCTTTCCTTATATATTACAGATATATACAAATTATACCTTGAGAGGATTAAAAGAGTCGGAGCATTATGTGATCCAGATTTTTGCTCACTCTAGTGCTGGAAATGGGGTGGCAGCTTATGTAGAAATATGGACCCCAGAGATACTACCATGTGGTTCTGATAAGGATCCAGGTAAGTCCACTAAATTTTCCCCCATAGCTCTAGGTAAGAAAGACATCCAGGTAAATATATTATTTTCTGTATTTCTCCACAATTATTACAGTTGAACCTCATTAGGTCGAACACCGATGGCTCGTTTCCCATGGCTAATTCGAACTTGTTATTTGAATCCCTATTCTGATAGCTCAAGAAAACAAATATTTAAGGAAATTTTCTACTTTATCATGAAATTCTATGTTGTGTGCACTCATTAGAATTGACTCATTGAGGCAATTCTAATGAGTGCACTCAACATATCATTGTTTGTCTAGAAGATCAAAAAAAAAAAAAAAAAAATCCCTATATTACATGTAATACCATTTGCTTCCTGACCTAGCATCATGATTAACGCTCAGTGGCTCGAACTACTCATATCTCAAACAAATGTTTATGGTCCCAAGATGTTCGAGCCATTGAAGTTTGACTAGAAGCATCTCTGTGAAACTTTTCCGATGAGTACCCACAACATTAGTTTTCAGGGGAAATAAGGAAGCTGTTAGTACTATTTCTTTGATTTTTTTTTTATTGAGAGCTATGATATTTGGACAGAAGTTCGTGAGCAAACAGTGCAAACCTGCCCAGCCAGTATGTTTTAGACACATCACTGGGTAGTAAAATACATTTGTTTGAATTCACCAAGTAAAATGGCATTGCTCAAGTGTCAACCCTTGCCATGCTTGCCACACCCACTTCTTTCATCCAGTCAGATTATTTGATCCAGGTTGTTGATACAAATTCTTATACTTAATGACAAACAGTGCAGATCCAGATCAGTTGGCGTCTTCAGAATATAATATAAGAACATTAAGGGGTTTCGTTGCAAATTTGAAAAAAAAAAAACAAAAAAAAAAAAAAAACACTCTGTAACATTTTAACTATTAATGATAGGATGTCTGAACTTTATACATGGATAGATGTACATGTATGCACATGGTTGAACAGAAAGTGCTTTCAGCTTTGGATCTCAAGGTCCTAGACTTGGATTGGAGGTGGAATTCAGATCATATGACTCTATGGCCTTTCATTGAACGCCCCTTCATTGAACAGAGCCTTTCATTAGCACCCTTCCACTTGCTTGATAGGTCTGAAATATTTTTGCAAGAGATGTAGTACACACATTGATCATCATCATGTATGGTTAGACTCTGAAAAACTTGGTGTTTGCTGAATTATATATTTATTTGAAGAATTTGAGGGGCAGGAAAGAGGGCATGTCACTTCTGCCTGTCTGTTTATGCAACCGTCCGTATATCAGCCCATAAATCTTACTTATTTTCTTTTTGTCTGGTCGTGGCAAAATTGGTGAAAATAAACTCTTTATTTCTGAATAAAAATCGATTTGCAGTGCATGTATTTAATTGTCAGACATTAATGTTTCAATATTGTAATTAATATTTCAGTACCTCCAGATAAAACATGGCCTGTAAATACTACTACTACACCACAGACTCTTCCTGTAGATGGCAGCACTTTCACAATGGGTGTGCCCAGTACTGTCTCCAAGACAACACCGTCTATAAAAAGAACAACTGTAAATAATAGGTCTTCTAAAGACATAGCAGCAACGACAACAAGGGAGATAAATATTTATAAAACAGTATATTATTTATTTTTTGTTATATACAAGCTGATATTACCAAGGTGATGTATTCTGCATTGTTTTACTACTGTTACAAGTATAGCTTAGGTAAGGTGCTTTTTTTTCAGCCAAAAAGTATTGATAGTTTTCTTATTTCTTCATGAAAATATATGTTGTGGGTACTCATTAGAAGTGCCTCACCAAGGCGCTTCTAATGAGTACTCACAACATGTTTTTTTGGAGAAATAAGAAAAATATTTATCTGGATATTCCTCTTTATCTGAAGCTATTTAATCCACTTTTTTCCAACTGAACTGGAGACCAGAAGAACTATACAATGATGTACATGTATGGTGTCGGCAAAGTTCCAGATCAGACTGGTAGCCATAGGTCAAGATAGGGTCATAATAACAAAGCGCCACAACATGATTTAAGAAAAATATACTTTCTGGCATGAAAAAAAAAAACAAAAAAAAAAAAAAAACATAAAATATCTGAGCTGTACATAACGAAAACATACCTTTATAATTTTGACCCCCTTAAACCCCACTTTTATATAGTAAAACTGGGGTTTACAGGGGTATACATTATTTTTCTTATTTCTGCTCAAAAACATAGATTGTGGTAACTTATTAGAACCGCCTCGTCAAGGCGGTTCTAACGAGTACCCACAATCTATGTTTTGAGCAAAAATATGAAAAATATCAGAATTTTTATCTGAAAATTTTCATTTTATTGGTGGTAAAATTTTCATTATATTTGAATAGGGTTGTTTTCATAATGTCATGAAAAAAGGTGTTTTCAGGGCATATGCAGACAGCAAAGGTCCAGATCAACCTGTGCAGCCATACACATGAAGTCTGATGAGGGACTTTGATGTCTGTTTACAGAATCATTGGCTACTGTTGCAGGTTTTCACCTCTGAAATCTGGTCATGTGACAGGAAGTGACATCAGCCTAACCTAACCTATGATAGCATTTTGTCTTGCTTTATCATGTTTATTAACAAGATGCTTAATCATTCCAGCATAGGTCTAGATAAGAGCGGGTATCAGGTAAATATTTTTCTTATTTCTCCACGAAAACATATGCTGTGGGTACTCATTAGAAGTGCCTCGGTGAGGCTCTTCTAATGAGTACCCACATCATATATTTGTTTTTAGAGAAATAAGAAAAATATTAATATTTTTGGAAACAGCAAATTATCAAGAGCTATGTATTTCCACCCTATCAGAATTTGTTGCCAAGCTAAACTGCTGTATTTTCTGTGAATTGTTTCATGGTTCCAGATACAAATAGTATCCCTATGATTAGTTTTGTTACTTTTGCACAAAAAAAAAAAAAAAAATCTTATGGGTACCATATTTTTTCCATAAATATTTGGATACCTTAACTCTTTACCATACTTGTCCAAAAATTTGAAAAAGTCTATTTTACATGTAGTACCTCTTGGTGGACCCTTATCAGATGCCGCATTCTGTGGCGTCTGTTCTGGGTCTGCTCTGTTTGCTCAGGCCAGTTGGGCCCACTATTTAGGGTTATTATGGTATGTTTATCCAAATACTTAGGGTAGATATGGTTCTCACTGGTAATTCCTTGCCAAAGTGATTACAGTGAGTCCCTACAAAATGTTTTGGTGCAAACAGCTTATTTCCTGATCTGAAGCTAAATGTCCTAAAATTTCGAACACTTTATTCCATACCTTTTTTGCTTATTTTTTTTTCTGCATTTGTCTCTTAAAATGCTTAGTGGAATGGCAAACAGTGAAGACCCTGATCAGACTGCTCCTTCTGGGTCTGCACGGTTTGCATATGGCATTTTATCAGACACTTTGGGTGTTCGAAATTTTAGGACATTTACCGTACTTTCTAATTTCATTCCATTAACCTCCACAGTAAGAGAGAGGTAATGTTATAACCCTAAGTATTGGGATAGACAGGCCTTTGCAGTGGCGAACTTTCTGGGTAGGAGTGGGGTACTGACTTTAAGTGAAAATGAGAGAGAGAGGTGCCACTGAGAAGATTAGTTCAATATTTTGAGAAATGTTCCTGGCGTCTTTTGCTAAAGAAACCAGAAAAATAAAAGGAAGTGGAGGAATGGTTGAACAAAAGAAATTAACAAGATGTTTGAATGCAACTTTTTTATTGTGAAAAACATGATGAAGCAGTAGACAAATAATGATAATTTGTAGTAATACAATGGGAAAATATAAATAACAGGTAACCTAACTAAATCCACTTGGTTGCACATTTTAAAAAAAGTAGTTGCATAATAAGTGCCCTTTTAAGATGTTTTGCTGCATTGCGGAGATGTTCTTTTTAGGAGTTGCAACCTGCCCTTTTTTCAGGCTGTGGGAAACACTATTAGATGCACCTGTATGAGGTGCATCTAATGAGTACTACAATTTATGTTTTCGCGGAAAAATATCTGGATACCTCTCTTTTCTTCAGCTATGAAAATATCAATTATTAAAGTAATGTGATACAATTTTGCCTTACCATGAAACTTTGTCAGGTGAAAGAAAAACTAATCCTGTCAGTATTGTATAAATAGTTGCAAATGAGTTAAGGATCATTATATGATAATAATGCATGAAAAGGGTCCTTATGTAATGTGCAGACAATGCAGGCCCTGATCAGCCTGTGCTTAAGCGCAGGCTGATATGGGCCTTCATTATCCACTTACAGAATCAGTGGATACTGTAGAATCTGTCAACAAACAGAAAATGCCCAGATTAGACTGCACAGATCTGCGCTGATCTTGACCTACAAATAATGTGGCCTTAAACAATACCATTAATTTCAAGTAAATTGCACTAAGATAAGATGGGTTACTGGGACTTTCAACCCTTAAACTGCCAGTTTCATGAGCAGCGAATGACATTCTAACATATAACATACTAACATTTTATCATTATTTTTTTTAACAAATTGTTTTCTAGAGAAACTAAGGCTCAGTATTTCATGTGAATCATTTATTGTGCCTTATTTTCTCTGAAAAAAAAAAAAAAAAAAAAAAAAAACAACAAAAAAAAAACAACCTAATTTAAAAATACCCTTGAAAAAACAAAAAACAAAAAAAAAACCAACAACATTAGTTTAGAAATCTCTTAAAAAAAGAAAAATAGAATGTCATCTGCAATAATTTCGACATTTTAGCATGCTGACCCATATCATGTTTGCATCTTTGAAGTCTGCTTAGGTGTGCAACTCTTTTCTACCTTGAATCTTTTCATAAATGTAGACCCTCATCAGACAGCACAATTCAACATGCTGATCTGGGTTTATTACTCACCTATGAGCTACAAGATACCATTTTGCTTGTCAAGGTTCTATTCATATTTTCACCCAAATATAACACTCTGTATATACTCCGTCCAGGTTAACTGATATAGGGGAAATACTTTTAATTGTGCCAAATATGACTTGTTATATATTTTATACATGTATATTGCCAGTTATCATATTTTATATTTGTACTGGGATGTGTGAGATGTTTTGATATGTGACCACCTATAGTACTGGGCCTAGTTGTTCAAAACTTAACAAAGTTGCTAGCTAACGTGACGTTAAAATTTCTATCTTGAAATATGACAAATACATTGAAATTTTTGCTGAAAAAAGCTGCGAGTAGCTTTTGCAGCTACTCACATTTTTGCAGCAAAAATATCAATATATTTGAAAATATGTTAACTACAACTGTTAATGAGTTTGTCATTAACAAGCTTGTTTAGCTAATGATGCTTTGAAAACTAACAAAAGCTACTCACATTTTTGCAGCAAAAATATCAATGTATTTGAAAATATGTTAGCTACAACTGTTAATGAGTTTGTCATTAACAAGCTTGTTTAGCTAATGATTAATGATGCTTTGAAAAACTGGGCCCTGATTTATGTGTAAATATGATAATTGTTTTGAAAATTGTTTGTTTGAGCTGGAGTTTTATGGCCCAGTCAACTCTGTCAAGGTCATGTTGAGCTCTGGTGGGGGGGGGGGGGGGGTGGGGGTCAGATTCTCTCCTTTTACAATACTCTTTTCAGAAGTGAGGTAAACAGAGTTGCCTCCCCTGACAATGTATCCATTCCCCATAACAACTGTTTAGGCAGATTTTTAAACATGTTTCTTATTTTTTCTTGAAAATAGGATCTGACACTTCGAATCCTATTTCAAGGAAAAATAAGAAAAATATTTCAAAATGTCATCTGCTGAAATTTTTACCCAGCTGCAAGTGTTAAAAAGACATTTAAATAGTTTAGGCAGATCAAATGAGAAAGGCTGTACATAGAAGAAGAGCAAAAGAAACTGATAAACCTGTACATGTTTGCTTTCACTGTCCACAAGTACATACTACAATATCCATAAGTCTAGATAAGGTCCCAGGCAAATATTTTTCTTATTTCTCCATGAAAACATATGTTGTGGGTACTCATTAGAAGTGCCTTGTCAAGGCACTTCTAATGAGTACCCACAACATGTTTTTGTGGAGAAATAAGAAAAATATCAATACTTTGGATAGTAAAAAGCATCTTATCAAGAGCTATGAAATTTATTAGACGTGCTTCCTCAAAGGGAAAAGTGAAAGTTCTGATCAGACTGCTCAAATGCACAGGCTTTCCTGAGCTGTCACTCTTTGCATATACACAGAGGCCCTTGCCACATGACAATGGTTGGCATTATGTTTTCATATTGTATGCCCATATGTCTGTCCGTAGTATGTTTGTATGAGTATGTATGTATGTATGTATGTGTGTATGTGTGTGTGTGTGTGTGTGTGTGTGTGTATGTGTGTATGTGTGTATGTATGTATTTTGTTTCCTTGAAATAGCTTCAGGTTTCATGGATTTTGTGGAAACCATATGCATTGATTTAGGGAAGATCTTGTATGGGATTAATGATGGACAAATTTTGATAATTAACTATTGACACCCTTACAGAATTGCAGTATACTTGCAGCGTATAAGCAGTATTATGAAAGCAGCATGAATGCAGTGTATAGCAGTATATGCTGCATTCATGCTCCCAAATATCAGCAGCATGAAAGCAATATGGGAGCTGATGACTTGCCCATTTAACTACCCATAGATGCAGCATGATCGCAGCAGTTTCAGTTACTTTAATTATGCTGCAATCATGTGTAACTCTGCCAATATTTAAATTATGCTGCAAATATGCTCCTACTATAGTATATACAGCATAAATGCAGTACAAACTGCACTTGCAGTATATGCTGTACTTGCAGTATATGCTGCTCTTGCACTATATGCTGTACTTGCAGTATATGCTGTATTTGCAGTATATGCTGCACTTGCTGTATACACTGCACTTGCAGTATATGCTGCACTTGCTGTATACACTGCACTTGCCATATATGCTGCACTTGCAGTATATGCTGTACTAGCAGTATATGCTGCTCTTGCACTATATGCTGTACTTGCAGTATATGCTGTACTTGCAGTATATGCTGCACTTGCTGTATACACTGCACTTGCCATATATGCTGCACTTGCAGTATATGCTGTACTAGCAGTATATGCTGCTCTTGCACTATATGCTGTACTTGCAGTATATGCTGCACTTGCAGTATATGCTGCACTTGCTGTATACACTGCACTTGCCATATATGCTGCACTTGCAGTTTATGCTGCACTTGCTGTATACACTGCACTTGCAGTGTATGCTGTACTTGCAGTATATGTATTGTTTGTGTTTTATGTCCCGGTAAACAGCTCAGGTCATTTTGGGATGGCCAGTAACAGTGCCTTTGCAAAAATCACATTATCTGAAAAACATTTCAGTCTGATGAGTGTTTGACTTGAGATCAGGAAGTCAGTGGTACTATCATCTGATCTAGCATTATCCTTTTGTTGACAATTTCAGTGATCATGAATTATTCTGTGGTCATTCTCCCCTACCCATTTATACATGTACAATGTTTGGAAGGTACCAGTGACTGCATAGCAGAAAGAGAGACACTGAGTACTTGTGAGCCACTTAGACTGTGTCTAAGCCTGCCCAGGAAAAGTTTGGTTAGGTTTGTTGCCCAACCTGCCATGACCATGCATGCATAGCTGTTACCTGGGATATAAAGCAACCAACAAAACAAAATTACTGAAAATGTACATGCATACCAAACCAATGAATCATTCTGAATGAAAACAATCATGTTCCAAATAATCATGTTGCAAATACTCTTCTACTCTGAGCACTTCTGCTTTTAAGAAACTTCGAAATTAACTACCTGTTTATATCTGTGTGAGGTGTCAGGCAGAAATCTTTGACAAACAAATTTCTTGAAGAAGTCCTTTTTTGACAACAAAACACCACATCAGGTTAGCCATCTTGGTTGCAAGAGATGAGGTGATAATAAACTGGCCAATGACATCACAGAAATGAATGGTGTGATCAATATCTAATTAATATCTGATTTCATCATTGATTTTGATCGTGTGATGATCATGTGATGATTATCAGTCTTTTGCATGCAGCATGAATGCAGTATGATAGTAAACCTGCAGGATTGCCAAAGTGTCAGCAGTATAAAGCATGAACATGCAGCACACTAGCAGTATATATGCTGCATATGCAGCAGGATATGATACAGTCAGAGTCATTGCAGTAGGTTTTCAGCTTAAATTTGCAGTATGGTTGCAGCTTAAACTGCAGTGAGGCATATGCTGCTAATATGCTACAATTCGAAGGCACAGAATGCAGTAGGAATGCAATAGGAACACAGTAGGATTGCAGCATATGTTGCAAGTGTTGTATATTCTGCAATTCTGTAAGGGCCGAGTTATGGCCCCTGATAAATGTTGAAAATTGGTTTCCAGTCCATAACTTGTACATCCTTCATCCAGTTCATATGAAATTCATATGGTGGCTTAAGGCTAAGCATTCTGATTAAAAGTTCCAGCAGCTGAAGTATTGTTGTTTTTTTCCAGAAACATACTGAAATATTTTTCTTATTTTTCCCAGAATACAGGGTTTGACATTTGATGCAAATTGTCACCCTTGGGGACAATTTGCTTGAAACGTCAAATCCTGTATTCTGGGAAAAATAAGAAAAATATCACCAATTTGTAGTCTGCTGAATTAGCTCAGAGAGTAGTAAAGATTACTGAAGTTCAAAAACTGGGATTTATGTGTTGATTCCGACAGGAGTTATGATCCTTGATAAAAGTACATTTATTTTTACTTTATGTTTCTTTCATTTAGTGGAAATGAAATTGATACACTGATCTGCAAGAAATGTAGTATTTGCAGTTATCATCCTATAAGCACTGCTTAGAGACATTTCTAATTTCAGTATACCAATCATGGGGTATCACATGAGCAGCACCAGGCAAAAATGTGCCTTCAACTCCTATGCAGACAGAGAAGACCCAGACCAGCCTGCACATCTGCACAGTCTGATCTGGGCCTTTACTGTCTGCTTACAGAGTCCTTGGATACTGGAGACTATATCAACGTATAACAAAGGTCCTGAACAGGTTGTGGGGCATCACAGGCTGAGCTGTTCTCATATGATCCGAAGACACATTTTTTTCTTAATGTGGTGCTTTAATTGCATGATTACCCGGTTTTAGTATGATGCTGCTTTATTTCATTTTTTGGTTCTTTTGTTGTTTTGGTATACATCATCTAAGAATTCATTTCAGACTGGTTGTCCATGTGATGAGTAACTGAATATTTGATTTGTTAAACTATGTATTTTTGTAACATTATTTTTATTCAAATAAAAGTGAACAAAGAGTCAATCCAGACTTTCTCGTTTCTTAAACCACATTCTGGCAAAAATCTGTCTAATCCCAAATGGAAAAAAAATTCCCTTATCCAAAACACAAAGTCTGAGTAATCATGTTGTGAAAGTCCTGCTGATTCTCAGGAGCAGTCTTATCAGGGTCTACACTGTTTGCCATTTCACTTAAGTACTTTTAGAAACAAGGGCTTAAAAAGCAAAATTTTGGACAAAACAGTATGGGATCAAGTGTTTGAAATTTTAGAACATTTACCATATCATCTGTAAGGAATAAAGGTGTTGGGGCATTCCCTATTGAAAACAGAATTGGAATTCAGTAGCAATTTCCCTTAGGTCTGTTCTTGTAAATTGGATTATTTCCCTTAGGTCTGTTTAAGTCAGTTTAAAGAACATCAAATTAGGAGACTAGCTTGATTATTTCCCTTAGGTCTGTTTAAATGTTAAGGGATTAAAGAACATTCAATTATGAGAATAGCTGGATTATTTCTTGGTCTGTTTAACATGGTTTAACGAAACATCAAATTTTGAGAATAGCTG
This sequence comes from Anodontia alba, assembly GCA_964016985.1. Taxonomy (NCBI): domain Eukaryota; kingdom Metazoa; phylum Mollusca; class Bivalvia; order Lucinida; family Lucinidae; genus Anodontia; species Anodontia alba. The sequence continues at coordinate 50,220,481 of OZ024832.1, forward strand.
GCTGAGTCCACCTTCAGTGCATAGAACAAAAAGTTTCAAATTTTGGACCTACTGGTAAGCAGTAACTTAAAATTTTGAAAAATCATATCATCCTTAGAATATGTACTTTCAGAATATAGGTTGATGGTCTGGATAAAGTAACAATCCAAAAAATGATAATCAATTTACTGCTTGCTTTAAAAGGGGTTCATTTATTTCATTATTGCAAGAAGCGTATCATGAATATATATAGACTATATAGACGCAAATCTTATGCAACATTTTTCCAATCCTGTCATTGCAACTAATGAAAGGATCGTCATATTGAACAGCTCTTGGTTTTTAAGAAGAAGAATGTGTTTATTATTATTTTTTTACCATATATGGGCATGCAGTCAATGGAGTGTGACCATTTGAACAAACTTTCAATCCTGTTTCAACAGTAGGATCAACATGAAATTTGGCCAAGTGGTTTCAGAAGAGTTGTTTAGCAATATCATGATTTTAAACATGTATACAGCACAGAGGCAGGGAGAGGCTAACCCTTGCAGAATAAAATTTTGATTGTAGCTTAAAGCTCTTGCTACTTCAATAATATATTGTATGTTTTAGACACTTCAGGTATTTTTGTCTTTGTGTGTGTGTTCTTTGCTCTCAAGGGTCATTCTTTTTATAATCTCTTTATCTTCCCCAGAATGCAGGAACTTGCTAAGCTCTCATCTTCATTCAATAAGTAAAGAAACGCTGGGAGAAGAGTTTCAATTGCATGTTGCCACTCCCACCTATGCTACACATCCTATGTCTCTATACAAGACAAGAGACAAGCTCATCATGGTCATCTTTCCCTGCTGGTGCACAACAGGGCCTTTCTCTACTGGCATGCAACAGGGTCTTCTTTCCCTGCTGGTGTGCAAAAGCGTCTTCTTTCCCTTCTGGTGCTTATCTGGGTCTTCTTTCCCTGCTGGTGCTTCACAAATTTCCTACCTGCCATGGCAACCAAAAAACAAGAGGGCCATGATGGCCCTGTAATGCTCACCTGAGCATCATAGCACTTTGAGAGCCTGATCTAGAACTGATCAACGCAAACATTCTGATCAAAATTCAAAATGATTATATTAACAAGTAAGACAATGTAGCATGTCTAATGGACTGTAAAATAAAGGTCAAGGTCAAATAAGGATGACTGCACTCAAGAGGCCATGCTAAGATGCATGCATGTACTAAGTATCACTGGCTGTAGGAGCAATAGTTACTGAGAAACTGACCTAAACATAAACACTTCACAAGTACCAAATATCACTCTGTAGGACCAATAATTACTGAGAAACTGACCTAAATGGAAAAACTTAAGAGAGTCACTGGACAGAAAACTATACATCACCTTGAAATCATCAAGACAAACATTTTGAGCAAGATTCATGATGATCACTTCAAAAATGTGACCTCTAGAGCATCAACAAGGTTTTCCTTTGATTTGGCCAGGTGAACTGGTTTTTGATATCAAGTGACTCAGTTTTAAATTAGACCTAGAAATCATCAAGACAAACACGTTGAGCAAGATTCATGATGATTGCTTGAAAAATGTGACCACTAGAGTGTTAACAAGGTTTTCTGCTGATCTGGCCAAGTGACCTACACATTTTGAGCAATATTTATGATGATTATTTCAAAAATGTGACCTCTGGAGTGTTAACAGTTTTCTGCTGATTTGGCCAGGTCACCTAGTTTTTGACCCCATATGACCCAGTTTCAATCTTGACCTAGAAATCATCAAGACAAACATGTTGAGCAAGATTCATGATGATTGATTCAAAAATGTGACCACTGGAGTGTTAACAAGGTTTTCTGCTGATTTGGCCAGGTGACCTAGTTTTTGACCCCAAGTGACCCAGTTTCAAACTTGACCTAGAAATCATCAAGACAAACATGTTGAGCAAGATTCATGATGATTGCTTGAAAAATGTGACCACTAGAGTGTTAACAAGGTTTTCTGCTGATCTGGCCAGGTGACCTAGTTTTTGATCCCAGGTGACCCAGTTTCAAACCTAACCTAAAAATAATCAAGACAAACATTTTCAGCAAGATTCATGATGATTGCTTCAAAAATGTGACCGCCAGAGTGTTAACAAGGTTTTCTGCTGATTTGGCCCGGTGACCTAGTTTTTGACTCCAAGTGACCCAGTTTCAAACTTGACCTAGAACTCATCGAGACAAAAACTTTGAGCAAGATTCATGATGATTGCTTGAAAAATGTGACTGCTAGAGTGATAAGATTTTATGCCGATTTGGCCAGGTGACCTAGTTTTTGACCCAGGTGTTCCAGTTTCGAACTTGACCTAGAAATCATCAAGACAAACATTTTGAGCCAGATTCATGATGATTGCTTGAAAAATGTGACCGCTAGAGTGTTAACAAGGTTTTCTGCTGATTTGGCCCGGTGACCTAGTTTTTGACCCCACGTGACCCAGTTTCAAACATATCCTAGAACTCATCAAGACAAACATTTTGAGCAAGATTCATGATTATTGCTTCAAAAATGTGACCGCTAGAGTGTTAACAAGGTTTTCTGCTGGTTTGGCCTGGTGACCTAGTTTTTGACACCACGTGACCCAGTTTCAAACTTGACCTAGAAATCATCAAGACAAACATTTTGAGCAAGATTCATGATGATTGCTTGAAAATTGTGACCGCTAGAGTGTTAACAAGGTTTTCTGCTGATTTGCTGATACATGTACTTCTAGATTAAGACTCGGGGAAACTCTAAGGAACCATATACATTCTATTTCTATATATAAGAGTTAGAATGATCTAGATTTGCAAATAGCATATCTTTAAGGTGTTAATAACAACAGTTAGCCCCAAAAAAGAGAAGTGTCTTTGAGACATAACCCCACTATTTGTCCTTTAAAATGCAATTTTAAGAATACTGTTTGATAATACTTTTGAGCCAAACTTGTTAAACAGATGTCCCAACAGACAGCGGTCTATCTTTGAGAAGTGAATTATTCAATCATGTCTCTCGAATGAGTTTCCTACAGATAACCTACATCTCTAGATTTTCATATAAAACCTAGACATGTAAAGATTATGTAATTAGTAAATAGTCTAAACTATTTATTAATATGAAATAATTAGAATCTTCAGTGAAAGGAATGAGAAAGGAACAATTATAGCACATCATCTATAGGTTAACATATTGTGTGGTTTAAACACATATACTGCATTGACAATCATCAAATGATCATAACTGCCAAATATGGTTCACATTATTCACTGGTTATGGAGAAAATGCAATTTAACCATTTTCCCATTATGAGTCTATGGGAGCTTTCTGTTGCAATGGCAACCAAACCAAGACGCATATCACTATAATTTTAGCTATTTTGAAATGCCCTTACACAAGCAACATTTGTACCAAATTAGAGTCATACTGCTTCAGAGATCCTTAAACAATTTCCTTTTTTTTAAATTTAATGTTGCCATGGCAACCAAATAAAATTTGGCCATGTCATAAAACACATACACTGGATAGACAGTCATCAAATGAGCATAAGTGCCAAATATGGTTCACATCACTTCACTAGTTATGGAGATAATGCAATTTAACCATTTTCCCATTATAAGTCTATGGGAGCTTTCTGTTGCCAATGCAACCAAACCAAGAGGCAGATCACCATGATTTTAGCTATTTTGAATTGCCCTTACCCAAGCAACATTTGTACCAAGTGAGGGACAGGTCGCTTGAATGGGTTTGAAAGACTTGTCATTTGAATGTATTAACGGACAGACGAACAACCGGACGGACAATGGACAAAAAGTGCTCACTATAGCTCATCCTGAGCATAGCTCAGGTGAGCTAATAAAACTTAACACCTATCATGCTGAATAAATTAAGATGCCACACCAATTTCTGTCTACCAATCAGATTACTTAATCCAGATTGTTGATATCAATTCGCATACTGAAAGACAAACTGTGCAGATTCAGATCAGTGAAGCCAACTGATCTGGATCAACAGTTTTCAAAAGCAGGACATATCCGGGGTCAGCAGGACAAGGAATAAATTAAACCCATTTTAGACTGAATAAACTCCCCCACATTGTATATTGGAAGAGTCCAATTTCAACTTTAGGTATGTCAGGTTATGTATGTGATTTAGATACTCCTGGAGAAAGATGGCTAAACTATTTGGAGATCCTGAGCAGATGCTGCATTATTTTGTGGGTCTCCAGACTAAAATAAATTATGCAGAAAATTAACGGTGGTGGAATATTAGCTAGGTTGGAAGGGAATATGACATAAGACAAACAAAACAAGTTTTGAAAATTTATTTAGGTCTCTATGTATGCATTTTTTTTTTTTTTTTTTTATTTAAATCATTTGACCGTCACAAAAAAAAGGTGGGAACAAAACCATCACATGCCTCATCCAGAAATATGGTAAATGTCGTAAAATTTTGAACACTTTATTAAAATGCTTTTTTGCCCTAAATTTTGTTTTATATGCAGTTGTTTCTTCAAATACTCATTACAATGGCAAACAGTACAGACTCTGATCGGACTGCAGGAAATGTTAGGACACTGACCGTATATGGATTAACCTTTAACCTGCTGCTTATAAACAACAGCAGACATCATTTTAACCTTTACCATTCTTTGGGCTAATTCACAGTTGACAAATTGACAATATTTTACTTATTTTTCCAAGAAAACAGGATTTTACACTTTACACAAAGTGTCTCCTAGGGAGACAATTTGCATAAATGTCAACATCTATTTTCTGGAGAAAAAAAAAATGAAAAAAAAGAAATATCAATAAGCAGTGCTGATTAGATACTTCCTCCCATTTTGCTGAAACCAAAACATTACTGATGGACTGACAACATGAAAACAGTATACCTCCCTGCCCCATAAAACAGTTTGCAGGGAGTAATACAGTAGGAAAAATCTCAATCTGTTGTCTGTTGTCTGCTGAATTAACGGTGAGAGTGGTAAAGGTTAAGGTCCATATTGATTTAAACAAGGTCATATATAAAAGAATTTCCAAATGAGCTCTGCTATTTATTCAGCATGGCAAGGGTTAAGGAATGCTCATTTTAGTACAATAAGAAATAGGAACACATGTATCTTGTTTACCATATTTACACAAAGTATTCGGACATGCCGTAATAATCCTAAACTTTCCATACTTGTCCGAAAATTTAAAACAGCCTACTCTACCACCTCTTGATGTGTCTAAAATATTGCTGTATGTATGGCAAACAGTGTAAAAACTGGGTCTACACTGTTTGCAAAGGCCTATCTGTCCCAATAGTGTTATTACGGTACATGCCTGAGCAAACAGTGTAGCCCCAGATCAGACATTGCAGAATGTAATTTGTACTACAAGAACAGAAAAAAACTGGACGTTCAAATTTTAGGACAAGTACAATTAGGATTTAATGTGTCTCAGTATTTAGGATAAATATGGTAATTTCAAACCGACAAGGATAAAACCATTATCCTTATCTTTTTGCCAAAGTTGGCTCCAGATTTGCTGAACGCAAGGCTATAATATAAATCTACTTTTAACTGACTCGAAGCTCCAAATAAGAGGCTTTTTTAAACTAAAAAGCATTAACCCTTGTCATGCTGAAAAAATTAAGATGCCACGCCCACTTCTAATTTTCAGCCAATCAGATTACTTGATCCAGATTGTTGATATAAATTCACATACTTAATGGCAAACAGTGCAGATCCAGATGCTTCTGAAGAAGCCAACTGATCTGGATCTACACTGTTTGCAAAGGCAGGGTATATCCGGGTTCAGCAGGAATAGGATTAATATTTTTTTTATTTCTCCACAAAAATATATGTCGTGGATATTCAATAGAAGTGCCTCATCTAGGTACTTCTAATGAGTACCCACTATGTATGTTTTTGTGGAGAATTAAGAAAAAAATATATCTGAATACCCACTCTTTTCTGAAGCTATATGACTTCTAGGGCAATAAAGCCAGATAGGCAACTAAAATACAAAAAAGCACAAAAAAAAAACATTGAAACAAAAAACATTGCACTTCACATGTATAATAACAATGCATGCATAAACACAGTATAATTAAGATTATATTTACAACTTAGAATAAATAGCATGAAGTTTAAGAAAAATCACTGAATACATGATTTTATTCCATGAGGATCATGGAACATTCAATTCTGTTCTGTGAAAAAAGAAAAAAAAAAAAAAAAAAAAAAAAATCTGGGGACATGCAATCAAAATTATACAAGGGGAAAAAAAGAAAATCATATTCCATAAAAATCATGGCACAGCACAAAGAGCAAAAAAAAAAAAAAACAAAAAAAAAAAAAAAACAGAACAAATACATACTGATATGACCCTAAGTACATGTATAAGGACAGACAGACCTGACAAAATAGTATAAACCCAGATGAGATGCTGCAGAATGTGGCATCTAATCAGGGTCTTCACTGTTTTCCACATTTCCAGCCTTCGTTTAGCTACATCAAACAAGTTCAAAGGACTTGTTCAAATTTTAGGGCAAGTATGGTAAGGAGAAATGGTGTCCAAACACATAGGGTGAATATTGTATCTGTTATATTCCATAGCAAAATCATGGAATATGGTTGTTATAATCCTATTCCACTGCAAAAACGTGAAATATGCATATTATATTCCACTGCAAAATCATGGAATATGCTCGTTATATTCCACTGCAAAATCATGGAATATGCATGTTATATTCCATAGCACAATCAAGTAATACACATGCCATATGCCATTGATAAATCATGGAATAGGCAGGTTATATTCCACTGCAAAACCCTGGAATATGCACGTTATATTCCACTGCAAAGTCATGGAATATGCATGTTTTAGTCCACTGCAAAATCATGGAATATGCATGTTATATTCCATTGCCAAATCATGCAATACGTGTTATAGGCCACTGCAAAATCATAAACTATGCATGTTCTATTCCATTGTAAAATCATGGAATATGCATTTTATATTCCATTGTAAAAATAAATGAATATGCATGTGATAAGCCACTGCAAAATTATGGAGTATGCATATTATATGCCACTGCAAAATCACATTATACTCTATTGCAGAATCATGGAATATGCATATTTCATAGCAAAATCAAGAAACACATCGAGGGTTGAGCGCAAGACTATTGTAACTCAAACATATTTTAGAAACCCTTGTTTAGGGGCAACTTGGACCCCTTTGTAAACAATGCAAATTTAGGTGCCATTGCTCATACGAGCAATGGCACCTAAATTTTCATTGTTTACAGAAAGAAATGTTGTAATCTTCTTAATGCCTTCATGGTGAGGAGATTAGGTTTGGGGAAAAACAACCATCTGAGTTACGCTAGTCTTGCGCTCAACCCTCGACATAAGGAAGCAAGTCAGCAATTATTCTTAATTTCATACTAGCCTAAATGTAACAAAGTATTTGTCCTGTCCTTAAACACAATAACTCGCTGTGCAAAATTTCATAAAATGTGCAGAATTCTATAATTATAGTATGAAAAAATTTAATGTTTCTATAAATACTATTTTTCATAGACTAGATAAAACTGAGTCTTGATGATGGAAAAATTAACACTGCCCTGTATGCAGATGGCAAATGTCAAGGGCACAGTTGTTCAAAACTAACAATGTTGTTAGTTTTGTCCAAATATGAGTATTTAGACTGGTTACAAATGGTTCAAATTTATTTCATCCTTGCAAAACAGCACTTTGAGTAAGAGCACAAAATCTTGCACATACCTAAAAATGCAGCTGTTAACAATATAAAGCTTGAAACATGATTCAAGGGGTGAAAAAGAAACTGATCAGAAAGCGTGTAAAGCACTGGACTTTTTGTCAATAACACATGTAGATAAAAAAATTGTTGCTTCAGCCAGTGTTGTAAAAAATGATCATACATGTGAAACAAAACAACTCATTTGATTTTCAATCACTTCATGATAAATCTATTCATATCACATAGCTCCAGATAAGGTACTTTTTTCAACCAATAAATATTGATAATTTTCTTATTTCTTCATGAAAACATTATGTTGTGGGTACTTATAATAAGCACTTCTTTGAGGCACTTCTAATGAGTACCCACAATATATGTTTTCATGCAGGAATACGATGACATAGTTTTCTGATACCTGCTTGAACCTGGAGCTCTGAGGGTCATTTACACCAAAATGGTACACTAATTTGGTTTAGTAGTGAAACAGATAAACATGTATAGGAATTACGTGTTAGCTGTATCATAATAAATTATTATCACATATGGTATGTAAAACAGAATTATTTAAATGAACATAGAACATTATGAGCATCTGTACCATTATCATATTCTAAGTGAAATTAGATATGCAAACATATGCTGTCAGATATAATGAGGTAGTCTAGAATTATAGATAAGTTATGCATTAAGAAGAATATGTTTATTTATTTTTTTCATTTACCTATGTAAACTGCTGTTGTTACTCTACGTACAACACAACTACTATAACACTATTGCTGGGATCCAAAATAAAACGGGTTAAACCTGTTTTAGCTATAGGTTAAAATACAGTTGGTTTGTTGGTTTGAAGTTTAACATGTTAATACTGTTGAGTAGGCAGAAATATAACCTTGTCCATTCACCTGAGGCTTCTGGCTCCCAGCTGTATTACATCAAATGGGCACCCGTCACTGGACAAAATTATATTTATAAACAAGCATGTTGTATCCAAACAAAACTGTATAGACTATATAGAAAAATGACCATAAATGGTCATTTTTTTAAAAATGTATAGATTATATAGAAAAATGACCATAAATGGTCATTTTTCTATATAATCTATACATTTTTGTCTGGATACAACACTTTTGGGGTCTACCTTTAAACCAACTTATATCCAAAACCGTCTTATGATGTACTGTCTTATAAAGCAGTTTCAGTGTATTTGAACAAACAGACCTGAGCAAAAGTGTAGACCAAATCAGACACCACAGAACATGACATCTGATAATGGGTCAACACTGTTTGCCAATCATCTCGTTCTTAGAATATCAACAGACAGAAAAGTTCGGTGAAGAAAATGCCATGTAGAAGATCCTGACAGATCATGCATTTGGTACAAATTTGATCAAAATCAGATAAAAACTAAGGAAGTTAAAGATTTTTAAACCATTATGAAAGGATGCAACCATTTTGAATTATTAACGAGGGTCTAAACTATTCAAAATATTAAATGAAATCTTTGTATCTGACAGAAATCAGTGCAATTTTGAGTAAAATCAACAGATGCCTAACAAAGAAGCTGTATACATAAATACAGACCTTGAATATTGTCAAAAACAATATTTGTTTAAGCTTTGCATATTTACATCAAGAAAACATGCCATATAATGTTTACCCCCTTAAACCCCATTTTTATATTGTAAAACTGGGGTTTACAGGGGTATACATTATTTTTCTTATTTCTGCTCAAAAAACATAGATTGTGGGTACTCGTTAGAACCAACTCGCTGAGGCGGTTCTAATGAGTACATGTACCCACAATCTATGTTTTGAGCAGAAATATTAAAAATATCAGAATTTTTATCTGAAAATTATCATTTTTTGGTGGTAAAATTTTCAGTATATTTGAATAGGCTTGTTTTCATAATGAGTAAGTTTATGACATCATAAAGTCTCATTTAATATCAAAATGGTTGCATCCATAAAAACTATAATGATTTTTTTTTTTTTTTTTTTTTGATTTGGGTTTAACAGCCCTTTCAAGAATATTTCATTCCTATCGAGTTGATCATTCAGCAAAGGTGGGCGAAAACCGGACAGCCCAGGGAAAAACCACCTGACCATCCGTAAGCAGAACGGCTTTCCCACATGGGACCTGAGCGAGGCTCGAACCACAGCGGTGAGAAACCTATTGGATTAAGAGTCAGCTCTCTTATTCACTAGGCTACAGGGGCCTGCAAAAAAAAAAAAAAAAAAAAAAAAAAAAAAATTATGATATCATCAAACTGATAAACTATTTTGCATCTAGTTTTGTAATTCTGATCAAATTTGCAATGAATTGTACAGTATGCTATTATCTTGCACCAAAACGAGTTTTTTCATGTTACATAACTCAATCAATATATTATTATTATTATTTTTTTTTTTTTCATTTGACATGTTGCAAAATGGCATTTTTCCTATGACATAACTTAAATGGAGAACAAAATGCCAATTTTTTGTTCATGGAACACCCCTCAAATGAAAAACAAACAAAATTGAACAAAATGAGATCATAAACTTTATCCTTTTATTCTTATCAACACTACTTCTAAATCCTAGTCCAGCTGAGACAGGATATGCACTGCCTTTGCAAACAGTGTAGATCCAGATCAGTTGGCTTCCTTAGAAGCCAACTGATCTGGATCTGCACTGTTTGTCTCTTAGTATGTGAATTTGTATCAACAATCCTGATCAAATGAACGGATTGGCTGACAATTAGAAGTGGGTGTGGTTAATTCTTGAACTGTGTTTTACCACATTACATATAAGCCTCTCCAAACAGTTAAAAAACCTTATGACATAATTATGCAACCAGACCCAGATCAGTCTAAACAGCCATCTGATGAGGTCTAATTGGTCAAAACTACTACCTGTAGTTTGACCTGAAAACTGGCACTTACCGGTACAAATATAAGCATTTTTCACTGCTCTCAAGAATCTATCTACACTAGTTGCTTATAGAAGGTTTAGGTTAACACATTCTTTTTGCAACCAGCATAGATTCTGATCATACTGTGCAGATGTGCAAGGTGAAGCTGATCTGAGTCTACATTAGTCACATATATCATAGGGTTGTTTTCTATTTTCCGGGCTTGCAGATACTTTTTTTCAATAAATTGAAAATTTCAAAGTTCTCAACACACCTGAGAACAGGCCCCAAGGTTATAAAAAATTTTCTCTGCCAATAAATATGAAAATGCCAACAAAGTTGGCATTTCCTTATTTATTAGCAGAGAAATTTTCATGCTTAGCTATTTTTTGCAAGAAAGAATTAGCAATTCTTAGTAATTTGAGATTTATTAGCAGGACAAATTTCATGCTCAGCTGAGTTGAAAACAAAAAAAGTTTTATAACCTTGGGTCCAAGCAAACAGACATTTAACTATAGCTCTTCTGTATATTGTGGTACCTTGTACCGATGAAAATATAAAGCTGCAAAAAAAAATTCAGAGAAAATAAAGCATAACATTTTCTCTGAAAAATAATATTATATTGTTTCAAAAGGTCATCTGCTGGACTCACAAGTTACATACTTGGGGAAAAATACAATTCAAGAATTTAGAAGAGATAAATATCTGCGTATTTAATATATCATGTAAAATGTGGCCTATTATTAATACTGCTTATTAATAACTAATAAACAATCAATAAAGGGTTATTTTTTATATTTAATACACCTTGAAAAAAATTAGTGAAGAATATCACTTCCTTACATGGAACATACAAGTGGCTTACAAAAAACAAAACCAAAACAATAAAACAAAAAAGACACTCTTAGGACTTGTTAAGGAGGAGTATTTGATGGTAATTCTGGGATAATTTTCTCCATTTCTCCATAAAAACATATGTGGTGGGAACTCAATAAATGTATCTTGGTAAGGTGCTTCTAATGACTATCCACAACATGTGTTTATGGAGGAATAAGAAAAATTATCCCAAAATTATCATCAAATACTTTATTAATAAGTCCTCTGATATACCCATGCCAGATGCTTATAAATAGACATAAAAATGAAACCAAACAACATCAACACAGGAACTAATAAACAAAAATTACAATAATTGGCAAAATGTTATGGCAGCATTGATCATCTGCTTCAGTAACAGTATGTGTAGACAGAAGTTTGCTAACACTTCCTATTTTTCACTTTGGCTATCACAAAATGGAAGATTCTTAACCTTTAAAGTGCAAAGTAAAATCGCAGTGGTGACTTTCTAAATTTTCCAATTACTTTTCAGCAAAAATAAGACTTGGTATTTCAAGTGAATTGTCTGCCTAGCAGACAATTCACATGAAATATCATGCCTTATTTTTCTCTGAAAATTAAAAAAATCAAAATGTCTGCTGCTGTTTTAATATGGAACAATAATACATCACGAAAACATGCCAATATAATTTTGACCCCCTTAAACCCCACTTTTATATAGTAAAACTGGGGTTTACAGGGGTATACATTATTTTTCTTATTTCTGCTCAAAACATAGATTGTTGGTACTCGTTAGAACCACCTCGATGAGGCAGTTCCAATGAGTGCCAATAATCTATGTTTATATCAGATTTTTTTATCTGAAAATTTTCATTTTTTGGTTGTAAAATTTTCAGTATATTTGAATAGGCATGTTTTTGTAGTGATATCCACGACGTATTTTCAAGGAACTATATAAAATATTATCAAATCTCTACAAATAATTTAATTCAAGCTAAAGTAAATTAATATGATAGTAACATATAAATAAGCACGGTGGACCACAAGTTCTAATTAGATACTTTCAGGAAGAGTATGTTAATTCTCAACTGAGGCTCAGTAAAGCTTCTGCAGAGTTGGTGGGGAAGGGGGTGGAGGGTGGGGGGGTGTATTTTAATGAACTTTAAGCATGTCACACTGAGTACAATAACATCTTGGTACATCTGTTTGACCGTTCATAGCTCTTGATAAGATGCTTTTTTTCAATCCAAAAGTATTGATATTTTTCTTATTTCTCCACAAAAAACGTATGTTGTGGGTACTCATTAGAAGCGCCTCAGCGAGGTGCTTCTAATGAGTACCCAGAACATATGTTTTCATGGAGAAATAAAAAATTTACCTGATATCTGCTCTTATCTAGACCTATGGTTCCGTTTCATAGCTCCATCTCTATGTTATTGTTCTGTCAACCTTTTTCATACCGAAACTCTATAAACAACGCAATTCGTTATGTGACTGGCACCAAAACTTCATTCAAGAGGTGACAGTTAATCAGAAAGTATGCAATAATATTGTATTTTATACTTCAAATAACATGTTTTGGATATGTGTTAGAATCACCTCTCTGAGGAGATTCTAACAAATATACAAAACATGTTTTATGAGGAATTGAGAATAAAAGAAGGCCTTTCTTACATATCATTCTGCTCATTAAGGGTTCTTTACAACAGTAAATTCCTTTTAATGGCAACATCTTTGGGAACTAATGTTGTCGTTGTAACGAAAGTTTATCTGTACCGGAATTTTTATTTCAAATACTTCAAAGGAAAACACAATTGTCATGCTAAACAATACGATATTTCCAATACTAACATGCCGCAACCTCTTTAAAACACTATTATTGGGATCCAAAGTAAAAATCTTGTTAGCGAAACAACCGTGTTGTCTCAAAACAAAAATGTATAGATTATATAGAAAAATGACCATAAATGGTCATTTTTCTATATAATCTATACATTTTTTTATTTGAATACAACACAAAATTGTATAGATTATATAGAAAAATGACCATAAATGGTCACTTTTCTATATAATCTATACATTTTTATTTGGATACAACACTTTAAACAGTATTATATCTGAAACTATCTTACTATGCAAAGTCTTATAAACAGGTTCCAAAGTAGACAAGAAATGTGGTCCTCAGATTATATACAGACTACAAAGGCCCAAATGGGTCTGTTCTTTGGAGCCTTCAATGCTCATTTATGATTGCCCAGATGGGTATAATAATCATAGCTTTAGATAATTGGGGTATCCAGAAATTTATTTTTTTTCTAATTTCTCCATGAAAACATATGTTGTGGGTACTCATTAGAAGTGCCCTGTGAGACATAACACAATTTTTCGGAGAAACTGACAAAACATATGTTGTGGGTACTCATCAGGGCCCAGTTGTTCAAAGCGTTGTTAGCTTAACGAGCTCGTTAAGGGTCATTTCGTTAACTGTTTTAGCAGATTCAATATACATTATTCTGATATTTTTTGCTGAAAAAATGTGAGTAGCTTTTGCACTGCAAAAGCTACTCACATTTTTTCAGTAAAAAATTTCAACATATTTGTGTATCACTCGATGTAAATTTCAACAAATCATTAACTAACGACTTCGTTAGCTTTGAACAACTGGGCCCAGAATTGCCTCACAGAGGCTGAAAAATATCACCCTTAGTTTAAGCCTCAGGCCACTTTCCTCATGGTAGAGCTTTATTGTGTTCTTCATCATACAGTTTGCATTGATAATTGCTTTGAAAACTTTTATCGTAGAAAACCAAAACATGTATAAGTCATTCCAAAAACATTCTCTTACTCAAAAAAGGTTCATCAAGAATACAGTTTAACCCATTGTAGTCCGGAGACCCCTAAAAAGGTAATTGGCAAACAGTGCAGAGGCAGATCAGATGCCACAGAACACGGCATCTGATCAGGGTCTCCATTGTTTGCAAACGGTTTAGTCACTACTCTCTATGAATCTCATAGCCGGACATACCTGAAACTGAAATTGGACTCTTCCAATATATAGTGTGGGGGAGTCTATTGAGTCTACAATGAGTTAAAAACACAAATATCAGTACTACATTTATCATGATTATCCTAAGTATTCAGAGAGATACAGGCCTGAGCAAACTGTGTAAACCCAGATCAGATGCCACAGAATACGGCATCTGATCAGGGTCTTCCCTGTTTGCCACACTTTCAGTAGGTTTTAGGAATGTCAATAAAGAGTCAATTAGACAGATTAAAATTTTAGGACAAATATGGTAAGAAGTTAAGATGTCCCAATACTTAGGGCAGGGTTTCCCTAGGGTTTTAAAGTGAGGGTACCAGGGACTCCCTTATGTGGAGTTAAGGGGTCCTTTAATAAGATTTTGGGGTTTATTGTTTTAAAGAGGTTAACCCTTTAAACACTAATCACAACTGCAGCAGATGACACTTTGAAATACATTTTTTTTTTTCAGAGAAAATAAGGCTTTACATTTCATGTAAATTGTCTGCCTTGCACACAATTCACATGAAATGCCAAGCCTTATTTTCTCTGAAAAATAAAATCAATTCTAAAATGTTGTCTGCTACAATTTGCTTTTGCTTTATGGTTAACTATTGCTCAAATTATGATAACTCTTGGCCTTTAGACCACAAATAGATTAAACCATAGATAAATAAAATTAATTTTGGATTTGATTATGTATGCATCAGACCCTTGCCTCAAAATTTAAAGGGTCCCAAAACCTTGTTTGGGAGTAAAAACTGCCAAAATGCGAGTCTGGGAAAACCCTGTTAGGGCGTTAAAAAAACACCACCAAAAAAAAAAAAAAACAAAAAAAAAACATAAAAAAAAAACAGTTTAATCCTAGTCATGCTGAATAAATTAAAATGCAAAGTACACTTCTGTCAGCCAATCAGATTGCTTGATCTGGGTACAGGATAGGAATTCACATGTAGAATGACAAACAATGCAGATCCAGATCAGTTGGCTTCTTCAGAAGGCAGGGCATATGGGGTTCAGGAGGACCACGGTTAAAATAACAACATTCCTAAAGACTTGTATTTTGGATTGGCCTTTTGTTCATTTCACAGGACCCAGGCTCTGAAATTTGTAAACAGCCCTTGCAGATGCTTACTGTTCTTTTGACATCACTTGGAAACCTTTTTCTCATGACACAGTATATATAATGCACTGGTTCCCAATTTCTCATAAATATGTTAGCTTCACACCCAGGCTATTTCAAGATAGCAGCACCTTTGAAAAACATTTGCAATATCAGTCCATCCAATATGTTTGACTGATTGATTGAGTTGAGGTTTTACGGTCCAGTCAACCCATCAGGGTTATGTCGAGCCGGTCAGTTTACCTAACCACACATTTCCTGGACAGGCTTAGTCCTCTAAGTGGTTAACAAGTATTTGTGCGCATTCTTTCGCCAGAAACTGATAACTGTCCATCAAATATGTAAAGCAGTTCAAAATTTACCATATTTACCCAAAGTACTGGGAAAGACAGACCTGAGCAAACTGTGTAGACCCTGATCAGATGCCACAGAATGTGGGTCTATACTGTTTGCCACCCATCCAGCAATTTATAGACACAACAAAAGGTAGTAAAATAGACTTTTCAATATTTCAGACAAATCCGGTAACATGATGGTGTGTCACTATATAAATATGGTACCCCATCTTGCCATGCAGAATAACCAATGTTTTTACTCTTTCCCGCTTGTTGCGACTTTTGTCATCTGCTGGTAACCTTTGCAAACAGTTTGGACCCAGATCAGGCTCGACAAAACATCGGGCCTGATCCGGATCCAAACTGTTTGACACTCTGATTGTATTCCTGAAAGATTTTTCTGAAAAAAGACGATTTAAAAAAAAAATCTACAGATGACAAAAAAGATGCAAAATTACCCAGCATGCAAGGAATTAAAGACTGAAACTGCTATATTAAATTATTTGGATACCTAATTCCTTAACATACTTGTTCAAAAATTTGAATGAGTCCATTATACTACCTGTTGACGTCTTAAAATCGCTAGATGAATGGCAACCAGTTTAGACCCTGATCAGATGCCGCATGCGGCATCTGATCAGGGTCTATACTGTTTGCTCAGGCTTGTCTGTCTGATTACTTAGGATAAATACCATACAAAACATCTTTACTAGATCTATCACTGTCAAATGACAGGGAACTATAAATATAAAGTCTATTTCACACACATGTATTTTGGGACTAGTAAATTGAAATGTATATGACTCTTGCTAAATCTAAAGAAAGCACACATGTGTATGAAGGTGACATTTTATAATCATGATATAAATCTAAAAAATTAAGGATAAATATGTATATATATATATTTATAAATTCCGGAAACTACTTTAACGCTTAAAGCACTAAGCAAAATTGTAGCAGATGACATTCTAATTTTTTTTGGTTTCCAGAGAAAATAAGTCTTGGCATTTAACATGAATTGGCCGTCATCTGCTGTAGTTGTGATTAGCACTTTAAGGGTTAAGATAGGTTATAATTTCAATTTCTTTTTTCTTAGCTCCAGATAAAGGTGATAATAGAGGTGACAAATTGATTATTTCTGCACCAAAAAACAACAACAAAAAAAAAAACAAAAAAACTTGCCTGTAACTGTTGGAATTGCCTTGATGAGGTGATTCCAATGAGCTACAAAAGTAGCTTGGTGCAAAAATAACATTTTCTTTTTATCATTTTATTTGTACTTTCAAATATTATAGTTTTTGTGTGTAAGAAAGCCTTTTGAATCTGGCAATCTGGGTGTAAGTCTGTTTGTCATTCTTTTATAATGCCATTATACATTATTTTTTATGGAAGAAATATATTGATAAAAAGTAAAGAAATTGTAAGGAAATCTATATTAAGTCACAAGACAATTGAAATATAAAGACAGCAGATGTGACAAGTCATTAACGCTTAGCATTCTGGGTAAAAATTCCAGCAGACAATATTTTATATTTTTTTTTTTCTCTCATTTTACACCCAAAATAGGATTTGACATTTCATGCAAATTGTCTCCTTAGGAGACAATGTGCATGAAATGTCAAACCCTATTTTGGGGGTAAAATAAGAAAACAAAAATTTCTCATTTCACTCCCTAAATAGGGTTTGACATTTCATGCAAATAGGAGACAATTTGCATGTTAGGAGACAATTAGCATGAAATGTCAAACCCTATTTGGGGGTTAAATAAGAAAAAAAAATCATTGAAAAGTATCATTAAATTGCCATCTGCTAATTTTGGTCCCAGAGTGCTAAAGATTAAATAGTTATACAATGAAGAAAAGTTACTAGTGTATACTAATGTGAAATATTTGGTCATTGTTTTAAGAATTAGTAAAATTCATTTCATATATAAAATCAATAACAATAACAACAACTACAACAACAATAATAACAATACTAATAAATATATGAGCCACATCAAGACAAATCCTGTTTTTGGGCAGGGAAACTGTGTTTGAACAGATTAGACTGGACACAGACAGCATTCATAGCTCAAGATAACAGGCATATCAAAAGATAATTTTTGCTATTTTGTTATTTCTGCATCAAAACATACAAAGGCAATATAGGTGAACTACAAATCCACTCGCCTAATTTTAAAAATACGCCTTCTGATCTGGGCATACAGAGTCTTTTGGTGCCTAAAGACAGGATTCATTATGCTGGGCTTACATACATGTATATAAATATAAATCTACTGGCTTTTCAGAATTTCTCATCAAATCTTTGGTCTTTGTTAACTTCCCTGCCACTCTTAAAATCCAATCATCACCAGCTCCATTTGTTACCTCATCCCCTAACATACAAACTTAATGCTATAATCTAAATGATGAAGACTAGACTGTATGGAACTAAATACATCCTGAGGTATTAAATAGGGTTAACCCTTTCAACCCTGAGTTTCAACAATGGACTCTTCCATCTCTGAATTTGGACAAGACCACTGTTGCAAATAGGGAAATGACAAAAATCCAAAACTAAACTGCAAACTGTAGATCCTGATGAGACGGCTCAATGGATCTACACTGTTTGCATAAGCATTTGTTTGGGTCTAGCGGGCTGAAAGGGTCCTTGTCCTGCTGAATAAATTAAGATGCCACGCCCAATTCTAATTTTCAGCCAATCAGGTTATTTGATCCAGATCGTTGTTATAAACTTGCATACTTGATGGCAAACAGTGCAGGTCCGGATCAGTTGGCTTCTTCAGAAGCCAACTGATCTGGATCTACACTGTTTGCAAAACAGGTTATATCCAGATTCAGCAGGACAAGGGTTAAGATTACCAAAGGGGTGCAATGGACAAAGTTTTGTGTGCTTGCAAGTCTGGTAATTTCTTGCCAATTTCATTGTACCATACTAACCATAAGTATTGGTGCACATTAACTCCTTATCATACGTATCCTAAAATTGAAAAAAAAAGTACATTTCCCAACCTGTTGATATGTTTAAAAACTGCTGGATAAGTGACATACAATGCAGACTCAGATCAGATCACATCCTGCAGCATCTGATCAGCATTTGCTCAGGACTGCTTGTCTGAATTCTTTAGGTTAATATGGTAATTAAATGAGAGGTTTGTGAAAAAATACCATTCGAGCCACAGCATGAGATTCCAACAATTTAGCATTCTGACCAGTGTAGACTAAGATCAGTCAGTGCAGCAGTCCTTTCAGCTTAGAGGATTCTTTTTTCTAATGGTAGTTTATAATAAAAAGAAGGTCCTAGTGACCAGCAAAGGTTCTGATCAGATTGCACGTATGTACAGGTTGATTTGAGCCTTTGCCAGTCGCATATGCCATTTTGTTGGAATTCTCCAGAGATGGCTCATTCAAAGATTCTGTTTTTCCAGTAAATGATGGCCACAGCGACTGACAGATCATAATCCCTTTTTTAAACTTTTTTGTCTTACTTTTTTTTCTTACCAAACTTAAATTTATGCAATCGGCCTGTCTTTTTATGTAGAATTATTAAGAAAAGTGACCAAAAAAAGTGCAAAATTTTATACATGTAAATACTGAAAAAATGTCAAATCACAACTTTTGTGCCTGAAAAAAAAAATTATCAAATTTACCCTAAGCATTTGGACAGACAGGTCTGAAAAACAGTAAAAACCCAGATCTGATGACACAGAGTGCAGTTTCTGATGGGGGTCTACACTCATCTAGCAGATTTTAGACACACTGACAGGCAGTTAACCCTTGCCATGCTGAATAAATTAAGATGCCATGCCCACCTAATTTTCAGCCAATCAGATTACTAGATCCAGATAGTTGCTATAAAGTCACATATCTATGGCAAACACTGCAGATCCAGATCAGCTGGCTTCTTCAGAAGCCAACTGATCTGGATCTACACAGTTTGCAGAGGGAGGTAATATCCAAGTTCAGCAGGACAAGGGTTAAATGGACATACAAACTTTAAGACAAGTATCTGTAAAACTTATAAATAATCTGCAACATGAAAATCCAGCAATCTGATGGGACTGATTGACTTTGAGGTTTTAGGGCCCAGTCAATAGGGTTATGTTGAGCTGGTCAGTAAACAACCACACTTTCCTTGGGCAGACATAGTCCTTTAAGCAGTATTTGTGCACATTCTTTCACCACAACTGCCCTTCTTGAATCAGCAGAAGGGAGAGAATGTTTGTTTGTGTATCTGTGCACATTCTTTCACCAAAAACTTCTTGAATCAAGTGAATGGAGAGAATGACCCGGCGGGTATCAAACCCGCAAACTCTTGAAAAAAAAAATAAGTTTGATGGGAATGATTTGCTTGTAGATCTTAATTTTGGCTCATTCATACTTTCAGATGTATGCCACACTGTATACATTTATTCAGAATTGAATACTGGCAGATTTTTTATTTTGGTGGGTTTTGCCTAGATCATCAATAGCAACAAAATAAAGTGACCACTAAATACAAGTGTTTTACGGTAATTTGTCTTGAATATTTAGGGTAAATATGGTAAATTAAAACACATTATCTACAGCCCTGTGCCTCAATTTTTTTTTTTTTTTTGCTCTTTCTTTAAAGCCTGTAGGTTTACACCTGTACAAAGTAACAATCTCAGATAAAAAGAGTTCAAGGGAATGGATACACCTCTTGGGGAAACAACTCTTGACATGGAAATATTTGTCTCCCTTCTCATCTGGGGCTTCTCTTACAGGAAAGAATTTGCTCCCTCTGGGAGCAAATTCTTTCCTATAAGAGTAGCCCTAATATCTGAAAGGAGTCAAAATGAAGAACTAAGTTCCTGTCTGCGGAAGTTGTTGTCCTTTAAGAGTAGACCCTATATTTAAAAGGACTCAAATACAAGAGCTAAATTCCTGTCTGCAAAAGTTATTGCCCTTTGAGAAATGGTAGCAAAATCTGCAGGTGCGTCCATTCCCCTGAATTTAAGCCTTTTTAATATGGCCATTACTAGAGGATACTTCTCGTATACAACCAGAATCTTTAAGCAAAAATCCATTGGACTCTTTCGATGAAATTGAGTTTTCCATGTGACTTCCATTTTGTATGTTTTCTATATGATTTTTACTATTATAACCGTTAGTGTTTGCCAGACATTCTGAATGACTTGATTTGATTGGCTGTGAAACAAATACCAGTCTCTCTGGAATTTCTGATGGCTGAGTAAGTTTGAAATAGTTCGCTGTCGCAGCTACAAATTTGCCGATAAGAGGTATGAGAATAACTTGGTGAATCATGCCGCATATTCTGTAGAGGCGACCATAGAACGGGTCGGAAACCGCAGGGCACAGCATATTGTTCAAGTTGACATGAGACAGCTGAAATAAACACAAATATATATGTACCATGTTTACCTGAAATAATGGGGTACCGTAACTCCTTACTATACTTGCATTAAGAATCAAATAAGTCCATCTTACCACCTAAAATCTGATTTAGAAGTGGCAAACTGCACAGACTATGATCAGATGCTTCATTTAGGGTGACTAACTTGGATCTACACTTTTGCTCAGGTTTGTCGGTCCCAATACAATAGGGTAAAAATATGATAGGACCAGATTAAGGGACTATCCAGTAAACAAATTTTCCTGTTTTTGCTCACAAATATAATTAAATTGCGCATCGCCCCATGTAAGCTGCTTCTTTTTTTCAATAAATAAAGTACAATCATAGCAACAGATAAGGCACTTTTTTCATCCGAAAACTGCTAATATCTTTCTTATTTCTCAATGAAAATATATGTTGTGGGTACTCATTAGAAGTGCCTCAGCAAGGCGCTTCTAATGAGTACCACAACATGTTTTCGTCGAGAAATAAAAAAAAATATTATGTGGATACCCCCTCTTATCTGTAGCTTGTCAATGTATTGATATTTTTCTTATTTCTCCATGAAAATTTATGTGGGTACTCATTAAAAATATCTCAGTGAAGCACTTCTAATGAGTACCCACATGTTTTCATAGAGAAATGAAACATTTGTGTGGATATATACCCCTCTCATGTGGATCTATGATACTGCGTCCTTAAGTATCACCTCAATTATCATCAACAACCTGAATCTGATTGGCCGAAAATTAGAAATGGGCAGAGCATCTTAATTATTCAGCATGGCAAGGGTTAACTCCTTACCACATTGTTCCTAAACTTTTAAAGAGTCCATTCTTTCTTACTACCTACTGATATGTCTTAACCCTTGTCATGCTGAATAAATTAAGATGGCATTAAGATGCCACACCCATTTCTAATTGTTAGCCAATCAGATTACTTAATCCAGATTGTTGATATGAATTCACATACTGAATGACAAACAGTGCAGATCCAGATCAGTTGGCTTCTGAAGGTCTGGATCTACACTGTTTTCCAAACATCAGGGTTCTGCAGGACAATGATTAAAACTGCTAGATCAATGGCAAACAGTGCAAACCCTGATCAGAGGCTGATGTTTGGAAAACAGTGTAGATCCAGACCAGTTACTTCTGAAGGTCTGGATCTACACTGTTTTCCAAACATCAGGGTTCTGCAGGACAATGATTAAAACTGCTAGATCAATGGCAAACAGTGCAAACCCTGATCAGAGGCTGGTATCTGATCTGGATCTACATTATTTGCTCAGGTCTGTCTTTCTAAATATTCAGGGTAAATACAATCCAATAAACCTTGCTATTAAGACAATTTTAGAGCAGCTATTTAAGACCAATTTAGAGACTGCTGTTGTAGATTGTGCCTGGTTTATCGCTGATGCAACTTCTGCTATAATACAAGTGAAAATACCAATATGGTCCATCAAAATGCATGTGTCACAAACTGGTAATGTAAATCAAAATAAGTAAAGAAAGGAAACAAAATGTTCCTTTCATTCATGTTCTTCTAGTTTTCTGACTACACAAAATAAAAACTGTATTTAGTTAGGATCTGTATTCTTTTTATTTTTTTTTTTGTTTCGGGTTTTACGGCCCTTTCAAGAATATTTCACTGTATATCGAGCTGATCGTTCATCAAAGGTGGTCGAAAACCAGAGAACCCGGAAAAAAACCACCTGACCATCCGTAAGCAGAACTTGGCTTTCCCACATATGACCCGACTGAGGCTCGAACCACAGCGGTGAGAAACCTAATGGATTAAGAGTCAACTCTCTTTATCCACTAGGCTACGGGGGGCCCGCTAAGGATCTGTATTCAAGTGATCTAAAAATTTTCATTTTCTTTATTGTGTAAATGTTCTATTTAGTAATTCATTCTGCTGTGTAATGCTTGTCAGTACTAATCTGTCAATTATAATCAGAATAGGCCAAGCTCATGATTATTATTAAAAAATCATTCAAAGGATATTGAAAATGCAGCGGATGAACAAGAAAATGACCATAAGGCCAAATAAAAAAAAAGTGTGTTTCAGGTTACATGGAATTTTAAAATAGGGATGGTAGGTTGGAAAATTTTTTTTTTTTGTTGTTTAAAGATTTTATATGGGGTTAATAGGAAAACAATATGGCTGAATGGGGAAATCCCCTAAAAATCCCTAAAAACCTTTAGGGTTGGTGGTGAAAAATATGGCAAGGTTGGGTAACCTAATACACACACTTTTTTATTTTAAGCCTAAAGGGTAATTTTTCTACTGTGCCGAGTACTCACCACAGCCAAATAATTAAGTGGAACGAAATGGAAAAAATAGAGCCAGCCCAAGGAAAGTAACGCCCAACTCATATCTGTAAACTTCTCTGCTCTGTATGGTCCTGGAATGATACAAAATACATTTATATAAAGCAATTACCAGATGATGATGATGATGATGATGATGGTGATGATGGATTGGTGCTTTATGTCCTTCTCAACATTATCTAAGTCATATGGAGACGAAGCAATTACTAGAAAATAGGGTATTTACCCATAACCCTTGTCATGCTGAATAAATTAAGATGCCATGCCCATTTCCAATTTTTAGCCAATCAAATTTACCCTTAACCCTTGTCATGCTGAATAAATTAAGATCCCACACCCACTTCCAATTTTTAGCAAATCAGATTACTTGATCCAGGATGCTGATACAAATTCACATGCTTAATGGCAAACAGTGGATTCAGATCAGTTGGCTTCTTCAGAAGCCAACTGATCTGGAGCTACACTGTTTGCAAAGGCAGGGCATATCCGGGTTCAGCAGGACCAGGGTTAATATCTGGACAGATGATGATCTGAAGTGTGTCCTTTTCAACATTATTTTAGTCAAATCGAGATGATGGAGGTGATAATGAAAGGCTCTCAGGCCCCCTAGCAGTCTCTCCTAAAAATAAAGGCTTTTTATAAAGGTTATTTTCGGCCAAATAAAGGTTTTTCAACATAAATTTTGTACAAAATAAAGAACATTTAATAATTAAATTTCTTGGCAGATCCCAAGCAAAAGAACTCAGCATTATCACCTCTCCAACAAACTAGGGAGAAAACTTGCAGAAAAAATTGGATATTTTCATCTTTTAAATGGTAATGACAATATTACTTGCATTTCTGTTTAGAAACATATGAATCTAAGAAACAGAACTATAATTTGTTGTTACCAAATACTACATATTTACTCCATCCTTCGCTTGCATTTACAAATTGCCAAATATAAAGGTTTTCTCATCAAAATAAAGATTTTAATAGTTTTTTCAGCCAAATTAAAGGTTTTAACCCTAGCCCTGCTGAACCCGGATATACCCAGTCTTTACAAACAGTGTAGATCCAGATCAGTTGGCTTCTGAAGAAGCCAACTGATCTGGATCTGCACTGTTTGTCATTAAGTATGTGAATATGTATCAACAACCTGGATCAAATAATCTGATTGGCTGAAAATCAGAAGTACGCGTGGCATCTTAATTTATTCAGCAGGACAAGGGTTAAAAAATCTCAACAAAATTAAAGGATTTAAAAGGTTTTAAGGGTTCCCCTAGGGGCCCTGGCCATACAGCTAAGAGCCGAATTCCTCCTCCAGCTGGATAATGTCTGGACAAATGGATCTGAGAAAACAGTACGGAACTGATCAAACTGCTCTTTAGAATAAATGGCAAACGGTGTAGACCCTGATCAAAACTGTTCCCCAGCAGCCAATGGGCTTGTTAGAATTTCAGGTTAAGAATGCTGTTGAAGCATCTCCTTATATACAGAAAATTCGGAAGTTTTTAATGAACTGGTTGCGTAAATATGGTAAAATGCTCTATTCAACCAAAAGAGGGCATAAGGGAATACCAGCATATTAAATATTAACTGCTATTGCACTTCAAAGACTAATTCATACACAAAATTTGTAATAATTCAAACCTCTCCATGGAAAACGGGTACACAACTCATATGATGCTCAATGTAGGCCATATACAAACAGAGAAGGCCCTGATCAGACTGTGCAAATGCGCAGTCTGATCAGGGTCTTCTCTGTTTGTCAAAATATTCCACAGAATCTGGACATTCCATAAGTGGGCAACGAAGGCCCTTATCAGAATCCCGCAGTGTGTAGGCTGATCTGATCCTCTTCACAATATGTTGTTCAAGACAAGAAAATGGCCCTTATGACATAAGTGCCCTTTTCTTGTCTTGCACAACATATACATGTAATATGCAGTCACAGCTCAGTTTGGTGTGGATTAACCTGCGCATTTTGCCAGTCTATTTAAAGCTTCTATTGATCAGCTGGGAAAACTACAGATACCACATTATGTATCAGTGATACACAATGGCCCTGTGCATCAGCCTGTATGGGGCTGCATGCATTCAAAGCCTGATTTTGTTTGTTTTTTGTTTGTTTGTTTTATTTGGGCTTTATCACTACAACAATCTTTCAGTCATATCACAGCTGCATCTGGATATGACAGGGAGCTC
This sequence comes from Anodontia alba, assembly GCA_964016985.1. NCBI lineage: Eukaryota > Metazoa > Mollusca > Bivalvia > Lucinida > Lucinidae > Anodontia > Anodontia alba. Next base: position 50,246,321 of record OZ024832.1, read on the forward strand.
AATGCTCACTTTTTAGAGTGCAGCCTTACTGAAATATCATGCCCCAGATACTTGAGATGATATTCCACCCAGTCACATTATACTGACACTGAGCTGGCCAGTTCTGATTCCAAGCATTACTTTCTTAATGCTGAGCACCAAGCAAAAGAGCAGCTGGTACCATTTTTTAAATCTTTGGTATGACTCAATCAGGGATCAAATCCGCAACCTCCCACAAAGCAGACGCTCTACCAACTGAGCCACTGTGCGAGTCAGGCAGATCTTGGCATACATTTTCACATATGGTAATTATGTGAAAGCCCACTCATCTGTGAAAGGGCTCATTTAGTATTTACAAGACAAAATATTTACACGTAAACGTCTAAGTACCGGCACAAATTTTGTTCAAGTTTACATAGAGATATGGGACAAGGATATGCTAAAGTTTAATAAATTTTTAATGTAACAGGTAAAATCGAACTACAATGTGATTCTTTAACTGCCACAGGCAATAATAATAGGCTTTTGCAAACGGCATGGATCCAGATATGAGCCGTCTCATCTGGATTTTCCCTGTTTGACATTCAGTCTTTCAACTTAACATATAAACTTCTTTTCAAGCGATAATTTGTTAAAAAAGAAAAGCAGACGACAAATGTTGTCTGAAATTTGGCACTGAAAGAGTTAATGTTTGCTTTTATTAGGCTTTATGAAATTTCCTGATTGAAATGAAAATAAAATAGACATTAATCTGTTTATAACACAATTTGAAATAAGACTGTGACGATCCCGGCAAATATAAAAAATCCTTAGTGAGCTAATCGAACACGCTCCCATATGTAAAAATCCAATGCTATATTAAGAGACCGGCGCGATTCCCGTGCCAGTCAATTACTGTGACATAGCTCTAGATAAGATTTTTTTTTTTTCATTCAAAAAGTATTGGTTGTTTCCTTATTTTCACGGTTTGAACTGGGATTAACATATCTTTCAACAATCTTTCAGTCATACTGTGATGAAGTCTTGATGTTGGTTGGTTAGGTTGGAGTTTAATATCCTAGTCAACACTATTAAAGTGATGCAATTTCATTCAGTTTATCTAACCACACTTTTCCTGGGCAGGTTTAGTCTGCTAAGCAGTCAACCAGTACTTGCACACATTCTTTTGCAAGAAACCGACAACTACCCTTCTTGAATCAGAAACTGACAACTGCCCTTCTTGAATCAGCGGAAGGGTGAGAATGTACATAGAAAATATTTCAGGATCAATCTCAACTAAAAAGTGCTGCCAGATCAGTGGGGATCGAACCTGTGACCTCCAGATCACCAGTCAGATGTGCATGCAACTGAGCCATCTAGGCCGACATGTTGATGGCATCTGGAATGGCAGGGAGCTCAATGCTTACTTACAGAGACTAAATTGCAGCCCCACTGAAATATCAAATTCCAAACATGACATGATATTCCATCTAGTCACATTATACTGACACAGGCCAACCAGTTCTCTTTCCTAGCACTACTTTCTTAATACTGAGTGCTAAGCAAAAGAGAAGCTAATATCATTGTAACCCTTGTCATGCTGAATAAATTAAGATGCCACACCCACTTCTAATTTCCAGCCAATCAGACTACATGATCCGGGTTTTTGATAAAAATTTGCATATTTAATGACAAACAGTGCAGATTCAGATCAGTTGGCTTCTTCAGAAGCCAAATGATCTGGATCTACACTGTTTGCTAAGAGAGGGCATGTCGTGTTCAGCAAGAGAAGGGTTAAAAGTCTTTAGTATGACTCGACCAGGGATCAAAACCACAACCTCCTGGACAATATTGTATGCTCTACCAAAGCAGCCACTGCGTCTGAGGTACTTCTAATGAGTATCTGCAATATACACATTTGTGGAGAAATAAGAAAAAATATTGATCTGGATACCCCCCTTATTTACTGCTATAGCACAACATAGCCCTAGATAAGAGTGGGTAACACATACATTTTTTTCCACAAAAATATATGTCCTGGGTACTCATAGCTACAGGTATGAGGATTTTTTTTTTTTTTTTTTTTTATTTGGATTTTACGGCCCTTTCAAGAATATTTCACTTATATCAAGCTGATTGTTCATCAAAGGCAGGCAAAAACAGAAGAACCTGGGGAAAAAGCCACCTGATCATCCGTAAGCAGAACTTGGCTTCCCCACATGTGACCCCAGCTAGGCTTGAACCACAGCGGTGAGAAACCTAATGGATTAAGGGTCAACATTCCTTTCCACTAGGCTACGGGGGGCCCGATTATCAACATAATTTTTTTCTTATTTCTTGACGAAAACATACATAGTTCTTGATGAAAACATGTTGTGGGTACTCATTAGAAGTGCCTCATTGAGGCACTTCTAATGAGTACCCACAATATAAGTTTTCATCCAGAAATGAGGCACTTCTAATGAGCACCCACAATATATGTTTTCATCAAGAAATAAGAAAAGTACCAATACTTTTCTATTGAAAAAAGCACCTTATCTGGTGTTGTGGTACTTGGATGTACGCTGTTCAAGTGCTTCTAATGAGTACCCATAAAAATATTTTTGTGGAGAAATACAGGGACAATCATTAACTTGCTCCTAATTCACAATCACAAGAAAAATTATCCACTTGCTGCTAATGCACCATTACATTAACAATTATTCACTTGTTTCTAATGCAGAATTATGCAAATGATTATTTACCTGGAAGTGTGCTATCCAACGTTAAAACTATAATACCCTGCCATTATCGTGTTGTAGGCAGATAACTCTGTCAAACACAGATGAAATTTGCCCATTTGCAATCCCAAACCAGATCTCCTTTTTATCAATGCATGTACCAAGTTTGGTTAAAATCCCTTGACATTTACACAAGTTATCGTCCACAAACAAAAAATATGGTTGTGTCTCGGGCAGATAACTGTCAAAATTTGACGAAATTTGCCCATTAGCAATCCCAAACCAGATCTCCACAATATCAATGCACATATCAAGTTTGGTGAAAATCCACTGATGTTTACTCAAGTTATCATCCGGAAATGAAATACGGATGGATGTATGACTGATGGACGCATGGATGGACAGACACGCAGACATCCAACTATCGTGTGGCGGGAAATAAAAAAGGAAATTATTCCAAGAAAAGGGAGTTAAAAATTTCCATGTCATTTCCCTGGAAAGTGCCTTGTAACTTTTATGTTGCTAGTGAATTTTACAGACAAAAGATTAGTATTATTTTTCTTGATTTTCCTAGAAAATATGGCTTGGCAATTCATATGAACTGTCTCTTAAAAAAAACTGAAGAAATATGTTGTAAAATGTTGTCTGCTAATATCTTAGTTCAGGATGCAAACTTTTAACCCTTAAAAAACCAAGAAAACCTGCGTCTGAAAATGTTGTCTGTTAATGTCGTCTGTTGAATATTCTTGCAAACTTTTCAAACCTGTTTTTCCTATAGGAGCAGTCTGATCTGGGTCCACACTGTCTGCAAAAATGACTTTTAAAATCACAAGCAGATGACAAAGCAGACAACAAGTGTTGTGACTGGCAGTTTAAGGGTTAACAACAGTTTGTCCCCATTCTCTACAGATAAGAGCATAGGTCCCAATAAGGAGCTAGTATTGATATTTTTCTTATTATAGATATCTGTCTTATTTATCTATGAAAACATACAATTCCTTGTAGGTACTCATTAAAATGGCCTCTATGAGGTGCTTCTAATGAGTACCCATAACATGTTTTCATGGAGAATTCAGGAAAATATTTACCTGCTACCAACTCTTAACCTTTACCCCTCTCTGGGCTAATTCACCAGATGACAAACTGGTGGTATTTTTCTTATTTTTCACAGAAAACAGGATTTGATATTTCAAGCAAATTGGAGACAATTTGTATGAAATGTCAAATCCAGTTTCCTTGGTAAAAAGAAGGAAGACATTTTAAAATGTCGTCTGCTGAAAATTTTACCCAGAGGGCTATATAAGGGTTATCTTGAGCCATGCAAAACATCTGCTTTATCACTAATACAATCACTTCCTGTTTCCTAACTGTTTCATAATTATGTCTAGTTTTATAATAGTTCGACAGTTTTGTTTTGTTTCATAACAGTTTAGCAGTTTGAAACATGTGAACAAAGCTTCATCTAGGTTAGTTTTGTTGTTTTCTGCACCCAAACACACAACCCTTTCATCCCTGAGTTTCCAAAGAGGCCTCTTCCATCCTTTAATTTTAATAGATTATTTGTTTCTTTGTGTTGACGTTTTACTGCCAGTTAACCGTCGAGCGCAGTCAGTTTACCTAACCACACTTTTTACAGGGTATGCTTAGTCTTCCAAGCGGTTAACCAGTACTTTTGCACATTCTTTTGCCAGAAACTGACAACTGCCCTTCTTGAATCAGCAGAAGGGAGAAAATGACCATAGAAAGTACTTCATGATCAATCTCCATGAAAGAATGTTGCCGACCTGGTGGGGATCGAACCCATGACCTCCTGATCACCACTTGGACATGCCTATGACTGAGCCACCAAGGTCAGCCTTTTAATTTAGACATATCCGCTGATGCATATAGGGGTTTCAGTTTAACCCTTATCTTGCCGTTCGCGACAATAGTCGCGCTGGGGGGGTATGCCAACTCAAAAGCCTGTCATACTTACAATATACCACATGCAACCATTCAGAGCAAGTGTTCTCAAACAGGAGTGAACCTACTTTCATACAAACACGCCACTTTTCAATAGATAGTCAGGTGCTGGATTTTACCCACACTAAAAAAGACCGAGAATACCAAATTTCAAGCTGCCATTAATTTCAGCACTCACTTCAACAAATTGATCAGGCTTTTCTGGAAAAAAAGCCCATAACACCTGAATCATTTCCAGTGAGGAAGAAGTAGGAATAACAGTAGAACCTCATTTCATTCGCAATAGTACACAGTAGGCGCTGGGCTCTTGTAATTTTTTTTTTTTTTTTTTTAAGTGTCTTAAACGGTTCCCGGTTTACACATGACTGTCACGTGACTTTCTAGTCACGTGACCATCCTTTCTCCGGTAAAATGGCCACCTAGGATCGGCAAATTATACGTGAAAATTTCATGAAAATCGAGGTAAAATTCAGGGGGTAATGACTTCGCAAGTAGAGGTACCCCCTCTTACAGGCCTGATTCATTTTATTTCCGGCAAGAGAAGGGTTAACAGAAAGCCGGACAAAAAATTAAAACCCAAAAAGTTAGCCCGAATTGGACGTTTTGGGGTTGTATTCAACATAAAAAATGCAAAACCACATTTTATATTTTTTTCTAGTTAACCCTTATCTTGCCGTTCGCGACAATAGTCGCGCTGGGGGGGTCTGCCAACTCAAAAGCCTGTCATACTTACAATATACCACATGCAACCATTCAGAGCAAGTGTTCTCATACAGGAGTGAACCTACTTTCATACAAACACGCCACTTTTCATTAGATAGTCAGGTGCTGGATTTTACCCACACTAAAAAAGACCGAGAATACCAAATTTCAAGCTGCCATTAATTTCAGCACTCACTTCAACAAATTGATCAGGCTTTTCTGGAAAAAAAGCCCATAACACCTGAATCATTTCCAGTGAGGAAGAAGTAGGAATAACAGTAGAACCTCATTTCATTCGCAATAGTACACAGTAGGCGCTGGGCTCTTGTAATTTTTTTTTTTTTTTTTAAGTGTCTTAAACGGTTCCCGGTTTACACATGACTGTCACGTGACTTTCTAGTCACGTGACCATCCTTTCTCCGGTAAAATGGCCACCTAGGATCGGCAAATTATACGTGAAAATTTCATGAAAATCGAGGTAAAATTCAGGGGGTAATGACTTCGCAAGTAGAGGTACCCCCTCTTACAGGCCTGATTCATTTTATTTCCGGCAAGAGAAGGGTTAACAGAAAGCCGGACAAAAAATTAAAACCCAAAAAGTTAGCCCGAATTTGACGTTTTGGGGTTGTATTCAACACAAAAAATGCAAAACCACATTTTATATTTTTTTCTAGTTAACCCTTATCTTGCCGTTCGCGACAATAGTCGCGCTGGGGGGGTCTGCCAACTCAAAAGCCTGTCATACTTACAATATACCACATGCAACCATTCAGAGCAAGTGTTCTCATACAGGAGTGAACCTACTTTCATACAAACACACCACTTTTCATTAGATAGTCAGGTGCTGGATTTTACCCACACTAAAAAAGACCGAGAATACCAAATTTCAAGCTGCCATTAATTTCAGCACTCACTTCAACAAATTGATCAGGCTTTTCTGGAAAAAAAGCCCATAACACCTTAATCATTTCCAGTGAGGAAGAAGTAGGAATAACAGTAGAACCTATGTATGTCACTCATTTCATTCGCAATAGTACACAGTAGGCGCTGGGCTCTTGTAATTGTTTTTTTTTTTTTTTTTTTTTAAGTGTCTTAAACGGTTCCCGGTTAACACATGACTGTCACGTGACTTTCTAGTCACGTGACCATCCTTTCTCCGGTAAAATGGCCACCTAGGATCGGCAAATTATACGTGAAAATTTCATGAAAATCGAGGTAAAATTCAGGGGGTAATGACTTCGCAAGTAGAGGTACCCCCTCTTACAGGCCTGATTCATTTTATTTCCGGCAAGAGAAGGGTTAACAGAAAGCCGGACAAAAAATTAAAACCCAAAAAGTTAGCCCGAATTTGACGTTTTGGGGTTGTATTCAACACAAAAAATGCAAAACCACATTTTATATTTTTTTCTAGTTAACCCTTATCTTGCCGTTCGCGACAATAGTCGCGCTGGGGGGGTCTGCCAACTCAAAAGCCTGTCATACTTACAATATACCACATGCAACCATTCAGAGCAAGTGTTCTCATACAGGAGTGAACCTACTTTCATACAAACACGCCACTTTTCATTAGATAGTCAGGTGCTGGATTTTACCCACACTAAAAAGACCGAGAATACCAAATTTCAAGCTGCCATTAATTTCAGCACTCACTTCAACAAATTGATCAGGCTTTTCTGGAAAAAAAGCCCATAACACCTGAATCATTTCCAGTGAGGAAGAAGTAGAAATAACAGTAGAACCTCATTTCATTCGCAATAGTACACAGTAGGCGCTGGGCTCTTGTAATTTTTTTTTTTTTTTAAGTGTCTTAAACGGTTCCCGGTTTACACATGACTGTCACGTGACTTTCTAGTCACGTGACCATCCTTTCTCCGGTAAAATGGCCACCTAGGATCGGCAAATTATACGTGAAAATTTCATGAAAATCGAGGTAAAATTCAGGGGGTAATGACTTCGCAAGTAGAGGTACCCCCTCTTACAGGCCTGATTCATTTTATTTCCGGCAAGAGAAGGGTTAAAACCAAAAAACAGAATGGCAAACAGTGGTTCTTGATGAGATGGCTTCTCATCTGGATCTACAAGCCAACTCATTTGGATCTACACTGTTTGCAGAGTTATCTGTTCAGGTCTGCCAGGCTGAAAGCATAAATAAGGTCAATTGACACAGCAATAATTAGCTATGTTTGGTGCAGTACAAAAAAAATCCCTCATAAGCTCAATCACATGCCAATGAAAATCCACAGGCTACATTTGGTGCAGTACAGAAAAATCCGTCATCTGTTAACCCTTGTCCTGCTGAGTAAATTAAGCTGCCACTCCCATTTCTAATTTTCAGCCAATCAGATTACTTGATCCTGATTGTTGATATAAATTCACATACTTAATGGTAAACAGTGCAGAAGCCAACTGATCTGGATCTACACTGTGTGCAAAGGCAGGGTATATCCGGGATCAGTAGGACAAGGGTTAAAATTCAAATCATCAGCTCTAGATAAGGTTTCTTTGTCAACCAAGTTGATATTTTTATTATTTCTACATAAAAACTTTGGTGTAGGTACTCATATGAATTGCATCTAATTTCTTCACAAAGACATGAATCATACATTATGGCTACTTGTAAGAAATGTCTCACAGAGGCACTTCTAATGAGTACCCATAACACTTCTAATGAGTACCCATAATGTATGACATATTTTTTGCTCAGAGCAACAAGCACATGCAGTCTAAGGGTCACTTCTGTTGGCTATAATAGGGTCAATGAATAATGGGTCAACATAATAATGGTTTTAACCTTTACCATTCTCTAGGCCAATTCAGCAGACAAAAATTGATGATTTTTTTTTTTTTTTTTTCTCCAAGAAATCATATCGTGAAAATTTTACCCAGAACAGATATGGGCAGTAATCTAAGACAGTAACAAGAGGCCCACCTGAGTGAAACAGCCACTGCAGATATGCATTTGTTATGCAACATTTTTTCAATTCTGTCATTTTTGCAACTAATGAAAGGATCATTATTCAAGCAGATCTTGGTTTTGAAGAAGAAAAATGTGTTTTTTTTACACATTCTTCTACAAATTATAATTTTTTGGTTTAGGGGCTAGTTAATGCATTTTAACCCTAGTCCTGCTGAACCTGGATATACCCTGCCTTTGCAAACAGTGTAGATACAGATCAGTTGGCTTCTGAAGAAGCCAACTGATCTGGATCTGCACTTTTGCCATTTAGCATGTGATTTTATATCAACATTCTAGATCAATTTTCTGATTGGCAGAAAATGGGAAGTGGGCATGGCATCTTAATTTATTCAGCATGACAAGGGTTAAACAGAATGAACTTCAAAATACCTCATAACTAGAGCTGGTGTTTGTAAAACACTATGCCCCCAACTGCCTGACTCTAACACTGTTTGACTCCAACACTGCTTAGCCATGACGGTAACAACAGTACAAATATATGATTTCAGTGTTATTTTATCAAAGGGAAATAACTCTAAAATAGGAGATGATTGGGATAAGAAAAAAATACAGATCACCTAGTTTTTCATGAGGAATCAAAACATGAAATTTCAAAACATTAGCGTACATGGTTCTAAACTTATGCTATACACAATAAAGCAACGACATTAAATGGCCAGAAATTGCGAAGGGCCATAGCTCCAACATTTCATTTAATTGGTTCAAAATTTATTCAGGTGATCTCCTCCTCAATCCCAATCAGTATACCAAATATCATGGCTCTGGCTTAAATACTTTTTGAGATATCTTGCTGAAAAAGTCAAAATGCCTAGAACTACAAAGGGCCATAACTACATCAATTTTTCATGGAATTCCCTAAAAAACAAACCAGGTAATCTCCACAGCATCCCCAATCAGCATATAATATTTCAAGACCCTAGCTTAAGTGCTTTTCGAGAAATCTTGCTGACAAGGTCAAAATAAGCAGAACTGCAAAGGGCCGTAACTTTATCAATATTTTCATGGAATTCTCTCAAAATATAATCGGGTAATTTACACATCATTCCCACTCACTATATCGAATTTCAAGAACCCAGCTTAAATACTTTTCAAGATATCTTGCTCACAAGATTTAATTCTGATTTTTTTCAAAGGGGAATAACTTTAAATAAACATGCTAGACAAGAAACAAAATAGGGGTCAGCTATTTTTTCATTGGGAACCCAAATATAAAATTTCAAAACCCTAGTGTGCAGGGTCCTTAAGATATGGCATGCACAAAAAAAGCTTAATGAACGGACAAACAGTCAGATGGACAAATGAAGGCAAAATAATATGCCCCATCAATTTCATTCGAAACTGGGGGCATATTCAGGTCATATACTCATCGCTACCAGTCTATTCATCAAGTTTCAAGGCTCCAGCTTCAATAGTTTTTGAGATATTTTGTTCACAAGGGAAACATGCCCAAATTTACAAAGGGCCATTACTTACGAAATATTTTTCAGAATTTACAAAAAAATTAATCAGGTCATCTACTCATCATTACCAATCAATTCACCAAGTTTCAAGTCTCTAGCTCTAACAGTTTTTGAGATATTTTGCTGACAAGATAAAAATGCCCAAAATAACAAAGGGCCATAACTCAATAAGTATTTTTCAAAATTTATTCGAAAGTTAATCAGGTCATCTACTCATCACTACAAATCCATTTACTAAGTTTCAAGGCTCTAGCTCTAACAGTTTTTGAGATATTTTGCTGACAAGATAAAAATGCCTAAAATTACAAAGGGGCATAACTCAAGAAGTATATTTCAAAATTTCTTCAAAAGTTAATCAGGTTGTCTACTCATCACTACCAGTCTATTCATCAAGTGTCAAGGCTCTAGTTCCAACAGTTTTTGAGATATTTTGCTGACAAGGTAAAATTGCCCAAAATTACAAAGGGCCATAACTCATGAAGTATTTTTCAGAATTACTTCAAAAGTTAATCAGGTCATCTACTCATCACTACAAATCCATTTACTAAGTTTCAAGGCTCTAGCTCTAACAGTTTTTGAGATATTTTGCTGACAAGATAAAAATGCCTAAAATTACAAAGGGGCATAACTCAAGAAGTATATTTCAAAATTTCTTCAAAAGTTAATCAGATTGTCTACTCATCACTACCAGTCTATTCATCAAGTTTCAAGGCTCTAGCTTCAATAGTTTTTGAGATATTTTGCTGACAAGTTAAAAATGCCCTAAATTACAAAGGGCCATAACTCATGAAGTGTTTTTCAGAATTTCTTCAAAAGTTAATCAGGTCATCTACACATCACTACAAATCCATTTACTAAGTTTCAAGGCTCAAGCTCTAACAGTTTTTGAGATATTTTGCTGACAAGGTAAAAATGCCCAAAATTACAAAGGGCCATAACTCAAGAAGCATTTTTCAAAATTTCTTCAAAAGTTAATCAGGTTGTCTACTCATCACTACCAGTCTATTCATTAAGTTTCAAGGCTCTAGCTCCAACGGTTTTTCAGATATTTTGCTGACAAGGTAAAAATGCCCAAAATTACAAAGGGCCATAACTCATGAAGTATTTTTCAGAATTTCTTCAAAAGTTAATCAGGTCATCTACTCATCACTACAAATCCATTTACTAAGTTTCAAGGCTCTAGCTCTAACAGTTTTTGAGACATTTTGCTGACAAGGTAAAATTGCCCAAAATTACAAAGGGCCATAACTCAAGAAGTATTTTTCAAAATTTCTTCAAAAGTTAATCAGGTTGTCTACTCATCACTACCAGTCTATTCATCAAGTTTCAAGTCTCTAGCTTTAATAGTTTTTGAGATATTTTGCTGACAAGATTGCATCCATATTTTTTCAAAGGGCCATAACTCAGAAAAGGGGCATAATCCTGTCAAGAAAAAAAATATGTGTCAGCTATTTTTTCATGAGGAATCCATATATGAAATTTCAAAACAGTAGCATTCACGGTTTTAAAGTTATGCTATGCATCAAAAAGCGTGACGAACGGACGGACGGACGGACGGACGGAAGGACGGACGGACGGACTGACGAACAACCCAGAAGCAATATGCCCCTCCAACTTCTTTGAAGTTGGGGGCATAATTATGTCTAAAATAGCCCAAACATAGCCCCTAAACCTTGGATGTTCGCCCAGACAGACGGACAAACACACCAAATTTCGGATGGTATAATACACTTGCCACTTTTTGTACATGTAGAAGGGCATAAAAATGCAATTTAACCATTTTCCCATAATAAGTCAATGGGAGCATTCTGTTGCCATGGCAACCAAACTAAAAGGCAGACCACCATAATTTTAGCTATTTTGAATTGCCCTTACCCAAGCAACTTTTGTACTAGTCATACTGCTTCAGTGGTTTCGATGTTGTCATTTGAAAAAGTTCTTTTTCAAAACTGAATTTTGCAGTGGCAACCCAACAAAATAGCCATTGGCCATAAAACATATAAACTGGGTAGACAATCATCAGATGATCATAACTGCCAAATATGGCTCACATCACTTCACTGGCTATAGAGAAAGTGCAATTTAACCATTTTCCCATTATAAGTCTATGAAAGCTTTCTGTTGCCATGGCAACCAAACCAAGAGGCAGACCGCCAACCTTTTTGCTATTTGGAATTGTCCTTAGCCAAGCAACATTTGTTCCAAATTAGTCCTACTGCTTCAGTGGTTTTGGAGAAGTTGCCATTTAAAAAATTCATTTTTTTTTTAAATTAAATGTTGCCATGGCAACCAAACAAAATCGTTGAAAGTGTCATAGCTCAGGTCTATTGCTTGAGCATAGCTCAGGTGAGCTAAGAACAGGGAGACACATTTTAGCATATGCCCACAACGAATGTTCACATCAACAGATCCAAGAAGTCTGATCGGGACCTTTACTGCTTGCCAACAGAAATACTGTATACTGTAAAATACTTTAACGCTTAGCACTCTGGGTAAAATTTTCAGCAGATGACATACTGAAATATTTTTCTTATTTTTTCCCAGAAAATAAATTTGGCATTTCATGCAAATTGGAGACAATTTACATGAAACACCAAATCCTGTTTTCTGGGAAAAATCAGAAAAATAGCAGCAGTTTGTCATCTGCTTAAGTAGCCATGAGACTGGTAAAGGTTAAACTATCAGAGTGAAATCTGTCTGCAGAGACTGAACCACAACTCCAGATTAGGCACATTTTTCAACCAAAAAGCATCAGTATTTTTCTTATCCTCCATGAAAACATACGTTGTGGGTACTCATTAGAAACCCCTTGGCAAGACGCTTCTTATGAATACCCACAACTTACGTTTTTGTGGAGAAACAGATTATCTGTCTGAATACACCACTGGAGATATGCACAGAATTGCAAAAGCTTTAACCCTTAAACTGCCAGTCACAACTATTGTCGTCCGCTTTGTCATCTGCTTGTGATTTTAAGTCATTTTTGCAAACAATGTGGACCCAGATCCGACTGCTCCTAAAGGAGCAGTCTGATAAGGGTCCACACTGTTTGCCTGTATGCAAAAACAGGTTTGAAAAGTCTGCAAGAATATTCAGCAGACGACATAAACAGACGACATTTTCAGATGCAGATTTTCTTGGCGATTTAAGGGTTAAATTGCTTTTAGTGAAATTCAATGAGAAATTTCAACATGCTAAATGTCAATTTTCCTATTCTATGCATTGTCTGAAACAACATTTCAACAGCTTGCAGCAAATACCAATATGTGTAGATTTTGCTTGAAGCATTATCATTATATAATGATGCTTATATTAGACCTTTCTCCCCTGATTTTCTGATGTGGATTCTTTCATCTTTGAATTTGGACACTTTCAATGTTACAGATAGGGCGGTCAGTCAAAAATTACAAAAAGAATGGCAAACAGTGTAGATCCTGATGAGACGGCTCATTACGAGCCATCTTATCTTGATCTACACTGTTTGTAAAGGTATCTGTTTTGAATGCAGGACTGAAAGGCTTAGATCTGGTACAACTTCATTTTTTAACCCTTATCCTGCTGTTCACGACAACCCCTACCTTTGCAAACAGTGTAGATCCAGATCAGATGGCTTCTGAAGAAGTCATCTGACCAGGATGTACACTGTTTGTCATTCAGTTTGCAATTTTGAACAAAATCATTTTATGAAGAAATCTGATTGGCTGCTTGTCAAAAATGGGTGTGGCTAATTAAATTATTCAGCAGGATAAGGGTTAAACACTTGAGGTTCCATTTTCACAGAAATGAAGAAAATAATTTTCCAGATACTCTTCCATATCTCGAGCTGTACAAACTATGCAGCCTGCAGTTTAATTCTGTTTGTGTTGAGGTTTTACAGCCCATCAACCCAATGGGGTCATGTCGAGCACGATCAGTTTACCTAGACACACATTTACTGGGCAGGCTTAGTCTTCTAAGCGGTTAACCAGTAATGTGCACATTCTTTCGCCAGAAAAGCCTGCAGTTTAAATAAACTGGTTTATCAGGTGGGAGCTGGCCTCGGTGGCTCAGCTGGATGTGCGTCCGACTGGTGATCAAGAGGTTGCGGGTTCGACCCTCACCATGCAAGCAACATTCTTTCATGGAGATTTGATCATGAAATATTTTCTACTGTCATTCTCTCGCTTCAGCTGATTCAAGAAGGGCAGTTGTCAGTTTGTCCAAAGAATGTGCACTGTTAAATAATGGTTAAGCCCTTAGACGACTAAGCCTGCCCAGTAAAAGTATGGTTAGATAAACTGACCGCTCTTGACATGAGACCCCATTGGGTTGACTGGGCCATAAAACCTCAACACAAACAATTTATCAGGTGAGAATCTGATCAATCAGTCATTATACATCCAAAAGGTATCTCTGCCATTGCTTCACCCTTGTCATGCTGAATAAATTAAGATGCCACACCCACTTCAATTTTCAGCCAATCAGATTACTTGATCCAGGTTGTTGATATAAATTCACATACTGAATGACAAACAGTGCAGATCCAGATCAGTTGGCTTCTTGAGAAGCCAACTGATCTGGATCTACACTGTTTGCAAAGGCTGGGTATATCTGGGTTCAGCAGGACATAGGGTTTAGATAAGGAACTTTTGTTGTTGGTTTTTCAACTAAAAAGTACTGATATTTTTCTTGTTTCTGCGCAAAAGCATATATTGTGGGTACTCATTAGAAGTGCCACAGGGAGGTGCTTCTAATGAGTACCAACAAAATATGTTTTTGTACAGAAATAAAAAAGATACCTATCTGGACACTCCTCCTATCTAGAGCCATGATGTCCCCCATCCAACCCCTACCCCAAATCACACCATCAGCATGAATTCAATTAAAAAGACTAGACTACACAGATGATGACACACCATTGCAAGATCCCCATACTTGGCACTAATGATGCTAATAGTGTGACAGACAGATGGAAAAATAATTTTGCTGTCCCACACCCTTAAATTACCACATGGGGAAGTCATGTATAGCCAATTTGGTTAAATTCTGCCATGTAGTTTAGGAAAGAGCATGACGGTCAGCAAATACAAAAATAATGTTGCTCTCGCACACCCTTACCACATGCATGGAGAAGAAAAAAAAAACAATTTTGCTCTTGCACACCCTTACCATATGGGGAGGTTATGTAGCAAGTTTGGTCAAATTCTATCCAGTAGGAGGAGCTAGACAGCATGAGAGACGAACGGATGCATTCACAGAATCCCCACTGCTAAAGCGTGAGGATAAAAATTAAAAGGACAAAGGGACCTTACCTCCAATTCTGAGAAGATAATAAGGAATAATCATCATAAGAGTATGCTGAATGAAGTAGACTTCTGTTTCAAATGGCAACTGAAAATAAAAGACAAAAATACTGTATTTACTCTAAATATTTGGAACTCTTAACTCCTTGTCTTAAACTTTGAGCAAGTCTATTTTACATTGTCAGGCCCCGAGCTTATAAAACGTTTTTCATGCTAAACTCAGCTGAGGATGAAATTTGTCCTCCTAATGAATCTCAAATCACTAACAATTGCAAATTCTTTCTTGCTAAATCAAGCTAAGCATGAAAATTTCTCTACTAATAAATATGAAAATGCATGAAAATGCCAACTATTGTTGGCATTTTCATATTTATTAGAAGAGAAAATCCCCTGCTCAGCTGAGTTGAGCATGTAAAAAGTTTTATTGCCTCGGGGCCTGATGATTGTCTCATAACTGCTGGATGACTGGAAAAGAGTGTACCGGTACTGAGCAGACCTTGATCTGGGCAAGTAGCACATCATTAGCTCTAGTCTGGGTCTAAACTGTTTGCTCTGGCATACCAGGTCTCCAAATGCGGAATGGTAAATGTCTTAGAATGTTGAATACCAAAGTTTAAATTATGTAAACAGTGCAGACCCAGATCAGACTGCTCCTGAAGGAGCAGTCTGATCAGGGTCTACACTGTTTGCCATTCCACTAAGTATTGTAAGAAACAAATGCATGAAAAGCAAAATTTAGGTAAAAATAGTATGAATTAAAGTGTTTGAAATTTTAAGACATTTACTGTACATTATTTTATGGTATTTCATGTGAATAGAGCAGTTTTAAACAACAGGGCTTTGTCAGCTTGGCTTGTGGCCTGCTTTAGACTGTCAGGCAAAATGTTGCATAATCCAAACTGACCCATCATGAAGCTGGTATTCTAACTTGCATTCAGTAGTACCCATAAGTCACATCATAGATTTTTGTACAAAAATTAAAAAAAAATATATATATATATATATATATATATATATATATATATATATATATATATATATATATATATATATCAACATTTTTAGTGGAAAAGAGAGCCTTACCTAGAGCTGTGCAGAAAAAAAACAACAGAAAAAAATTTAATCCTTGTCCTGCTGAACCCAGATATATCCTGCCTTTGCAAACAGTGTAGATCCAAATCAGTTGGCTTCTGAAGCCAACTGATCTGGATCTGCACTGTTTACCATTAAGTATGTGGATATATAGTAATAATCTGGATCTAGTAATCTGATTGGCTGAAAATTAGAAGTGGGCATGGCATCTTAATGTATTCGGCAGGACAAGGGTTAACACTCTCCTTATTGTCTTAACAGGAGTTACTGTGAAACTCTCCAACAGAAAATCATTCCAATTAAGTACAAAACAGATGCTCTAATCAATGCTCAAGATTAGATGGTGTTCCAAATACAATAGTTTGTTGATTTCTCCACAAAAAAAGATAATATGTAACTACTCATAAAATATGGCTCAGATAGGCCATTCATCTTATTTCCCAGAACATGTGTTTGTATTTTTTGTTTTTGTTTTGTTGTTGTTTTTCTGAGAAATAACAAACATCAATTAACATAGCACCAGAGAAGGGATGTCCCAAAATTTTTTTTTCTTATTTCTCGATGAAAACATATATTGTAGGTACTCAATAGAAGTGCCTTGCTGAGGTGTTTCTAATGAGTACAATTATAAACCTTTCATGGAGAAATAAGAAAAAGTATCTATACTTTTTGCTGAAACAAAAAAAGTCTTATCTTGAGCTAAGATCAATACTGAAACTGAAACTGCCCAATCTATTGTCTTGAAGCTTAACCCTAGTCCTGCTGAATAAATTGAGATGCCACTCCGATTTCTAATTTTCAGCCAATCAGATTACTTGATCCAGATTGTTTATATAAGCATATACTTCTATAATGCAAACAGTGCAGATCCAGATCAGTTGGCTTCTGAAGAAGCCAACTGATCTGGATCTATACTGTTTGCAAAAGCAGGGTTTATCTGGGTTCAGCAGGATTAGGGTTTAACAAAGCAACTGGACAGTGTATCTTCATTTGAGCTACCGAACTTGAGAAAAGGCCAACAGTGGAGGCCAGGATCACCCTGCACATCCACACAATCAGATCAGGGCCTTCTGTGCTTGTTTAGATATTCTACAATATCCATCAATTCTATAAGCAGATAACGAGGGCCATATCAGATTGTGCAAATTCGCAATCTGATCTGGAACTTTGTTGTCCGCATTGGCAGCACAGACCTTTTACTCGTGACATGGCCCATTTATTCATTGATACAGTTATTCTAGAGAAAAACCTATCATTATTCTCTACCGACACATATTCAATACTTCCCAGTTCCAACATTCTCTAAAAGCCCTGCATCAATAATTTAACGCTTAGCACTCGGTAAAATTTTCAGCAGACGCCATCACATACTGAAATATTTTTCTTATTTTTCCTAGAAAGCAGGAATTGACATTTCAAGCAAATTGTCTCCATTGGAGACAATTTACATGAAATGTTAAATCCTGTTTTCTGGGAAAAATAAAAAAATTATTATTAATTTGCCGTCTGCTGAATTTGCCCAGAGATTGGTAAAGGTTAAATAACCAAATATATTCAAGAAGGCAAACAGATGGAAACTTAAATAAGTAACACCATGACTGTGAAGCTCAGGGTAAGGCGTTTTTTTAACCAAAAATTATTGATATTTTTTCTTATTTCTGCACGAAAACATGTGTTGTGGGTACTCATAAGAAGCGCCTTGATAAGGTGCTTCTACTATGTACCCACAACATATATTTTCATGGAAAAATAACAACAATACGAGGATACTCTCTAGAGCTCTGCCCAATATGACAGTTTTCTTGTACCGACGTACAATGTAGTGTGAAATTGACATAAAATATAATTGAAGGATAGCAACTTGTCCAGTAAATAGGTCCATTTTGATTAACTGGGCCGCGCCACACAAAAAAGTATTCGGGCATATGCACAAAGCAAATGCCCAGCTCAGCCTGTGCATACACAGTCTGATCGGGGTCTTTGATGTCTGCTAACAGAATCATTAGACACTATAGAATGTATCAACGGTGAGCAAATGCACGGAGATGGGTCTGCACTGTTTACCACTCTCCCGATAAACTTTCAGCAGTCAACAAACTGATGATACTTTTCTTACTTTTTGCAGAAAATAGGCTCTGACATTTCATGCAAATTGTCTCCTTAGTTGCAAGAAATGTAAATGTCTTTTTCTCTTGAAAAAAGACAAAAAAAAAGAAAGAAAATATTTCAAAATGTCTGCCAAAAGTTTTACCCAGCATACTAAGCATTAACCCTTGTCCTGCTGAATAAATTAAGATGCAACACCTATTTCTAATTTTCAGCCAATCAGATTACTTGATCCAGATTCTTCTATAAATTCACATACTTAATGGCAAACAGTGCAGATCCAGATCAGTTGGCTTCTTCAGAAGCCAACTGATCTGGATCTACACTGTTTTCAAAAGCAGGGTATATCCGGGTTCAGCAGGACAAGGGTTAAAAGAATAATATAAATATTGGGATACCCAGGAAAGGCCCATAATCATGGTAATTTAATTAACCCTTGTCCTGCTGAATCTGGATATATCCTGCCTTTGCAAACAGTGTAGAGTCAGATCAGCTGGCTTCTGAAGAAGCCAACTGACCTGGATCTCCAGTGTTTGCCATTAAGTTTGTGAATTTGTATCAAAAACCTGGATCAAGTAATCTGATTGGCTAAAAATCAGATGTGGGAGTGGCATCTTCATTTATTCAGCAGGAGAACTAGATCAACTGTATTTATCCTAAGTATCTTAGAACCTTGTAGTTGAAGTTGGGAGTGCTAACCACTCTTTCACTCGTACACTTCCCTAAGTATCTGGACAGACAGTGAAGAGCTTAGACCCAGAGTTATGTTATTCCACAATTTTCATGTAGTCTTATCAAAAAAGAAATATTCACCTACTGGGACAGTTTCAGTTCTCATCGAGAACCATTATTAGACTGTGACCATGACCTTGTGATGTCACTGAACTTGGACTGCTTACCACTAGACTGGTTCCTAGTAATAAAACAAGAGTTGTCAGAAGACAACGCAGCTCACCGGAAAGGACTGATTGGATAAGAAAACAATCTTTAACTATTAAGGATTAAATGCAGAACTTTAACAAAGCTGTAAATGACAGAGTATGACCTGACTTTGATGTCGGAAGAATGTCAAACTGAGGGGTTTGGTATATGCCATTGAAACATCTTCCCTTAGGTTGGTGTGGACAAAATATGAAAGCTACATCTTACATGCTGAATCTCTTAGGCTGGTGTGGACGAAATATGAACGATATGGCTTACACACCAGCAATCATGTACACTTTTCAAAACTTAAACACAGCTGTGAATGACAAAGTATGACCTAACTTTGACCTAGGCAGAAGGTCAAACTGAGGAGAGGGTATGTACTGTTGAAAGGTCTTACTCTAAGGTAGGTGCGGGCCAAATATTAAAGCGGCATCTTGAATACTTCAGCAGTTACAAACACTTTTCAAAACTTAAATGCAGAACTCAAACATGGGTTTAAATGACAAAGTATGACCTGACTTGACCTAGGCAGAAGGTCAAACTGAGGAAGGGGTGTGTATTATTGAAAGGTCTAACCCAAAGGCTGGTGTAGGCCAAATATTAAAGCTCTATCTTGAATACTTCAGCAGCTATGTGCACTTTTCAAAACTTTAACGCAAAACTTAAACATGGGTGTAAATGACAAAGTCAGAACTGACCTTGACCTACATAAAGGGACTAACTTGGGGATGGGGGTGTATGCTATTGAAAGGTCTTACCCTAAGGTAGGTGTAAGCCAAATATGAAAGCAGTACCTTAAACAGTTAAAAAACTATGCACACCTTGGAAAACTTAAAAACTGTGCTAACATGGACGTCGACAGACATTGACGCCAACGACTGACCTAAATAAAGGGACTAACTTGGGGATGCGGGTGTATGCTATTGAAAGGTCTTACCCTAAGGTAGGTGTCGGCCAAATATGAAAGCAGTATCTTAAACAGTTAAAAAACTATGCACACCTTTCAAAACTTAAAGATTGTGCTAACGCGGACACCGACAGACGCCGACGTCACAACATAAGCTCTGGGTCACAACATAAGCTCTCCAGGGACATAGTCCCAGCCAGTTATAAAGGCCTGTCAATGTTGCTCAGGTTGAATGTCCCCTGGTACCTGTTCCTGACATGTGGAGGCTGACTGATCCTGATACATGTAGCTTCAGTCTGATGATGGTTCTCAATGAGAATTGAAACTGTCACAGTATGTGAATGTTTCTTTTTGGAAAAGACTACATGAAAATTGTGGAATAATGTGATATTCTATCGTCATGAAGCCAGAGTTATGTTGATAACGGAAGACTTAACCAGTCTAACAATCTGCCAAGTGAACATTAAAGTTTATGACAAGTAAAGATTGCTGTGAAATAAGATATATTTTTCTATGACTGGGCTCAACTAACATACCAGTACATGTACATGAATAAATATAGACAATCAATGCGATCTGAAATAAGACCAGTGTTAACCCCTGTCCTGCTGAACCCGGATATATCCTGTCTTTGCAAACAGTGTAGGTCCAGATCAGTTGGCTTCTGAAGAAGCCAACTGATCTGGATCTGCACTGTTTGCCATTCAGTATGTGAATTTATATAAATAATCTGGATTAATCCTTGTCATGCTGAATAAATTAAAATGCCATGCCCACTTCTAATTTCCACCCTATCAGATTACTTGATCCAGATTTTTGATAAAAAATTCACATATCTAATGACAAACAGTGCAGATCTACATCAGTTGGCTTCTTCTGAAGCCAAATGATCTGGATCTACACTGTTTGCTAAGACAGGGCATGATGTGTTCAGCAAGAGAAGGGTTAAGAAACCTGATGGACTGACAATTAAAAGTGGGTGTGGCAATTTATTCAGCAGGACAAGGCTTAAATGGGCTGTCCTAGATCTCTTGAGAAGGCAATTTTTTCAGCCAACAAGAATTCCGCAGAAGGCGTCATCGCACCTGCTGGGGCAAAAGTCACAGGAGCCACAATCAGAACGTGGTTATTAAATAAGTTTATTTCATTCTTAGCAGTGCTTACTTGGAAAACTGGGTTGAAAAAAATGTAGACAAAGTGCCTAGTGGGGCACATATATTCCAGGCCAGTCCCATTCCCTCTAATGGCTATATCTTCAGCACTGACTTTTCGTATCATACAGCCCAATGATAATGGAACGTTGACGTAAAATGTGTAAAAGTCACTGGAGCATGAAATATAGGTCAAGGTCACCGGTCAATGTATCTGCTAATTCAGTACATCAAGGAGAAGCACAATGAAAGGTATGGTGGTTGTAGGCCTTATAGTTGAGGAGTTATCAAACATTAACGTAAAATGTGTCAAATATAGGTCAAGGTCACCGGGTCAAGGTACCTGCCAAGCCAGTGCAATGAGGTGAAGCACTATGCAAGGTTTAGTGGTTGTAGGTCTTATATTTGAGGAGATACCGAACATCAACATAAAATGTGTCGGTCACTGGAGTGCACAATATAGGTCAAGGTCACCAGGTCAAGGTACCTGCCGAGTCAGTACATCGAGAAGAAGTGCTATATAAGGTTTGGTGGTTGAAGGCCTTACAGTTGAGGACATATGGAAGGGTGACATAAAAGGTGTAAAAGTTAATGGAGCGCAAAATATAGGTCAAGGTCACCCAGTGAAGGTACCTGCGGAGTCCGTACATTGAGGAGAAGCACTATGCAAGGTTTGATGGTTGTAGGCCTTACAGTTGAGGAGATATTGAACGTTGACGTAAAATGTGTAAAAGGCACTGGAGCGCAAAATATAGGTCAAGGTCACCGGGTCAAGATACCTGCCAAGTCAGTACATATAGGAGAAGCACTATGCAAGGTTTGGTGGCTAGAGGTCTTACACTTGAGGAGATCTGGAATGTTGATGTAAATTATGTCAAAGTCACTGCAGCCAAAATATAGGTCAAGGTCACCAGGTCAAGGTATCTGCTAAGATAGTACATTGAGGAGAAGCACTTTGCAAGGTTTGATGGTTGTAGGCCTTATAGTTGAGGAGATACCGAACATCGACGCAAAATATATCAAAGTCAGTGGAGCGCAAAATATAGGTCAAGGTATATGCCAAGTCAGTACATCTAGGAGAAGCACTATGCAAGGTTTGGTAGTTGTATGCCTTATAGTTGAGAAGATCTGGAACGTCAACGTAAATTGTGTCAAAGTCAATGGAGCGCAAAATATAGGTCAAGGTCACTGGGTCAACATACCTGCCAAGTCAGGAGGTCAGGGAGATGTGTCATGCAAGGTATGATGGTTGTTGTAGAATTGTAGTTGATTAGAATACTAACTTCGACGTAAATGTCGAACTTCGACATAACAGAACTGTTAAGAGACAGACGGACGGACAAACTGACAGACGAATGGAAAAGCGGGCACCTATGTCGCAAAGTCGGGAGGTCAGGGAGATGTTTCATAAAAGGTTTGATGGTTGTTTAGTTTTGTAGTTGATTAGAATACGAACTTTGACATAAATGTCGAACTTCGACATAACAGAACTGTTAACAGACGGACGGACGAACAGACAGACGAATGGAAAAGTGGGCACCTATGTCGCAAAGTCAGGAGGTCAGGGAGATGTTTCATGCAAGGTTTGATGGTTGTTTAGTCTTGTAGTTGATTAAAATACTAACTTTGACATAAATGTCGAACTTCGACATAAATGTTGACAGACGGACGGACGAATGGACAGACATACGGAAAAGCGGACGCCTATGTCGCAAAGTCAGGAGGTCAGGGAGATGTTTCATGCAAGGTTTGATGGTTGTTTAGTCTTGTAGTTGATTAGAATACTAACTTTGACGTAAATTCGAATGTCGACATAAATGTTGACAGACGGACGGACGGACGGAAAATCGGACGCCTATATCGCACCCTGCTACAAGCAGGTGCGATAAAAAGTGCTGATATCTTCTTTTAATCCTTGTCCTGCTGAATAAGTTAAGATGCCAAGCCCACTTCCAATTTTCAGCCAATCAGATTATTTTATCCAGGTTGTTGATGTAAATTCACATACTGAATGACAAACAGTCAGATCCAGATCAGTTGGCTTCCAACTCATCTGGATCAACACTGTTTGCAAAGGCAGGATATATCCGGGTTCAGCAGGACAAGGGTTAAATTAATTTCTGCACCAAAACCAATGTTGCGGGTACTCATTAGTAGTGCCTCTGCAAAACACTTCTAATGAGTACCCACAACATACCTTTTTGTGGAGAAATAAGAAAAATAATATGGACACCCCTCTTATCTGGAGCTATGCCAGAGCTCAAGATAACGCCGGTTTCAACCAAATTATTGAATTTTTCTAAAATTTCCACTAAAGAATGTGGTACTCATTAGAAGCATCTCTTATCTAGAACTCTGCAATTCCCAATGAAAAAGCACAAACTGAGGATGTTTATACATGTACAAATTTCTGCAAAAAGTCGGAGTAGACATTCTGATGGCTATCCACAACATATGACAAACTGAAGATAATTCATAGCTCAGAATAAAAGGAGTATCAAAATAAATGTTTTTCTTATTTCTTCATGAAAAAATATGTTGTTGGTACTCATTAGAAGTGCCTTGGCAAGGCACTTCTAATGAGTACCACAATATATGTTTTCTTGGAGAAGTAGAAAGATATCCACATTTTTGGTTGATACAACTGGGATACAATCATTACTGGGTACAATGTACAATAATATAAAATACCCTCTTGTGTACTAAATCAGGAACTGATAGTACATGTATTTATGTCATTCGCCCTAATTACCCAACTATGCACTTTAAGTTTTTAAAAAATCACCAAAAAAACTTGTACTAAAACATCCTCCTATTATGGGTTCACTTTAATGAAAAATCAGCAGAGAACTTCACGAGGGTGTATTATATGATCCATGTACTTACGCAATATTTTCCTGACTTTCTTTCTAAAAGCATGTTTTGCTGGCACTCATTTGAACTGCCTCGACAATTCAAATGAGTACCAAAAACATATGTTTTTATAAAGAAGTAGATAAAAATACATTGACTGTAATCTGAAGACTACTAAATTGCTTGACTGCGCACTTATAGAAGCAGGTGTGGTAATTAGGTCAAATACAATACAACATCTTTACCATTATCATAGGTCTAGATTAAGAGTGGGTATCAGGTACATATTTTTCTTATTTCTCCACAAAAACATATGTCGTGGATACTCATTAGAAGTGCCTCAGCGAGGCACTTCTAATGAGTACCCACAACATATGTTTTTGTCAAGCTGAGGCACATCTAGTGAGTATCCACAACATATGTTTTTGTCGAGATACAAGAAAAAATGGTAACTATTGACATGGCAGCCGGAACAATAAAATCTATTTATTCGCCCAAATGCCGAGTATCTAAAGCCTTGTGCACCCAGCAACCAGGTGAAAAAGTAGCTATTTACCCAGCAGACGACTATGGCACTGCTAACCCTAACCCTAACTTAGCTGGATAAATAACTTCTATTTCACATGGCCGCCGGGGGGAATAGCCACTTCGAAAAAAATACAGATACCTTTTGGTTGAGAAAAGCCCCATATCAAGAGCTATGCGATTACAATGCAGCAAGCAAAACTAGAAGACAATCACAGCTCCTGTTATGGGTATCCAGATGTATACTTTTCTTATTTCTGCATGAAAACGTACGTTGTGGGTACCTCATTAGAAGCACCTCGGCCAGGCATTTCTAATTAGTTCTCAAAACATATGTTTTCATGAAGACGTAAGAAAAATATCAATACTTTTATACTGAAATATGTGATGCATATTTTTCTTACTGTATTCGACCTAATTACTGTGCGCTTAGGATTTTCAAATTACTGAAAAAAAAACTTGTAGTAAAATCTACCTGACAAGTACTATAAAGATAAGAAGATTACTTCATGAGATGATTATTTAATAATACTTATGCAATTTTTTTTCTGATTTTCTTTATAAAAGCATATATTGTTGATACTGATTTGAACTGCCTCGACAAGTCGAAGCAATTCAAATGAGTACCAACAACATATGCTTTTATAAAGAAGCAGATAAAAATTTGAAGACTGGAATTGATTGATTGTGTTGGGGTTTAACGACACGTCAACCCTTGAGGGTCATTTTGTGTCGTCTCCCAGAGAAAGGGAGAAAAGAGATAGAAGAGAGAGTAGAGGAGATGAAAGAGAGGGACAGGGAAGAAAGAGGAACAGGAATGAAAGTGAAGAAACAGAAGAAATAAAAACATTCCCCCTCTACCCTTACCCACTACAAGGATAGCAGGCCTTGCCCAACTGTAAGCCAATATCAGTTGGACGCCCCGGTGATGTAAGATACACAGCACCTTCGCACCACCCGACCACCCCCATGAAGACTGGAATTACTTTACTGTGCGCTTATAACAATATTATTGAAAGAAAAAAAAAACTGCCTTATCCGATGCTATGAGACAACAAAATAGAAATATTTTGCTTATTTTCTTTAAAACTTTACATTCTCTTGGTGAAAACACTAGCCTTGATTTCAGAACCTTAGATATCTCAACCAAAAATATTGGGTTTACTTCTCCAAGAAAATGTATCTTTTTGGTACTCATCAGACAGGCAGGTGCTTCCATAAGTATACAAAACATACATTTGTATGTTTTCATGAAGAAATAAAAAAAAAAAACCCCTTATCAAGATACTCCTCTTTAACTCTTATCCTGCTGAATAATTTAATTAGCCACACCCATTTCTGACTATCAGCCAATCAGATTGCATCATATAATGTTTTCGTTCAAATTCACAAACTGAATGACAAACAGTGTAGATCCAGATCAGATGGCTTCTTCTTCAGAAGCCATCTGATCTGGATCTACACTGTTTGCAAATGTAGGGGTTGTCATGAACAGCAGGATAAGGGTTAATTAAATCTATGGATTAACTCTTAAAGTGTCATGAATCATAGTAGAAGAAAATCTGATTTTCATTTTTTTTATTTTTCAGAGGATAAGGCTTGACCCTTCATGTGCTGTTAAGCAGACAATTCACATGAAATATGAAGCCTTATTTTCTCTGAACATTAAAAAAAAAAAAAAAAAAAAATTTCAAAATTTCGTCTGCTGCAGTTGTGATTGGTGCTGTAAGATTAATATTGTTTTCATAGCAACAGTTCTGATGACATTTTCAAAGATATTATTGCTTCAAATATAAAATCTGTATGAACAGACAACACTGAAAAACAAATTAGTTTAAAAGTTCATAGTTCATAGTTTTAAAAGTTCCAGGCTTGACCTTACATGAGATATGATTTGCATGAAGACACAGAAGTGTTGACTTACTTTCTCTGAAAAGAAGAAATTGCCAATAAATAAGCAGTATAATTCACCCCCTCACCCCCACCCCCTCACCCCTCAACACCACCCCAACAGGGCAAGAACCAACACAGAATGAATGGACAACAACATTAAAATGTCGTCTGCTGTAGTTATGAATGACACTTAAGGGTCTCATCACCTTGCTTTCCCCCCTCCCCTTCCCTACCCCCTCCCCAGTCCCTCCTTCCCAAGCAAGTACCAACACCTAATGATGGACAGCGTTAAAATGTCCTCTGTTGTAGTTATGGACAGCATTTTTGGGTTAACCCATTTACACGCATAAAAGGGACATTGGCAAACTGTGTCCCTGATCAAACAATGCAGAATGCAGCATCATCTGATCAACGTCTACACTGTTTGCATTAATACAGGAATTTCTATAAAACATGGTACAAATGTAAGTAAAAGTAACCAGACACACCTTGTATAGGAAAATGGATTTGTCTAAAGAAGTAGAAGTAGAAGAGTCTGTTCCACATAAATGGGTTAATGAGACGGACATAATTCTGACAACTTGCTGTATTTTTCTTTGTTGTATCTACTATCAGCCCAAGGTTAGATGCCAACCAAAACATATTGATATTTTTCTAATTCTCTTCGTTCTCCAAGAAAACCTATGTTGTGGTACTCATTACTGAGGTACTTCTGAGTACACCTGGCATAGGTCTTTTCTTGTGGGTACTCATTAGTAGTGCCTCTGAGGCACTTCTAATGAGTACCCACAACATAGGTTTTTGTAGAGAAATAAGAAAATTCATCTGAATACTTCTCTTAACCCTTGTCCTGCTGAACCCTGATATACCCTGCCTTTGCAAACAGTGTAGATCCAGATCAGTTGGCTTCTGAAGAAGCCAACTGATCTGGATCTGCACTGTTTGTCATTCAGTAAGTGAATTTATATCAACAACCTGGATCAGGTGAAAATTTGAAAAGGGAGTGGCATTTTAATTTATTCAGCAGGACAAGGGTTAATCTTCTCTATAGTTCTGCATGAAGAAAAATATCATGAGCCCCCTCATGATGAAACCAACAAAATGGAGGTGCACCGAATGAAGACTCAATGTAGATGCTCAGTCTGATCAGAGTCTTCACTGTGCACTCAGTGGGTAGGTATGACCCAAGTTTTTTCATGCGGACAGCCAAGACTAATATGATTGAGCGGATTCGCAGGCTGATCTGAGTCTCCCCTGGCTGCACATGCCATTTTGATGGTTTTACATAGCTACAGATAAGAGGGGGTATCCACATAATATTTTTCTTATTTCTCCAAGAAAAGGTATGTTGTGGTACTCATTAGAAGCGCCTCGCTGAGGCGCTTCTAATGAGTACTACAACATATGTTTTTGTGGAGAGATAAGAAAGATATCAGCATTTTTTGGATGAAAAAAGTGCCTTATCTGTTGCTATGGGTTTAGTCATGAAGTGGCATTCATATTTATCTTGCTATAATTATTAGCTGGAGCACTGACTAATGACCACAGATGCAGGCCAGATTGCCTCATTAACCTGTTAATGTCAAGTGAAAGCTTCTCCTCACTCATTGCACAAGTCCACTTTGAATTAAAGGGAAATCTGATTTAGGTTATTTTTATTATATTCTCATCTTTTAATGCAAACAGCGTAGACCCTGAATCAAAGACAGTATTCTGTGGCATTTGATCTGGGTCTACATTGTTTGTCTAGGTCTAGATTTTCTGCATTAACCTTTAGCATGCTGAATAAATTAAGATGACATGCCCACTTCTAATTTTCAGCCTATCAGATCACTTAATCCAGGTTTTTGATGCAAATTCACATACTTAATGACAAACTGCAGATCCAGATCAGTTGGATTCTTACTGATCTGGATGTTTGCAAAGGCAGTGCATATCCGGGTTCAGCAGGATCAGGGTTAGTGATTATACACGAACTTACCAATCTTGTATTTATCACTGGAAAAAGTATTGCAATAGGAGCCCCTGTAAGCATGTGTAGATGCATTCGAAACATCGCTGTTACCATCTTGCTGGGTGGAGCCGCAAGTAAATATATCTGTTTGAAAATAAATAGAAGGAAATGTATTCTTCACCTTAAGAATCTCTTGACTGATTCAGCAGACAAGAAATTGGTGATATTTTTCTTATTTTACAAGAAAACAGGACTTGACATTTCATGCAAACTGTCTCCTATGGAGACAATTTGCATGAAATGTTAAATCCCATTCTCTGGGAAATATAAAAAAAAAATATTTCAATATGTCATTGGCTGAAATTTTTACCCAGAATGTAAAGCATTTTAACTGATTGTAGGCAGGAGACCCCTAAAAGGGTAATTGGCAGTGTAGTTCCAGATCAGACGTGGCAGAACAAGGCACTTCAAATGAGTACCCACAACATATGTTTTTGTGGACTGGAGAAATATGAAAAATATTTACCTGATACCCACTCTTATCTAGACCAATGAACACCTTTGTGAGGCACTTTTAACGAGAGCCCAGATGATGATGATGAGTTCAGGTTTAATGACCCATCAACCCATGAGGGTCATTTGCATCACAATGGTGTAAATGGGAACCCAGAACATATCTGAATCCCTTCAAATAGAAAAACACCTTATGACATATGTAAGCAGCATTGATTCAGATCATACTGTGCATTCTGCACTGTTTGATCAGGACCTATGCTGTTAGCTAACAGAACTGTTAAAGTCCATATAAGCAACCAGCATAGACTGATCAGACTGCATGCATAGGCCTAGATCAGAGTGGGTATTAGGTTAATATTTTTCTTATTTCTCCATGAAAACATATGTTGTGGGTACTCATTAGAAGTGCCTCAGTGAGGAGCTTCTAATGAGTACCACAAAATAAGTTTTTGTGGAGAACTAAGAAAAATATCAACACTTTTGGATTGAAAAAAAAAAACACCTTAACTAGAGATATGGCATGGATGCATACGCTGGTTTAAGTATCTATAGGCTTATCCTGTATGTCATAAGATTGTTTTCTCGGACAAGCTCATTCCTAATTTCTCCATGAAAATATATCTTGTGGGTACTCATTTGAAGTGCCTCACTGAGGCACTTCTAATGAATACCCACAACATATGTTTTTATAGAGATATACAAAAAAAAAAAAAAAATCAAATTGCAGATTGAATACAGGCACCTTATCAAGAGCAGCTAAGATAAAAGCCTATACTGAGATAGTTCAATAACCTGGTCCCATGGGTTTTCAGGGAGAAATAAGAAAACATTACTTAGCTAGATTAATACATACTTTTTTTCCTCCAAAGAAGTATTGATTTTGTCTTATTGCTCCATAAACACTTATGATGTCGTAATCATATTAGAACTGCCTCTGTCAGTCAATTTTAACCCTTATCCTGCTGTTCACGACAACCCTTACCTTTGAAAACAGGGTAGATCCAGATCAGATGGCTTCTGAAGAAGCCATCTGATCAGGATCTACACTATTTGTCATTCAGTTTGTGATTTTGAATGAAATCATTTTATGATATA
Organism: Anodontia alba; assembly: GCA_964016985.1. Taxonomy (NCBI): domain Eukaryota; kingdom Metazoa; phylum Mollusca; class Bivalvia; order Lucinida; family Lucinidae; genus Anodontia; species Anodontia alba. Next base: position 50,276,401 of record OZ024832.1, read on the forward strand.
ATTTGATTGGCTGCTAGTCAGAAATGGGTGTGGCTAATTAAATTGTTCAGCATGAGAAGGGTTAATGGCTACCCACAACATATGTTTTTTTTGTGAAATGAGAAAAATTCAGATCTGAATACTCCTTAAGGCACGGTTGTGGAAATGTGCCCGACTTATCCATCTTGTCCTATTTCCCTGAGGACAAGTAAGAACTTTTAGTTTACTTATCCTGGGACAAGAACTTCATAGTTCTAGCTAAGAAGAGTATCCAGATTATGAGATATATATTTTTATTATTTCTCGAAGAAAACATATGTTGTACAATGTAGGTACTCATTAGAAGTGCCTTGGTGAGGTGCTTCTAATGAGTACCTACAATATAGATTTTCTTTGAGAAATAAGAAAAAATGTCAATTTGCAGGCAAGTAAATCTTGATTGGACAAGTGGATTTTGAACATTTACTTGTACAATGTATGTGGACAAGAAATAAAATTTGATATACTTTCTAATTACCCCACATACCCCTATAAGTGCAGTCAAGCAATTCCATAGCCTTCAGATTACACCCAGTGTACTTATATCTATTTTTTATACAGGCATATGTTGTGGGTATCCATTTGAAATGCATCGACTTTGCAATGAGTACCCATACATGGTTGCCACTCATTTTCTATTCCAAAATCCCCTGACTTTTCCCTGACTTTTCACCATTTTCCAGACTTTTTCAATGGCTCCCAACTCCCCTTAAAGCTGTCCTCAGCCACCAAATCTTCCAAAACAGCACTTCTACATGTCGCCTCCTTGAATAAATGAACCAAACAGCTTGAAATTTAAAGTATAATATTCTTGTCAAACAATCCAGGATGCAAAGAAATTCTGAGAATTCAAAAATCATTTAACAAATGAATGAATGCAATTCTGTAAATTTATTAGTTTCTGAAAAATAAGAAGACTGCCACAGCCATCTCAGTTTTGAGAAAATTTTGAAATTCCATGACTCTTCCCTGACTTTTTTCCAATTTTTGCCAATTTCCCTGACCCAAAACAAACTTCCCTGACTTTTCCCTGACCTGGAAGAACTTTATTTTCCAGACTTAGGACTCTGCCTACAATACTCTTTTATAAAGAAAATCAGAGAAACCAACACAAAAACATTGCATAATCATTTGACGAGTCCTTCGCTTATCTTTTTTGTTTTTCTTTTTTTTTTAAAAAAAGTGTTCTCTTAGTAGGTAGATACATATTTTACCACAAAGTTTCTGAGTATTTTTTGAAAAACCTAAGTGCATACTGCATATTAGTGTGTTAATTAGGTTGAATACAGTACTGTTTTTTTTATTATTAGTACTTTTTCAGAGAAAAAAATATCAAAATGTCATCTGCTGCAGTTGGAAATGGCTTTAAAGGTTAAAAAATTAACACAACAACAACAACAACAAAAAAAAATTCTACCTGTATGAATTTGGATTAAAGTTTCTACAGGCAATATGGCACCTTTCCATGAGCGAAATCTAATAAGTTATTATTAGTCATGTCCCAATTATATATTCATGCAAATTTGGTAAGAATTCAACCACTGGTTCACAAGATATTGTGCAGACAAGAAAGTGTGACAGGGTTCAAAATTAACAGTAGCAAGTAGCAAATTTGCTACCTGAAAATTCAGTTTGCTACCTGGTCAAACTGTTGGTAGCAAAAGGTTGCTATCTGGTATAGTGTCCCAAACACTATCAACTTTGTGTTGTGAATGTCTTCAGTGCAAATTAGACTTGACATTTCATGTGAATCGTCTGCCAAGCAGACAATTCACATGTAAAATCCTAAAGTCAAACCTCATTTTTGCTGAAATAAGAAGAATACTTTGAAAATGCTGTCTGCTAATTATGCTTAGTGCTTGAAGGTTTAACCCATGACACAGGGGCAACACCTTTTGCTGCCATGTAGATGCATTTTGCTACCTACTTTCGGACCAGGTAGCAACTACTTGCTACTTGCTAAAAAAAGTTAATTTCTAACACTGTGTGATGTGAATTTTCAGTTTTTCTACTGCTGTGGCCTTGAAAATTAGGTCAAGGTCACCAATATCTAATCAGTTCATTGTTATTTCCCAATTATATATTCATGAAAATTTGGTAAGAATTATGATGATGTCAGCTTCAAAAGATATTGTGCAGACAAGAAAGTATCACAGAATTTCAAGCTTTTTCTACTGCTGTGACCTTGAAAATTTGGTCAAGGTCATGAAAATCTGATCAGTTTTTTTATGTCTCAATAATATATCCATGTAAATTTGGTAAGAATTCAACCACTGGCTCACAAGATATTGTGCAGACAAGAAAGTGTGATGCCAACACTGACTTCAACAGGATCCACACCAAAATCAAAATGTCCCCCTCACCCGAGGGGGGGACATAATTACCATGAGAAGTTGACTAGACCCCTTGCTACACCACTTCTGAAGATTGGTTCTCATATCCATGAGACAAAACAAGATCTTGTTTATTCATTTGAGTGGAGGTTTAACAATCCAAACAAGCAAATTCCATAGGGAATTTATGTCCTCTGCCTTAATTTTATTTGAGCTGTTAAAAATGAGTAAGTTAATCAGAGGACCATTCGTTCTGTATCACTTCCCTTAGTATTGAAGCAGGAAAAATACTGAAGCTAACAAGTCTAAGTTAAAAATGTGAAAAAGTGAAAAAAATAATTGAAGGGTTCTATTAAAAGCAAGTGCACATCTCTGGATCATAATAAAATCACATGTAAAATTTCAGGAGTTGCGCTCACAAGGTACCTACTTTATATACACTTTCATAGTACCGGTATTGAAGAATGAGAAGGTTTAAGTTAAAAATGTGAAATAAAAGTTATTTCAAGATTCTGTAAAAAGCACATGCATATCTTCAGACCATGATTAAGACACCTGTGAAGTTTCAGAAGGATCAGTATAAAACTGTAGGAGGAGTTGTGCTCACAAGGTACTTGCTTCTGACTCGGAATCATGCAAAAAATGTCTAAGTTAAAAATGTGTAAAAAGTGAAAAAAAAATGATTTAAGGATTCTGTAAAAAGCACTTGCACATCTTCAAACCATGATTAAAACACTTGTAAAGTTTCAAAAGGATCGGTATAAAACTGTATGAGGAGTTGTGCTCACATGGTACCTACTGCTGACTTGGAACCATGCAAAAAATGTCTAAGTTAAAAATGTGAAAAAAGTGAAAAAAAAAAATAATTTAAAGATTCTCTAAAAAGCACATGCACATCTTCAGACCATGATGAAGACACCTGTAAAATTTCAGAAGGATTGGTTAAAAACTGTAGGAGGAGTTGCGATCACAAGGTACCTACTATAAACTCGGAACCACGCACCACGAATCACGCACCACAGAAAGCCGAATACTATGTCCTCTCGCTTTTCTTTGAAAAGGCAGGGGACAATAACAATAAAGACGGGATGGACAGTAGGGAACAAGTAAAAATGCTCCCGTCTGCTCAACAGGCCTTTGCCCTACCTTAAAAGACATATCCGTAAAACACCCATTGCCAAAAGCTAATTGGCCAACCTTCCCTTAACTCAAGGTTTAGCTGTAAATCAAAGTTGAAGATTCTAGTTTATATAGTAATTAAGAAAAATGTCGTACAATTTTACATGTGAAGTGCATAGTTCTTGATAAGATGCTTTTTTCAATCCAAAAGTATTGATATTTTTCTTATTTCTCCACAAAAACATATGATGTCGGTACTCAGTGAGTACCCACAACATATCTTTTCATGGACAAATAAGAAAAATATATACCTGATACCCACTCTTACCTCGACCCATGCAGTAGTGAAGAAAAATGTTGCATAATTTTACATGTGAAGTGATTGCTAACCTTTTAAACCCTAAAGTACAAAACAGACACTTTGCAAATAGTGTAGAGCCAGGTGAGAGCAACTACACTACAATCTCTTTATAACACAGATTGTTATAACACAGTTTTGGATACAACAGGGTTCAAAGAAGGATCCCAAAAATGTATTGATTATATAGAAAAATGACCATAAATGGTCATTTTTCTATATAATCTATACATTTTTGTTTGGATATAACACGGTTATTTAACTAACACAGTTTATGCTATGGACCCCAACAATAGTGTTATAAAGAGGTTGTGGTGTACTATGAACCATCTCATCTGGATCTGCATGTTTGCTGTTCTTTTGACAATGTTTTGACTCCTATCCCTCTTTGCAACAATGGATGTGTCCAAATTCAACTCAGGAGGGAAAGGGTGAACAGATGAATTTGTAATCTCACCTGTATCATGCTAGTTATGTGACAAGGGTTACATATCCATATAAACTGTCTTGTTGCGAACTTGAAGCCCAGCTCTATTCCAAATGTCAGACACATTACTACAAGTAATACCCGTTTTCCACATCTATCCGATCTCTCTATTGGCGGTATTTTTTCGGGCAGCTGTACTCTTTTGTAGGCATAGTTAATTGCGAATGCTGCAAAAACACATGCCAATCCGCTCTCCAGCACTCGCTGCCACAACGGAATGAAGTCCACACATTCCTGTCCCCCATTACCCGGCAGACTGTGATCCACACCAACATACGCCCAGTCAAACATGCTTGTCCACCTGGAATTTTCTACGTCTGGTGTCCCCGACATTTTCCCTGATATACAAATTGTCAAGTAATGTCTTTTTACTAACAAATCAATGAAAATTCAAAAACCTGAGTTTCTAACAAGATCAATATTGTCCTTTCAAGTTGCCTTGTTTCTGTACATTAACTTCACTTCCGTTATTTCTTCCTTTTACACCTTGTGCTAAATTAACCAAATAAAGACTGACATTTGTCGGAATCTGTCCTGGATTTCTGTCTGCAACTGTATCTTTCAAATAGTATAGGCCTGATTAGACTGATTTCCTTTTAATTTTCCGAGAGAACAATTTCTTCACCTATGTATACATCACCAGTCTTCAGCTGCTCGACAGTGAATGCATACAGTCAATCAATTTCCAAGTTACCCTACATTGATCAAGTCTGTTTTTACCCTATCTCCTTTCAATATTCAATATCTTCCAATCAACTCTTCCTCCTTTGGGTCATGTTGAGCTACTGCCTGAAATAAGACAAGAAGATATACCACATTTACCCAAGGTATTGCCACAGCAAACAGTGTAGACCCAGATCAGATGCCACAGAATATAGCATCTGATCACAGTCTACACTGTCTGTCACCCACCTAGCAATTTTAACCCATGTCCTGCTGCCCTGCCTTTGCAAACAGTGTAGATCCAGATCAGTTGGCTTCTGAAGAAGCCAACTGATCTGGATCTGCACTGCTTGCCATTCAGTATGTGAATTTATATGAACAATCTGAATCAAATAATGATTGGCTGAAAATTAGAAGTGGGCATGGCTTCTTAATTTATTCAGCATGACAAGGCTTAGGACACATCAATTATAGGTAATAAAACTCTTATCTGATCAGAGTCTAAACTGTTTGCTACTCATCCAACAATTTTTTTGGATACATCAACGGTTAGTTAAATGGGCTTGCTGAAATTTTAGAACAAGTATTGTCAGCAATTAAGGTGTCCCAATATTTATGGTAAATGGGGTAACATGTTTTGACCCACTATATTCAGACAGGATAATGCCTTAGCAAACAATGCATAGGGAACAATTTGAACAGAGTCCATTACACTTCAGAACATACATATACCACAACCTCTTTATAAAACTATTGTTGGGGTCCATAGCATAAACCCTGTTAGTTAAATAACCGTGTTATATCCAAACAAAAATGTATAGATTATATTGAAAAATGACCATTTATGGTCATTTTTCAATATAATCTATACATTTTTTGGGATCCATCTTTGAACCATGTTATATCTAAAACCGTGCTATAACGAACCGTGTTTTAGAGAGGTTGTAGTGTATTTACGACAAAATGTGGGGTTTTTTTTTTTATTCTTCTTTAGAAAAAAAGCTTTACATAATTATGCAAACAAGACGCTATCCAAAATTTCCAAAAAACAAAAATCTTGCACAGTGAGATTTAGGTTTAAAAGCAGTCTGAGCTAGGTTTTCTTTAGCTTTACACATGCCCATAAGGCTTTATCCACAATTACACAAACAAAATCTTGCACAGTGAGCTTTAGGTCAGGAGCAGCCTGATCTGGGTCTGTGCTGATGCTCAAGTATTTCTGTCCAAATATTAAGGGTAAATAATGTAAATGTTCCATTAGACACATATTTCAAAGTATCGTCTGTTGTAGTTCAGATTAGCACTGTATGGGTTATGTAAAACACACTCAAGATCTGTGGTTGTCATCCGGTACAGTAGGCTTATGATTATGCATGAATATTCAACAAAGAGCCGTTGTAATTATTATTTCTTTTCCTCTGGGTATCAGCCGCTCCATTTGATTAAACTAATAACAGTTTGAAGAGCTACATCATTCTCTAATCATTTAAAAGTTATTGATTTTATACATTGTACAAATAAAAGAAAGATGGTGCCTTCAGATCTAATGATCATGATTTGGTCTTTAACATGTACATCCCTTTCAACATTATTTAACCCTTGTCCTGCTGAATAAATTAAGTTGCCACACCCACTTCTAATTTTCAGCCAATCAGAACACTCGATCCTGATTTTTGCTGTAAATTAACAAACTTAAAGGCAAACAGTGCAGATCCAGATCAGTTAGCTTCTTCAGAAGCCAACTGATCTGGATCTACACTGTTTGCAAAGGCAGGGTATATCCGGGTTCAGCAGGACAAGGGTTAAGTCATATCGCGATGATGGAATTTCAGGGCCTTTTTACATTTAACTGAAAAGCTGTAAGCAAAACTGTAGCAGAAGACATTCTGATTTTTTTTTAAATTATTTTACAGAGAAAATAAGACTTGGTATTTCCTATGAATTGTCTGCTAGGCAGAGGATTCACATAAGTTTCAAGCCTATTTCTTCTGAAAAATCAAAAAAAAAAAAAATCAAAATGTTGTCTGCTGCAAGAGTTGTCAGAAGACAATGAAGCATAATACCTTTTAACCATTAAACTGTGAATCACAACAATTGTCTTCTGCTTTGTCATCTGCTAGTGATTTTAAAAGCAGTGTGGACCCAGATCAGACTGCTCCTCTAGGAACAGTCTGATCAGGGTCCACACTGTTTGCCTGTATGCAAATATAGGTTTGAAAAGTTTGCAAAAATATTCAGCAGACGACATAAACAGACCACATTTTCAGATGCAGGTTTTCTTGGCATTTCAAGGGTTAAGGGGTATGGATACACTTTCAAGGGAGGTTTTGTTTGTTTTATTCAGGCTTTTAACAATCTTTCAGTCATATTGCAAAGGTGTTTGGACGTGGCAGGGAGCTCAATGCCCACATTTTAGAGTGCTGCCTCACTGAAATATCATCCACCAGACACTTGATAAGATATTTCACCCAGTCACATTATACTGACACTGAGCTGACCAGTTCTGATTCCTAGCTCTATTTTCTTAATGCTGTGCGCCAAGCAAAAGAGCAGCTAGTACCATTTTTAATAAAGTCGTTGGTATGACCTGGCCGAGGATCGAACCCGTAACCTACCTGTCACAAAGCTGACACTCTTACTGACCAACTGAGTCACTGTGCCTCTTTCAGGGGGAGATAACTCTTCCATGTTGTTTTTGCCTCCCGTCTGAAAGGGGTCTACTCAAAAAGGAAAGAATTTGGTCCCTTTTGTTCAATTTTTGGACAAGTATGGTAAGGAGTAAGGTGTCCCAACATTTAGGGCAAATCTGGTAATCCTTGTTATCCTTTCCCACAATATATGTTTTTGTGGAGAAATAAAAGAAATATCAATACTTTTTGGCTGAAAAAAAAAAAAATTGAAGACCATATTTTGGAGACAATCTGCATGAAATGTCATACCCTATTTTCTGGAAAAAGAAAATTATTTCAAAATGCCATCTGCCAAAATTTATAAGCCTTACACAATACACCAGTATGGTAATCAATATATTAGCACTAACCCTTCAGGTGCTAAGCAAGATGGCAGCAAACAGCATTCTAATTTTTTTTTCATTATTTTTCTGAGACAATAAAATTTGGAATTTCATGTAAATCGTCTGCTAGGCAGACGATTCACATGAAATGCCAAGTCTTTTTTTTTTTCTCTCAAAAATAGAAAATAAAAATGTTGTCTGTAGCAGTTATGCTGAGCGCTTTAAGAGCTAATATACATGTATATATACATTGTTTGTGTTGAGGTTTTACGGCCCAGTCAACCCAGTGGGGTCATGTCGAGTGCAGTCAGTTTACCTAACCACACGTTTACTGGGCAGGCTTAGTCCTCTAAGCAGTTAACCAGTATTGTGCACATTCTTTCGCCAGAAACTGACAACTGCCTTTCTTGAATCAGCTGAAGGGAGAGACTGACCCTAGAAAATAAATCATGATCAATCTCCACGAAAGAATGTGGCAGACAATTCACATGAAATGCCAAGTCTTTTCCTTCCCTGAAAAATACAAAATAAAAATGTCGTCTGTAGCAGTTTTGCGGAGCACTGTAAGAGCTAATATACATGTATATATACATTGACTTGTAATAACAGGGAAGCTATCCATTGTTCCTGGTTTGTTTATGGTATTTACATGCACCCTATTTTAACCTTTTCCATTCTTATGAGCTAATTCAGCAAACAACAAACTGAGAATATTTTTTTTTTCTTACTTTTTTCAGAAAATAGGCTTTGACATTTCATGCAAATTGTCTCTACTGGAGACAATTTGCATGAATTGTCAAATCCTGTTTTCCGGGAAAAATATTTTAAAATGTCTGCTGAAATTTTACCCAGCATGCTAAGTGTTAACAGCTAACCATATTTAGCAAAAAATTTGACGTCCATCTGACTACCTGGTTATGTGTCTAAAATGTACCAATGAAATGGCAAGCAGACTTGCAAGCCCTGTTCTAAATTTGGTTCCCAGTTAAACAACATAATTTGTAACAACGTGTTATTGGTATACGGTATATGTTGTGGGTACTCATTAGAAGTGCCTCGGCAAAGTACTTCTAATGTGTACCCACAACATATGTTTTCATGGAGAAATAAGAAAAATATCAATAATTTTTGGTTAAAAAATTCATCTTTACTGGAGCTATGCAATATACATGTATCGGTAAAAGACAGTATCAGTGTGGTAAGGACAACTGACCGGCTCTACATGACCTTCATAGTTTTCACTGGGCCAACTCAACCAACAGTATCACTCATTTGTTGTCTGTTTAACCCATTTTATACTGAACAGACTTTCCCACACTATACATGTATATTGGAAGAGTCCATTTTCAATTTTAGGTACAGCTGGCTACGAAATTTACAGATTCCTAAAGAAAAAATGGCTAAACTATTGCAAACAGTGGAGACCCTGATCAGACCCGCATTCTATGGCATCTGATCTGGGTCTGCACTGTTTGCCAGTTACCCTTTCATGGGTCTCCCGACTACAATGGGTTAACTGATACTTTCAAGCTAATTGCCAACACATAAAAACAGTTACAAGCCCCTTTCACCTGATCTTGATCATAATTATCAGTTTGATGATAGGGATGACCCTGTATGAGACAATATCCAGATAATTAATTCAATTTGGCTAACCTCATAGATTATGTATGACTGACACACTTAATAAGCTAGGATAGTGTCATCTGTGTGTGCAGGCCATAAAATGTCTGTGGAAACTGCATTATTCTATACACATACAGAGTTACCACAACTATCCTACATATTCCTTAAATATACTCCTGAATACACATCCTAAGAATTGGCGAAGTCCAATTTACTTTCGAGAATTTACTACAGGTTAATGTGTATACATCTATTTAAAAGGCAGCTGGATAAGTGGCAAAGAGTGCACACCATGATCACAGCCCTATGGCTTCTGATCTGGGTCTACACTGTTTGCTCAGACTTGTTTGTCGGGATACTTAGGTTAACCTTTACAACCTTTACAACTCTCATGGCAAATTCAGAAGATGACAACTTGATGTTATATTTCTTATATTTCCCAGAAAATAGGTTTTAAGATTTCATGCAAATTGCATGAAATGTCAAATCCAGATACTGTCTTTTGGGAAATATAAAAAAAAAAACATATCAACCCTTAAAGTGCCAATCACAATTGCAGATCAGAAGCCAACTGATCTGGATCTACACTGTTTGCAAAGGCAGGGTATATCCGGGTTCAGCAGGACATGAGTTAAATGACAACTGCATTATCGCTTAGTACTCTGGGTAAAAGTTTCAGCAGACAACAATTATATTTTTCCCTTAAAACAGATTTTTTACATTGCATGCAAATTGTCTCCAATCTTGTTTTCTTAGAAAAATAAGACAAGAATTCCGCGGAAGGCGTCATCGCACCTGCTGGGGCAAAAGTCACAAGAGCCACAATCAGAACGTGGTTATTAAATAAGTTTATTTCATTCTTAGCAGTGCTTACTTGGAAAACTGGGTTGAAAAAAATGTAGACAAAGTGCCTAGTGGGGCACATATATTCCAGGCCAGTGCCATTCCCTCTAATGGCTATATCTTCAGCACTGACTTTTCGTATCATACAGCCCAATAATAATGGAACGTTGACGTAAAATGTGTAAAAGTCACTGGAGCATGAAATATAGGTCAAGGTCACGGGTCAAGGTACTTGCTAATTCAGTACATCAAGGAGAAGCACAATGCAAGGTATGGTGGTTGTAGGCCTTAAGGAGTTACAATGTATCAAACATAAACGTAAAATGTGCCAAATATAGGTCAAGGTCACCAGGTCAAGGTACCTGCCAAGCCAGTGCAATGAGGTGAAGCACTATGCAAGGTTTAGTGGTTGTAGGTCTTATATTTGAGGAGATACCGAACATCAACATAAAATGTGTCAAAGTCACTGGAGTGCACAATATAGGTCAAGGTCACCAGATCAAGGTACCTGCCGAGTCAGTACATCGAGAAGAAGTGCTATATAAGGTTTGGTGGTTGAAGGCCTTACAGTTGAGGACATATGGAAGGGTGACATAAAAGGTGTAAAAGTCAATGGAGTGCGAAATATAGGTCAAGGTCACCCAGTCAAGGTACCTGCAGAGTCCATACATTGAGGAGAAGGACTACGCAAGGTTTGATGGTTATAGGCCTTATAGTTGAGGAGATATTGAACGTTGACGTAAAATGTGTAAAAGGCACTGGAGCACAAAATATAGGTCAAGGTCACCGGGTCAAGATACCTGTCGAGTCAATACATCTAGGAGAAGTACTATGCAAGGTTTGGTGGCTAGAGGTCTTACACTTGAGGAGATCTGGAACGTTGACGTAAATTATGTCAAAGTCACTGCAGCCAAAATATAGGTCAAGGTCACCAGGTCCAGGTATCTGCCAAGTCAGTACATTGAGAAGAAGCACTTTGCGAGGTTTGATGGTTGTAGGCCTTATAGTTGAGATATCGAACGTCGATGCAAAATATGTCAAAGTCACTGGAGCGCAAAATATAGGTCAAGGTCACCAGGTCAAGGTACCTGCCAAGTCAGTACATCTAGGAGAAGCACTATGCAAGGTTTGGTAGTTGTACGCCTTATAGTTGAGAAGATCTGGAACGTCAACGTAAATTGTGTCAAAGTCAATGGAGCGCAAAATATAGGTCAAGGTCACTGGGTCAACATACCTGCCAAGTCAGGAGGTCAGGGAGACGTCTCATGCAAGGTATGATGGTTGTTGTAGAATTATAGTTGATTAGAATACTAACTTTGACGTAAATGTCGAACTTCGACATAACAGAACTGTTAACCCTTGTCCTCCTGAACCGGGATATATCCTGTTTTGCAAATAGTGTAGATCCAGATCAGCTGGCTTCTGAAAAAGCCAGCTGATCTGGATCTGCACTGTTTGCCATCAAGTATGCAAATTTATAACAACAATCTGGATCAAGTAATCTGACTGGCTGAAAATTAGAAGTAGGCGTGGCTTATTAATTTATTCAGCAGGACAAGGGTTAACAGACAGATGGACGCACGAACGGACAGACGAATTGAAAAGCGGGCACCTATGTCGCAAAGTCAGGAGGTCAGGGAGATGTTTCATACAAGGTCTGAAGGTTGTTTAGTCTTGTAGTTGATTAGAATACTAGCTTTGACATAAATGTCGAACTTCGACATAACAGAACTGTTAACAGACGGACAGACGAACAGACAGACGAATGGAAGAGTGGGCACCTATGTTTCAAAGTCGGGAGGTCAGGGAGATGTTTTATGCAAGGTTTGATGGTTGTTTAGTCTTGTAGTTGATTACAAGAATTCCGCGGAAGGCGTCATCGCACCTGCTGGCGCAAAAGTCACAGGTGCCACAATCAGAATGTGGTTATTAACTAAGTTTATTTCATTCTTAGCAGTGCTTACTTGGAAAACTGGGTTGAAAAAAATGTAGACAAAGTGCCTAGTGGGGCACATATATTCCAGGCCAGTCCCATTCCCTCTAATGGCTATATCTTCAGCACTGACTTTTCGTATAATACAGCCCAATGATAATGGAACGTTGACGTAAAATGTGTAAAAGTCACTGGAGCATGAAATATAGGTCAAGGTCACGGGTCAAGGTACCTGCTAATTCAGTACATCAAGGAGAAGCACAATGCAAGGTATGGTGGTTGTAGGCCTTATAGTTGAGGAGTTATCAAACATCAACGTAAAATGTGTCAAATATAGGTCAAGGTCACTGGGTCAAGGTACCTGCCAAGCCAGTGCAATGAGGTGAAGCACTATGCAAGGTTTAGTGGTTGTAGGTCTTATATTTGAGGAGATACCGAACATCAATAAAAAATGTGTCAAAGTCACTGGAGTGTACAATATAGGTCAAGGTCACCAGGTCAAGGTACCTGTTGAGTCAGTACATCGAGAAGAAGTGCTATATAAGGTTTGGTGGTTGAAGGCCTTACAGTTGAAGACATATGGAAGGGTGACGTAAAAGGTGTAAAAGTCAATGGAGCGTGAAATATAGGTCAAGGTCACCCAGTCAAGGTACCTGCAGAGTCCGTACATTGAGGAGAAGCACTACGCAAGGTTTGATGGTTGTAGGCCTTATAGTTGAGGAGATATTGAACATTGACGTAAAATGTGTAAAAGGCACTGGAGCGCAAAATATAGGTCAAGGTCACCGGGTCAAGATACCTGCCAAGTCAGTACATACAGAAGCACTATGCAAGGTTTGGTGGCTAGAGGTCTTACACTTGAGGAGATCACGAACGTTGATGTAAATTATGTCAAAGTCACTGCAGCCAAAATATAGGTCAAGGTCACCAGGTCAAGGTATCTGTTAAGTCAGTACTTTGAGGAGAAGCACTCTGCAAGGTTTGATGGTTGTAGGCCTTATAGTTGAGGAGATATCAAACGTTGACGCAAAATATGTCAAAGTCACTGGAGCGCAAAATATAGGTCAAGGACACCGGTTCAAGGTACCTGCCAAGTCTGTACATCTAGAAGAAGCACTATGCAAGGTTTGGTAGTTGTACGCCTTATATTTGAGAAGATCTGGTATGTCAACGTAAATTGTGTCAAAGTCAATGGACCGCAAAATATAGGTCAAGGTCACTGGGTCAACATATCTGCCAAGTCAGGAGGTCAGGGAGATGTGTCATGCAAGGAATGATGGTTGTTGTAGAATTGTAGTTGATTAGAATACTAACTGACGTAAATGTCGAACTTCGATATAACAGAACTGTTAAGAGACAGACGGACGGACGAACGGACAGACGAATGCAAAGTCAGGAGGTCAGGGAGATATTTCATACAAGGTTTGATGGTTGTTTAGTCTTGTAGTTGATTAGAATACTAACTTTGACATAAATGTCGAACTTCGACATAACAGAACTGTTAAGAGACGGACAGATGAACAGACAAACGAATGGAAAAGTGGGCACCTATGTTGCAAAGTCGGGAGGTCAGGGAGATGTTTCATGTTTAGTCTTGTAGTTGATTAAAATACTAACTTTGACATAAATGTCGAACTTCGACATAAATGTTGACAGACGGAGGGACGAATGGACAGACATACGGAAAAGCGGATGCCTATGTTGCAAAGTCAGGAGGTCAGGGAGATGTTTCATGCAAGGTTTGATGATTGTTTAGTCTTGTAGTTGATTAGAATACTAACTTTGACATAAATGTCGAACGTCGACATAAATGTTGACAGACGGACGGACGGACGGACAAACGGACTGACGGACAGAAAATCGGACGCCTATATCGCACCCTGCTACAAGCAGGTGCAATAAAAATACTAACTTTGACATAAATGTCGAACTTCGACATAAATGTTGACAGACGGACGGACAAACAGACAGACATACGGAAAAGGGGACACTTATGTCGCAAAGTCAGGAGGTCAGGGAGATGTTTCATACAAGGTTTGATGGTTGTTTAGTCTTGTAGTTGATTAGAATACTAAGTTTGACATAAATGTCGAACTTAGACATAACAGAACTGTTAACAGACGGACAGACGAACAGACAGACAAATGGAAAAGTGAGCACCTATGTCACAAAGTCGGGAGGTCAGGGAGATGTTTCATGCAAGGTTTGATTGTTGTTTAGTTTTGTAGTTGATTAAAATACTAACTTTGACATAAATGTCGAACTTCGACATAAATGTTGACAGACGGACGGACGAACAGACAGACATACGGAAAAGGGGACACTTATGTCGCAAAGTCAGGAGGTCAGGGAGATGTTTCATGCAAGGTTTGATGGTTGTTTAGTCTTTTAGTTGATTAGAATACTAACTTTGACATAAATGTCGAACATCGACATAAATGTTGACAGACGGACGGACAGAAAATCGGATGCCTATATCGCACCCTGCTACAAGCAGGTGCGATAAAAAATATCCCCACTTTGTCATCTGCTGAATTCAGAAGGTTAATACACCTCCAGAAGAGTATAGTAAATGATCATAACCTCAATAATTTCAGACAACTTTATTTTTTTATTATATATTTGGTCTTAACCCTTAAAGCAGATGGCATAAAATTTAGATTATTTTTTTCACTTTTCAGAAAGAACAAAGTTCGACATTTCATGTGAATCATCTGCTATGCAGACAATGTCAAGACTTGTTTTCTCTGAAATATAAAATAAAAACTGCCGTCTGCTGCAGTTGTGATTCAGTGGGTTGATCTATTTGGTTGCCCCTGGAAATACCCAACACGTAAAAGAATAAAAATCAAATCAGGGTCTGCCCTGTTTGCTACTCATCCAGCAGTCACATTGACTGCAGTAAAAAGGATGTGGCAAGGAGCTCAATGCTCACATTTAGAGTGCTGCCTCACTGAAATATCACGTTCCAGACACGCTTGACATGATACTCCACAGTCATATATGCTGATTCTCAGCTGACCAGTTCTGACTCCTAGCTCTACTCTCTTAATCCTGAGCGCCAAGCGAAAGAGCAGATAGTACCATTTTTAAGTCTTTGGTATGAATAGGCCGGGAATCAAACCCGCAACCTCACAAAGCCAAAGCTCTACAGTGCTACTGTGCCGTCAATGAGTGATCAAATTTTAGAAGTACGGTAATGAGTTAAGGTGCCGCAATATTTAGGCTAAATATGGTACCACAAAATAATTGTTTTGAGAAGAAATAAGATGTCAATACTTTTGATTAGAAAGAAGCAATTTAAACCCTTGTCATGCTGAGTAAATTAAAATGTCACACCCACTTCTAATTTTCAGCCAATCAGATTACTTGATCCAGCTTGTTGATACAAATTCACATACTTAATGGCAAACAGTGCTGATCCAGATCAGGTGGCTTCTGGATCCAACTGATCTGGATCTACACTGTTTGAAAAGGCAGACATCAGCAGGTTCAGCAGGACTAGGGTTAATCTGGCACTCCAAGGAAAGAAAAGCCCCATTAGTCTAATGATTTCAATAGTCTTTAGAGCAATAACCTATTAGCCAAAAAACATTACACAAGGCCTTCACTTCTTCAACCCATTTTGTTGGCAAAATTGTATTCTTTTATCTCTTGTTGGGAGGTAAATTGTACTTACCCTAAATATTCCCAGACCTCAACCCTTAAATGTACTATTTATCATTTTATCTTCCATTAAGTTCTACCATAAAAATCTTACCTCATTTAACTGCTCCCCAACCACATCTGATATGTTTTCATAAATTTGTTTTTTTTAGAACCAATAATACTGATTATTAATAGGGTAATCACCTTATATGTAAAATCTACAAACAACATGGTGTGAGTCAACTTCACTTTTGTAAACAGATATTAAAATCAGCTGATTTTTAAGCTTATTAAAAGTGCATAGTATTTCATAATTCTAGTACATACTGGGGATATAGCGTGAATCCACAAAATAACTGTTGCAGATAAACCGATCAAGTCATTGGAATTTTGGGTTGAATCTTATTAGTGATTTTTTTTTTTTTTTTTCTGTGTGCGAAGTGTTGCAGTTTTTCACCATTTACATTGTATTTGTTTTTTTGTGTTGAGGTTTTACGGCCCTGTCAACCAATTAGGGTCATGTCAAGCATGGTCAGTTTACCTAACCACTCCACTGAGGCACGTCTAATGAATACCCACAACATATGTTTTCATGGAGAAATAAGAAAAATATTATGTGTGAGTTTTTTCTTCGTCCGTCGACAAAAGTGACGATAAATTTACAACTGTTATAACTAACACCTCCATGTGATTACCAACCATTACATGATATTTTATAAAGTATATATTAATTTGCTCAAATGGGTAGTAATAGTCTCCCACTGAAGACTGTATTGACAAATAAACTGATAAATAAGATCTAATAGGGATGGAGGATGCTTGAAAAACATTTTCAAGACCTCCATTCTGCTCAGGAGTTTTGGTCAATAATCCAAAATTGATGATACTATCTTCAATTCACATTGTTCTTTTTACATGAAATTGTTCATTCTGTAGATGTTAAGTTAAAGCTGGGTTATGTATTTTCATATGACTCCCTTGCTGTATAGTCTTTATATACCAGAGAATAATAAAATTTTGATGTGACTTGACTTGACTATACTCCCTCTTATCTGGAGTTATGGAAACACTGGTCATAAAGTTTAGTTATGTATGGATTATACAATTAATATTCTCAGAGGATAGGTTGACAGTGACATCACTGATTGTTTATATTGTTAGAACAAGTCCATTTTAATAAGCTGGTAAATGCCACCCAAGTGCTACCTTTAGTAAATATTGTAAGCGGTGTTAAACCAAAGTGGTAGTTTTCCTAGACTGCAAATCTGGACATTGTGGATTCGAAATCTTAGCATTATATCCCTTTTTTTTCTATTTTATACTTTTTAAGAATTAAATATATCAGAAAAAATATGTTGATAAAAAAAGTATTTTGCAATTATTAAAGGGTCTTGAGGAAATTCAGGGTGGGAACACACAATGTGAACACTCTGAGAGGAAGACTTTGTGAGGTAGTGGAAACACTGTCCCACAGGAAAGTGGATGTCTTCTGTATTCAGGAGATGAGATACCGTGGTGGCAACTGCCACAAAAAATCAAGGGCGAGGACACCTGGTACAAGCTCTACTGGTCCATAAATGACAAAGGCACTGCTGGTGTAGGAATGTTTGTGACTGAAGAGTGGATAGAGAGAGTTTTTGAGGTGCAGAGAGTCTCCAACAGAATCATCTTAGTGAAGCTTATAGTTGGCCAGCATGCGGTTACCATTCTGTCTGTGTATGCCCCACAGAGAGGTCTAAGTGATAAGGTTAAGGACCTGTTCTTTGATCAGCTGCATGCTGTGACTGCTAAGATCCCAGGATCTGAATTTCTGATCCCATGTGGAGATTGGAACGGCAATGTAGGCTGTGCAGGCACTGGATACAGGGAAGTGCATGGTGGAATGGGGTATGGCAGGCCGGAACCAGATGTTGAGGGTGAGAGAACGCTAGAGTATGCCCTAGCATTCAACCTGCTTCTTGGGAAGGCAATTGTTTCAAGAAAAGTGACAGCCATCTCATCACATATAAATCGGGAAATGCAGCCACACATCCTTTTCCGAAGGACCATGCGCAAACCTGTCAGAGATGTAACAGTGATTCCTGGCGAGGAAGTAGCCCTATAGTGTCAGCTTATTGTATGGGACATGAGGACTGATGTGCTACCAAAATGATTAAATCCAAGCGCAAGTTCACCCCTCGTCTTAAAGTTTGGAAGCTTAAAGACCCTAGAATGAGCAATCATTTCCTGGAGGTCTTCAACTTGCATGTGAGTACATCTGCAGGTGTATAGCTGATGCTACCACTGAGGATATCTGGCACATCAAGACTGGCCTGCTCAAGACAACTGAGGAGGTGTGTTGCACAACTCGGCCCAACCATTGGCCTCGTGAAACCTGGTGGTGGAATGAGCATGTGGAAAAGGCCATTGCTGCCAAGTGGAAAGCTTTCAAGGCCTGGAAGACTGTAAAAGGCACGGGCATCATACGATGCAGCCAAATGCATTGCCAGACATGCAGTGCACCATGCTCATCACGAAGCCGACAAGAAGATCTACGAGAATATTGACCCCAAGTCTTCAGCATTCTACCGCCTTGTTAACCAGTTGAGAAGAGAGACTGCTGATGCTGCTGGTGACAAACCGGTGAAGAATGATGCAGAGGAGATGTAAATAAGGGAAGACTCAAAAAGCAAAACGCCTGGTTAGAGCACTCTCAATGGTGAGTTTGACTGGGACCCAGACCACCTGTCTGACGAACCACCAGTGGAAGGCTCGCCCATGCCAATCACCACTGATATGTTTAAGAAGACTAATCTCAGATGAAGGCAGGCAAAGCACCAGGCCCATCAGGCATAGTGGTTGAGATGATACGGGCAGATGGTGACATGGGCGCATCCATGATCTGAGACCTCGCAGCTGCAATCATTCGCACTGCCAAGGTACCCTCCAACTGGGAGGAGAATTTCATTATCTGCCTCTACAAGAGTAAGAGGAATGCATTGGAAAGGGGCAACTACCAGGGTCTCAAGCTGACAGAGCAGGTCATGAAAGTCCTGGAGAGGATTGTGGATGACCTCATCAGACAGTTGGTGTCAATCTACAATTCCCAGTTTGACTTCATCCCAGGCAGAGGCACAACAGCACAATCTTTGTTGTTAGGCAGCTGCAAGAGAAGTACCTAGCTGCCAAAAAGAGACTACAATATGGCTTTCCTAGACCTGAAGAAGGCATTTGATTGAGTGCCGCTGAAGATCATCTGGTAGGCGCTGAGAAAAATTGGTGTGGAGCAGTGCATTGTGCGACTGGCACAGGGGATGTCATGCGAATGCACAGATCTAGCGAACCTTGTCCATGTTGGTGAGGGGTACAGTAAATAGTTTGAAGTGAAGACTGGTGTTTACCAAGGCTCAGTACTCAGCCAAAAGTGATGACAAATTACCAACAGTTATATCAAACATCTCTATTTGATCACCAACCATTATATGGTATATTATGAAGAATATATTAATTTGCTCAAATGGGTAGTTAGTCTCCCAATGAAGATTATATTGACAAATAAACAATTATCATACAGATTCACGGGTGCCGCAGCCTCTACTATTTTGTTTAACTCCACACTATGACGAATTTTAAAAATCGCAAGCCCGTAGCCCTTAAACACGCGGTAGGTAGCATTGCATGATCCCCACACAGGCACCACACAGAGGCCGCACTGATAGTGCAGATAACGCAAGATTTTAGATGGTCATTTGGGCAAAAAAATCCTACTATGATTGTAGGCTCTTGGAACAATCGTAATTTTCGTATGGGCCCCCTTTCCCTCCCGCAGCTATCACAAGGTTGCCGCACAGTTCCCTGCAGTGCCCATAAAATCACATGGATATAAAGTAGTTATCTTAGGGAAATCCCAAGGCGACCACACCATGACCATGTGCCTGCCTTGTGATGGGTCGACATTCTTTTTCTTGGGACCGATTTCTCTTTCCGCCTTTTGTTTTAGGTGCCATCTCAACCGACAACACAAGCAGAAATGTGAAATTGTATGCTTTTGGTACATGAATGCCCAAAACTACATGACAATCGCACAGTCACCGTACTATCTCCGCACAGTCTTTCTACAGATTCCACATGGTCTCCGTACGATTTCCCTGAGGAGACTGCATGATGACTGTACGATTTCCATTTGATCTCCACATGGTCTATGTACGGCTTTGCATCGGTCCATCGCCAAAAACCCATACAAAAAAATCGCACTTTGCTCTTATACAATGTAAACACATACACCGTAGCCCATAGCCGCCTATAATGATGCCTAAAAAATTGTACAGAAAATCGTAGACAAATCGTACTGCATCCGAGGCAAATGTAATCCACGCATTATTTACAATAGAAAATGAGAATAATATATTTCACTATAAATTTTCTGCTATGAAATTTCACACACAGTCGATACAAAAAATCTAAATTGATATATTGTCACTCTTTTGTATACAACTGTCAACATATATGCTACTTTGTAATTTTGGGACAATGACCTTTATTACTTAAGAAATAAACTGTAATTTGAATGAAATGCATAGTTGCAGACAAGGTGCATTTTTCCAAAATATATTTTTTATTTTTTTTCTTATTTCTCCATCAAAACATATGTTATGAGTTCTCATAAGAAGTGCCTTAGCAAACAAAAACCTGTTGCTGTGCTCATTAGAAGTGTCTCACAGAGGAATGGTGACAATAAAGTATTTCTGGAGACAAAAGGTGATGCAATTCCATTAAGAAGCCACAATACATGTACGTACATTTTTATAGAGTGATAATGTGTAAAAATATTAGATTTTTTAGTTTAACCTAGACATGTGTCCAAAGTACACAAATGCCCCTGCCCCTGCCCCTGCCCTTGCCCCACCTCTAGCCCCACCCTAGGGCATGACCTCGAGGGGCAAATTTAGCACTTAGCTGAAGATTTAGGTCAGGGAAGTAGCATACCAACTTTCAACTTCAGAGCATCAAAGGTACCCAAGTAAGGCCTCTACAAGAAATGCGGATGTAAATGCCATTGTAAACTTGAATGTAAACATTTGTGCGATATGCAGGTACAGATTTAACCTTACGGCAAAACGCTACATGTATGTGCCCTACTGCTGCCTTTGGCAAGTGGTGGCATAAAAACAAAGTATCAATCTTGTCTGGAACTATGCACTTTTAACCTTTACCACTCTCTGGGCCAATGCAGCAGACGATAAATTGATGATGTTTTTCTTATTTTCTTATTTTTCCCAGAAAAGAGGCTTTGATATTTAATGCAAAATTCTCTGATATATCAAACCTTTATTCTGTGAAAAATAAGAAAAATATTTCAATACAACTCACCGGCTGAAAATTTTATGCAGAGTGCTAAGCGCTAACTAATTTGCTTTTCAAAGTTATCTACTCAGATTGATTTTATATTTGAAGCAATAACATCTTTCAAATGTCATCAGAACGGTTGCTATGAAAACAACATTAACTTTTAGAGCACCAGACGACATTTTGAAATATCTGGGGTTTTTCTGGGGGTTTTTTGTGTTTTTTTTTTTTAATTTTCAGAGGAAATATGGCTTGACATTTTATGTGAATTGTCTGCCTAGCAGACAATTCACATGAAATGTCAAGTCTTATTTTCTCTGAAAAATAGTAAGATTAAAATGTTTTGAAATTCCGTCTGTGGTTGTGACTGGCACCATAAAGGTCAACAAAATCCTCCTGTGTATTTTTAGCTCGCGAGGACCATATCCCTGGAGAGCTTATGTTGTTACCCAGGCATTGGCGTTGGCGTCTGTCGGCGTCCGCATTAGCACAATGTTTAAGTTTTCAAATGTGTGCATAGTTTTTTAACTGTTTAAGGTACTGCCTTCATATTTGGCCTACACCTACTTTAGGGTAAGACCTTTCAATAGCATACACCCCCGTCCCCAAAATAGACTATTTATGTAGGTCAAGGTCAGTTCTTACTTTATCTTTAACACCCATGTTTAAGTTTTGCGTTTAAGTTTTGAAAAGTGTACATAACTGCTGAAGTATTCAAATTAGAGCTCTAATATTTGGCCCACACCAGCCTTAGGGTTAGACCTTTCAACAGCACACACCTCTTCCTCAGTTTGACCTTCTGCCTAAGTCAAGGTCAGGCCATACTTTGTCATTTGAACCCATGTTCGAGTTCTGCGTTTAAGTTTTGAAAAGTGTTTGTAACTGCTGAAGTATTCAAGATACTATTTTAATATTTGGCCCAGTCACCAATATTAGGGTAAGACCTTTCAATAGCTCAGACCTTTTCCACAGTTTGACCTTCTGCCTAGGTCAAGGTCAGGTTATACTTAGTCATTTAAACCCATGTTTAAGTTTTGCGTTTAAGTTTTGAAAAGTGTTTATAACTGCTGAAATATTCAAGATGCTGCTTTAATATTTGGCCCACACCTACCTTAGGGGAAGACTTTTCAATAGTACACACCCCTACTTCAGTTTGACCTGCCTAGGTCAAGATCAGGTCATACTTTGTCATTTATAGCCATGTTTAAGTTTGAAAAGTGTACATGACTGCTGAAGTATGTAAGGTATAGCTTTCATATTTCATCCACACCAGCCTAAGGGAAGATGTTTCAATGGCATATACCCCATCCCTCAGTTTGACATTCTTCCGACATCAAAGTCAGGTCCTACTCTGTCATTTCTGCTATGTTTTAGTTCTGCATTTAATCTTTAATTTTTAAAGATTGTTTTCTTATCCGATCAGCCCTTTCCGGTGAGCTGCATTGTCTTCTGACAACTCTTGATAATTAATGTATTAGCCCTGTAGATCAAAGGGGTGCCGGGGTGCCAGATAAAATGTGTTTTCTTACTTCACTTCTCCAACAAAATTATGTTTACTCATCAGAAGATTCTAATGAATTGCCCCAACATACCCTTGAGCTTCTAACGAATACCCTAATATACCTAATCTTGAAGAAAATACAAAAAAAATCAATGCCTTTTAACCCTTGTCATGCTAAATAAATAATAAAGATACCATGCCCACTAGTAATTTTTAGCCGATCAAATTGCTTCATCCAGTTTGTTAATACAAATTCACATACTTAATTTCAAACAGTGTAGATCCAGATCAGTTGGCTTCTGGATCTACACTGTTTGCAAAGGCAGGACATATCTGGGTTCAGCAGGACTAGGGTTTAGTTCTTTAGGCAAAAGAAAGTACCTTTTTTTTGAGTTGCTACACTGAATAACTATTACCAACTATAACTGTAATATGATGATATATGTCACAAGAGAAGGGATTTTATGATATATGTGGATTGTGAAGGCCAAATTAGCCATTCAGCCTAATCAAGGCCTTTGCTCTGACCAAGGTTTCAGATAACAAAATTTCACACTGACTAGGCCAAATAAAAATTATGTGTGTTAATAGGGTTAACTGTTAGAAAAAAATAGGCAGTGTAGGTAGAGATAATTATTTTTTTTACATTTTTTATGTAGAATTATACCGTATCATATATCATATCATAATCAGATTTTTGATTAACGTGCAGGTACAGGGGCAACATCCACATCAGTGGGCCCCTTTCCAGATAGCTGGCTTGCTGCACACATGGCAGATCTCACACCAGATCTTCAGGTATGTCTATCGTGAGGGTTGATAGCCGAGAGCTTCCACTCTGCAACCCCTCTCTGTCAGTTGCTTCCATGTCATTTTGGGCCTCCCAGGCCCACACTTTCCATCAACCTGTATGTCAAAGGCTGTCTTAACTGCACCATTGGAGAGTTCCACATGTCCATACCATCGGAGTCTTCTCTCCTTCAGAATGAGGTCCAGATCTTCAATGCCAAGCCGCACAAGTAGCTCAATGGACCTGGTGGTGACAATGTCTTGCGGCCTGATATTGCAGATCTGTCTGATCATTGCCCTGTCATTTCGCTGCAGATGCTGGAGGTTTGGCTTTGTCAATGGCCAAGTCTCGCTGGCATGGAGCATTGCGCTCCGCACACAAGAGCTGTACACATGGCCACATGTTTTGAAAGAGAGGTGGCGTGAAAAGAGAACTGGTAGCAGATCCTTGAACTTCTTCCAGGCTGTTTTCACATGTGTTGTGGTTGAGAGCACAGCCACCTGCTTCTGAGAGCATGTCTCCTAAGTAGCAAAAGGAAGCTACCACCTCAAGCTTGTCAGGTCCGACCTGGACTTCCTTCTGTGGTCTGCCATCCAAGGGGCGTGCAGTTCCCTGGCACAGTGTACATCTGTAGTCAGGGTCCTTTTTCAAGTGCTTGAGCCCACTGCATTTCTTGTGCACCCAGTGCTTGCAGCCATTGCAGAAGATGCTGTTGCTGCCCACTCCAGTGCGACAGATGGTGCATGGAAACTCGCCTGAACTCTGCAGGAGGTCCAGTCCCATACCGCAGATCATGATCTTTGTCTTTCCTGCATTTACTCTCAGTCCTTTCTTCTCCATTGCTTTTTTCCAAGTCAGGAGCCTCCTGACACATTCCTCAAGTGATTCAGCGATGATAACAAGGTCATCAGCATAGAGGTCCTCCCAGGGGACCCCAGAGCGGAACTCTCGTGATAAGGCTTCAAGCACAATGATTAAGAGCAGTGGGCTGAGTACTGATCCTTGGTGAACACCAACCTTCACTTCAAACTCTTCACTGTACCCCTCACCAACACGGACACGGCTCCGCGCATTTGCATACATCCTTTGCACCAGTCGCATAATCCACTTCTCCACACCAAATTTTTCTCAGCGCCCACCAGATGACCTTCCGAGGTACTTGATCAAACGCCTTCTCCAGGTCTATGAAAGCCATGTAGAGTCTCTTATTGGCAGCTAGATACTTCTCTTGCAGCTGCCTGACAACAAAGATTGTGTCTGTAGTGCCTCTGCCTGGGACAAAGCAAAACTGGGAATTGTCGATTGACACCAACTGTCTGATGAGGCCGTCCACAATCCTCTCCAGGATTTTCATAACCTGCTCTGTCAGCTTGAGACCGCAGTAGTTGCCTCTTTCCAATGCGTCCCCTTTTCCCTTGTATAGGCAGACAATGAAACTCTGCTCCCAGTCAGAGGGTACCATGCCATCACGAATGATTGCAACTGCGAGGTCACGGATCATGGAAGCGCCCATGTCACTGGCGGCTGGTATCATCTCCACCATAATTATCAAATATATTTGGACTTTGCACATACTTTACATAAAATTTTACTAAGTCTGTTTGGCTATCCTTAGATGTGTCTAAAAGTACTGATAGAATGGCAAACAGGGTTACCCTAAATACATATATTTTTTTTATTTGGCCTTAGTCAATCTTGGCCTTCACTGTTGCATTTTGACCAATGGCATATTAATTCTTTTCTCATTTCGCAGCTCCAGTATGTGTAACATATTTGTCATTGCTTTATTTTAACAAGAGGCCCATGGGCCATGGGTCGCTCACCTGAGTAGCATTGCGAGTGCAGATATGCAGATGTTATGTAACATTTTTCCAATCCTGTCATCACAACTAATGAAAAGATCATCCTTTAAGCGGTTCTTAATTTTGAACAAAAATATTATATATGGCATGACAGTCAATGGAGCGTGATGATTTGACAAACTCTCAATCACATTTCAACAGTAGGATCAATGTGAAATTTGGTTGCAATTGCCTAAGTGGTTTCTGAAGGATCATGATTTTATACATGTAAACAGCACAGTGGCAGGGAAATATAATAAACATAAACAAGACGGTAGCCATCTTGGATTACCAATCAGAATGATTTTAGCTACTGTTGATCTACAAGTCACCTCGATACTTCCAATGAACTTTAAGTCAGTTGCCCTTTCGGTTCAGGGGAAAAAGTTCAAAACAGATTTTCAAGATGGCCACCATAGCCGCAATTTGATATTTCCTATTGCAATCATTTGAGCTATTTTTGATCTACAAGTCACCCTGATGCTTCCTACCAAGTTTCGAGTCAATTGGCCTTTCAGTTCAGAAGAAATAAAGAAAAATAGATTTTCAAGCTGGCCGCTATCTTGGATTTCCAATCGGAATGATTTTAGCTATTTTTATATCAACAAGTCATCCCTATGCTTCCTACCAATTTTCAAATCAACTGGCCCTTTGGTTCAGGAAAATAAGTGAAAAAAAAAAGAGTTTCAAGATCGCCGCCATGACAGCCATCTTGGATTTCCGATCCAAACAATTTAAGCTATTTTAGATCTACAAGTCACCCAAATGCTTCCTACTAAGTTTCGAGTCAAATGGCCTTTCAGTTCAGGAGAAGAAGCGAAAAATAGATTTTAAAGATGGCTGTCATAGCAGCCATCTTGCATTTCTGATAGGGATGATTCTATCTATTTTTGATCTTCTGGTCACCCTGATGCTTCCTACCTAGTTTAAAGCCAATAAGCCTTTCGGTTCAGGAGAAGAAGTGAAAAATAGATTTTCAAAATGGCCACCATGACAGCCATCTTGGATTTCCAATCAGAAAGATTTTAGCCATTTTTAATCTATAAGTCACCCCGATGCTTCCTACCAAGTTTCAAGTCAATTGGCTTTTGGGTTTAGGAGAAGAAGCGAAAAAAAGATTTTCAAGATGGCCACCAGGGCGGCCATCTTGGACTTTCGATCAGCATGGTTTTAGCTATTTTTGATCTACAAGTCACCCTGATGCTTCCTACCAAGTTTGGAGTCAGTTGGCCTTTCAGCTGAGAAGAAGTAAAAAATAGATTTTCAAGATGGCGGGCATGGCGGCCATCTTGGATTTCGATCTATAAGTCACCCCGATGCTTCCTAACAAGTTTCAAGTCAACTGGCATTTGGGGTTAGGAGAAAAAGTGAAAAATAAGATTTTCAAGATGGCCGCCATGGCGGCCATCTTGGATTTAAGATTGGCACGATTTTAGCTATTTTTGATCTACAAGTCACCCCGATGCTTCCTACCATGTTTGGAATCAATTGGCTTTTGGGTTTAGGAGAAGAAGCGAAAAATAGATTTTCAAGATAGCTGCCATGGCGGCCATCTTGGATTTCCGATCAGTATGATTTTAGCAATTTTTGATCTGCAAGTCACCCCGATGCTTCCTAGCAAGTTTGGAGTCAATTGGCCCTTCAGTTCAGGAGAAGAAGCGAAAAATAGATTTTCAAGATGGCGGCCATGGCGGCCATCTTGGATTTCCGATCGACATGATTTTAGCTATTTTTGATCTGCAAGTCACCCCGATGCTTCCTAGCAAGTTTGGAGTCAATTGGCCCTTCAGTTCAGGAGAAGAAGCGAAAAATAGATTTTCAAGATGGCGGCCATGGCGGCCATCTTGGATTTCCGATCGACATGATTTTAGCTATTTTTGATCTACAAGTCACCCCGATGCTTCCTGGCAAGTTTGGAGTCAATTGGCCTTTCGGTTCAGGAGAAGAAGCGAAAAATAGATTTTCAAGATGGCTGCCATGGCGGCCATCTTGGATTTCCGATCAGCATGATTTTAGCTATTTTTGATCTACAATTCACCCCGATGCTTCCTAGCAAGTTTGGAGTCAACTGACCTTTCGGTTCAGGAGAAGAAGCGAAAAATAGATTTTCAAGATGGCGGCCATAGCAGCCATAGCTATTTTTGATCTACAAACCCTGATATTTCCTACCTAGTTTAAAGCCAATAAGCCTTTCAGTTCAGGAGAAGAAGTGAAAAATAGATTTTCAAGATGGCCCCCATGACAGCCATCTTGGATTTTCGATCGGCACGATTTTAGCTATTTTTTTTCTACAAGTCACCCCAATGCTTCCTAGCAAGTTTTGAGTCAATTGGCCTTTCGGTTCAGGAGAAGAAGCGAAAAATAGATTTTCAAGATGGCGGCCATGGCATGTTTTTAGCTATTTTTGATCTACAAGTCACCCCGATGCTTCCTACCAAGTATCGAGTCAATTGGCCCAGGGGTGTAGGAGGAGTAGGCTTTTAATGCAATTGTTGACGCCGGACGACGCACGACGGACGACAGATATGACTGACCACAATAGCTCACCATGAGCACTTCGTGCTCAGGTGAGCTAATAATGCCCAGCATACTATGTAATGATGACGGCTTGGTGTTTACACCCTATTCAACAGTATTTAAGTCATACTGAGATGATGAGAGGGTGATAATGAAAGGCTCTACGGTGCAATAAAGTGTCATACTGTCATGAACTGAATTCCAAGTATGCTGGGTAAAAACTGCAACTAACAACATTTTGAAACATCTTTTTTTTATTTTTCCCAGAAAATAAGATTTGACTATTCATGCAATCTGCCTCCTATAGAGATAATTTGTGTGAAATGTCAAAACTTATCTTCAGGAAAAATATGAAAACTATCTGTTTTTTCATCAAAGCTTGCAAAAGAGTTAATAAAACTTGAGAGAGAAAATCTTGCTGTAGACGATGTCTTAACCCTTGTCCTGCTGAACCCAGATAGATCCTCTTTCGCAAACAGTGTAGATCCAGGTCAGCTGGCTTCTGAAGAAGCAAACTGATCTGGTTCTGCACTGTTTGCCATTCAGTATATTTATGTCAACAATCTGGATCAAGTTACCTGATTGGCTGACAATTAGAAGCGGGTGTGGCATCCTAATTTATTCAGCATGAGTTTTGAAGAAGAATGAAGGGTTAAGAGGGCCGGGATACATTTGGTAAATTTTCTGCCATTTTTTACAGGGGAGACAACTTTTGTGATCTGCTGTTATTTTTCCTGTGCACCAACCCTTCCAAAAGGGGTCCATTCTAAAAGGAAAGAAATTGCTCCCAATGGGAGCAAATTCTTACCTTTCAGAGTAGACCCTCTTCGGAAGGGAGGCAAGAGTTGTCCTTGAATGTATATCAACGCCCCTTAAAAGATCAAACGAGCTGTCACAGAAGGAACAAACTGGCATGATATTGTGTGCAAAAGCCTTTTAAAATCTAAAGTACACTTAAACAAATGAGATGACATGTAAAGTAAGAAAATGTACCTTCTGACATGTGCAGCAAATTGAGACGCAGTCTGATCTGAGTCTTTGTTGTGCATATGAAGAAACTTTGTATCCTTGGCTATCCAAATGTGCCCAATGTGCCCAGTGAAGAATCTGATCAGACTACATGAATGTGCCGACTCATCTGAAGCATTACTGCGGCGCACACATTCTAAGTACGTTTTCTGATGTTGCAGAACAAATGGTCCTGCAGGCATACAGAGGTATTTTCCTACAAGTAATTTTCATCAGATTGAATGTTTAAGTTTGCCACATGAAACAACCATGCTTGCTGTATTGAATTAGGGCATGTGCATCTCATGCTCTTTAGGGCATTCAATTTTTATGTAATCAAGATCGAGTGCCTTGATTTGTTGCAGAATCTGCACATGCATCAAAATACAGATGCATGCATAACATAATTCAGTGCTTGCACATTGCAATAACATTAAACTAGAATTCCGAATATTGGATGTGTTGCCTGATTAAAGCGCCAACCATTTGATATGAAAAAAGGAAATAAACACTGTATTTGTTCTAATAATTGCTTCTATCCCTATAGACGACCCTTCACTACTTTGTCTAAATTTTATTAATTAAGTAAATAAAGGGCTACAATTCAACCAAAATTTTTTGGATGATTACCAAAATCAAACTTGACCTCTATGTTAAATGATATATTTACCATTCTGTAAAATTCGAATGTAATCAATGCATCCCTTCAAAAGTTAAGTGCAAAACAATATCTTTACCCTGTATTTTACCACAACAACAAAAACTAAGTCGAAAAAAATGCCATAATGGCCAAAATTTTGTAGGTGATTATCAATATCGAACTTGACCTGTATTTTACAATGATAAATCCTTCTGCAAAAGTTACATGTATAGAGCAGAAACCCAATATCAACGCAAGAATAAAAACCAGTGTTCCCATTCACGCAAAACTGCGCATGATTCAAACTGAAGACGAAAAAAAAAAAATCACGCATATTCTCTTTGCTGAGGACGTGGATTTGCGCGTTTTTTTTTTTTTTTTTCCAAAAAATATAATAAAATGTAAAGGTGTCATAATTAATCGCTTTGACCATCATTTTGATTTATTAATGTAAGTTTGTATTTTGATTTTGTTTCATTTCCATATTAAAATTTTAAAAGCGTTTTGGGTTGCGTTCTTTTATTAGAATCAATTTTTTTTTATGCCAATCCAGGGTAATTTGCATTCACAATCTGATTGGTTGAAATCTGTCACTTCTTTTTAACCTCAAAACCATCAGCCAATCGATCTCAGATCGTGAATACTGATTTACCGCTCGATTACATCTGTAAACAAAATGGTGACTGTATCCAATGACTCTAAAGGGTTGTTTGGTGATTTAAACCGCTATGGTGTAGTATAGGCAAGCCAAAACCAAATGTAATATGTGGCAGAGAAACCGTGATTCAGTTCGTAATAACAAGAACATGTGATGTACTCTACATATTGGTCACTTATGGCGATATTTGCCCAAACTCTGTGGGGGTGGTTGGGTGTGGCGAAGGTGTCAGGTATCTTACATCACCGGGGCATCCGACTGATATTGGCTTCCAGTTGGGCTAGGCCTGCTATCCTTGCAGCAAGTAAGGGTGGAGGAGGAATGTTTTTTATTTCTTCTGTTTCTTCACTGTCATTCCTATTCCTCTTTCTTCCCTGTCCCTCTCTTTCATCTCCTCTACTATCTCTTCTATCTCAATTCTCCCTTTCTCTGGGACAAGACACAAAATGACCCACAAGGTTTGATGTGTCGTTAAACCCCAACACAATCAATCAATTGCCCAAACTCTGAAATGTCCGTCCTTACATTTTCTATGAAAATCAGTCATTTACAATATGATAAGAAAGTAACTTCAAGCTCCTGTGTCTAGTAGGGTAAATTTACACTTTGTCATCATTTTATTTTTTATTTGCCAGGAGCTATACCCCCATTTTCAGTTCATATACGCAGATTTTACATACAGGGGGTACAAAAAAAAAAAAAAAAAAAAAAAACATTTTGAAAGTAGAAAAAGTTTTTTCGAAAAAAAAACAACAAATGTCCCCTCCCCCCCCCTCCATCCCACCAGAGCTGTCATTCTTGTACACGTCATCACGTCCTGTTCTACATTTGTACCAAGCATCATTAAAATATTCCGTAGGATATTCATGTTATAGAGCAAAGACAAGAAATCAAATTCAAACACAAGAAGGGGAGATAACACCAAAAGTAAAAATGCCGAAGTTGTCATTCTTGTACATGACATATTGTCTGGTCCTGTTCTTCATCACTACCAAGTATCAGCAAAATATTCCAAAGAGTGTTTGACTTACTTAGCGGACACTAAATCAATGCATAATCAGTGTCAAATATAGCAAAGGGAGATAACAGCAAAAGTAAGGAAGGCAGAGTTGTCATTCCTGTAAAGAACACGTCTTCTTATTCTACAATTCTACAAGGTACCATAAAAATATTCTGATGTGTATTCCAGTTAAAGAGCAGACAAGAAATCTATTTCAAACAAAAACAAAGGGAGATAACTCCAAAAGTAAGACAGCTAGAGTTGTCCTTCTTGTAGGCCACAAGTCGTCTGGTCCTGTTCCACATTTCTACCAAGTACGAGACATGTCGATCTGTCCTATTCTTCATTTCTGCCAAGTACCATTGAAATATTCTAAAGGATATTCGAGTAACAGAGCGGACACAAAATCTTTTTCAAATAAAACAAAGGGTGATAACTCCAAATGTAAGAAAGCCAGAGTTGTCAATCTTGTATGCAACACATCATCTCATCCTGATCTATATTCTACCAAGTATCATCAAAATATTCCAAAGGGTATTCAAGTTACAGAGCGGACAAGAAGTTTTACGCCAACGCTAATGTGATCTGTCCCAAAAACAATATGGGGGACATAAATAGAGAGGGAACACTGAAAAACTAAGTCAAAAAGGGCCTCAACTCGGCCAAAATTTTGCGAATGATTACAGATATCAAACCTGACCTGTAGTTTATAATGATATATCCTTCTGCAAACTTCCAATGAAATCAATACATCCCTGAAAAATTATAGAGCGGAAACCAATGTCAACACAACAACAAAAATTAAGTCGAAAAAGAGCCATAACTTGGCAAAAATTTTGCAGATGACTAGCAATATCGAACTTGACCTATATTTTACAATGATAATCCTTCTGCAGCGCAGCCTTTCAATGAAATCAATGCATCCCTGCAAAGGTTATTGAGTAGAAACCAATATCAACACAACAACAAAAACTAAGTCGAAAAAGGGCCATACGTAATTTGGCGGCTGATTACCAATATCAAACTTGACCTGTATTTTACAATGATTATGCCCTTCTGCAAACTTCTAAATCAATGCATCCCTTCAATACTTATTGAAGGGAAACTAATATCTAAACCCAACAACAAAAACTACGCGTAAGTCGAAAAATGGGCCACAATTTGGTAGATGATTACCAATATCAAACTTGACCTGTATTTTACAGTGATATAAACTTCTGCAGACTTGGAATGAAATCAATGCATCCCTTCAAATGTTATTGAATGGAAGCGAAAAGTGTGACACGATGATACCACTGCTGCGGATGGACAACATGATCCCAATGTGTCTGCCATGCTATGCAGGCGACACAAAAAACGAAGTCCTGGGACTTCCTGGCATTTTAATTTGCCAATATAACTGAATGTAAAACTTCATATTTTGCCATAGTTTTTATCAATATATGAATTTCGTCTTTTTCCAAAACAACATTTAAATACTAAATAAAATAGGAGACCAAGATAAATCAGCTTTATAAATGGCAGTGTATGTTTGCAAGCTGGAGGTCCTGACTTTCAAGCATCACTATTTGGAAGTCTCCTACTCCTCCTCTTCCATCAAAGCAAGTATTGCATATCTTTTAATCGTTCGAACTTACTACTGTATTCTATTCTATTTCTAAGGAGACAGTGAATGCCCTAATCATGCAGTCACCGTATTGATGTACAAGCTGGTTTAGGGTTTTTTTCAGCCTTAATTGCCTTAACCCTTAAAACGCCAATCACAACAATTGTCGTCTGCCTTGTCATCTGCTTGTGATTTTAAAAGTCATTTTTGCGAACAGTGTGGACCCAGATCAGACTGCTCCTTTAGGAGCAGTCTGATCTGGGTCCAGACTGTTTGCCTGTATGCAAAAATAGGTTTGAAAAGTTTGCAGAATATTCAGCAGACGACATAAACAGACGACATTTTCAGATGCAGGTTTTCTTGGCGCTTTAAGGGTTAAAGTCTCAGAAGTGGAAGATTCTGTTTCACTTGGTGCATTCCATTTTCATGAAGAGGAATCATTTGATTTATTACATCAAAGAAAGCTGATAATCATTAACCCTAGTCCTGCTGAACCCAGATATACCTTGCCTTTCCAAACAGTGTAGATCTGGATCTGAACTGTTTGCCATTAATTACATGTATGGGATCAACAACCTGGATCAAGCAATCTGATTGGCTGATGACTGGAAGTGGGCATGGCATCTTAATTCATTCAGTATAACAAGGGTTAAATCCTAGGTATCTTTTTTCTTTATAATTTCTTTCACTT
Organism: Anodontia alba; assembly: GCA_964016985.1. NCBI lineage: Eukaryota > Metazoa > Mollusca > Bivalvia > Lucinida > Lucinidae > Anodontia > Anodontia alba. The sequence continues at coordinate 50,310,019 of OZ024832.1, forward strand.
TTTTATGATTAGCCATACGACTATAGGGCTAAAACAGCTAGCTTTATGCATTACTTGCTTTATGTTTACAACTCATTAATGGGCAAATTCAGCTTACAACAAACTGCTGATATTTTTTCTGATTTTTCTCATAAAATAGCAGGGGTCATCCTAGAGCTTTCAGAGAGGGAGAAGTTTTGCAACAATTTCAGGATTTCAGGAAGAAGTTTTGGTCCAAATTTTGGATTTCCCTATACATTCTATACATTTTCACTTCTCCCTCAGCTCAAGATAGGGAGAAGTCAGCCAGCTTAGGGAGACTTTTTTTTTCTCTCCTAAATCGACCTCTAGGATGACCCCTGAAAGAGTCTTAGATATTTCATGTCAAAGCCTGTTTTCTGGGAAAAATAAAATAAATATTCAAACTGCTGCCTGCTGAAATTTTTACCCAGCATGCTACTAAGTGGGCTAAGCGTTTATACGCCACCCAGTGTGACAAATAACTCTTCTTCCTAATGCTGAGTGCCAAGTGAAAGAGCAGCTAGAAGTTACACAAGAGACCTGACTTAGAGTAAGACCCACAATCTGCAGACAGGCTCTCTACCAGCTGAACCACACAAGCTGAACCACAAACCTCACAGACAAGTTAGAGAGAAAAATAACAAAATTCCATGATCATTTTTTTCATCAGCATAGTAATATACATGTAGGTTAACCATTAAAGCGCCAAACAAAATTGTAGCAGAAGACATTCTGATTATATTATCAATAATTTTCTGAGAAAATAAGACAAGACATTTTATGTGAATTGTCTGCTTGGCAGACAATTAACATAAAATATCAAGCCTTATTTTTCTGAAATATATAAAAAAAATAAATGTATTTCGAAATGTAGTCTGCCGAAATCATGACTGGCTGCGACACACTATGGGTTAATTTGATTGATCTGATCAAACCCAGCGGGTAAAATAAAATGTTAGATAGGGAACTGTCTGCAAGATGATCATTAATTCATAAAAATATCAATAACTTCCCAGTTTTCTTGCTTAATTATACAATACTCCACAGTACAAATTCACCGAGAAATGCCCATACAACATTAGATCAAACAGCTCTAGACTTAGATCAAATGGCTCTACAGGAGCAGTTTCATCAGCATCTTTACTGTTTTGAATTTTACATTTACACCACAACTTCTTTATAACACTATTGTAGGGGTCCATAGCATAAACCGTGCTAGTTAAACAAACATGTTATATCCAAACAAAAATGTGTAGATTATATTGAACAAGAGGCCCACGGGCCACGGTTCGCTCACCTGAGTGACAAAGCCACTGCAGACATGCAGATGTTATGGAACATTTTTCCAATCCTATAAATGAAAATATTATCATTTGAACAGTTCTTAGTTTTGAAGAAGAATATATGGGCCTGACAGTCAATGGAGCATGATCATTTGAATAAACTAACAATCACATTTCAACAGAAGGATCAATGTGAAATTTGATGGAAATTGGCTAAGTGGTTTCTGAAGAATCATGAGTTTATACATGTAAACAGCACAGTGGCATAGAAATATTATAAATATAAACCAGATGATGGCCATCTTAGATTTCCAATCAGAACAATTTTAACTACTGTTGATCTACAAGTCACTTGGATACTTTCAATTAATATAAATGTATATGGCCCATACAAATGGGGAAGCAAATTTGACCTTGGAGGTAAAACGGTCAAATGTCAACATAGAACCATCATTTTAGCAATTTTGGTAGATCTCCTGTCCCCCATAATTTGTGCAAAGATTAGGACCCACTGGGCTTATTTGGTTATGGAGAAGAAGATTTTTAAAGGTTTTTACCATATATGGGCATGGCAGCCATTTTGATCAATGGACCATACCCATTTTAGCAATCGTTCATTCTCCTGCCCACGGAGGCTCCGCATGAAATTTGAGCAACACTGGCCCGGAGGCTTCAGAGGAAAAGCCATTTGAAATTATCAACATTTTTTCCATACAAATGTATGGCGCCCATACAAATGCATACAGAAGCAAACTTGACCTCGCCGTAAAAAGGTTAAATGTCAATGTATGACAATTATTTTAGCAACTTTGGTAGACAGCCCGTTCCAGATGATATATGCAAACATTCAGCCCCAAAGCATCCTCGGTTCTAGATAAGAAGATTTTTAAAGGTTTTTACCATATATGGGCATGGCGGCCATCTTGGTTAATGAACCGTGACCATTTTAGCAATCTTTTGTTCCCTCTACCTAAGGAGGCTCCATATGAAATTTGAGCAAAATTGGCCCAGAGGCTCCAGAGGAGAAGTTGTTTGAAATTCTGAACATTTTTCCCATACAAATGCATAAGGAAGCAAATTTGACCTTACCGTAAAAAGGTCAATGTCAATGTATGACCATTATTTTAACAATTTTGGTAGCCCTCCTGTTCCCGAAGATATATGCAAAGATTCAGCCATAAGGCATGCTCGGTTTTGGAGAAGAAGATTTTTAAAGGTTTTTCCCATACAAATGCATAGGGAAGCAAACTTGACCTTGCCGTAAAAAGGTCAAACATCAACATACGACAATTTTTTTTAGCAATTTTGATAGACCTCCCGTTCCCGATGATTCCTGCAAAGATTCAGCCTAAAGGCATTCTCGGTCCTGGAGGAGAAGATTTTTAAAGGTTTTTACCATATATGGGCGAAGCGGCCATCTTGGTCAACGGACCGCGACCATTTTAGCAATTTTTCATTCCCCCACCCTAAGGAGGCTCCATATGAAATTTGAGCAAAACTGGCTCAGCGGCTTCAGAGGAGAAGTCATTTGAAAATGTTAACGGACGGACGCACGGACGAAAAGTGATCACAATAGCTCATCCTGAGCAGAGCTCAGGTGAGCTAAAAATGACCATTTATGGTCATTTTTCAATATAATCTATACATTTTTAGAATCCATCTTTGAACCATGTTATATCCAAAACCGTGTTATAAAGAGGCTGTAGTGCTGTAGTGTATTACTAGGTAGACAAATGGACTTGAACAAATTTTAAAATTTAACTGTTTTTAATGGCCCAGCTACCCTGACCAGCTGTATTAATTCTTAAAATGCCATGTTGAAATTATAGCAGACAAATTCTCATTTTTTTAATTTTACCAAGAAAACAAGGTTTGCATTTCATGAGAATCATCTGCTTAACAGAATTTGTTTTTTAGCCTTTAAAGCGCCAAGAAAATCTGCATCTGAAAATGTCGTCTGTTTTTGTCATCTGCTGAATATTCTTACAAACTTTTCAAACCTATTTTTGCATACATGCAAACAGTATGGACCCAGATCAGACTGCTCCTAAAGGAGCAGTCTGATCTGGGTCCACATTGTTTGCAAAAATGACTTTTAAAATCACAAGCAGATGACAAGGCAGTCGACAACTGTTGTGATTGGCACTTTAAGGGTTAGTTGGAGTTTTCTGGTCCAGTCAACACTGTTTATGTCGAGCCAGTCTATTCACCTACTCATACTTTTGCCAGGCAGGCTTTCTCCTCTAACCAGTTAACCAGTACTTGTGCACATACTTTCTACAGCAACTAACAAGTTACAACTGCCCTTCTTGAATCAGCAGAAGGGGGAGAATGACCGTAGAAAGTATTTCATGATCAAACTCCACAAATATTATGTGGCGGAGCTGGGATTCTAACTTGCTGACCACCCTGGATTTGCAGTCAGACACGCCACTGACTTCACTATGGATCCCAGCTGTTTGAGAGTGACATATGCAGAATTCTAAATGGCACTTTGAGGGTCAACAGCTCCAGATAAATCTTCAATCATTTTACCCTATAAACACAGGCTGTAAGTACTCATTAGATAATGATGATTTGAAGTTTTACGTCTCTTTCAACACTGTTTTTGTTTGTGTTCAGGTTTTATGGCCCAGTCAACCCAATAGGGTCATGTTGAGCGCAGTCATTTTACCTAACCACACATTTATTGGGCAGGCTTAGTCCTCTAAGCGGTTAACCAGTATTGCGCACATTCTTTCGCCAGAAACTGACAACTGCCCTTCTTGAATCAGCAGAAGGGAGAGAATGACCATAGAAAATATTTCATGATCAATCTCCACGAAAGAATGTTCAACACTATTTAAGTCATATTGAGACAGTGGAAGGGTTATAATTTGAAAATCTCTGAGCAATGAAGCACCATATAGTCATGAGCTGAATGTCTAATAAGTACCCACAATATATGTTTTTGTGGAAAAATACTGTAAAACATTTTTTTTTGCAAGCACTTTATTTTCACAATTTTTTGAAAATAAAATGCAGCGAAAAGGTGAGCTGAAAATGTTGGATAGAAGCTGAGTAAAAAGACAGAACCTACAAGCACATTTTATTGAAGCATGTTAAACATTCTGCCATCACAGATATTAACCCTTGTCCTGCTGAATAAATTAAGATGCCACACCCAATTCTACTTTTCAGCCATTCAAATTACATGTACTTGATCTATATTGTTAATATTAATTCACATACTTAATGGCAAACAGTGCAGATCCAGATCAGTTGGCTTCTTCAGATTTCGATCTACACTGTTTGCAAAGACAGGACATATCCTGGTTCAGCAGGACAAGGGTTAAAATATTTAAAAGTACTTGTCACTTTGCATAATGTTTACACGCATATGCAAATATATTCTAGATCGTGGGTGCTCATTAGAATCGTCTCATCGAGGCAGTTCTAACAAGTACCCACAATCTTTGTTTTATCACAGAAATAAGAAAAATAATGTACTGTTATACGACTGAAAAGCCCAGTTTGACGATATAAAAGTGGAGTTGGTGGTGTCAAAATTTCATAGGTGTGTAATAGTGCTGAAGGTCAATATATGTTTGTTTGTGTTGAGGTTTTAAGGCCCAGTTAACCCAATGGGGTCATGTCGAGCGTGGTCAGTTTACCTAACCACATGTTTACTGGACAGGCTTAGTCCTCTAAGTGTCAAGGCTGAAAAAATGCTTTATCTGGCGCTATAGCAAAAAATTAACCCTTGAACCCGGATATATCCTGCCTTTGCAAACAGTGTAGATCCAGATCAGTTGGCTTCTTTCAGAAGCCAACTGATCTGGATCTGCACTGTTTGCCATTAAGTATGTGAATTTATAGCAAAAATCCGGATCAAGTAAACTGATTGGCTAAAATTTAGAAGTGGGCATGGCATCTTAATTTAATCAGCAGTACAAGAGTTAAGTGTTAACTCTTGTCATGCTAAATAAATTAAGATGCCATGCCCACTTCTAACTTCCAGCTAATCAGATTACTTGATCTGGGTTTTTGATAGAAATTCACATTTTTTAATGACAAACAGTGCAGATCCACATCAGTTGGCTTCTTCAGAAGCCAACTGATCTGGATCTACACTGTTTGCAAAGACAGGGCATATCCGGGTTCAGCAGGACAAGGGTTAATATAATCAGAAGATATAGCACATGGTGAGCAACATAGGAAAAAGGCTCTTATCCAATATACAAACAGCAAAGCTCCAGATGATTTGTGTTTGTGTTGAGGTTTTATGGCCTAGTCAACCCATTGGGGTCATGCCGAGCATGGTCAGTTTTTCCAACAACACTGTTACTGGACAGGCTTAGTCCTCTAAGTGGTTAACAGTTAATGTGCACATTCTTTTGCCAGAAACTGACAATTGTCTTTCTTGAATCAGCAGAAGGGAGAGAATGACCGCATAAAATATTTCATGATCAATCCAGGAAAGAATGTTGCCGATCTGACGGGTCGAACCGGCAACATCACCATCATTAGTCTGATGCACATCTGATTGGTTGTGTTGGGGTTTAACGACACGTCAACCCTTGAGGGTCATTTTGTGTCGTCTCCCAGAGAAAGGGAGAAAAGAGATTGAAGAGAGAGTAGAGGAGATGAAAGAGAGGGACAGGGAAGAAAGAGGAACAGGAATGAAAGTGAAGAAACAGAAGAAATAAAAACATTCCCCCTCTACCCTTACCCACTACAAGGATAGCAGGCCTTGCCCAACTGTAAGCCAATATCAGTTGGACGCCCCGGTGATCTAAGATACACAGCACCTTCGCACACACATCTGAGCCACTGAGGCCAGCAAAGCACAAGACAAACATGCGTATCCGTGCAGTCTGATCTGAAAATTCTCCATTTGTCAACATATACTCAATGCTTGCATTTAGGGAAGTTTGGGAGTCAGAGATTTCCAAAATTCAGTGCCAGGAATGGCAGGAAATCTGTGACTCCCAAATTTTAAAGATATCAGACAATTTATAAAAAGAATTTAGGAAGAATTTGTATGTTGTTTAGCTTAAAAATGGCAGTTTTACTCCATAAATGAGAGTTTAAGAATAGGGAGATTAAATGTTTGGAAGAAAGAGAAACAATTTGATAACCTGGACTTCCTGATGTTAGAATTAGGAAGTCCTGAGACTTCCTGAATTTTACAGTTAGTGCAAGCACTGTATACTACAGTATCCACTGATTGTTTAAGCAGGTAATGGAGGCCCACATCGGCCTACACAAATGCACAGGCTGATCAGGGCCTGCATTGTCCACAAATTGCATAAGGGCTCTTTTTGTGTGTTGCACATCACATAATAACCTCCAGTAACACTGCAAGCAATTAACCCTTAGTACTTTGGGTAAAATTTTCAGCAGACGACATACAGGAATATTTTTTTCTTCCCCCCCCCCCACCCCCAAAACAGGTTTTGTTATTTAATAATGCAAGCTGTCTTCAATGAAGACAATTTGTATAAAATGACAAATCCTGTTTTCTAGGAAAAATAAGAAAAATTTCAACAATGTTTGCTGAATTAGCCAAGAGAGTGGTAAAGGTTACCCCCCCCCCCCAACCCCCGTATACAACACATAAAATTAGCAGACAAGGAATCATGACGAGAGATTTTTTTCCTAATTTGTCTCCTAAAATAGGGTCTCTCATTTTAATCATCTTGAGTAACAATTATTGACCAGAAAGGATGGCCTAGAGCTACTTTTAGGAACAAATCTGAAAAATAATCAAAACGGCAGACTAATCTGTCATCTGCCACACTGCAAAGGTCATTTAACCTTTTAAGTGCTAAGCAAAATATACTTAAAGCCGAAAGTACCAGTAACTCAACTGCTTGTATTTATGCACTTTATGAACACATGGTAAATGAGAGGGGGAGGTGGGGTGACTTTTAATTGTGGGGCGAGTTGTCTTATGATTGTTGGATGAGTTGTCCATAATTCACTGTAAAGCGTTTTACGACAATGCTACAACAAAAGACAGCAGGTGTCATGATCTTTCATCTCTCGAGGCTAAGATTATCGGCAGACATGTCCACCTGCGAAATATTTCACACTACCCAGTCAAATAACATTGTTTGTTTTCAGATTATCTGACCTCATTCTAACATGGTAGCAGTTTTCCTCTCTCGCTTTCATTTTTTCTTTCTTTGGTTTTGTAAAAAATATCCGGACAGGAAATTTCAACAGTATTTTTTTACATTCCAATGTTTTCGTCACCAAGATGATAGACGCGTCGTTGTATTTTAATATTTACTTTTTTTGTTTGAGGTGATTTATATGCGGTGAAGGGCAAAATAGTACCTTAGCGCTTTTGCAAGATATCAGCCTGTGAATCAAAACAGTTATTCATGTTGACCAAAAACAGTTTCTAATTCCCACATAATTTATCTAGTAAACATTGTGTAGATTCTCATGGGACTGCTGAGCTGCACTTTGCGCGATGGTAAACAATTGTGGACTGTTCACATTATCATAGGTTGCTCTACATTTTTCCTTACCCCGCATGAAGAATGATGATGAGTTCAGGTTTAACGACAATTCAACCCATGAAGGTCATTTGTGTCAAAATGGTAAACTAACATGGTTCTGTAATGAAACGGCTATAAAGATAAGTCATATATGCATAAAATGTAAAACTAGAATGAATTTAAAAATTAAAGCAGTTATACTTTGTTAAAAAGGTTGATGTGTTTTAAAAACACCAGTATATTATAAGCAGGTACATTTTCAAGTAAGTATCTCAGGTCATTTGTTTGGAAAAATTGACGTCGCACATGAGAGAATTCAATGCAGTCGATCAGGAAGTGTTTCACCGTAAAAGGTTCATTACAGCTGATACAAAATGGCTGATCCTCTCGTTTGAGTAGGTAGGAATGTGTGAGTCTAGTATGACCTATCTCGCCTTAATGATCGATCCCGCATGAAGAAACTGCGTGCCGTAATGGTAACGTCATATGAAATTGTGGCGGAAAACCATTTCAAGAGGAAAATTCAACTTATGTTCATTAAATTGTAGAGCCTTTCTTGTCAGAAATGCATATGAAACAAACACAAATTATAAAGGAAACTGAATTACTAAGACTTTCTGCGTCAAAGCAGAAAATCGAAATTTTAGCAAGTAAAACAAAGACTGAATTTTTTTCCTAACATGTGCTGATTGCAACATGGAGTGAAGTAAACACTGATATAATGTTTTGCAGGAAGCTCAGTAGAGGTCCATGATTAGAATGAGCAGGTATAGTTTGTGTATAAATTTGTGACAGCATATAACAACGACAACAACAAAAATCTATATTTTAATAAACTGAAAGTTTGGCAATGTTTGCTGTGCAAGTAAAGTAGTTTGGGATTAACCGTTTTCTCTGACAATAGCAACACCCTACTTCTTGGTTTTGTTGTCTTTCTCTAACGATGACACCAAGATACAGCACAAAAGCTATGTGTACTCCATGAACTCACACTCCACTCTTTACTTCAACTCCAGCACTGAAGCAATTCTAATGAATACCCAGAACATACGTTTTTATGGAGAAATAAGGAAACTTATCATGGAATTATCACCGAATACCAACCTTATCTGTTTCACTGCTGTAGTTCCATTGTTGAAATTATAAAGTTCAAATATTTAGTTGCTTCAAGTTATTTTGATGAATTAAGCTTATTAAAAATGGATATTTACTTTTGGTCTCTGATCTTATGCCTGTTTTTGTGCTTATTTTGTTCATTTTTTAAATTTCACCCAATTATTTATTTATTTTTTTTTTTTTGGGAGGGGTGGGGAGGGAGTGGGGAGGGGGGGTGCGGGGGTTAAAATACTCAATTCAAAAACTGAGAATAAAAACATTTTACCCAATTAATTGAATTTTGAAGGGTAAAATACCCTATTATCTAAAAATTATCTGTTGCTCTGATATACATATAGCAGATGACATTCTGGTTTTTTTTGTTTTTTTTATCTTGTTCAGAGAAAATAATACTTGGCATTTCATGTGAATCATCTGCCTAGCATATGATATGCAAAGCCTGTTTTTTTTTCTGAAAAAAAAAAAAGACAAAAAAAAAAACAAAAAAAAAATAAGAAATTTGCCAAATGCCTATGTCGCGACTGCTGGTAGTGTTCAAGACTGCACATTGTTCAGCCAAAAGAGGTCAAGGTGAATAACAGTCTGCAGCACTGGGCAGTGTGCATCATAAAGAATGTGTGAATGAAATTTCATAAGCATATATGGTTTCTACAAATGGAGCCAAATGCACAAACATTGTTCAGCCAAGCGTTATAAGTAGTTCAAGGTCAGAAAGGGTGGACTGCAAGTGGACAGGGTGCATCATGGCAGATGTGTTCATGAAGTTACATTAGCTTAGAGGACTCTTGTGTTAAAAAAAATTTAAAATGGACCTTAAGGCACAGACTAAACAGGGTTCAGCCAAGCATAAAAAGTAGGTCCAGGTTAGTAACGGTTGATGGCAGTGGTCAGGGTGTGTCATGGAGGGTGTGTGTATGAAGTTACATTAGCCTATAGACCTCTGTGTTTGAGAAACAGAGCTAAACATACAGACAAAACATTGTTCAGCAAAGCATGAAAAGTAGACCAAGGTCAGTAAGGACTGATGCCAGTGGGCAGGGTGTGTCATGGCAGACGTGTGTATGAAGAATCATTAGCATATCCACTTTGCTGTTCCAGAAACAGAGCAAAAAGCAGACAAATATTGTTCAGCCAAGCATAAAAAGTAGGTCAAGGTAACAGTCGATTGCAGTGGACAGGGTTTGAGCATAGAGGCCTCAGCATTCCTGAAGCTAAACCCACTGACAACAGTCTTCACGAAAAATGCATGACTGCCTGACAAATCTGGCATTTTTTTCATTTTGTCCTGCAAAAACTTTTTGTCTGTCTGACAAATGTCTTGTGAATCTTAACAAAGAAAATAATATTCTGATAAAAAATATGCCTTAAGTCTTGCAGATACTTATCTGTCCTGCAAGATTACAGTCTGTCTGAAAGCTGTCCTGCATCAGTAGAAAAGATTTCGCAAAGACTGTGACAACCATGTTTAGCCAAGCATGAAAAGCAGGTCATGGTCAGTAAGTCCATGGCTGTAGACAGGTCCGAGAGTATCATGTCAGATGTGTGTATGAAGTTTCATTAGCTTAAAGGCCTCTGTGTTTGAGAAACTGAACTAAACACAGTCTGAACATTGTTCAGCTGAGCAAGAAAAGTAGGTCAATGTCAGAAACGGTCAATGGCAGTGGGCAGGGTGCATCATGGTGGATATGTGTATGAAGCTTCATTAGTTAGACGTCTCAATGTTAAAGAAATAGAGCTAAAGAGCTTAACCCATTTGACTACAAATAGTTCGGCCCAATATGAAAGTAGGGCAAGGTCAGTAACAGTCAATTGCAGTGGGCAGGGTATATTTGAGAAGTTTCAGTACCATAGATGACTCAGTGTACCAGAAATGGAGATAAACTCGCAGATTAAAAATTGTTCATACAATCATAAAAGTAGGCCAAGGTCAAATAAGACCTGTCGCCAGACAGGATAGCTCGCCTGATATTGCACATTTTGTTTCTGGAAAATTCTAGTCTGTGACCTTGATTTTGACATGACCTGGGTGTGTGTGTGTCATCATGTAGTTTAGAAGTAATGAGATCCTAAAAAACTTTGGTGTAAAATTTTAACATCAAAATTCTGAGTCTGTGACCTTGACCTTGACATGACCTAGGGTGGTGGGGATTGGTACTGCATAAAAATATGGACCAATATGTATCATCAAACAAAAGATGAATCAAATATGTGATAAGGTTAGGATTCAATGAAGTCAACTTTAACGGAAACTTTAACATTTAAATTCTAAGTCTGTGACCTCGATCTCAAGGTCATGGTCATGAGTACTGATGGTGATGATGAAAACTTTTGACCAGTATCTATCATGATACCAAATAGGACCTAAATCGATCATTTAGTTTAGTAGTAATGAGATCCTACAAACTTTGACATAAAATTTTAACATGAAACTCTAAGTCTGTGACCTTGACCTTGACCTAAGTTGGTGGGGATGGTACTGCGCAAAATTTTGGACTACTATGTATCATAATACCAAAGATGAATCAAATCGGTGATAAGGTTGGGAAATAATGAGGTCTTAAAAACTAAACGAAAACTTTAACATTTAAATTCTAAGTCTGTGACCTTGACATGACCTAGAGTAGTGGGTATGGTATTGCGCAAAATTTTGGACCAATATGTATCACCAAACCAAAGATGAATCAAATCGGTGATAAGGTTAGGAAATAACGAGGTCTTAAAAACTTTAACAAAAACTTTAACATTTAAATTCTAAGTCTGTGACCTCGACTTCAAGGTCACGGTCATGAGTGCTGATGGTACATAATACCAAATAGGAACAAAATCCATCACTTAGTGTAGAAGTAATGAGATCTTAAAAATTTTAACATGAAAATTCTAAGTCTGTGACCTTGACCTTGACATGACCTAGAGTGGTGGGGATGGTACTGCACAAAATTTTGGACCAATATGTATCATTATACCTAAGATGAATCAAATCGGTGATAAGGTTAGGAAATAATGAGGTCTTAAAAACTTTAACGAAAACTTTAACATTTGTGGACACCAACACCGGGGGTAGTACAATGTTTCATTAGTCTATAGGCCTCGGTGTTTGAGAAATGGAGACAGCGTACCAACTAAACATTGTTCAGCCAAGCATGAAAAGCAGGTCGAGATTAGTAATGGCTGATGGCAGTGGACAGGATGCATCATGACGGATGTGTGTATGAAGTTTCATAAGCCTTTAGGCCTTGGTGTTTGAGAAATGTGACTTACCCCATAGACTTAACATTGTTCAGCCAAAAGAAAAAAATAGGTCAAGGTCAGTAACGGTCGATGGCAGTGGGCAGGGTGTGTCATGGCAGATGTGAGCATAAAGTCTCATTATGTAGCTCATGCTGGCTAAAAATTCAAAATGTCACCTGGTGCAGCTGTGATGGTTAAGGAAAATCTGACAGATACAGGTTTTCAATATTTACCCTAAGAATTTGGGACAGAGAGACCTGAGTGAACAGTGTGGACCCAGATCAGATGCTGCAGAAAGCTGTCTAATGAGGATCTACACTGGTAATAAACAGCTTCCCCACTGTCACCCTTCTCCCCTGCTGCAAACACAATAAACCCATACCCTTAACTGGCTGTAGCAAAATCACCAGACGCCACAATTGACTCCTCTGTCAGGCAGTTATAACCACGCCCACATGAATTTCCTTAGACAAACTTTGTATTGATATACCTATGCTTACCTGTAAAAGCATGTGTTGATTTGTTTGTCTAACTAAAAACATTGACAATTACCTTATTAGCTATTTTGAATGGTCAGTTACGGTTGTCAGTTAAATGGTAAAGTGACTTGAAGAAGGAGTCAATTCTAAAAACATTCAATTACTCGGAGCACCAGCCCTGGAAAAATAAGTTAACCCTAATGTGGGCTTCCCCTCTCAATTATTATTGTAAGTGATGGGGAAAATATGCTGATAAAGGAATAAGACTGTGCATGAAAGAAAAAAGGTGTGAAAGCAGTCATTTTACTTTAAGATGAAAACCAGATAATTCTGAATAAAATCCCAAATTCTGAGTTAAAAAAATGAATTTCCAGTGGGGGTGGGAGGACTATCATATCATATTGCCCTAAATATTTGGATAAACCACTCCAATGGGATAACCCAAAGAGCATAGATAATCAGTATTAACAGGTATTAATCACCCTAATTAAACTGCCCAATCTGAATCAGCATCTACTCTTTTCAGTCAGCACATTTCTAACATATCACCTGTGTATTCAAATAGACTTACACACATTTTTGAATGGTATGGTCTGTATGTCAGTCTATTTACGGTACTATTCCATTTGGGCTACCAGCTTCCGTAACAAAGATGCACAATTGAAAATCGATATCAACTTTGTCATCCAACTTCCGATTCTCGAAAACATACACGATTATTTTCAAATAAAATTCTTACAGTAAATATAACAAATAAATATATTTTTGTTTGCTTACATACCTTTTACCGGTACACATGTACATGTATAGACAGAATCTGTGTAAATTATCGTGACAACTTTTTATCGTATCATATTTTCTGGGTCACTAATTTCTGGGACCGAAGAGCTTATGAAAGGAATTCATTCCGCTGGTATATAGTGCAAAAGCTTTTTAAGAAATATTCAAAAAATGTTTACGGAAAGTGATTAATATTTGCTTAAAATTGTCTGATATAAGTGTGTGCCAGAAAATTTCCAGAAAATATAAAATAATTGCAGTTTTGTTACACATATCGAGCTGTATTACTCCGCACCACTTTAAGGTTCCGAATCGTTCTTAAATGCGCCGCAACCCAAATAATATTGCGCTAACTTTCGCTATCACTATTTCAAGCGCTTATCTCGGGATGCTTTAACATCGGAAAGGACCTGAAAGACGCAAAAGGACGCTAAGAAATAGCAAAATGACCCATTTTTATGAGTTGATAGTCTATCAAAATATGTTTTAACATAAAATTACATATTATATTTAAGTTTTTTTGTCTGTAAAATAAGTATAGGCATTCTAAAAAGTTTTAGCTACCGCCTCCCACCAACATTTCTAAAATAGTCTGTCTGTTTTACAAGTTGAAGTGTATCTTATAAATTTAAGAAAAACTTTTTATCATTAATATGTTACTTTAAAAGGTTCTGGCAGGGCTATCATTATTTTAAACTTCGTAAGGCGTTTTCGAAATTTTATCGCAGACACAGTGCGTTGGTAGAAAAATATAACGCCAGTCTGAAAACACTTCTGCAACAAGGTATATCGGAACCAGACTTAGTGTACAGATTTAGAAAAAAATGTAGGAAAATCTAACATCGGAACAATTCAGAAAACTAATTAACCCGTTATAAAAGAATTGGCTGTAGCCTGGACATTATGCGGCAGACTGAATGCCTAATGATCAACCAATCATTGTTGATGGCTCTGCTTCACTCTTTAATTGCACGACGGCGGTTCGGGCCTCAGACTCAATGGCGACCTCTTCGTAAAACTTTAACCAGTGGGTTGGGGCTTGACGATATGTCTTTAGCGTGGCCCACCGAGGTTCAACTATTGGTTGTCATTTACTCTGGCACACAGTAGAATTAGCCCGCATGATGAGTACTCGTTTTTTATTATCATAGTGATTAATTTGATTTCTGTGTTTTCGCTTTGGTGCATTGACTGAGTTGGGAGCCTTTATGCGAACCGAATATTTATGTATTTCTGTATTGAAAGTAGCATCGGGACCCAGGGTGAAGTTGGCCGGCTGTAATCGTGCTTATAACCCCCACCCCTCCCCCGGTAGTTTATTCTACTGACCGTTCTAAGGTGAGTTCTTTGTAGCTCTTTGTAGCTTTGTGATTCCCGCATTGATTTCTGTTTTTTTTTCTATATGTGTTGTGATGTTAGCATTGTGGTCACCGTCTTCAATAGCTGCCCACGTTGTTTTCTGTTTTACTAGTTGTGTTGTGATGCTAGCATTTTGATCACCTTTAACAGCTGCCCATTTTGCTTTCTATTTTACTAGTTGTGATTAAGACTGGCATCGGGACCTAGGGTGAAGTTAGTCGGCGGTAAAAGTGCTTTAAACTCCCTCCCCCCACCCCCATCCCCCCGACGGTTTATTCTACTGACCGATCTATATAAAAAAAAAAAAAAAAGGCTGTGGTCCCGGTGTTAATTTTACTCTTTGTTGCTTTGTGGTTTATTATACAGTAGCCATTATAAAAACACGCCTATTCAAATACACTAAAAATTTTACCACCAAAAAATGGCAATTTTTCGGATAAAAAATTCTGATATTTTTCATATTTCTGCTCAAAACATAGATTGTGGGTACTCGTTAGAACCGCCTCGTCGAGGCGGTTCTAACCAGTACACACAATCTATGTTTTGAGCAGAAATAAGAAAAATAATGTATACCCCTGTACACCCCACTTTTACTGTATAAAAGTGGGGTTTCAGGGGGTCAATATTATATAGGCATGTTTTCGTGACGGATTTGTTTTAAGTCTTGCCTTGTGTTATTTTGTTCTTGTGTTTTTCAGTCCTTTGAGCATTGCGATAACCTTGTTTGGAGAAGAGCTAATCTTAGTGCTTTTCGTACGTTTGTTCGATTTGCGATTGTTTGGTTTTGTCTGTTTCCTCTTCCTCTTGGTGTCTGGGAAGGGCTGCGGCTTGTGATTGTGGCACTCCCTGGACTTTTCTCTTACCTTTTTTTGTCATTCCTGAGTGTACGCTTATACCAACTACATGCATCATCAAGGTAGCCTTTATAAATCATTGTTCTTGGATAATCATTACGAAAACACGCCTATTCAAATATACTGAAAAATTTACCACCAAAAAATGAAAATTTTCAGATAAAAAAACTCTTATATGTTTCATATTTCTGCTCGAAACATAGATTGTGGGTACTCGTTAGAACCGCCTTGTCGAGGCGGTTCTAACGAGTACCCACAATCTATGTTTTGAGCAGAAATAAGAAAAATAATGTATACCCCTGTAAACCTCAGTTTTACTATATAAAAATGGGGTTTAAGGGGGTCAAAATTATATAGGCGTGTTTTCGTGATGTGAACTTGAACATTATGGTTGCATTAACGGTTAACGCAAATGTTGACGGCTGATAGCGCTTTCAAAAGTGGAAGAGTCAATATATTATTGTCTGATTTGGACTTAGTGAGCAATTATGACCAATTGGCACAGGGTAATGGTTTGATTTAAGCTTGTCGTGGTAATATTAATGGGCAGATGAATGCTAATAAATGGTAATTATGTTGTTTGTATGTGTATTGGCGAAGATAGGGGTTGTTTTCAGCATTTAGCCATCAATAAAAGATTAACGGTGGGGGGGGGGGCGGGGGGGGGGGGGGGTTCACAGTTAGTTACAGGAAAGAAACTAATCTAGCCTAAAAGTTAATAATAATAATAATAATAATTGAATAATCTTATTAACCAGATTATTCCCGCTGGGAACTAGGGAACATGGCCAGTTATTTTTAGGGACAAGGGAACATGGCGCCCCTCTGGAAGGGACTCATCAGTTAGCACCAGTAATGGTATATAATTCAAATTTATTTCTTTATCCTCCCACCAGGTGCACCACCATGAAACAATGTTTAGTAAACGTGGATTCATCGCTGTGTGTCCTATGGGTTAATTATTGAGGAATTTTTGCACACATTATGTGTTAGGTGCCATTATTAGCATCAGTTTTTAGCTCACCTGAACAACGATCACGGAGAGCTATTGTACTTCTCTCGGCGTCGGCGTCCCCAAATGTTAAAGTTTTCGTTAAAGTTTTAAGACCTCACCGATTTGATTCATCTTTGGTACGATTATACATATTGGTCCAAAATTTTGCGTAGTAGCATTCCCACCACCCATCATGTCAAGGCCAAGGTCACAGATTTAGAATTATCATATTAAAATTTTACATCAACGTTTTTAGGACCTCATTATTAGCTCACCTGAGCTA
This sequence comes from Anodontia alba, assembly GCA_964016985.1. Taxonomy (NCBI): domain Eukaryota; kingdom Metazoa; phylum Mollusca; class Bivalvia; order Lucinida; family Lucinidae; genus Anodontia; species Anodontia alba. Next base: position 50,326,886 of record OZ024832.1, read on the forward strand.
TGCTCGGGATGAGCTATAGTGACCACTTTTTGTCCGTTGTCTGTCCGTCCGTCCGTGCGTGCGTTGTGCATCCGTCAACATTTTCAAATGACTGCTCCTCTGAAGCCGCTGAGTCAGTTTTGCTCAAATTTCATATGGAGCCTCCTTAGGTTGGGGAAACGCAAGACTGCTAAAATGGTCGGGGTCCGTTGACCAAGATGGCCGCCATACCCATATACAGTCGACTCTCGTTATCTCGACCTCGCTTATCTCGAATAACCGCTTATCTCGAAGTGAAACTCTGGTCCCTGTTTTAACATGGAAATCTCACAATAGGTAAAAAAATATTGTGGAAAAGAGGAGAAATTGCTCCTAAGGAGCAATTTCTCTTTTTTCCACAATATTTTCACTATTATATCTAACTTGAGGATTTAAATTACACATTCATTTGTTAAATGTGGTTGTTCGATTTATTGTTTTCCTCATTCTGCAGATCTGATATGTCGAGGTACGGATATCTCGAAGTATTTCAGAGATTCCCTTGGAATTCGAGATAACGAGAGCCGACTGTATAGTAAAAACCTTTAAAAATCTTCTTCTCCAGAGCCGAGGATGCATTGGGGCTGAATTTTTGCACAAATCATCGGAGACGGGAGATCTACCAAAGTTGCTAAAATAATGGGTGTACGTTGACCTTTTTACGGCGAGGTCAAATTTTCTTCCCTATGCATTTGTATGGGCACTATACACTTGTATGGGAAAAATGTTGAGAATTTCAAACGACTTCTCCTCTGAAGCCTCTGGGCCAATATTGCTCAAATTTCATGTGGAGCCTCCTATGGGCAGGGGAATGAAAGATTGTTAAAATGGTCTTGGGCCATTGACCAAGATGACCACCATGCCCATGTATGGTAAAAACCTTTAAAATGTTCTTCTCCAGAACAGAGAATGTCTTGGGGCTGAATCGTTGCATAAATCATCGGGGACGAGAGGTCTACCAAAGTTGCTACAATGATGGTCGTATATTGACGTTTGACCTTTTAACGGCGAGGTCAAGTTTGCTCCCGTATGCATTTGTATGGGCCCATTCATCTGTATGGAAAAATGACCTCTCCTCTGAAGCCTCTTGGCCAATGATGCTCATATTTCATGTGGAGCCTCCTTCACCGCGTCCAACCGTAACGCCGGATAACCGGTTATTTTCGTAGGATTTGCCACCATTTGAAGAACCGCGTTTGAATGTATCGATCACATACAAGATCAAGCACCTCTGTATACTTTAAAAAATATTTTGAGCTATGTACTTTAACCATAGGTTTAATGTGTTTACCATTTGTAGCGGCGGTCGGTCGACGTAAAGTGCACAAGGCTGCCTTATGTTTCTGTATCTAGTTAAATGTGTTACTTGGTTCATGTCTCCTATTTCACACCTGCTCTTCAATATTGCGTATTAAACAGGGTCATGTGCAAATAAACAGATATCACGACGCCGACTTTCGTCCCAATATACATTATATACTTCCTTCTACTGTGATCGTAATGATTCTGTGAAACTGATTTTTCGAGGATTTTGCCAACATTAATGAAATACGACATGCAGAACGCCTTCCCCGCGTGGTAAGTGTACGAGAGCAACATTATTTTTCACTTCTCTCTGCTTAGTAATGAAAGTGGGGGCGGGGGATTTGCAATGGCGTGCTTAGAGCAAACAGAAAGAAAATGCTGTTTACCTCCGCTCAGAATCAAAATTTCCCATTTTGTCCGTGCAGTTTATCATAACAAAAACCACGTGACTATCCACCCTGAAATTTCAAAATCCTAGGTGCAGTAGTTCATGAGAAAACTTTGACAGAAAAAAGTTTACACACAGACCCACACACAGACACACACACAAACATTGTTACGGAAAAGACCACAGTCTTATGCCATATTTTATACTGCATGATTCAAAAACAGGACGGATAACTCTTGGATTCAGAGAAAGCCTATGCACTGACTAGTCAGCCTTGTTGTGTAGTACAGTCTCTACAACATGGTATACAAAAAAAAAAAAAAAAAAAAAAAAAAAAAAAGAAAGAAAGAAAGAAAGGAATGTTCTTTCATTACATGGACGTTTGCGCTGTCCCGGCTTTACGATCTGTACCCTTTGCGGTGTTTACCACACTGAATTTTCCTTCTTTCAAGGTGACATATTTTGCTTTCGGTTTTCTTCTTCTGTCCGAGAGAAAGCTTGCGAATATGTCTCCCTTCTCTTCCTCTGACCTACAGCGCCAAAAACTGCATCAGGCGAGGAGCGTGATACATTTTGTTTTCTATTGGTACAAGTTCATAGTTTCCACTGTCATAAGGAGCACTCCTATAATACATAAACTGTACTTCAGTTAAACTGAATAATTTCAGAATCCGTTCTTCTGTATGTTTTGGCCTCCAGTCTACAGAGATTTTGAGGATATTATCAATAGACTCTGCATTATTATTTGTCCACTTTCTATTTGAATTTTCTTACGAGTTGACTCGAAGACGTATTTCTGCAGTCTTGGTTTCAAGTTTTGGGCGTAGTATTGTTCAAACGCAGGATAGTATCGTTCAAACGCAGGGTATTATTTTTCAGCATGTCCTCAAAATCTGTTGTTCGTGAGTCATAACCGATTCTCTCTCACGTTTTTCGATTTCTACTTTATTTAAAAATAGTGTTTTACATTGTCTTTTAAGTGTTTGGTACATAAATATCTCGTTGCAGAGGGGAAAGACGTGTTCTATAGCCTTGGTCAATGCTCTTTCATCGTCTGTTCCGAATTCCATTTGTTCTTAAACGCGTACCCTCCAGGGATTCCCTGTCGCTGTATTTTATGGTGAATATACATATAAAAAAAGGTAGGAGAACAGTCCAGGGAGTGCCACAATCACTAACCGCAGCCCTTCCCAGACACCAAAAGGAAGAGGAAACAGACAAAACCAAACAAGCGCAAATCGAACGAACACATGAAAAGCACTAAGATTAGCTCTCTCTCTTCCCCAAGCGAGGTAATCACAATGTTCAAAGGACCGAAAAACACAAGAACAAAACAACACCAGGCAAACCTTAAAACAAATATTTTTTTGATGCCGTGTGGTGTCGTGGGGTGTCATGGGTATTAATAGTACCGCTTACCAACTGAACTCAGACTATCAGGACGAGGACGACAATTCAGACTCTGAAGGTGACACTTCCAGTTTTTATAGTAACTATAATAAAACTGGGAACGCAGCAGATCTTAGACGTTGCGCCGGCTATTGTAAAGGCTATCAGTCTACTCACTGGTTGAGCACAAAAGTCTGTGCATAACTATACGATCCCTCCAACCTATCCAGGACTCTTAATGTACATGTATAAGTGGAGTGCTTATAAACTCTGTACATGAACTGTTTTTAAAAACAGTGCACTTCTAGCATTCTTTTACGGGACGGGGATTTGTTATTAACATTTATTATTAATGTTTTACTTTTGAAGCATTTCTTTTCTTTCTTTATATGCCGCATACGCCCTCACCGCGGACATTCTAGGCAGATCCGGGTTTCAGGACGAAGTAACCGTTTTGAATTGCCGTAGGGTTGTTTTACCCGCACAGGGGTGACTTTCCCTGCACAGGGGAGTGTGTGTGTGTGTGTGTGTGTGCGTGCGTGCGTGCGCGTGTGTGTGTGGTTCCAGTTAACGTCCCGATCCGAAGGACGGCGCACTGTTTTCATGTCATCCCTGCAAATGACACGGAAAGCATGTTCGGACACTGAAATTCCCTTGCCTATGTCTGGGATTGATCCAGGTACCTTTAGGTCTAGAAGCCAGTGCGCTAACCACTGAGCTACCGCGCTTTCTTACCAATATTTTAGCGGTATATCCGGCTGCGCCGAAAAATAACCAGCGGGACACTATGAAAAGAAGAAGGACTAGAGGTTCGGTACCGGATCCCTAGCTTTGAAGGGTCCGGTGCAGGATTTCTAGTCAGCGAATCTAGAGGTCCGGTGCCGGATCCTTTGCCAAACCTATTAGAACAGGAGACTATCTGGACAAATACAAAGTGTTGTTCTCAATGGTGTTAATTCCGACCATGTCCCTGTGATGTTGGTGTTCCTCAGGGCTCTGTGTTAGGGCCCTACCATCTACCACCAAAGCGACTTTAACAGAATAGAAGAGGTTCAGAGGACAGCTACAGGTTGGACATGCAGGCGCTGGCCAATCAGACTCATGTGGGAGAGATGCTTAAAGATCTCCGATAGCCAGAAACGCAGAACCGCAACAGGAGGTTCCGCTATTTACTAGGAGGTCGGCCCTTATCATTGATAGGGGCCGTCTTGCGTGGGTTATGGTGGCAGAGGTGGCTCGGTGGGGGACGCCTGTAAGTCTATGGATAGGCGTCTCTGGCCGAGTATTGTCCATCACCTCACCTGTTTTGTTTTCCAACTTTTGGGGTTTAGCGACACTGACGAAGATAAAATCAGAAATGTGCATATGTTGCACTAAATTTGGCATTGTTACGCATATATAGTATTGTGGTGTCGCCGGAGGGAGTGATAGAGTTACTTAAAGGCTTGAATACCTCAAAAGTTTTAGGACCTGATGAGCTTCTTATAGAGATCTAAAGTTCCAGTATTTGCATATTTGTTTTAACAATCTCTTGATAAGTGTGAAATCCGCAAAGAATTGCTTTTTGCAAACATTTGTCCACTCTTTAAGAAAGTGGAAAGAGCTCTTGCTAATCCTTTTTGACTTTAATAGTAATTATCGTCCTGTGTCCCTGACATGCGTGCTATGTAAGTGTCTTAGTGCTTTTCGTACGTTTGTTCGATTTGCGCTTGTTTGGTTTTGTCTGTTTCTTCTCCCTCTTCGTGTATTGATTTGCTGCGGGCTTGTGATTGTGGCACTCCCTGGACTTTTCTCTTACCCTTTTTGCTTAACATATAGTATGCTCATTTACCATGGTTCATCTGGATGAATACCAGCTTTTGTCAGACAGGCAAAATGCATTTAGGAAAAGGCACAGTTGTGAAACTCAGCTGACAACTGTTATAAATGACGGGTAAAAATCTTTGACAAAGAAGGGCAGATTGACACGTTTATCTGGACTTCGAGAAGGTTTTTTTTTTACACACACCCGCATGAACTACTTAAAAGCAACTTATTTGGTTATGGTATGTCGGAAAGACACTTAGGTGGATAGATTCCTTTCTTTGTTATAGAAACAACGCGTTCTTGTCAATGATGAAACTTCGGAATGGGATTCAGTTTTGTCTGTGTGTGTCCCGGACCGTTCTTGGTCCTTTGTTGTCATCTCTGTACATTTTATGATATTTCTACAGACAGCGACTCAGAAATAAGTCTTTTTAGTAGCTTACTATTGTTGCTATGGTGAAATTAGAGATGCAGAGGACTCACTGAAACTTCAGAAAGATAGAGATAGTTTAGCACGTTGGGCAAGAAAATGGGGTATGAGATTTCAGACTATTAAATGCGATATAATGCAGATAATTAGAAAGAGAACAAATACAATCAAGGCTCCTTACACTTCAAAGAGAACGTCCTAGAATATGTGGTCCACTAAATACCTAGGAGTGACAATCACACATGACTTGTGAGATGGAATACAGATATTAGCGACTAAGGCAAATAGAACACTTGGTTTCTTGAGACAAAATCTTTATCAATGTCCTCGGGATGTAGATATGCGAAAAAGACAGCATATAAAGAACTTCTTCGCTTTAAAATACGGCATTTGTGTTTGGAATCCAGGGTGTCATTCTTCAAGAAGAAATTGAAAAAGTTAAGAATAATGCTGCTAAGTTTGTTACTAGCAATTGCTGCTTTGAAACTGGGAGTATGACTGGAATACTGGAATCATAAAGATGGGAGTTTCTCAAGAAAGGAGGAGAGACAGTAGACCCATACTCGTGTGCAGTTCTAAAGCTCCCTCCCCCCCTCACCCCACCCCAACACACGCACACATACACAATTAGGTGCTGTAGAAATCAACATCGACTTTTCATAGCTCTACTGCAAGAACGGACATTTACAAGGGCTCATTTTGCCCTCAAACCATTAGAGATTGAAAGGCCTTTCCAAATTCGATTATTTCCTCTGTTGAAAGTGCAGAGGATGGTATGGCTAGGTGTACCTCTATGGTGAGAGCCAGGGTCATAGGTGCTGCTGAATGAATGTCATTGGACGTATCACCAATAGAAGTTCTGAGTCTGATTCTGATACTGAACAGGCTTCTCTAATTCTGTTTTGCCAAATTCATAACAATTTGGCAATTGTTGAGAAGAGTGGGTACCTGTCTGAGGCTGGTGGCGGGAGCAGGAGAACTAAGTCCCATCCTTTTCAGTATCATCGTCCATATGCTTGTACGGATGGCTTCAAACACTTTTTCTTCCCCAGGACAACAGCAACTTGTAATGGACTAACCGAAGCTGTCTCCTCAGAGACTGTTGATGGGTTTAAATTCAAAATACAGCATCCTTGGTTTGGGCGGGGGCTTGGCAGATTCTGTCAGTCCCTGCGGACTTCTTGTAAATAGTTTTAACTCCTGGTGACTTTGTCACAAATTCCTTTTTTAATGTTGTTACTTTTCTAGTGTGTGTGTGTGTGTGTGTGTGTGTGTGTGTGTGTGTGTGTGTTATTTGCCACACCTTACACCTTAGTCTATCTCCAGGCTCTACATTTTTTTGTCATTTCCTTTTTTCGTTTCAAAAATATACAATCTAGTACAGCTTATAATGATTTGATAAGTTATGTCCCTTAGTGGAAAAGATAGAGTCGTTTCTGTAGTAATGCAGTGAAACGGGATTAAAGAGACAAATACAGCTACAGAAAGTGACAAAGAATGACAAAAACAATGTAGAAACGACTGGAGCCAGTCTACTTACACCTGTCTTTATGGTTTGTCATGACCGAGTGCAGTTAATGAAGAAAGAAAGATTCTTTATTTTGCGTAACCCAAATTGAGAAATTTTAATTTAATAAATTAAGCTCGATATGTATGTCTAAGTCAATATTTGCTTTTCGAGACATTTGTTTTGGGAAAATGTTGATTTTTTTCTATCAGCATGGATTCGTACGTTTGTTCGATTTGTGCTTGTTTGGTTTTGTCTGTTTCCTCTTCCTCCATGTGTCTGGGAAGGCCTGTGGCTTGTGATTGTGGAACTCTCTGAACTTTTCTCTTATCTTATTTTTACAATTATCAGAGAAAGAAAATCATTTCCTTTTGTCCCCCGGGGTTATCTGTCTTTGCCCTTTGTATATATGAATACAATTGTGCAATCTTTAAACGAGCTCCACTGAAAGCTCTTGTAACCAGTTGACCAATTATATGGTAACGCTCCACTGCGCGAGATGGGCGCCATGCCCATACACACACACACACACACACACACACACACACACACACACTTCACCAAAATCTTCTCCAGAATCTAAACTGAGTCACACTGCTAAGCCGCCGGTGATCAGATCGTGTACTGAGGCTATAAATATAAAGATCAAACATAGAAATTTAAATGACTGAAATATAAAAAAAAAAGTATTGCAAATCTGACTCAAACTTTAGACAATATAAGACAACCAGAAATAAAATGACAGTGGAATTAAGGACATCTAAATACCAGTTTGAAAACAAAGTTCTCAATCGCGAAGATAACATTAAACTCTTTTAGAGCTATGTGCGATCTAAATAAAAAAAATGTATGTCGGTGTGTAAGTAGATAAGGGCAATGTCCTGCTCACAGAAAATGACCAAGAAACAGCAGATGCCCTCAATGCTTACTGTGCAATTTTTTTCGAGTTAGAAGGTGATCAAGATTTGCTAAACAATTCAGAGAAGATCTACTGATTTCCTGAGCTATGTAAAATAAAATGAGGACAAGGTGCGGAAAGCAATCCAGCAAATAAATTCTAGTAAATCTCAAGGACCAGATATGTTCCATTCTAAATTAGTCAAAGAAACACAACCTCCTATTATTGGACCATTAACAATATTTTTTTTCTTTCAAAAATCAATAAATGAAGGTAAATTTCCTCATGATTGAAAGAGTGCAAGCTATATTCAACAAGAATTCCGCCGAATCTGTCGCGACTGCAAGGGAGCAAATATCATCATTGTAGCCTTTATAGTTCCTGGGAAATGAACTTGAACATTAGGGTCGAAGTAAGGGTTGACGCAAAATTACAGTCGGTGAACTGTGAAATATAAGTCGAGGTCAAATATGAATACTGCTATCTGAATGGTCATTCCCAGGTGCAAGCTTATATCAAGTATACTCACTGCAGCCTTTATTGTTCTTCGGAAATGAACTTGAAAATTAGAGTCGAAATTAGGGATGATGAAAATGTTGACGGATTGACGGACAAACGAACGAAAAACCGGATCCCTGTATCGCGCCTTGCTAAAAACGGGATTGACAAAAAATGGAATAGATCAAAACCAAACAGTTACCCTCCCATAAGCCTAACGTTTGTACCAGGAACATTAATGGGAAGCCTTAAACAAGCATATCAAAGACAATTAATCTCTTCTGCAAAGAAAAGCATGGTTTTATCAAAGGCAAATCCTGTGTAACTCAACTTCTGGAATATATGGAGGACATAGCAGCTGCTATAGATAGGGAATATAATGATGACGTCATATACCTCGACTTGAGCAACACTTTCGACAAAGACCCCGCCCCCGCCCCCCCCCCCGCCCCCTCCTCCACAACCCGATAAGAGGCTCATAAAATATTATGGACATATGGTTTTAGAGGAAAGGTACTAGAATGGATAGAAGATTTCCTTAAGAATAGAAAGCAATGAGAGTTAACTTTCAATGGGGCATGTTCCGGTTGGCATAACATCACCTCGGGGATCCCTTAAGGAAGTGTGCTTGGTCCAATTCTGTTCTTAACCTTTATAAACGATTTGCCCGACACGATCAGATGTCTGCTCAAACTCTTTGTCGACGATGCAAAGTTATATCAAGTAATCAGGTCAAACCAGGACAGAATTGAGCTAAAGGGAGATATAATAATCCTGAAGAATGGGCAGTTATCTGGAAGATGTTATATAATACAAAGAAATGTAAATATTTACATATTGGTTACAGTGAAGTAGGCATAATATTATATGACGTCGGACACAGGCAACTTGGAAACTGAGACGGTAGGACAGGAAAACAACTTAGGTGTGACCATAGACAGTAAACTGAATTTTAAGCAATATATAGTTAGCAAGGTCTCGGTTGCAAATAATAATCTTGGAATGATCTTCAGGACCTTTACTAGTAGTATAGGGCCGCCCTACATTATTTTTACTTATTTGAGCCAAGAAATGTTCATGAACCAAAGGAAGACTATATTGTGTCCTCATCTTGAGTACGCCTGTTTTATATATGGTCACCCCTTTATAAGAAAGATAAAAATACACTGGAAAACGTACAACGTGGAGCCAACGTGGAGAATAGTTCCTTCCCTAAAACGCAGTGCCTTTATTCATATTACTTTTTTTTATAGTTTTGTCCCGGGGTGCGGAGGGGGGGGGGGGCGGAGCGGGGCGGGGCGAGGGTACTCTGAATTTTGCCTGCTATATAGGCTAGGACTATTCTTTTAGGTTTTGAATTATTCAAAACTGACTATTTTGTGTGTGTGTGTGTGTGGGGGGGGGGGGGGGGGGGGGGGGGGGGGGCGGTAGTCTAACTTCTCGGTATTTTTGGGGTATTGAAAGAATCGGGGTTAGATCGAACCTTCTGTTGAACTGACAGTTGCTTTTATTTACTTTTAACAGCTCTATTTCTGCTGTGCACCAGTTCTATGCCACTAAAGTAAAAACGGAGCTACTGTTGGAAACTATTAACGCATGCACTTATATTACTAATACAATCATTATATAGGAAAAATAAATGAAAATCACACTTTTATAAATAGAAACCAAGGGGGGTATTTGGGGGTGGCGGCGTGGGGTATGGCTGATATACCGGATATTTTTTGGGGTATGGCTGATATACCGTATAATTTTTTGGGGTAAACACTAGATGCTGGGGCTCAGTCTATGTAGTTGACAAAATTCAGAGTACATCCCCGCACGACCCCCCCCCCTACACACACACACCGCCCCTCCTGGGAGTTTTGTTAGCTACCAGCAGAAATATAAGTCAGTGTCAAGCAGGGAAATTCTTAGCTGTACCAAGGACGTAAATAATTTTATACGTCTTTGGCTGTACGTACATTGTGTATAACTGAAATTCGTCCAAGGAATATACACCCTATTCGGTCCAACTGATAATTACTTGAACTGGTCCAAAATCCAATGGTCCAAGTGATTTGGTCATAGGAATACACTGACCTAGAAGAGATGCATCTCCAGAGGCTACCGAGTTGCGAACTTACAGTAAGATTTTGAGAGAGATAGGGAGACAGTGTGTTTAATTTGATGTCCTATTGGTTTATATGTTCGCCGGAAGTAGAAAAATCTTGACATTCATTGGTTAAAATATTAAAAGGAAAACAACGTGCGAAAAACGATTTATCAAAAAAGAAAGTTTCTGCAAGTTACAGACGTTTGTTTCTGTTGTCATGATGCTTCTAACAAATATTTCAGCCCCCGACGAGGGTGTTCAGCATAAACAAGACAATACACAAGCATTTATCGATGGGAAAGATGTGGGGAACGGATCTTTATTCATCACTGAAAGGTGGGTGGGGGTTGGCAAAATCCAGTCTTTGAGGGTCTAAGATAAGAAAAAATAATTTAAGAGGCATGACATGTATAATATGAAAATAGGCTTAACCTTAATGCGAGCACAGCACACACCTAAAAATAATCAACAGAATACGTGACACTTATTGACACTCGTTTCTTGTCACTTCATGGCGTTTATTAGTGAGACCCAAATTTTGTGAACAGTGGTGTAACCAAGTCTGCCCCAGCTAACAAAACTCCCAGGAGGGGCGGTGTGTGTTCAGCCAACTTCCGGGGAGAAAAAGGAAGAAAATTTGTCAGCGTGTTTTCTGCTGAAAGTATATATCGTATGTTATATTTCCTTGATCATATTCTCTACTGTAGACCTCACTTCATTCATGATGTGCTTTGTGCATCGCAAGCTGTGCTCGCTATAACAGGTAACATAAGCTCTCAAGAGCTTTTGACCATCTATATACATATAATGTTTTCAGGCATGCAATGTACATGTACATTATAATACACTGGGTTTCTGGTCAACTCGTACCTTAGCCAACTCGTACCTACTTTTGGTCAACTTGTACCTTAGCAGAGATCATGTTCGGCCGCGCCATTGCGCCATAGTCGCAAGCAATTTATGTATGGCGCTTTTAAAATAAGCCCCCACACTGTTTTGGTCCATATTCTTTCCGTATGGCACAGTATTACTACCTGGGTGCGCCGCAAAAGGAGGTAAACCGAATTAAAAGAATAAAAGCGGTAGTTCACAAACGAGCACAGCCGGATGTGCAATCTGATTGGATGATATATCTGTATTGGTCAGACACTTTATTTCTGCCGTAATTATCATTATTTTAACTTTCTCTTTTTTGTTGGCATTTTTACCATAACAAGTGACGAGTCGGTTGAGAATAATTGTGATTTACCGAACATGGTCATTTAAATAAAAGATACTATGCAAATTATACATGAATTTATTGCTCAGTTTTATTTTTGCAATAAAATTTAAAGACACGGATTAGAAGTAAACGAAAGCAGGCTCTATCCAGAGATACTCACAGTGTCTGTAATATTCTAGCATCAAAGATACCGACAAGACGGCTCATCGAGTCATATTGTGCCCCACGGTGTTTATCTAACCACCGCTAATCCGTTCACAGTATGACAAATTACTTCGGCGCGTGTCGCGTGATTAATCAATAATTATATCTACCTATATCTGTGTCTTCTTAACGGTTTAAAATTACACATAAGAGGATGCTAATTGGCGATAATTATGAATAGACATGAAACAGGAACATCTTAGAAAAGGCAACAGGACAATTGGAGAGGGCAAGGGGGGCGGAAGACCAGGGCATGAGGGGCGGCCCGGGAGGGCACGAGAGGTGGCCCGCCCCTCTGAAAGTAGCTAACGGGGCCACTGGACACTGATTGGCGAAACGGCAATATGGCTACTAAACGGTTAAAAACAGTTGACATTCAGCGGAAAATAACTGATTTTGCATTCGGCAAACCCGAATTGGCCCAGCCAAACACCACGTCAAGGTGGCATGACATTCAGGACTACCTCTATCAATAAAGCTGTTGTCAGTTATTGGCATGGAGTACCGTTTGCTGCTAAGCTTGCCCAGTGCCACTGGGCAAGCATAGCAGTGTGGCACTAAGAGTCCTTGCTGTATGGGATGAAACAACAAAGCAACATGCTGTTCACTAAAAGCCTTGTTAACATTTTGCTTCAGCAATAATTATCTTTCTGAAACAAAAGATAAACAGAGACTTTTAAGTACAATGTAGTTTGTATCTGTTCAATGATTATAATACAAATCTACTAGGTCACAGCTATTGATTGTAAAGCTTGGAAAATTGGAAGAAATGAGGTGTTAACAAGTTGAGCTGCACAATTTATTGATATTCTTCCTCAAAACTTCAGTCTCAGATAGCAGCAACAGCTTCCAGGAGAGGTCATTTTTTGAGCTCAGAAATGCTTAAATTCGTTTTCGGCTTCGCCCCCCGCCCCACCCCGCCCCCCCCCCCCCACACACACACCCACACACACACACACACACACACTGGGGCGTTGCCCCTGGATCCCTTTGGGGGCCTTTGCGGCCCACATACCCCTGGCCAATTTATGGCCCCTGGAAATTTGGGTTGGTTCGGCCCATCAACCCAAATTTCCAGAATAATCCCTGCCTAAGTCAACTCGTACCTTAGTCAATTCTTAATCGTATAATGAATAGTGCAGTCTTAGTCAAAAGCGAACTATGATATTTGATTTGTGCTAATTTTAAATGTGATATAAATTTCCAAATATGCTTGTCATATTAATTTTTATTGGTAAATGGATCATAAATATTTATGTTTTTAATTTATATGTAATTCTGTGATTATGTGATGATATGTATGACTTATATATACATAAATAAATCACAATAACTTAATACATGTCTGGTTTAAATGATTTTCATTTGAAGTGGTCCTAAGGAACAGTTTGACCATTCAACACAACAACATTCATATTATAGGATAAGAATTGTAAGGAGTTAATGTTTGAGGACTTGTTAAGTAGAAGTATTTTGCAATAGTTCTGGCGGAAGTGTCTACAAAGTATGTTTTTATCGTTAAATACATGTATTCCTTAACAAGTCCTGTGTTAAAGCTGTTCCGATGTGTATGATAATTATGGTATTTATTTTTTTATTATTTTTTTTTTTTGTGGGGAAAGGGGTGGTTGGTTGAGGCAAAGATGTCATGTATCTTGCTCGGGGGAGGGTAACTTCCTATATATGGCATAGTACGGATGTGCGTGCCGAATAGCCCCCTTATTCAGCGCTGCCAGGTATATGATTGGCCCCCTTTTTTTCAACAAAAAGTATATGAATGGCCCAATTTTTCTGGATTCCTATGTGAAAGGCCCCATTTTTCTGACATCCTGGTATATGCACATATTTTTTGCTCAGAGATTTTTCGAGGCTGCTTATCCTCTTGGTATTATATGAATTGACTGTGATATTTGTGTTATCAGCAAAAAATGGGTACAAAAAATCAAAGGTCAGTATATGAATAGGTCAACATTTTGGATGATCAAGTATATGAATGGGTCTGTTTTTTTGAAGGCCAGGTATATGAATGGGATAGGTTTTGAAATACTGGCTCGCACACCCGTCAGGTGGGGGTAGAGGGGAATGTTTTTACTTCTGTTACCGGCACAGTGGCCCAGTGGTAGAGCATCCGCTTTGTGACCGGGAGGTTGCGGGTTTGATCCCCGGTCGGGTCATACCAAAGACTTTAAAAATGGTACTTGCTTTCATGATTTTATCCTGAATACACAAAGTTTTGTAAACTTAGAATTTGTGAAGTATCAACTGGGCCTCCATAGAAAAGTGCAAGTTTTCGCGAAATGCAATGTATGCATATCTGCTATACAGCTGTTTTACAGACATGTCCAGACTTTCTTCCTATATTGAAATAAATGGTATATATTTCCGATGCTAGGGTTAGCAAAAATTGAGTACTAGAGTCTGTACTATATTGTAAGAGTGCTGTCTTTATCTGGACTGGTGTTCTGTTTCATTTTCCAGTGAAGTATCATGGGTTAACTCAGGAGGCCAGGGGTTTGGCTTACAGTACCCCAACATAAGCCTGCATGCTGTTTCAAGAGATACATCTGCTTTCCCATATGAATGTCTCTATCTGATGGTGGAAGGAAAACTAATAGGTAAAAAATGCAAAATATGTATTTTCACTAAAATATTCTGGCAAACAGTACGCAGGAGCACGACAGTCACTGTTAACACTGATTTTAGAACTTTAAAATATTGCATTTATGAAAGTATGTCCGTGATGAAAGTTACTTTCAGGAGAATGACCATTGCCTTCTCACAGAACAGACAGAACAGCGGTGTCCCCCCAGCGTACCTCATATGGGGTATACATATCTCAACTTATTAGATTCGCCAGAGCTTCTTCAAATCTTAATGACTTAAACTACCGTAATAAAGCCCTTACTGCCAAACTTCTTAGGCAGGGCTATTGTTATTTTAAACTTTGTAAGGCGTAGAATTAGCCATGAGTACTCGTCTTTGTTTATTATAGTGATTAATTTGACTTTTATGTTTTCGCTTTGATGCATGGACTGAGTTGGGAGCCTTTATGCGAACCGAATTTTTATGTATTTCTGTATTAAGAGTAGCATTGGGACCCAGGGTGAAGTTGGCTAGCTGTAAATGTGCTTTAAACCCCCGATGGTTTACTCTACTGACCGTTCTAAGGCAGTGGTCCCGGTGTTAGTCTTACCATTTGATGCTTTGTGGTTTATTCTGCGAGGCAATTTGTTGTATGTTTTACCTTGTGCTATTTTATTCTTGTGTTTTTCAGTCCTTTTGGCATTGTGATTACCTCGTCTGGGGAAGAGAGAGCTAATCTTAGTGCTTTTCGTATGTTTGATCGATTTGTGCTTGTTTGGATTTGTCGGTTTCTTCTTCCTCCTGGTGTCTGGGAGGGGCTGCGGTTTGTGATTGTTGCACTCCCTGGACTTTTCTCTTACCTTTTTTTTTCATTATTTCTTCTCGAAGCAGTCGCGAGACATTGTTTTTGTCATGTCTGTCCAGCTCAAATAATGCCTGCTCCATTTTAAACTTTAAAACCATTGAAGCCAGGTACATGTATTTTCATGAAACTTTGTATAAATGTGATCAGCCAATGTGCTGTTACTTAATGTTTTCAATTGAGTTATGGTCCTTTTGTAAATTTTTCATACATTGTCAGTGATAAGGAAACACAGGTCAGGTTTATACACAGAAAGAAAAATCTGTCAGAATATGAGATTCCTTCTAGGGACTTACAACTAAGGCTGGCACGATTAATCGGATAGTTGATTAATTGATGATAAATCCACAAAAATAATTATCATTACAGATTTTCTAATAATTGATCATTTGATTTCTGTTACATGTACTTTACCATAGTTAACCTCAATATTCAGACACCTCAACTCTTTTCCATTTTTTTATCTAAAATTTTAAACAAGTACAATTTACTACCCAATGTTATGTCTAAAAATAGCCTGATGAGTGGCAAACAGTGTAGATCCTGATGAGACACTGCATTTGTGGCTTCTCATCTGGATTTACACTATTTGCTCAGGCCTGTCTGACCTATGCATACAGGGAAGTATAACATATGGCAAGACTAATGCTCAGACAGATATGTAAAATTATGACCTGGGCCCGGTTGTTCAAAGCGTCGTTAGCTTAACGAGCTCGTTAAGGGTCATTTCGTTAACTGTTTTAGCAGATTCAGTATACAATATTCTGATATTTTTTGCTGACAAAATGTGAGTAGCTTTTGCACTGCAAAAGCTACTCACATTTTTTCAGCAAAAAATTTCAGCATATTTGTGTATCACTCAATGTAAATTTTAACGAATCGTTAACTAATGACATCGTTAGCTTTGAACAACTGGGCCCAAATCTTCAGTGACTACTAATCAATCATCAATCACAATGGCAGGACTGATAATCAGTTATCTTTTCAGCTCTGATTAGCCAGCCTTACTTACAACAACAGGTTGGTAGCAAATATGCATAGGTACATGTACAATGTACCAGTGACGGGAGCTGTTAAGGATGAATGAGTATTGGTGATAGTTTTGGGATTTTTTTTTTCTTACCGGGTATTTCTCCATAAAATCATGTATTGTGGGTCAAATGAGTTTATTGTGAGGTGTTTCTTATGAGTACCTGCAACAGATTTTATTGTCACAGCTGCAAGCAGATTGGGTGTATTGTCCTTTTTATACCCCGGCGGGGTATTATTGTTTCACATTGGACTTCCGTGTGTCCGTCTGTCAGTAGTACGTCTGTCCATCCATTTTTCATTTCCAGATGATAACTTGAGTAAACATCAATGGATTTTGACCAAACTGGGTATGTGCTTTGATATTGTTGAGATCTGTTTGGGATTGCTAATGGGCAAATTTCATCAATGTTTAACAGAATTATCTGCCCGCGACACAATGATGGCGGGGTATAGTTTAACATTTTTATTTTCCATCCAATTCATGTCAATATTTGCTCCTGAAGAGTCAACTTGCATGAAATATCAAACCCTGTTTTTCTGAGAAACTACATTTCAAAAGTGTCCTCTGCTGATATTACCTAGCATGCTAAGCATTACTGTTTATTTATAGATGACGACAACGAAGATGACTCAGAAGAAGAAGATGATGACATGCCCCCAACAACAGAAGTAAGATTTGCCCCTGCGGATAAAGGTTGTTGTAAGTATTCATCTGATGGTTTTTCCTTTACAGTTTAGAATTGAGCTCAGTCTGCATGGTGCTTCATTACATGGATCTTTTCATTATCCCCCTTCCATCATGATTTAACTTTAATTATTGCATAAAAAGCAGTGTTGCACGTTATTAACAGCCATGCATTAACCGGCGAAAAGCCGTGTATTAACAAGGCAATTCACGCGCTGTTAATGCATGGCTATGCAACTTTCAATATGATCGTACCGGGGCCACAGATTTGCTGCCGTTACGAGATGTGTACTGCCCGGCCCTAGTACAAGCATAGTACATGGAAATTACGTTCGCGGGGCATCAGTGAAAAGGCGAAACAAAATAGTGCAAGAAATAACGCGAAATGTAGCAAATGTTTTCAGTTTTTATGCAATAATAGTGATCAAACACGGTTTTTCAATGCTTTAACATTCACCAGGTCCCTAGGGAGGTGTTGAAAACCGTGGCCTGCGGCCTTGGTTTTCAACACCTCCCTCGGGACCTGGCGAATGTTAATACATTAAAAACCATGTTTGATCCCAATATACATGTACATGTAGTATTGAGAGGAACATAAAACACCAAATCATTGTCAGCATTCTTGCAGCACATAAGTTGATCTCCACTGGGTACGGCAACATTCTTTTGTGCAGATTGGTCATGAAATATTTTCTTTGGCCATTCTCTCTCTTCCTCTGCTTAAAAAAGGGCAGTTGTCAGTTTCTAGTGAAAGAATGTGCACAATACTGGTTAACAGCTTAGAGGACTAAGCCTCCCCAGGAAAAGAGTAGTCAGGCAAACTGACCCACTCAACAGGACCTCACTAGTGTTGACTGGTCGTTAAAAGTTCTCCAACCAAACCTAAGGCCCTGATCAGATGCCACATGGTCGTTAAACTCCAACCAAAGCTAAGGCCCTGGTCAGATGCCACATTTTTGCCACACCTGTCCTGGATCTACTCAGTTTCCACAAGGCTGTCTAAATATTGTTGTCAGTTTCTGGTGAAAGAATGTGCACAAGTACTGGTTAACTGCTAAGAGGATTTATTTTGCCCAGGAAAAGTGTGGTTACGTAAAGTGATACTCTCAACATGACTGTTATAGTGTTGATTGGGCTGATTAACTCCATCCCAATCAATCAAAAGATGGTAAATTCAGCCACATATTGCAGAAAGATATCTTTATAGCTATTTGGTGGAAGAAGACCAAGAACTTTAAGACCCACATGACTTAGTACTGTGGGCCCTGATTAGACTTAGCATATCTGCAGGCCAGCTTATGCCTTCGCTTTTCAAATATGACCCATAACGCAACAAGGGTCATTATAGCATTATGCATGCGAAAAGTGCCCAGGTCGGCCTGCACATTAGAAGTCTGATCAATGCCTTTGTTGCTTGCTTATACACAATAACTGGATACTGTTAAATACATGTATATCAACAGAGAAGGCTCTGACCAGACTTTGTGCATGCATAGGCTGATTAAGGTCCTTGATGCTTGCATACACATTAAGGTCTTTTATCTCAGATTGTGGCTTGTATGTGTTATTGTAATCCCTCCTTTTCTTGATGTTTTTCTCTTAAAAGTTATAAGGGAAAAAAATACATGTTCAGGGGTAGCAACTCTACCAAGGTATTTTTGCCTCTTCTGAAAAGGTTCTGCTGAACTCTAAAATGAAAGAATTGCCCTCTCTGGGAAGAAACTTTACTTTTAGGGTCCTTCCTACTGAAAAGGATCTACTCAAAAGGAAAGAATTTGCTCCCTTGGGGAAGAAATTCTTTACTTTTAGGGTCCTTCCTTCTGAAAAGGCTTTACTCTAAAAGGTACAGTGTAAGAATTTGCTCCCTCTGGGAACAAATTCTTTCCTTTTAGAGTAGACCCTGTTCAGAAGGGATTTGGTGTGCAGGAAGGTAACTTGGGAGTCACAATATTTGTCTCCTATGTAAAAAGTTGCTAGAAGTCTACCAGGAATATCGTGTTCCCTTAAATTTCTGTTTACAGTGGATGCCATGTTTACAGCCATGTCAGAATGTCAGACATTACATCCAGACCCGGATGACACAGACTCAGAAGCAGAAGATGGTAAGTCAGTAGTAATCATTGCTGGTTTGCGAGGTCCTGGGTTTAAATCTCGCTAGACATAATACAGCTTATGAATGTAATGTTTCCTTGCAGAGCTTTTCATTGTCACCTCCATATTATCAATATGACTTAAACACTGAATGATCATCATTAGCAATCAGTGCTCCAGGTAAGGTAATTATTATACCCCTGTAGAACACTTTGTCAGGTGAAGGTTAACCCTTGTCATGCTGAATAAATTAAGATACCACGCCCACTTCTAATTTCCAGCCAATCAGATTACTTGATCCGAGTTTTTGATAGAAATTCACATATTTAATGACAAACAGTGCAGATCCAGATCAGTTGGCTTCTTCAGAAGCCAACTGATCTGGATCTACAATGTTTGCTAAAAAGGGCATGTCATGCTCAGCAAGAGAAGGGTTAAATAGGGTTTGCACTATTGTTGATTCATTATTCAGTTCTACTAAAGCAATGTACTGGGGATATAGTCAGACTCTGACATGTCTTGCTTGGAATTGATTTTGCTCATCCTTTCATCATTTTATCTGTCCACATTTGTGTCATTCTAACCTTTAACCTTTACCACTCCCTGGGCTAATTCAATAGATGTGTATAGCACTTCATTGCACAAAGCCTTTCATTATCACTCTTCCATTGTCTCGATATGACTTATTTAACATTGATGTACATGATGTAAAACAACAAATCGTCATTATTCTAGCAGACTGAAGGTAATTTACTTATTTTTCCCAGAAAATAGGTTTTGGCATTTCGTACAAATTGTCTCCTGAGGAGACAATTTGTATGAAATGCCAGAGCCTATTTTCTTGGAAAAAGAAGAAAAAAATATTTCAGAATGTCATCTACTTTGATTTTTATACAGCATGCTTAATTTGAAGACAGTTTCTCAAACTATAGGTTCTGCAATCATGAATGTGATGTCTTCTTGTTGAAGAACACTTTTCATTGCTGCAGTTTTTGTTGTGTTGGCATAATTAAGGTGGAAGGGATGCATCTCCGAGGGAGATGACTATCATTGAAATGATTGAAAGTCTTTGTTACCCTTCTTAAAGTGGGATTACTCTTAACCCGTAAAGTGCTGATCCCAATTTTAACTGAAGACTCTTTGAAATATTTTTTATTTCTTTCTCAGAGAAAATAGGGCTTGACATGCTAAGCAGACAATTCTCCTGAAATACCAAGCCTTATTTATCTGAAAAATACCATAAAAGAAGTGGACCTAGGTGGCTCAGTTGGATGCGCGTCCGACTTGTGATCAGGAGGTTGTGGGTTCAAACCTCACCGGGTCTGCAACTTCTTTCGTGGAGATTGATCATGAAATACTGTCTATGTTCATTCTCTCCCTTCTGCTGATTCAAGGAGGGCAGGTGTCAGTTTCTGGCAAAAGAATGCACAATACTAATGAACTAGTTAATCGCTTAGAGGACTTAGCACACCCAGTAAAAGTGTGGTTAGGTAAACTGACAGTGCTCAACATGACTCTGTTAGATTGACTGGGCTGTAAAACCTCAACACAAACACAAACAAACTGTAAAAGAAAATTAGAATGAAGTCTGCTTAATGCTTTAAGGGTTAAAGGACAAAATCTGTTTCTATGGTTGTGGGGAGGATTCTTTCCATAAGTGAAGTGCAATATTGACAAGCGATACATACACCAGGGAACCAAATTCATTTCTACTAGGGTTGTTTCTCTTTGAGAAGTCAGGGGCTGTCTATTTTCAGCTCCCCAGTGCTATCTCTTAGAGGTGTACCTGCCACTATTTAGGCTGTACATTAATTTGTGTCTTTTCCAGGTCAGTTTTATGAAGGACAAGAAGGACAGGAAGCATTGACAGAACAAGGGCAGGCTGTTTTAGAGAGGTTGGAGGTTGGACAGGGAGATAATCATGTACCAAACGGAAATGTTGAAAGTGAGTACGGTATATGTTCTAAAATGTCTTACACCAGGAGCCAGTTGTTCAAAGCATCATTAGTCTAACGAGCTCGTTTAGAGGTCAACTCGTTAAGTGTTTTACGACTTTATAACCAAATAATCTCATATTTTTTGTTGAAAAAATGTGAGAAGCTTTTGCAATGCAAGCTTCTCACATTTTTTCAATAAAAAAATACGGCACTTTTGAGATATTAATGTTTGAAATTTTAACGAAACGTTACCTAACAACATGATTAGTTTTGAACAACTAGGCCCAGCTTGTCTGATAAAAGGCATATGCAAACAGTGCAGACTCAGATCAGACTGCTCTTGTTTGCCTTTCCCACAAGTATTTAGTGAATAATTGCACACACACACACACACGCACACACACACACACACAAAAAAAAAAAAAAGCAACAAAACTTGGGTAAAAATGGTATTGCATAAAGTATATGATGTTAAGTGGAATGAAGTAGTATGTCTCAAAAAAAAATAATAATATTAAAAAAATAAAATAATAATAACTAGGGCAAGTTGATGGCGCACCATCCCATATCCCCACGCCAGCACATCAAAATTTGAAATGCGTTCCTCCAGTCCTCATCCATAGATAGTTTCAAGGTTCTAGCCCAAAAAGCCTAGGAGGAGGACAACTAAAAAAAAGGGCCCAAAATCTTACTTTTTTACCACTGATGACCCTCAGACATGCCCCTGGGGCAAATTTTTTTGCACCACTGTATTTACTCTTCATTACCTTTGATTTGATATGCAGCATAACTGTGTTTGTACAAAATGGACTTTGGACCCTTCAGGGCCACACCCCCTTGGCCCTGCCCCTAGTGGTCACATCAAAATTCGGAATATATTCCTCCAGTCCCCATCCATAGGGCTATTGCCTGTGAAAGTTTGGAAATTTTAGCTTAAATGGTCTAGGAGCAATGGTGTGACATTTCAGACATACTTACGTACGTATGGACGGACGGGGGTGGGTATCACAATATTCCCGCTTTTTCTTTGAAAAGCGCGGGCATAGTAATATTTTGCTGACACATTTTTTAGTACTCCAGTAAAGATGTCTGATCAGAAGTGATTTTGATGACTACCCACAATTTCTGTCTTGTTTGAGAAATAAAGAAAAATCAAGACTTTTGCCCCCCAAAATGTTGCTTTATCTAGATTTATAAATTTGTTTTCCAGATGGAGGTAATAACAATATGGAAACTGGACAGTTTGATGATGCTGAAAACATGGAACAGTGAACATGCATTTTGTTCCTCAGTGGGAAAACATTCACAGTGCAACAAATAGTGGAAGCTCAGATTAACATTCTAGTGCGAGTGATTTGGTGTTCTCCATTTATGCTGCAGTTACTGATACTAATTCCTGCCTGGTTTAATTCTCTGTAGATCAGGGCAAGGCTGCTTAAAGCAATTGAGATGACTAAATAGGTGTGATAGATTTTCCATTTGCTTCCTGACATCATGTCCCTTCTGAAAAAGGGTGTTCACTTAAAGGAAAAGAATTGCTCCCAAGAGCAGACCTTCTTTTCAGAAGGGATAAAAAACATTTTTAACTTGTCTCCCCCAATAAATAAGAGTATCAGTTCCCCTTATCTAAGATATCATGCCCATTTCTAATTGTCATCCAGTAAGATTACTTAAACCAAATTTTTCAGATAAATTCACATCTGAATGACAAACTGTGTAGATTCAGATCTGGATCTGCACTGTTTGCAAAGGCAGGGTATAACTGTGTTCAGCAGGATAGGAATGAAATACAGTCGAACCTTGTTATCTCGAACTCACTTATTTCGAATTACTGCTTATCTCGAAGTGAAAATTTGGTCCCTGTTTTAACATGAAACTATGACAACAGGTAACAAAATAATGTGGAAAATAATGTCTTTTCCACATTATTTTATATGTATATTTCTAACTTCAGGAGTCAAATTACATATTCATTTGTTAAATGTGGTTGTTCAATTTATTGTTTTCCTCACTCTCTCAACTCTGATATGTCGAAGTACGGATATCTCGAAGTGTTTCAGTGAGTCCTTTGGAATTCGAGATAACGGGAGTCGACTGTAAGTGTTTAACTCTAAATAAGTATTATACTCTCGCCATACTTGTACACCAAGGGGTTTATAGTTTTCACTTTTTCATCCATCCATTCATTCGTACATACATGTTTATTTGTCAGTCTGTAGCATCGGTGGATATGTATGTGTGTCAACGTTTTTAATATGTTATATCATCAAGGCCTGTTGATGAATTGACACTGGCCGGGGTTATACGTGACCCACAGGTCACTTCATCCACTTTATGAAAACGTTGAAGGCACTCATTATAAAGCACTCTTTGAGGTGCTTCCAGTAAGGTTTTGCCTTAACATGTTTGTTTGTGTTGAGGTTTTACGGTCCAGTCAACCCAGTGGGGTCATGTCGAGCACGGTCAGTTTACCTAACCACACGTTTACTGGGCAGGCTTAGTCCTCTAAGCGGTTAAACCAGTATTGTGCACATTCTTTCGCCAGAAACTGATAACTGCCCTTCTTGAATCAGCGGAAGGGAGAGAATGACTGTAGAAAATATTTCATGATCAGTCTCCACAAATGAATGTTGCCGACCCTGGCGGGGTTTGAACCCGCGACCTCCTGGTTTCCAGTCGGACGGAGCATCCAACTGAGCCACAGAGACTTTTGCAGAGAATTGGGGAAAAATATTTTCCTGATACACTTCTGATCTTGAGCTATAAAAGCAATTATGCAAGTATGGCTTTAGAATATTACCACAATAACCCTAAGTATTGGGGCAGATAGGCCATTGCCAACAGTGTAGACCCAGATAAGATGCTGCAGAATGCAGCATCTGATCAGGGACTACAATGTTTACCATACATACAGCAATATTCTACATCAACAATCAGTAAAATGGGCTATTTCAAATTTTATCACAAATATGGTAAGAAGATATGGTATCCCAATACTTAGGGTTATTATGGTATGTCTACACTGTTTCTTTGAGAAATAAATGAAAATTTTGGCCATTTGTCTGTGGACAAAGAAATAAAATTTGATAATTTCACAACCCTGCATAACAAGATGCATTACATTATCAGGAAAAGTATTTATGGTCATTGAACAAATCTGAAAGATTCTGCCATCATTTTGCAAAAGAGGACCTTTTTTGCTGACAGGAAGTTGCCTAAATATTATTTAAAATCTTTCAAGATGGGGGCTACTTTTAAAGGGAAGAATTTATTCCCAAACTAAGAAAAACTTTTAAAAGTCTATCTGACAGCTGTCAGACAAATAATTAAAATGTAATTGTATTTGAAATTCTTAGAAGACTTGCCAAACAAATTTTTGTCTGACATGTCTGGCAGTCCTACGGATTTCGTGTAGATTGCCCAGGGGGAGTAAATTCTTCTCTCTTCTCTTTGATAATAGCCCCCCCCCCCCCCCCCCCCATCCTTTCCAATGAGAAGGGAGGCAAATATGTCCATGTTAAGAGTTCTCTTCCATTCCCCATAATTTTTCTGTTCATTTTTCTAGCTTGCCTGTACAAAAGTACAGGAAGAGCTATTGCTCTACCTCCAGCATCCATGTAGGTGGCAGCCTCATGGTTAACAAAAATGTTAAAGTATTTAAGACCTTATATTTTCTAAATCCTCAGATGGAGTCAGTATATGTTTGGTATGATTATAAATGTTGGTCCAAAACTTTATTAAGCATTATCCACACCCCTGCTCATGACCTAAAGGTCAAGGTCATGGATTTAGAAATTTTATGTTAAAGTTTTGCATCAGAGTTTTAATATCTGATAGACAAAGCAAGTTCAGGCTAGCTGTCCTGTCTAGTGACAGGCCTGGTTTCTGTAGCAGGGGAAAGCTTACCATTCTGCCTGTGCTATTAAATATGGACATGTAGTTACATTATTTCCATTGTCAACATCTCATTGTTTTGATAATAAAATAAGAAATGCCTGTTTTTCACTGTTCTGTATGTTTCCTAGAGCCAGATAATTGGAGATAATTACCAGATAAATGCCCATAGCTCCAGATAAGGCACTTTTTTTCAGCCAAAAAGTAGATATTTTTCTTCTATCACTCTGACAGCAAGTGTTGTGGGTACTCATTAGAAGCACCTCACCTCTTCTTTACCCACAACATGTTTTTGTGGCAATACAGATCATTCAGAAGGTAATTTTTGTACTAAAATGCAAAAATAACAAACTTATATTAATATCACATTTACCTATCACTTTATCTGAAAATAAGATTAATGCTCATGAGTTGGGCCCAGGGAAAAAGATTAACCTTTACCACTCTATAGACAAAAGTAGCATGATAAATTGATATTTTTCTTATTTTCCCCAGAAAATAGGCTTTGACAGTCTCCCAATGAGACAATTGTAAATGTAGAAGCCTTGTTTTGGGGGAAAAATGAGAAGTATTTCAAAATGTTGTCTGATGAAACTTACCTAGCATACTAAGCATTAACCCTTATCCTGTTGAATCCAGATATACCATGCATTTGCAAACAGTGTAGATCCAGATCAGTTGTTCTGAAGAAGCCAACTGATTTGGATCTGCACTGTTGGCCATTCAGTATTTGAATTTGTATCAACAACCTTGATCAAGTTAACTGATTGGCTTAAAATTAGCATCTTAATTTATTCAGCATGACAAGGGTTAATTGGGGCAAATGCCGGCCTCGGTAGCTCAGTTAGATGCGCCGTCCGACTGGAGACCAGGAGGTCGTGGGTTCAGTCCCTGCTGAGGTCGCAACAACCTTTTGTGGAGATTGATCATGAAATATTTTATACGGTCATTCTCTCCCTTCCGCTGATTCAAGAAGGGCAGTTGTCAGTTTCTGGCGAAAGAATGTGCACAACACTGGTTAACCGCTTAGAGGACTAAGCCTGCCCAGTAAACGTGTGGTTAGGTAAACTGACCGCGCTCAACATGACCCCATTGGGTTGACTAGGCCGTAAAACACCAACACAAACAAACAAATTGGGGCAAATGCAAACAGATGAGAAAACCCTGATTAAATCTCGATTCTGCAAGTGGACAGACATATATGGAGGCTTACCTGGTCCATCCCTGCCCAAGTCCCAATGACCCCTCATCTGCTGCAGTTGTTGCATCTGCTTTAGGATGGGCAACTTAGGCATGCAAGTTTCTGTCCATTAGTTCAGTCCAGCCTCAAAGGCTGAGTGGATCATCTTTGGGACCATGGATATTTGTTCTAGATATGGGTAGTTTGAGCCACTGAGAGTTAATCATAAGGCCAGGTTAGGAGACAAATCGAGGGTTGAGCGCAAGACTAGCGTAAGTCAGATGGTTGTTTTTCCCCAAACCTAATCTCCTCACCATGAAGGCGTTATGAAGATTACAACATTTCTTTCTGTAAACAATGAAAATTTAGGTGCCATTGCTCGTATGAGCAATGGCACCTAAATTTGCATTGTTTACAAAGGGGTCCAAGTTGCCCCTAAACAGGGGTTTCAAAAATACGTTTGAGTTACCATAGTCTTGCGCTCAACCCTCGAAATGGGAATAATATATGGATGTCTTTTCCATCTTCTATAAAAATAATTGTATGATGAGTACTCATAAGAATTGCCTTGATGAGACAATTCTAATGAGTACATACAGCATACATTTGCAGAATAAAATAAGGAAAAACCTAAGTATTTGTTTTCTTGAGCTGTCAGAAGAATTTCCTAGAGACTTAAAAATGAGTTTAAGTAAGCCTCGGTTAACAAGTCATCAGTGTTGTCATTGAGGTTTTACTGTGTTTCTTCTGTATCTTCATTGTCATTCTGTTTATCCTCTATTTGTCGCTTTCCTCTACTAGTTCTGCCCCTTTTCGTTCTTTCTCTGCTAGATAACACAAATTGACCCACAAGGGTTGACATGTCATTAAAAAAGAAAGATAAACTTAATTTCATGGTGTTAGATAAGGTGCTTTCTTCAGCCATGGGTATTGATATTTTTATCTTCCTGCCACGAAATGGAGGTGGGCATATAGTTTTTCCTCCATCCGTGCATCACACTTTACCGTACTATTTGTGTCTCCGCAGCTCCTCCTGAGCATGTGCATAAAGGTCACAGAAATCTGGGCCCAGTTGTTCAAAGCTAACGATGTCATTAGTTAACGATTCGTTAAAATTTACATCGAGTGATAAGCGAATATGCTGAAATTTTTTGCTGAAAAAATGTGAGTAGCTTTTGCCGTGCAAAAGCTACTCACATTTTTTCAGCAAAAAATATCAGAATATTGTGTATTGAATCCGCTAAAACAATTAACGAAATGACCCTTAACGAGCTCGTTAAGCTAACGACGCTTTGAACAACCGGGCCCTGGTTGAATTATTATTATTAGTTATATACCCTTGATTTACTCAGAAAATTTGTCTTATACACATAGCATAGTAAAGTTCGTGTCTCAGCAACTTCTAGCTTTCAAAATAATGTTTTGAACTTGTAGCAAAGTATGAATATACGCTGGGCATGTGCATAGAGGTCACAAAACTCTGATCAAATTTTTATTGCTAGCGTTACATACCCTTGATTCACTTAAAAATTTTACATGGCATAGTAGGGTTCCTATCTCTGCAACTCCTCCTACAGTTTTCAAGGTAATGATTAGAAACTTGCAGCGAAGTAAGACCAAAGCCAAACTGGCAGTAGCTGGGGCATTCATCCCCTTTAGGGATCTTCTAGTTTATTGATATTTTTCTTATTTTTCCACTGACCTATTTTTGGAACCCATAGAAATGCCTTGCAAAGATGTTTGTAATGAGAACCCATGTTTTTTGTGGAGATAAATATCATATCATAATTGGATTTTTGATTAACGTGCAGGTACAGGGGAACATCCACATTATTGGGCCCCCTTCCAGAAAACTGGCTTGCTGCACGCAAGGCAGATCTCACACCAGATCTCCAGGTAACATGAGGGTTGATAGCCGAGAGCTTCCACTCTCTGCAATCCCTCTCTGTCAGCTGCTTCCATGTCATCTTCGGCTGCCCAGGCCCACGCTTTCCCTCAACCTGTATGTGAAAGGCTGTCTTGACTGCACCATTGGAGCGTTCCACATGTCGATACCAGGGGAGCCTTCTCTCCTTCAGAATGCGGTCCAGATCCACAATGCCAAGTAGCTCATTGGACCTGGTGGTTACAATGTCTTGCAGCCTGATATTGCAGATCTGTCTGATCATTGCCCTGTCATTTCGCTGCAGACGCTGGAGGTTTGGCTCAATGGCTGGTTGGGTGGTGCGAAGGTGTCATGTATCTTTTGTCACCCGGGGCGTCCAGCTGATATTGGCTTATAGTTGGGCAAGGCCTGCTATCCTTGTAGCAGGTAAGGGTAGGGAGGTGATGTTTTTATTTCTTCTGTTTCTTCACTTTCATTCCTGTTTCTCTTTCTTCCCTGTCCCTCCCTTTCATCTCTTCTGCTATCTCTTCTGTCTATTTTCTCCCTTTCTCTGGGAGACGACACAAAATGACCCACAAGGGTTGACGTGTCGTTAAACCCCAACTCAATCAATCAAATCAATGGCCAATTCTCACAGGTATGAAGCTCCGCACACAAGAGCTGTCTTGAAAGGGAGGTGGCGTGAGGAGAGAAATGGTAGCTGATCCTTGAACTTCTTCCAGGCGTTTTTCACGTGTTGTGATTGAAAGTTCACAGCCACCTGCTGCTGAGAGCATCTCCTAGGTAGCAAATGGAAGCTACCCCCTTAAGCTTGTCAAGTCCGACCAGGACTTCCTTCTGTGCTCTGCTGTCCAAGGGGTGTGCAATTCCCTGGCACTGTGTACATCTGTAGTCAGGGTCCTTTGCCAAGCGCTTGAGCCCACTGCATTTCTTGTGCACCCAGTGCTTGCAGCTGTTGCAGAAGATGCTGTTGCTGCCTACTCCAGTGAGACAGACGGCGCATGGAACCTTCCCATGAACTCTGCAGGAGGTCCAGGCCAGTATGGCAGATCATGATCTTCGTCTTTCCTGCATATACTCTCAGTCCTTTCTTCTCCATTGCTTCTTTCCAAGTCAAGAGCCTCCTGACCCAATTCCTTGAGTGATTCAGCGATGATGACAAGGTCATTGGCATAGAGGTCCTCCCAGGGGACCCCAGAGCAGAACCCATGAGGCTTCAAGCATAATGATGAAGAGCAGCTGGCTGAGTACTGAGCCTTGGTGAACACTGATCTTCACTTCAAACTCTTCACTGCATCCCTCACCAACACAGATACGGCTCAGCGCATTTGCATACATCCCCTGCACCAGTCGCACAATCCACTCCTCCACACCAAGTTTTCTCAGTGCCCACCAGATGAGCTTCCGAGGTACTTGATCAAACGCCTTCTCCAGGTCTATGAAAGCCATGTAGAGTCTCAAATCAAGGTTATGTAACTCTACATATAATAATTTGCTCAGAGTCCTGACCTTTATGCACATGCTCAGTATATCTTTACTATGGTGCAAGTTTCAAACCATTACCTTGAAAACTGTAGGAGTTGCAGAGACACAAACAGTACTATAAAGGGTAGACCGACGGATAGACACACAGACCTATGATGGAGGGTAAAACTATATGCCCTCCTCCACTTCCAGGCAGGGGCATAAAAACACTTAATCTAGTGCTATTTAACTGCTAATCTACAGTATTGGAGAGCAATTTTATTCATCTGGATTGTTGATTGATTGTGTTTGGGTTTAATGACATGTTTACCCTTGTGTCATCTCCCAGAGAAAGGGAGAAGAGAGATTGAAGAGATAGAAGAGATGAGAGTTACAGTGGAGAATGAAACAGAAGAAATAAAAACTTCCCCCTCTACCCTACCTGCAGCAAGGATAGCAGGCCTTGTCCAACTGTAAATCAATCTCAGACGCCACGGTTATGTAAGATCTCTGCCTCACCTAACCGCCCCCTCATCTGGGTTGTACTTCCATTATACACTACAACCTTTCTATAATACGGTTATAACACGGTTTTGGATATAACACGGTTCAAAGACGGATTCCAAAAATGTATAGATTATGTTCGAAAAATTAATGGTCATTTTTCAATATAATCTATACATTTTTGTTTGGCAATAACATGGTTGTTTAAGTAACACGGTTTATGCTATGGACCCAAACAACAGTTATAAAGTGGTTGTGGTGTACCTATATAAGTTTAAAATTATAAGAACAATTAGGGTATGCTCAAGATTTTTTATACATGTATTTTCATCAATAATAACAGTACAATAAAAACGTTAAATTATAATACCCCGCCATTATCGAGTGATGGGCAGATAACTCCGTAAAAATTTGACGAAATTTGCCCATTAGCAATCCCAAACCAGATCTCCATAATATCAATGCACATACCAAGTTTGGTGAAAATCCATTGATGCTTACTCAAGTTATCATCTGGAAATGAAAAACAGACGGATGGAAGTACATACGACTGATGGACAGACATACAGACTTCCAACGTGAAACCATAATACCCTGTCATTATCGTGTGGCGGGGTATAAAAAGAAGCACATAGTAAACTAGTGAATGTGTTTTCAGAGAAAACAGATGTCCCCACATCATGAATTTTCAGCTTTTCTTTTGCTCTTGATTTTGTTTGTTTGTGTTGGGGTTTTACGGCCCAGTCAACCCAATGGGGTCATGTCGAGCGCGGTCAGTTTACCTAACCACACGTTTACTGGGCAGGCTTAGTCCTCTAAGCGGTTAACCAGTATTGTGCACATTCTTTCGCTAGAAACTGACAACTGCCCTTCTTGAATCAGCAGAAGGAAGAGAATGACCGTAGAAAATATTTCATGATCAGGCTCCACAAAGGAATGTTGCCGACTTCGGCGGGGGTTGAACCCGCGACCTCCTGGTCTCCAGTCGGACAGCACATCCAACTGAGCCACCGAGGCCAGCTCTTTTGCTCTTAATAATAAGGTCAAGGTCACCAAAACCTAATCAGTTCTTTGTTATGTCCCAATTATATCAATGAAAATTTGGTAAGAATCCAACAACTGGTTTACAAGATGTTGTTCAGACAAGAAAGTGTCAGGCCAATGCCGACACATACAAATGCCGACACCAATGGGATCAGCATCAAGAACAATATGTCCCTCCCCCCTTTGGTGTGGGGACATAATACATATTTCTACAATAAAGACTGTTACCCCCCACCCCACCCCTCAAACCCCCTCCCCTACCCCCCTAAAAAAATACTCAAAAAAAAAAAAAAAAAAAAAAAATTACAAGAGGCCCACGGGCCACGGGTGGCTCACCTGAGTGACATAGCCACTGCAGATATGCAGATGTTATGCAACATTTTTCCAATCCTGTCATTGCAACTAATGAAAAGATCATCCTAATTTTGAAGAAGAATATTATATATGGCATGACAGTCAATGGAGCATGATCATTTGAACAAACTCTCAATCACATTTCAACAGTAGGATCAATGTGAAATTTGGTGGCAATTGCCTAAGTGGTTTCTGAAGAATCATGATTTTATACATGTAAACAGCACAGTGGCAGGAAAATATAATAAACATAAACAAGACGGTAGCCATCTTGGATTTCCAATCAGAATGATTTTAGCTACTGTTGACCTACAAGTCACCTCGATACTTCCAATGAACTTTGAGTCAATTGCCCTTTCGGATCAGGAGATAAAGTTCAAAACAGATTTTCAAGATGGCCCCTATAGCTGCAATTTGGGATTTCCTATTGCAACGATTTGAGCTATTTTTGATCTACAAGTCACCCCGATGCTTCCTACCAAGTTTCGAGTCAATTGGCCTTTCAGTTCAGAAGAAGAAGGGTAAAATAGATTTTCAAGATGGCCGCCATCTTGGATTTCCGATCGGAACGATTTTAGCTATTTTTATATCAACAAGTCATCCTGATGTTTCCTACGAATTTTCAAATCAACTGGCCCTTTGGTTCAGGAAAATACGCGAAAAAAAGAGTTTCAAGATGGCCGCCATGACGGCCATCTTGGATTTCCGATCCAAACAATTTATGCTATTTTAGATCTACAAGTCACCGGAATGCTTCCTACCAAGTTTCAAGTCAAATGGCCGTTCAGTTCAGGCGAAGAAGCGAAAAATAGATTTTCAAAATGGCTGTCATGGCAGCCATCTTGGATTTTCCGATAGGGATGATTTGACCTATTTTTGATCTACAGGTCACCCTGATGCTTCCTACCTAGTTTAAAGTCAATAAGCCTTTCAGTTCAGGAGCAGAAGATTTTCAAGATGGCCACCATGGCAGCCATATTGAATTTCCAATCGGAACAATTTTAGCCATTTTTAATCTATAAGTCTCCTCGATGCTGCCTACCAAGTTTCAAGTCAATTGGCTTTTGGGTTTTGGAGAAGAAGTGAAAAAAAGATTTTCAAGATGGCCACCATGGCAGCCATCTTGGATTTCCGATCAGCATGATTTTAGCTATTTTTGATCTACAAGTTTCCCTGATGCTTCCTACCAAGTTTGGAGTCAATTGGCATTTTGGTTCAGGAGAAGAAGCAAAAAATAGATTTTCAAGATGGCGGCCATCTTGGATTTCCGATTGGAACGATTTTAGCTATTTTTGATCTATAAGTCACCCCAATGCT
Organism: Anodontia alba; assembly: GCA_964016985.1. NCBI lineage: Eukaryota > Metazoa > Mollusca > Bivalvia > Lucinida > Lucinidae > Anodontia > Anodontia alba. The sequence continues at coordinate 50,359,478 of OZ024832.1, forward strand.
TCTTACCAAGTTTCGAGTAAACTGGCATTTGGGGTCAGGAGAACAAGCGAAAAATAGAATTTCAAGATGGCTACCATTTTGGTTCAGGAGAAGAAGCGAAAAATAGACTTTCAAGATGGCTGCCATGGCGGCCATCTTGAATTTCTGATCGGGATGATTTTTGCCATTTTTGATCTACAAGTCACCTTGATACTTCCTAGCAAGTTTGGAGTCAATTGGCCTTTCAGTTCAGGAGAAGAAGCGAAAAATAGATTTTCAAGATGGCGGTCATGGCGGCCATCTTGGATTTCTGATCAGAACGATTTTAGCTGTTTTTGATCTACAGGTCACCCTGATGCTTCCTACCAAGTATCAAGTCAATTGGCCCAGGGGTGTAGGAGGAGTAGGCTTTTAAAGCAATTGTTGATGCCGCACAATGCACAACGAACGACGGACATTGACTGACCACAATAGCTCACCATGAGCACTTCGTGCTCAGGTGAGCTAAAAAGATGCACTGATAGTATAGTGAATTAAGTGCTTGCATATTTATCAGGAAAGGTCAGTTTTTTTTATCTCTTAAAGTGCTACAGCAAAATGAAGAGGACTGCATTCTATTTTTTTTTTCCAAAGAAAATATGGATTGGCATTTCATGTAAATCCTCTTCCTAAGGGACTACACGTGAACTGTCAAAGCCTTATTTTCTCTGACAAACGAAAGAAATATCAAAATGTTTCTAGAAGGCACACAACACTGAAATAATGTCAATTCTATTTCAAGATGTTGAATCAAAGTTGAATCAGGCACTCAACATTGAAACAATGTCGATTTGACATTCAGTGTCAAGACAGTGAATAAACATTGAATGGAAGTTATTTCAGCAGTGCCTGCTGGTTTGTCTGCTGCAGCTGTGATTAGCTTTTAAAGGGTTAATTCAGTGATTACAGGGTCAGTTGTAGAGCCTTTGCCCTGTTATCATTTTGTATCGTTCCAGCTTTAACATGTTTGCTAATATTTAATTCTACTAAGCTATAAGTTAACCCTTGTCATGCTGAATAAATTAAGATGCCACACCCACTTCTAAATTTTAGCCAGACTACTTGATCCCCATTGTTGCTATAAATTCACATTCTTAATGCAAACAGTGCAAATCCAGATGTTGGCTTTTTCAGAAGCCAGCTGATCTGGATCTACACTGTTTGCAAAGGCAGGATATATCCGAGTTCAGCAAGACTATGGTTAAAATTAGGGGTCTCCAGTCTTCAATGGGTTACACATATCAAGTAAGTACAGACCCTGATCAAGTTGCTCTTTAGAAGCTCATGTTTGTCATCTTTGAATATTGAGGGTTACTACAGCAGCACAACAAAGAGCATAGCACTAGTTACGGTGCTTTTTTCAATCCAAAAGTACTGATATTTTTCTTATTTCTCCACAAAAACTTATGTTGTGGGTACTCATTAGAAGCGCCTTATTCCCACAACGTATGTTTTTCGTAGAGAAAAAAGAAAAATATTTACCAGATACTATCCCTTATCTAGACCTATGAAAGAGTCTGCAAGTTTATCCAGGAACATGGAACAGTAGTTGCCAAGTCAGTAGTTTGCCTTTTTCTTCTCACAAGGCCCAGTATCCATGGGATTTGATGGTTGCTATGGTTACTAATCCACAAATGCAGTTTAAAAGAACAATCCTCTCATCCTTCTACCCATACCTTGTCTGTCATACATCACATTGAATTTATTCACAAACTGAAATACATAGAAAAAAAATATAAGGTCCACAATTTGAAAATGTGCCTACACCTTCACCACTCTCTGGGCTACTTCAGCAGATGACAACTGGAGACAATTGCATGAAATGTCAAAACCGGTTTTCATGGAAAAATAAGTAAAAATACATCACAAAAACAGCCTGTATAGTTTTAACCCCCTTAAGCTCCACTCTTATACAGTAAAACTGGGGTTTACAGGGGTATATATTAATTTTCTTATTTCTGCTCAAAAACAGATTGTTGGTACTCGTTAATACCCACAGTTTATGTTTTGAGCAGAAATGTGAAATCTACCAGAATTTTTCATCTGAAAATTTTCATTTTGTGGTGGTAAAATCCTCTATATTTGAATAGGCATGTTTTAGTATTGTTTCAAAATGCTTTTGAAAATTTTTCCTGGAGTGGATAGCATCAAAGGCTGTTTGTTGATAGCAAAGACCCAGATGAGCCTACATACCCTTGCAGTCTATTCAGGGCTTGGCCATCCATTTACAGAATTGTACATTATGAAAACACGCCTATTCAAATATACTGAAAATTTCACCACCAAAAACTGAAAGTTTTCAGATAAAAATTCTGATATTTTTCATATTTCTGCTCAAAACATAGATTGTGAGCACTAGTTAGAACCGCCTCATCGAGGCAGTTCTAACAAGTACCCACAATCTATGTTTTTGAGCTAAAATTGAAAAAAAAAAAACACCTATTCAAATATAGTAAAACTTTCACCACCCAAAAACTGAAAGTTCTCAGATAAAAACTCTGATATTTTTCAATTTAAAATGTATACCCCTGTAAACCCCAGATTTACTATATGAAAGTGGAGTTTAAGGCGGTCAAAATTGTATAGGTATGTTTTCGTGATGAGAATATAAAGATTTGAGCCACAACATGAGAAAATATACCTTTGATGTGTGCCCAACGAAGATTCAAATCAGCATGGACATATACGAGGGATGTTCGAAATGAATTGCTTATTGTCCTCTAGCTCGATATCCACGTGGGGCACAATAAAAACCAATACATACCTGTATAGGGTTATTCAATATCTACACAATGGTGTATAAATGTACATGTTAGACTAAGTGTAAGACATAAAATTTGCCATTTGAATACACGCAGTCATTGACCACTGCAGTAAAAATGGTTGGTAGAAGCGTCGACAAAAAAGATGAAATATGGGCTTACATCAAAGCTCGCTCAAAACTTGGTTGTTCTTTGAAGAAGCTGATGACTGAAATTTCTACTGCTTTTGGACCTTCTTGTGTGTCTTAAGACACAGTTCGGCGGTGGAAAAAGAAATTTGAGTCTGGTGTAGAGTCCATCAAAAATGCACCGAAATCAGGTAGGCCAAAATCTGCATCTCATAAAGAAATCGTTTCCAAAATAAAGGAAATCATTGAAGGAGATGTCAGATTTACAGTTCGTGATATTGCACGAAAGGTAGGCATATTACTTTCAACGGTTCACCTTATTTTGAAGAAGCATTTGAAAGTCAGAAAGATTTCTGCTAGATGGGTGCCACATCTGTTGACTAACGAGCAAAAGAGGCAACGGGTTAAAGTGGCCAAAAAGCTGCTTCAAATGTTTCCAAAATATGACAAAAAGCAGTTTGCCAATGTCGTCACAGGTGATGAAACCTGGGTCCATTATTTTGAGCCCGTCAGAAAGGTTAGCAATAAGATCTGGGCCACTAAACACAGCAAACACCCAATAATTGCCAAACGGTCTTTGAGTACAAAGAAGGTTTTGTATGCAATCTTCTTCTCTGGTGAAGGAGTCGCAATAAAAGTGCCAGTGAAAAAGGGCAAAAGCATCACCGGAAAGTACTACAAAGACGTAGTACTGAAGAAACTGAAAAAGTATTATCAGAAAAGACGCCCTGCCACTGGTTTTAAACATGTCCGTCTTCTACATGACAATGCCCCAGCTCATACCTCCGCAATAGTTACGGCGTTTTTGAAGAAAGAAAAAGTAACTGTTTTGCCTCACTCCCCCGTATTCCCCAGACCTTGCCCCATGTGATTTCTTTTTGTTTCCGAAATTGAAAGCATTCCTTGCTGGGCGGAAATACCAGTCCCGACAGGCACTTGGATCTGCCATTCATCAGTACCTAATTACTGTGCCCAAATCAGCGTACCGTGACGCCTTCAAGAAGTGGATACATCTGCTGAAACTGCATTTCTAGCCACGGGGAGTACTTCGAGGGCATGAAATGAGTACTTTTGGGCTAACTTGAAATTTGAAGTCTCCAGATAGAAATAAGCAATTCATTTCGAACATCCCTCGTATATGCAGTTTAATCAGAGTCTTTGTTGTCCACATGAAGAAACTTTGAATCCTCGGCTATCCAAAATGCGCCCAGTGACGATTCTGATCAGACTGCTGGACATAGACATATCGAGGGTGAAGGGGGTGATAATGAAAGGCTATGCACAGTGAAGTTCCATCCAGAATATAATGAAGTATGGCAAAGTTGCTGATTCCCAGTCAGCATTCTACGTAAATCTTTATCGGGCCGTCATCGGCCCGTCAGGGTAGCTGACAGGCCGATGACGGCCCGATGTAGATTTACGTAGAATGCTAGCTGGGTTAGTCTTATGTGGCTTTGAGTCTTTGATGATGATTTGGTATTTTATGTCCCTTTCAACATTATTTGAGTCCTATAGAGATGATGGAAGGGTGATAATGAAATGCTCTATGCAATAAAGTGCCATACAGTTCTTCTCTTATGTGGCTTTGCTGGATGATTTAGACCCTTATCATTTGCATATACCCCAAAAGCCATCTTTTCTCATTGCCCTGCTCATCAGTTAAGGCACAAGAAAATATACACAATGCCACTTGTGATGAGAAAAGCTCCAGACCAACTTGCACAACCTCACAATCTGGTGATGGTCTTCACCATTCCAATTCTCAATACCGGGCCATACCCTAAGAATTCAGACAGCTTAATTCATTACCATACTTGTCCAAAATATAAATGTCATTTTACTACCTATGGATGTGTCTGATGGATGAGCGGCAAAGAGTGTAGACCCTGATTAGATGCCGCATTTTGCAGCATCTAATCAGGGTCTACACTCTTTGCTCAGGCCTGTCTGAATACTTAAAAATATGGCTATCCCTTTATAACCTAAACGACTAGAAACATTCATAAAGACAAATGAATGTTCCTCAGCCCTCACCTGACTGCCATAAGCTTCCAATAATGCTAACCTTGAAAATACATGTATGGTCAAGGTTATCAACATTGAGTCAATTTTAGTTCCTCCTCTACAGTTAGCTCAAGCTCCTCTGTCCAAAGCAGTTTTTTTTTTTTTTTTTTCTGAACAATTTTAGGAAACAACCGTTGACACTGGTTAAAAATTCTAATTAAAAATATGCTGTATCTTAATACTTCAATAACTTTCTTGTATTACTAAATATAAGTCCTGTGAGAGCAATATGCTTACCTGATTAATAGTATTACATCCTTTTGTAATTGTTCCAAGATATGACATCAAACATACATCATTACATTGCTGAAAAGGAAAATAATAGGCATTCAATTACTATAAAAATTTGGTAATACACTTTGAATACTAAAACCAAGCTAATCTATGTTTTAATAGAGCAGTTTAATGCAACAAGTAGCCTCAATCTACATGAGAATGTGAACTGGTGTGGTTCATTTCAGCTATTTCTTGAGTCAGTTTTAGGGGGAGTTGCAAGAAAGATTCCCATCCTAGTTGAAACCAGTTTTGTGAGCTAATACAGCTACATGTAGTTTGTGAGCTGGTTTAGTAGGCTAAAAGTAAGCCAACAGTACTGTCTTACGGATATTAATACCCTGTTCTCTGAAGAATCCATACAGAACACTCTGTTCAGAAAACACTACATACAATGAAGGAGTCTCAGGATGGTAGGAGCTCTGGTCCAGCTCTACAGTCACCAACTTCTCTAAAGAAATATTCAACTGATCATATGTTGCAAAGATGACCCTGCTACTTCAAAAAATAATGATAACTGTACTTACATTAAAAAAATCTTCTTTGAATGTATCTGTATTTAACACTGGTAATCTGTAACAGAGACTATAGGCTTCTCGGAGAATATCGTGATTTTTCGGAACTTCACCTACAATAAATGAAGCTGCTCCATGGAATAATACAGAAAACCCTCTTTATACTGACACTCGACAAAACGACAAAATTCATTATAATGACAATTTCAGGGTTCAAATTTAACTTTTTTGACAGCTTGCTAAAATCAGCAAGTAGCATTATTTTTTACTTGCTAAACCTTTCAGCCAATTTGCTTTTTCACATTTATAAACACTGTTAAATGTGGCTTTAAACCTTAGCACTCTGGGTAAAAATTTCAGCAGACATTTTAAAATATTTGTCTTATTTTTCCCAGAAAACAGGTTTTGACATTACATGCAAATTGTCTCCTATGGAGACAACTTGCATGTAATGTCAAAACCTGTTTTCTGGGAAAAATAAGAAAAATATCGTTATTCGCTTTTGGAAAAGAAATTGCAAAACTTCAGCATCAATGCCTCAGGTTCCGTCAATTAAAGAGAATCTTTCCATCTTGCTAGAATTAGCAAGTGATGGAAATTGCAGCTTGCTTTTTGAGGAAATTAACCAGCATTTAGCAAGTTAGCAAGTGCTAAAATTGATCCCTGAATTTGATTGTCACCAAACCTTCCCTTAAGAGGTAACAATTTGTCACAAATTTTGCAAGAATATGGTACTTAACCTTTGCTAAAGATGTAACAGTCACAAAATTTGCAAGAATATGGTATTTAATACTTTAAAGAAACGTATGTTTTGGATATTTGTTAGAATCGCTTTGTTAACTCTAACAAATATCCTAAACATATATTCTATGACAAAATAAGAACAAAACAAGATCTTCCTTACATATCAATCTGCTCATTAAGTATTCTGTACAACAACAAATTCATTTTAATGGCAATGTCTTTGGGAACAAATGCTGTCGTTGTAACAAGGGTTCACTGTAATGTCATACTGAACTCACATGATTTGAGTTTTGAACATTTGAAATGTTGTTCTATTCAAAAAGTCAAATGATCCTGAAAACAGTTCAAGACAATGGCTGAAATTATGTTTCTACCATTCATACAGGGCTTTCAGGCAATCCAACAGGGTATGACAGAACACATTTCATATTATTGTCAGGATTGTAATTTGATGATGTCACAACTATACTGCAATACCTAAGTAATGGGACAGATAGGCCTGAGCAAAAAGTGTAGACCCAGATCACATGCCACAGAATGCAGCATCTGATCAGGGTCTACAGTTTGCCACTCAGTCCAGCAGTTTTTAGTGTAAACAATATTTTATTCAGAATACTGTATATATCGAGGGTTGAGCGCAAGACTATAGTAACTCATATTTTTGAAACCCTTGTTTAGGGGCAACTTTGACCCCTTTGTAAATAATGCAAATTTAGGTGCCATTGCTCATATGAGCAATGGCACCTAAATTTCCATTGTTTACAGAAAGAAATGTTGTAATCTTCATAACGCCTTCATGGTGAGGAGATTAAGTATTGGGAAACACAACCATCTGACTTGCTACAGTCTTGTGATCAACCCTCAATATATAATAATAATGATAATCAAGCAATTAACAGACAAATGAAAGGTATACAGCAGGAGGTAGTAAAATCTTCAGGACAACCGTGATAAGGAGTTAAGGCATCCTACTATTTAAGATAAATACAGTAATATTCTTTTTAACCCATTGTAGACTGAATTAACTCCCCCACACTATATACTGGAAGATTCTAATTTCTATTTTAGGTATGTTAGGCTATGTGATTTAGATATTCCTAGAGAAAAATGGTTGAACTATTAGCAAACAGTGGAGACCTTGATCAGATACATTCTGCAGCATTCAATCTGGGTCTGCACTGTTTACCCTTTTAGGGGTCTCCAGACTAAATGGGTTATAATGAATAAATAGTATGCAAAAATGAAAAGACAGACAGGAAGCATGTTTATTATTTAGGGCATAGGAGCTATAATAATTTTCATCTAAATAATATGAGGTTTTACACAAGTGATATTGATATAAATTGTTTTGGAATACATACATGTAGATATACATACAAAAGCCTTTGAATCTTAGCCTTAAAATCTATACATGACAACATCTTTATAATATTATTGCTAGGATCCAAAGTAAGGCTGGCTAATCAGAGCTGAAAAGATAATCGATTATCTGTCCTGTCATTGCGATCAATAATCGATTAGTAATCACTGAAGATTTGGTCATAATTTTACCTGTCTGTCCAAGAATGACTCTTACCATAGGTTGTACTTTACTGTATGTTTTTGATCTGACAGGCTTGAGCAAACAGTGTAGACCCAGATGAAAAGCAGCAAACGCGGCGTCTCATCAGGGTCTTAACTGTTTGCCACTTATCCAGCTATTTTAGACAGAACGGGTTATAAGTTGTACTTGTTCAAATTTTAGATTAGGTATGGTAAGGAGTTGAGATGTCTGAATACTAAAGGTAAATATGGTAAAGTAAGAGACAGAAATTGAATGATCGATTATTAGCAAATCTGTAACGATAATCATTTTTGTGGAATTTATCAAACAATTAATCGATTATCCGATTAATAATTGTGCCAGCCTTAATCCAAAGTAAAACAAATTCTAATGCATTCATGTATGTAATGGGCAGTCTGATTGGATAACATCAAAAATTTGCGACAGTATATTCTGTGATATACTGTCGGAAACCCAACATCATCACGGTCGCTTTTCATTGGCTGGCATTTCGTTTTACGCAGCTCATAGCATTTGCCTCTTTGACAAAACAAATGATTAGAAAACAAGCATTAGAGGTTTCTCAGCGGTTTAAAAACTGACAAAGGGCATTAGAATGGGGATAACCATAATGAAAATTTTCATTTTGGGAGGTAATTCATTGGTTTTACGGTTGAAATCTTTTATGTTTTATGACGCGTCACCATAAAATGAAATTTCCAAACATAAAACCGGCGATGTACCGCCCTAAATGAAAATTTTCAATACAGTTATCCCCTAAGTTGCCAAACAACCATATTTCTATATCATCTGTACATTTTGGTTTTGGATAAAACAGTTTTGGGGGTCAGTCTTTAATCTGAGTTAAATTCAGAACACTGCTGTAGTGAACCCTGCTGTAAAGTGATTCCTGAGCAATTTCAATGAAATATCAAGCCCATTTTCAAACAAAAACTTTAACCCTTAAAGCGCCAAGAAAAACTGCATCTGAAAATGTCGCCTGTTTATGTCATCTGCTGAATATTCTTGCAAACTTTTTGAACCTATTTTTGCATACAGGCAAGCAGTGTAGAACCAGATCAGACTGCTCCTAAAGGAGCAGTCTGATCTGGCGCCACACTGTTTGCAGAAATGACTTTTAAAATCACAACAGATGAGAAAGCAGACAACAATTGTTGTGATTGGCGCTTTAAGGGTTAATATGTCTGCTAATATTTAATTCCAGTATGGTTGAAATTAATCTTACCTGATTCAACAGCTTTAATATATTCTAAGATAAGTTTCACTCTGCTGTGTAACATCTTGATGGCACTATGTTGAGCTATCAACTGTTCAGCCACTGGAAAACAAGATTACTGTTAAAGGCTTTCTGGGCAAAATCCTGTATTTCACAATACGTTAATAGCAAATACCAAGACTGTAAGACTTCATAGGACTCCCTAGATTTGTCTCAGTGGGATAATCTTATGGGTACTCACTGGAATTACCTAGGTGAGTTTATTCCAATCATGGACCAGTTGTTCAAAACTAACAATGTCGTTAGTTAACGTATTGTTAAAACTTTGATCATAAAATATAGCATATACGCTAATACATGTATTTTTGCTGAAAAAATATGCATTTGAAAAAGCTACTCACATTTTTTCAGCAAAAATACCTGTGAATTAGATATTGTTCTTACATTTTGACTGCTAACGGGCTCGTTAAGCTAACAATGCTTTGAACAACTGGGCCCAGTATGGTAACTGTCCTATCAAATGTCAATTTTTCTGCCAAATGCCATATGCGATCAGAGCAGACTCCTAATGGAGCAGTCTGATCAGAGTCTACACTGTTTGCTATTCAAGTATTTTGTAAAACTAACATATTAAAAAACAAAATTTAGACACAAAACTGTGAAATAAAGTGTTTGAAATTTAAGGACATTTACTAGACCAACAAGATAGGTTTTTGTGCAGAATAACAAAAATCTCCCCAAATATCAACTCAGTTATCACCTTCTCTGGGGCTATGAAGTCTGACTTGCCTGCACAGCTAGACAGTCTACACAAGTGTCTATGCTGTTCATCAGCACTACCATATTTACTCTAAGTATTGGGACACCTCAACTCCTTACCATACTTCTCCTATAATTTGAAAATGGCCTGTTCCACTTCCTGCTGATGTGTTTAAAATATTGCTGGATGAGTGGCAAACAGTGTGGGCCCTGATCAGATGCTGCATTCTGCAGCATCTGATCTGGGTCTACACTGTTTGCTCAGACCTGTCCCTCCCAATACTTAGGGTTATTATGGTATACAATACAATGTATAAGGAATTTGTAAGGCTGTATATGACAATTAGCAAAGATCCTTTGTAGACTGCACAGATAGGCAGGTCTGTGCAAACTAAATACTTAAAATACCATATTAACACTAACTACTAAGAACATGGCTGACAGAGTAACCCTAAACATTGGAACAAGCATATCTTAGTAAAAAGTGTAACTGAGATAAACACCCCCCCACCAAAAAACAGCGGTTTGATATGGGTCTACACTGTTTAACATTCTGCCAATACATTTTAGACACCTCCAGTTTTGTTACATGGACTAGTTGGAATTTCAGGATAAGGTAAACAGATATGGTCTTGGAATATTTAGGGAAATATGGTAAAATAGGGGCTTTGGAGAATGCATGTTGCAAACTGCAGAAGATCTTTTTGTTTGTGTTGAGGTTTTACGACCCAGTCAACCCAATAGGGTCATGTCGAGCAGGGTCAGTTTACCTAACCACACTTTTCCTGGGCAGGCTTAGTCCTCTAAGCAGTAAACCAGTATTGTGCACATTCTTCTGCCAGAAACTGGCAGATCTTTACTACACTGCAACATGCATAGGCTGATCAGGATTTTTTGCTGTTCAACCTGAGTATAGCTGGTCATATACACGTATGTCTTATATGTAAGAAAGGCCCGAACCATCAGCTTATCCCTTTGTTTGTGTTGAGGTTTTATGGCCCAGTCAACCCAATGGGGTCATGGCAAGCTCAGTCAGTTTACCTAACCACACGTTTACAGGCTTAGTCCTCTAAGTGGTTAACCAGTATTGTGCACATTCTTTTGCCAGAAACTGACAACTGCCCTTCTTGAATCAGTGGAGGGGAGAGAATGACCTTTGAAAATATTTCATGATCAATCTCCACGAAAGAATGTTGCCAACCTTGGTCTCCAGTTGGACGGCGCATTCAACTGAGCCACCGAGGCCAGCTCAGCTTATCGCTGCAGTCTGTTCAGGACCTTCAATTTTTTGCACATAAAATACGTGTATTTGAACTTTTCTGGAAATGCTGTATTTACCCTAAGTATTTGGACAAAGAAGCCTGGGCAAACAGTGTAAATTCAGATCTGACACCACATGCTGCAGAATGCAGTGTCTGAGCAGGATCTAAACTGTTTGCCCAGTCACATTATACTGACACCTGGTTGATCAGTTTTGATTCCTAGCTTTACTTTCTTAATGCTGAGCGCCAAGTGAAAGAGCAGCTAGTACAGTTTTTGAAGTCTTTGGTATGACTCACCAGGGATCAAACTCACAACCTCCCAATAAGAAATCAGATGCTATATCAACTGAGCCACTGTGCCCCTGAATCACCTTGATAATTCCAATGGGTACACAAAAGATACATTTTGGTGCAAAAGCAAAACATTATCCATAGGTCTAGATAAGATTGGGTATCAGGTAAATATTTTCTTATTTCTCCATGAAAACATATGTTGTGGGTACTCATAAGAAGCGCCTCACCAAACCATTCTAATGTACCCACAACATATGAATTTTGTGGAGAAATAAGAAAAATATCAATGCTTTTAGAAAAAAACATCTTATCAAGAGCTGTGAAAACATAGTCCCATCAGGTGGAGCTAGGTTTACCACTCGAACTCTCTCCTGTATCAGCTGTGGACATCCTGGCAACATGGTCTACTCCTATCCTCTCTGCTTCTTCTGTTGCTAAAGTGTACTGTAGTTCTATAAATAACATTGTTGCTTCACCATTAATCAGATCTATCACAGACTCATATACCGCTACTGGCAGCTGAAGTGAAAATTGATTGATTGTGTATGGGTTTAATGACACATCAACCCTTCTGGGTTATTTTGTGTCATCTCCCAGACAAAGGGAGAAAACAGAAAGAAGAGATAGTAGAGGAGATGAAAGAGAGGGACAGGGAAGAAAGGAAAAGGAAAGAAAGTGAAGAAACAGAAGAAACAACAACACTCCCTCCCCTCTACCCTTACCTGCTACAAGGATAGCAGGCCTTGCCAAACTGTAAGCCAATATCAGTTGGACACCCTGGTGACTTAAGATACAAGGACACCTTCGCAACACCCAACCACCCCCAACTGAAGTGGAAAACAAACAGTTTCAGAGATAAACAAGAAATTGCCAATAAGCAGTGCTTATTAGATACTCCCCCTCCCCCCACCCCAAAGGATGAAAACCTAACAGATGGATGGACAAAGATACAGACAGACGTGAAAATAGCATATACCCTCAACCCTCCACCCATTGGCCCAACACACACACAAATACAGTTTGTGGGGGTATAGTCAGTCAACACTGTGAAGGCTTATTTATGGCATAAATAGAAACCTTAAGAGACTTCTGAAAAAATATACACATACATACATAGCTCCAGATAAGAGGGGGTATCAAGTAAATATTTTCTTATTTTTCCACAAAAACGTGTTGTGGGTAGTCTTTAGAAGGCACCTCTAAAGAGTACTCAGAACATGTTTTTGTTGAGAAAATATCTGTACTTTTGGTTAAAAAAAAAAACAACAAAAAACAAAAACAAAAAAAAAACCAAGAAAAAAAACCACCTTATCTATAGCTATGCACATATAGCTTTTGATTGTATTGGGGTTTAACGGCATGTCAATCCTTGTGGGTCATTTTGTGTCGTCTACCAGAGAAAGGAAGAACAGAGATAGAGGAGATAGTACAGAAGATGAAAGAGAGGGATGGGAAAGAAAGAGGGAAATGAAAGAAAGTGAAGAAACAGATGAAATAACAACGTTCCCCCTCTACCTTTGCCTGCTGAAAGGACAGCAGGCCTTGCCAAACTGTAAGCCAATACCAGTTGGGCGCCCTAGTGACAAAAGCTACAGGACCCTTCACCTCATCCAACCACCCCTGCACATATAGCTACATGTACTAGCCTGAATAATCACAGGTACATTTCAATCATTATTTTTTTGAAGGGCCCATTTTCTATGGCATATTTATATCTATATGTATTATAAATGACTAGTTCATAAATATGAAGTCTTAACTAATGAAAAAGAAATAAATTATGAAGCCGTGTGTGCAGTATATAGAGGATATTCAAATGTTTGGAGTGAATATGACTTTTATTTCATCGAGTGAAGTGAAAAAATGTATATTTCATGAGTGCCTAAGGCACGAATGAAATATACATTTTTTCACTTCACGAGATGAAATAAAAGTCATATTCACGACAAACATTTGAATTTTCTTTCTATTATATACATCACTTTCGATAGAAGAGATGCATATCTTGCATTTGCAAGGGAAAGTCTGACACACAGTTTTGTCCCTTGGTGCCATGAGGTTCATGTTTTGTTTTGTTTGGTGATGTTAGATATGACGTCAGAAACGCGCATTGGCGTGTAAAAATAAAATAAAAAGAAAATTTACTCTTTTTCAGTGAATACCATAAAAATTTTCATCTCGTGTAATGAAAACATTAATGTAAATAAGAAAAAAGTAGATCCAGATCTTATATTTTTCACTGCTCAGAGGAGTGAAAATATAAGTTTTATATTTTCACTTGTGAAAATATAAAACTTATATTTCACTAGTGAAAATATGCATTTTATTTCATTAATAATTCTCTATATTTCATTACTTTGTATATAATAAAAACAGGTGCAACATAAAAAATCAATGTATTGTATATTGTAAATCAACAATAACAACAAAGGTCCTATCAGATTACACAAATGCACTGGCTGATCTGAGCCTTCACATATGCCCTAATATCCCAAATCTTTTCTTAAAGATCTAATTTAAATGTCTTCTTATGAATATATAGTAATATTACTTACATCAGTATTTCGGGCTAAAGGGTTCATCTTTAACATAATAGGACTCTCATTGATACTACATATCTGAAAAAGTGGAAAATGATATAACAAGAATTCAGTGGAAGGTGGTGGCAAACCTGCCGGCGCATGTCAGTATTATAAACAAGTTAAAAACTTATGTATAGAATGACATAGTTCATGGTCACAAAATTATACTAGTGTCTGAGTCCTTGTTAGGCAGAAAGTGTGTGCCAAGTTTGATAACAGTAGGTCATATGATTAAACAGAAATAAGGCTAAATGCTTGGGTCGATGAAAAAAAAAACAACTAGAAATGTGTCAATATGATACAGATGCCCCCGCCCAGAGGCCATCCTCACCTGCATGCAGGCATTTTGCAAAAATGAAGTTGAGAAAAAGGGCCATAACTCTCATAATAATTGGATTTTACCCTAAATCGAACTTGACCTATACTTTATGATTATATACCTGTGTACAATATATGAATCCAATACACCAATCTTTTTAAAACAATATCTGAAGGAAAACATTTTTTGAAGGTGAAAAAGGGCCATAACTCCCATAATAATGGGTGGATTTTACCCTAAATGGAACTTGACCTCTATTTTTGATTATATACCTGTGTATTAAATATGAATCCAATATACCAATTTTTTCAAACGATATCAAAAAGAAACTACTCGTATTTTTCAACACTGAAACAGGGCCGTAACTCCAACAGGGCCGTAACTCCAAAAATAATTGGTGGATTTTACCCTAAATTGAACTTGACCTATATTTTATAACAATATACCCGTGTATAAAATATGAATCCAATACACTAATCTTTTCAAAAGTTATCAAACTGAAACCATTTTTCAAAGCTGAAAAAAAGTAAAATCTACCAAAGTAATTCGTGGATTTTACCCTAAATCAAACATAACCTACATTTTATGATTATATACATGTACCTGTGTATAAAATTTGAATCCAATACACTAATGTTTTCAAAAGATATCGAATGGAAACCATTTTTCAAAGTTGAAAAAAGGCCATAACTCCCAAAATATTTGGTCGATTTTACTCTAAATCGAACTTGACCTACATTTCATGATTATATACCTGTGTATAAAATTTGAATCCAATACACTAATATTTTCAAAAGATATCAAATGGAAACCATTTTTCAAAGTTGAAAAAGGGCCATAACTCCCAAAATAATTGGTGGATTTTACCCTAAATTGAACTTGACCTACATTTTATGTTTACATACCTGTGTATAAAATTTCAATCCAATACATCAATCTTTTCAAAAGATATCAAATGGAAACCAGTTGTGTTACGTACGGGATGGATGTACATATGGACAGCGGTGATACTATATGCCCCCCATCCCCATTGAAAATGGCAGGGCATAAAAAAGAAATGAGAGGCCATTAGACCATGAAATATAGGTCAGGGTCATAAAATGATATTGCAATGTTTGAGATCCTGTTAGGGAGGAAGTGTATGCCAGATTTGATGACTGTAGATCATACAATTAATCAGAAATGGAGCTAAATGCAAGGGTTGATGCAAAAGATGACAAGGTCAGTCGACTGCAAAATATAGATCAGCACAGTATAATGACACTGCAGTGCCTGAGTCAATGTTAGGGAGAAAGTAAATGCCATGTTACAGAGGTCTAGACAAGAGTGGGTATCACGTAAATATTTTTCTTATTTCTCCACGAAAACATATGTTGTGGCAGTGCTTGCATTAAGGGAAGTCTGGGAGTCAGAGACTCCCAAAAATTGTCCTGGGACTTCCAAAAATCAATGCCAGGAAGTCTGGAACTCCCAACTTTTAAAGATATTTAGTCATTAATAACAAAAATTTAGAATGAATTTATGTATTATTTAGCTTAAGGATGGCAGTTTTACTCCATAAATGAGAGTTTAGGAATATCGAGGTTTAATTTCTGAAAGCGAGTGAAAAATTTGATCACCAGGACTTCCAGATATTGGAGCTAGGAAGTCCTGGGACTTCCTGGTTTTGACAGTTAATGCAAGCACTGTTGTGGGTACTCATTAGAAACGTGAAGCCCTTCTAATGAGTACCCCAACATATGTTTTTGTGGAGAAATAAGAAAAAAATCAACACTTGTGGATAAAAGAAAGCATCTTATCAACAGCCTTAGCTACAGATAAGAGAGAGTATCCACATAATATTTTTCTTATTTCTCAATGAAAACATATGTTGTGGTACTCATTAGAAGTGCCTTGCTGAGGCACTTCTAATGAGTGCCCACAATATACGTTTTCATTGAAAAATAAGAAAGATATCAGCAGTTTTCGGATGAAAAAGTGCCTTATCTGTTGCTATGAACAGCTATGATGTTAGATGACTGAAGGTGTTACAGTTAATCAAAAATGAAGCTTAATACCAAGGTTCAGATGACAAAATGGCAAAGTTTTTAGACTGTGTTTTTAGACTGTGAAAAGTTATGGTCATAAATGATGTTGCATTCTTTGAGTCTTTGCTAAGGAGAAAGCATATGTGATATAAGATGATTGTACATGTAGGTGTAACAGTTGCTAGCAGCAGGGGATAACAATATAGAAAACATGACCTGGGCAGTTTTCTTACCCTGAAATTTATGTGGAATACCTAGTGAAAATCTTCATTTTGGAAGTTTATATATATATATATATATATATATATATATATATAAATATATAGGGAGAAATATGAAATACCACTGGGCTGAGTGAGATTCACTCAGCCCAGTGATATTTCATATTTCTCCCTATACACTTTTTTTCTGAAGTACTTGCATCAGTAATGATCCTGGGCCGGAATTCTTTGTTGAAGTTTGTTTAAATCTTTAATGGCATGACAGCATAGCTTGCCTGTTCACGCCTTGTCTTCACATTAACATGTCAAAGGTGTATTTAGTATTTTTATATGATTCTATTCCAAATACAATAAGTTTTGTGAGTCTGAATATAAATCACACATCCCTCTATAAATTTTAATGCAAATCTCTGTTACATGGAACACTGACCTAGATATATTTTGAGGTTGATCATAGCATCAATGCTCCAGGTATGAAATTTCTCCATCAAATAGTCTTCCAGTTATTAGGGAAAATCACTGAACCATGAAATTTAGGTCACATTGATTTAGATTTATTTTTATGTCAATTATCGGGTCACATGGAAGTTATAATCCAGGTATGATATTTCTCCATTCAAAAACCTTTGTGTTATACGGCAAAAATCACTGAATTGTAAAATATAGGTCAAACTGATGACTGACCTAGATATATTTTGAGGTCAGTCATCAGGTCACAAGGAAGTTATGATCTAGGTATGACATTTCTCCATCAAATAGACTTCCAGTTACAAGGCAAAATCACTGAACCATGAAATAAAGGTCACACTGACCTAGATATATTTCTATATCAATCATTGGGTCACATGTAACTTATATTCTGTGCATGGCATTGCTCCATCAAAAAGTACTAAAGACATAAAGCAAAATCACTGAACCATGAAATAAAGGTCACACTGACCTAAATTTATTTTGTGGTCAATCATCGGGTCACATGGAACTTATATTCCATGACATTTCTATCAATAAGTCTTTGAGTTATATATCCTGAAGGAGAGAAGACTGCTGGTATGGACACATGGAACGCTCCAACGGTGCAGTCAAGACAGCCTGTGACATACAGGTTGATGGAAAGCCCAAGATGACATGGAAGCAGCAGACAGAGAGGGATCGCAGAGAGCGGACGCTTTCGGCTATCAACCCTCATGATAGACACTCCGGGAGATCTGGTGTGAGATCTGCCATGCCTGCAGCAAGCCAGCAACCTGGAAGGGGGCCCACTGATGTGGTTGCTGCCCCTGTACTTGCACATTAATCAAAAATCGGGTGATGATGATGATTATAGGGCAAAATCACTGAACCATGAGTTATAGGTCACACTGACCTAGATATATCTTTATGTCAATCGTCGGGTCACATGGAACTTATATTCCAGGTATGAAATTTCTCCATCAAACAGTATTCAAGATATGTCAAAATCTCTGAACCATGAAAAATAGGTTACACTGATCTAGATATATTTTGAGGTCAATCATCGGGTCACTTGGAACTTATATTCAAGGTGTGTCATTCTTCCATCATATAGTCTTCGAGTTATAAGGCAAAATCACTGAGCCATGAAATGTAGGTCACACTGACCTAGATATATTTTTATGTCAATCATTGGGTCAGATGGAACTTATAATCCAGGTATGATGTTTCTCCATCAAATAGCATTCATAAGGCATAATCACTGAACCATGAAATATAGGTCACACTGACCTAGATATATTTTGAGGCCAATCATTGGGTCATATGGAACATAATTCCAGGTATGACATTTCTCCATCAAAAATAGTATTCAAGATATAAGGCAAAATCATTGAACCATGAAATATAGGTCACGCTGACCTAGATATATTTTGAGGTTAATCATTGCATCACACAAAACTAATATCCCAGGTATGACCATGCACTCTTTGACACTTGAACCAATGTCGCATAGTAGGCTGATGTATAACCCATTCAGGGGTTATCCTAGAGGTTTCAGAGAGGGAGAAGTTTTGTGACAATTTCAGGATTTCAGAGAGAAGTTTTGGTCAAAATTTTGGATTTCCCTATACATTCTATACATTTTCACTTCTCCTTCAGCTCAAGATAGGGAAAAGTCAACCAGCTTAGGGAGACTTTTTCTCCCAAATCACCCTCTAGGATGACCCCTGCTCATTGTGTCTACAACATTAGCATAATGGAAATGCATGTAACATATTACAAACGTGTTCTAGATTTTGATCCTCCTACATGCAGGTACCCAAGTTTTAAATTTGAATGCTTGTGATAAGTGACTGTCAAGCTATAAACATTTGAAAAACCTTAACGCATTTGTATATAACATTACAAAGGTGTCCTAGATTTTGACCCCTTGCCCCACCCCCGGCATAAACCCAGGGATGTGCCCTTTTGGAATCTGAGAAGACCCTCCCAGGTACCCAAGTTCCAAATATGAATGCTCTGTGATGTGACAGCTGAGATATAAGCATTTGAAAAACTTTAACGCAGGTGATGGGAACAGAAATAGTAACAGGAATGCAAACGACCAGGGCCCAGTTGTTCAAAGCTAATGATGTCGTTAGTTAACGATTGGTTAAAATTTGCATCGAGTGATACGCAAATATGCTGAAAGTTTTTGTTGAAAAAATGTGAGTAGCTTTTGCAGTGCAAAAGCTACTCACATTTTTTCAGCAAAAAATATCAGAAAATTGTGTATAAAACCCGCTAAAACAGTTAACGAAATGACCCTTAACGAGCTCGTTAAGCTAACGACGCTTTAAACAAATGGGCCCAGGGTGACTACAATAGCTCTCCTTGTACTTTGTACAGGCGAGCTAAAAAACAACAACTCTTTTTATTAGAATGTCATTTGCTACAATTTTGAATGTTGCTTTTAAGGTTAATAAGCAGAAATAACACAAATTATCATTTGGTCACTCTTGCTATCTGGAGCCTTGACTCGCTGCATACTGTGAGACATTTTTGAGTTTGTTTGTGTTGAGGTTTAATGTCACTGTCAACAATCTGTCAGGGCCCAGTTGTTCAAAACTTAACAAAGTTGTTAGCTAACGTGACTTTAAAATTTCTATCTTGAAATATGTCAAATATTTTGCTGAAAAAATGTGAGTAGCTACTCACATTTTTGCAGCAAAAATATCAAAGTACATGTATCTGAAAATACCTTAACTACAACAGTTATGTTTGTCATTAACAAGATCGTTAAGTTAATGATGTTTTGAACATGTGGGTCCAGATGGTGTCTGGACATAACGATGGGAACTGATGCTATTTATGTACTGCCTTAGTTCAGTATCATGTCCAAAACATGTTGATGTGGTACGTGTACTAACACCAGTCACATTGTACTGACCCTGGTGCAACCAGTCCAAGCTCTTCTTCCTAATGCTGAGTGCCAATTGAAAGAGCAGCTAGTACTAGTTATAGAAAATCTTAGGTATGACCAGGCTGGGGATAGAACTCGCAACCTTCCACTCTGAAGGCAGACATTCTTACAACCTAGCCACTCAGACCAGTATGAGGCACTGTCAAACAATAATGGCTGATCAGACTTTAAGCTCAAGCATAACACCACCTTTCCAATCTGTGACCCAATTGTGACACAGGCCTTAAGGGGAATGGACCCACCTTCAAGGGAAACAATTCTGACATGGATGTACATGTATATGCCTCCGTTCTTATTGGGGGCTACTCTTAAAGGAAAAAATTTGCCCCCTCTGGGAGAAAATTCTTTTCTTTAAGAGTAACCTCATTTTTGAAAAATATCAAACACTCACTGGGGAGATAAATTCCTATAGGTATCTCCTTTTGCAAAGACGTTGGATGATGGTGATGATTTGGGCCCAATTGTTCAAAACTAACAATGCTGTTAGTTAATGTATCGTTAAAATTTTAATCATTAAATGTGGCATATACACCAATATTTTTGCTGAAAAAATGTGCATTTGCAAAAGCTACTCACATTTTTTCAGCAAAAATTCCTGTGAATTAGATATTGTACTTACTAGAAGAGTTAATATTTTGACCACCAACATGCTCGTTAGAACAACTGGGCCTTGGTGTTTTATGTCCCTTTCAAAATTATTCAAGTCATAGCAAGATGATGGAAGTGTGATAATAATGAAAAGCTCTGTGCAATAAAGCGCCATACAGTCATGAGCTTAATTCCACCTCCAGTGGATTCAAACGGGACCCCAAGATACTAAGTAAGCTAACCACTCAGCCACCCATATGCTTCGAACACACTGGGACCCCTTTATAAGATGTTCGGATATAGGATGGTTTAAAGGTGGATTCTAAAAGTGCCATATCCAAACAAAAATGTATAGATTATATAGAACATAAAAAAAATGCCTAACGGCATTATGGACATATTTTTTAAATACAAAGAAAGTGAAAGTTGTCTCTCTTGCACGTGAAACACCTACTGTTCCTCCTCTTCATCTCTACCAAATATAAAAGCAATCCACTAAAGAATAAAGGTAACATATAACTTTGGAAAAAGGTTAACCTTGGACGATGCCTGACGCCCGTCCGGACCACTATTTTAAAGGATGGATTTAAAAAAAAAACAAAAAAAAACGTCCAAAAATGACCATGGTTGTTCAGCTACATGTAACACAGTTTTTGCTTTTGATTCCAGTAATAGTGTTATAAAGAGGTTATGGTTTAGGTGGCAAAATCTTTCCGAAGTAGTGTTGGGAATTGGCCAGAATATCATAGTCCATCGCTGGTTTTGTAAAATTGATAGATCATCGATTAATAATCAGCGTGTTGAAAATATATTCACTCTTAATTTAGGTACTTATTCATTGCTCCAGATCAATTAGAGGGGTATCCAGATAATATTTTTCTTATTTCTCCAGGAAAACATATGTTGTAGGTACTCATTAGAAGCACCCCTATGAAGTGCTTCTAATGAGTACCCACAACATGTTTTCATGGAGGAAATATCATTACTTTTGGGTTGACTTATTTAAGGCTATTTTATCATCTTTTATCACTTTTCTAGAATGACCCAAATAAACAACTTTGAATTTCATCTCTTTATAACTTGCCTACATAAAAATAAAATGTGAGAACTATATGATTCTAAAAATAGAATTTTCCGATTAGTCGACTATAAAAAATCTTTTTGATCATCAGTCACAAGAGGCAAAAGTGACTAATGATCTATTATAATTGATCATCAGTGGCAACAGTATACAGAAGTATCAGTAGAGTACCTGTCTGTGTACATGTATGTCCGACTCTGTTGGATTATCTCCTGTTGTGTACCAGCCTAGAAAATCCATTTCACTGAATACTTGCTTAACTGAAAAAAAAAAAAAAAAAAAAAAAAGGTAAAATACATCTCAGAAAACTTTTGGCATATATATTGAAAATTTTATCAGTGGGTGCAACAAATTCACTGTTTTGTAATCATTAGTTTCAATTATAAAGTGCAGACAGTGCCAGATACCCTAGATAAAATCTAAGATAACTGGGCCCAGTTGTTCAAAGCTAACGATGTCGTTAGTTAACGATTCGTTAAAAAATTTTTTGCTGAAAAAATGTGAGTAGCTTTTGCAGTGCAAAAGCTACTCACATTTTTTCAGCAAACAATTTCAGCGTATTGTATATTGAATCCACTAAAACAGTTAACGAAATGACCCTTAACGAGCTCGTTAAGCTAACGATGCTTTGAACAACTGGGCCCTGATATTTATCATACTATCCTATTTTACGGCAAGTACTGATAAGTACTGTACTTTAATGCTTAGCAGGCTGGGTAAAAATTTCAGCAGAAGACATTTTAAGATATTTTATTTTATTATTATATCCTTTTTCATCATAAGGAGAAAATTTTCATGAAATGTCAAAACCTATTTGCAGGGATAAATAAGATTCAATATTTGCTCATATGAATTAACAATATTGTCATCATCATCATCATATCATAATCGGATTTTTGATTAACGTGCAGGTACAGGGGCAACATTCACATCAGCGGGCCCCCTTCCAGATAGCTGGCTTGCTGCAGGCATGGCAGATCTCACACCAGATCTCCACATATTTCTATCATGAGGGTTGATAGCCAAGAGCTTCCACTCTCTGCAATCCCTCTCTGTCAGCTGCTTCCATGTCATCTTGGACCTCCCAGGCCCACGCTTTCCCTCAACCTGTATGTGAAAGGCTGTCTTGACTGCACCATTAGAGCATTCCACATGTCCACACCAGTGGAGCCTTCTCTCCTTCAGAATGAGGTCCAGATCCTCAATGCCAAGTCACGCAAGTTGGACCTGGTTGTGACAACGTCTTGTGGCCTGATGTTGCAGATCTGTCTGATCATTGCCCTGTCATTCCGCTGCAGATGATGGAGGTTTGGTTTTGTCAATGGCCAAGTCTCACTGGCATGGAGCATTGCACTCCGCACACAAGAGCTGTACACATGGCCACGTGTCTTGAAAGAGAGGTGGCGTGAAGAGAGAAATAGTAGCAGCTCCTTGAATATTGTACATTTGTCATTATTATAATATCAGTGTAACTGTATTAAATATATTATAAAAGTACCGGTAATTTCACATTGACTTAGGAGGAGATTTCACAGAAGCTATAATTAGCTTGTTATCTGATCCTTTATTATGCCATTTTTGTATGTTTGTGTTGTACATATTATATTCAATAAACTATTGTTTAAACCAAATACAGTCGACTCTCGTTATCTCGAATTCCAAGGGACTCTCTGAAATACTTCGAGATATCCGTACTTCGACATATCAGATTTGCAGAATTGAGGAAAACATAATTGGAACAACCACATTTAACAAATTTATATGTAATTGGACTCTTGAAATTAGAGATATAGGAGCAATTTCTCCTCTTTTCCACAATATTTTTCACCTGTTGTTAGATTTTCATGTTTTGGCAGGGATCAAATTTTCACTTCGAGATAAGCGGTTATTCGAGATAAGCGAGGTCGAGATAATGAGAGTCAACTGTATATCATAAAAGTATTTTCACATTGACTTACATCTATCTTAGTTAACACTGCTTTGAAAATCAAGCCCTTTTTTTTTCAACATTTCAGAATTCCTTCTCAACATTTTGGGAATAGGGCTGCATCTTGAGCATTGGCAAAACTAGTGCATAAGCACTGAAAAATGGGGGAGGTGAGTGTGGGGGGATGGTATACAACTGTATTCACAATCCAATTCCATTTGTGTCTTTAAGATAGCCACACTGCCTTTCTTTTGTGCCTTTACATCAAGAAAATGAAGAGCTCTGAACATTTTGTTGAAATTTTATGCCAGTACTTTGACACTAAAATTTCTAATTGGGAATCTATATATAAAAAAAAAAGATGACAAAGACATAAATATTAGCTTACACTGTTCTTCTTTTGTATTGTAGTATTCCATATCTATGACAATCTGACTGTCAATAGCATCAAAGTTGAGCTCAAATGAGTTCATCACTTCAATATTCCTTCCTTTTTGTTTACCAATTAAAGCTCCAATTACTGAAAGAAAAGTAAATAGAATATTTTAACACTTATAATATGCTGCAAATAAACATCAATTGAACATGTTTCAAGGGGAACTGATATACTTCAGGGAAGGCAACTCTGTCAAAATCATTCTTGTATCACTTCTGAAAGCAAGTCTACATTAAAAGGAAAGAATTTAGGGAGCAAAGTCTTTCCTTTTAACCATGCATCGGCTGCTACGGAAAATGGCATGACTGCCATGGTGGATAGCCTTGAGTGGAAAACCCTAGAATAGAGACGGGCTGAAGCGTGTATCTGCCTCTTTTACAAAATTGTCCATGGTCTGGTGGCAGTGTCTCTACCTGATTATATACAGTCAGTTTCCATTAACTTAAGGCACTGTCACTCCATGGCTTTTTGTCAACTGCAAACATCCACTGACTATTACAAGTACTCCTTTTTCCCACTGGTTATTGTGCAGTGGAACCCCTACCTAAGACTGCTGTATGCTCACCAGACCTAGAATCTTTCAAGGTCGCAGTCAGTGGGTTGCAGCACTCCAGGCCTTGATCCAATAGCTGTTGTTTTTAACCTGATTTTAGCTCATTCATTGTCATAACCTAACATCTTTCATCCTCTTAATTACATGCTTTTAGACTTTCTTTTTCATTAACATTTCAGTTCGACAGTGCACCTGCCTAGAATGTCCTCATGGCCAGAGGCAGTATGTGAAGATAGATATATAGGCTGGGCATAATGCACATGGTAATCATTTCAGCAACAGCATGCAAGTCAAAAAATCTGAAATCCGGGCAGAAATCGTCATAGCAGATTAAGTTTCATAATGATAAAAACATTTTTTTCTGTTTGTCATGTCACATTATGTGTTATTATCATAATGTGCTATTATCAGTCTGAGGCAAGTTGTCTTCTAAATGGGGCAAGTTGTCTTATTAATATGAGGTGAGTAGTCTTTGTCTTGGGGCAAGTTTTATGTGAGGTGAGTTGTCTTGGGGCGAGTTGCCTTAGGGCCGAGTTGACTTTGGGGTGAGTTCTCCTGCACCCATATAATTTACATATACATGAGAGTATTTTTGAGTTATAAAACAATAGCTCTAGTCAATGAGCTTTTTTTCAATCCAAAAGTATTAATGTTTTTCTTATTTCTCCACGAAAACATATGCTGTAGGTACTCATTAGAGGCATTAGTATCGCAGAGACACTTCTAATAAGTACCAATAATACATGTTTTCATAGAGAAATAAGAAAAATACTGACCTGATAACAAGCATAGCTCATTAGCATGTCACAAATGAAGTGAGCTCTATGGTAGAGAATATGATCAAAGAAAAGTAACATACAACAATATATACTTTCAGCAGAAACCGCTCTGACCAATATCTTCTTCCTTTTTCTTCCCGGAAGTTGTCAAGGCGACATAATTTGAGTCTCACTAATAAGTTTCACAAACTGACAAGAAACGAATGTCAATAAGTGTCACGAACATATTTTGCTGATTATTTTTATTATTGATTTACATATATTTTTTATATACTGATATTCATTCTTTAATGATGCTGTGAAGGACTTTTGAAGAGACTACAGATAGGTCTGTGCTGTGCTAGCATTTAGGCTAAGCCTATTTTCATATTACCCACTCTTATCTAGACCTATGGAAAGGTGCCTGCGCCCTGCCTTTGTTCTAGGTTTACCTTGTTTTGGTTTCCCTTCCTGAGATCTAACTCTGGTCCAATGTTCAGAAATGTTCATGATTACCAATGGATGCAGCGACACAGACACACTCCCTGACGTGCCGGCGGATGCCATAACACCTTGTCTGTTACTGTCTACTTCCATACTCGTTGCCATGGCTAAATTGTTACACAAACTGATATTTTCTTAACTTTTCTTGGCAGTGTTTTTGTTACCGGAAGTAGTATGAAGCTAGCGGTTCGATAATCGTGTCAACTAGCCGTTCTGTATCCATGTTGCTTCTAGACTGCTCCACATGACCTCGTAGAACGAGGACTGTAGAAAACCAATTTTTATCAAGGCAAATACACCCTTGTAATCCAGATCACTCGAGCGCTTGCTAATCCAAGCCTTTGCTTCAGGTCTATAAATAGACAGGCTTCCCTGATTACATTTATTTTTTGTAGCCGACATTTTTTTTTTTTTTAATTTTAAAAAGAAACAAGTCTTGATAGTTCATGAAAATCCTCTGCAGCAGACGATTCACATGAATATATCAAGACTTTTCTTTGAAAAAAGAATCAAACTGTCGTCTGCTGCAGTTGTGATTGGCGATTTAAGGGTGAGTGACTTAACTGATGATAAATTATGACAATCTAATCTGTGTAACGACTGAAAATGTTATAGCTATTGTTTAAATCATCAACCTGTAAACATACTTGTGTATTAAACACTATGCCTGTGCATAATTATTACACATACAACATAGGATGTTTGTTTAAAAAACAAACAAACAAACGCTGAGCGATGGTATTCTTTCTGCTATTCTATAAATAAACAGGGAGATTTCGATACACATTTGTTTACAGCATGACGTGTTGTTATCGGCCAATGCCAGCGGCGGAATAAAACACGTGACTAACGGTTCACTACAGTTGTCAATTTTTACGATAGTAATTTGTCGAACTGTGAAGCAGTCTATGTTGCTTCCAGGTTCCGGGGAATATGGCGAAACAATTGTGTCAGGACAGCTGATTGGTGCAAAATACTGCAGGACTGCTGATTGGTGCAAATGTGCAGGGAAGCCCGGGGTAGTTATTTTGTGTAAGGCGACCTGAAACTGGTTAATAATAAAGCTGAATTAAAGCTTATTATTCTAATAATAAGCATGGATGCGCTAATTTGAAGAAAAAAATGTTTGTGTGTAATTTCCTGATTGTTTCAAAGAAAATAAATGTTTTCTGGTGGAGCCAAAAGAAGAAGTGGTGAAATTTCAATGTTTCATTTGTTAGTTTAAACATATTTTATTTCATTATAATACATGTGATACATATATAAACAGCTCAAGTAAAGGAGGGATTAGAACGAAAGCACGAGTGCTTATAGAGTTCATCTCCCAAGCATGTAATAACTTATCGACTTTATGGCGATAACATGTTTTACAACAAATGAAACAAAATAAGTATTTAAAATGTAGTAAATAAATTGAAAGCGAGAAAGAAAAAAAAATAACATAATAAATGAAATCAGTTTAGGAAATAAGAAAAAAAAAATTGTATATAAATCTCGTAATTAGATGTAAGATGGGTGGCGCCTTTAGGGGGTAATTTGGATTGCCTTAAATAGCCAGTTAGTGTGGTTATACCGCTACAAGTACATTTTGAGCTCAATTAGGTTGAAACCGTTTAGTTTGTAAAATAAACGCTTGTACTTTTTCAAATATTGTTGTATTAATTTCTGGTGACAAAGCTTTATCACCATATAGTAGAAGATTTAGGCTAGGATTCTGGTAATGGGAAACAGCATCCAGAAGTACAGTTCGATGAAGCTGGTAATTTCCACAATGAAAAAAGAAGTGTTGCGCATCTTCGACACTGCCACAAAGACATAAGGGAGAGTCGGACATATTCTTTAAGAAGAGATCTAATTTGAGAGAGCTACAGTTTGTTCGCAGCCTGGCGTGAAATATTTGAGCTTGTCTGTTTCCAGCGTAATAGTATTTTGGAGTTGAATCTTTGTCTTTGTTAAGAAAGTACTTAAAAGAATTAGTTGAGTCTGACTGCTTGGCGATAGAAGGTAAACTGTTCCATGCTCTTACAGATGAGGGTAAAAATGAGTTATAAAACAAACTAGATCGAGCTTCAACAGTTTGTAAATCATTAGAATTTCTCAGATTATAACGTGATGCATTGCTGACAGTTTGTGGAACAAGAGAGGATAAGTAGAGCGGAGCGAGAGCGTTTGTCATCTTATAGAATAAAGTCAGTTTATGTTTCCTACGTCTTTCGTCTAGAGAATCCCACCTTATTTCTCTATATAATGCAGCGATTGAGACTAGTTTGGTTGCATCTGTTGCTATTCTAGCTGCTTCAATCTGAATTTTTTTCAAGTTCCTGTTTTTCGGATTGCAAGCAATTGTCCCAAATAATGTCACCGTATTCAAGCAGAGGTCTGATAAAAACTAAATATATTTGTTCCAAGGATTTACGGTCCAACTTGAATTTTAAGCGTCTCATGATATTTATTCTAGTCCATGCTTTCTCAGTTATGTAGTTGATATGTTTGTGCCAGGTGCAATCGTTTGAGAGGTACAGGCCTAAGTGTTTGTGTGATCGACTTCTGTTATCTGGTGATTTTGCATGAAAATGGGTGGATGGTGCGGTCTGTTTAATTTGCGAGAAAACAGCATTGCTTCCGTTTTAGTAGGGTTAAAGGATACAAGCCAGGTTGTTGCCCATTGCGATATTTTCTGAAGGTCAATGTTAAGTTAGCCAGCAGCTGTCACAGGGTGATCGACGACAATAAACAGACTAGTATCGTCGGCGAATAATCGAATATTCGAGCCAATTTCAGATACAATATCGTTTATATAAAGCAGGAAAAGTAAAGGGCCCAATATTGACCCTTGGGGCACACCTGCACGGATAAAAGTCCAGTTCGAATTAACACCAGGAAGAACGACACGCTGTCTTCTGTCAGAGAGATAACTCTTAAACCAAGTCAGGACGCTTCCTGCGACACCAGCAGTTTTCAGCTTAAGTAGAAGTCCAGCATGCTACACTCTGTCGAAAGCCTTGCTGATGTCACAGAATACTGCCCTGACTTCTTTACCTGAGTCAAGTGCCTGACAAAATGTATTGTAGAGAAATGTAAGCTGATTTACTGTAGAATCTCCGGGTATAAAGCCAGATTGTAGAGAAGAAAGTAAATTATTGTCTCGTAAATGGTTAAACAGGTATTTAAACATAAGTCTTTCAAGTAATTTGTCCTCGGCATTTAAGAGAGATATAGGGCGGTAATTAGAGACAATAGATAAATCACCCTTTTTTGGGACTGGACTGACATTAGCTTCCTTATATGAGGAGGGTACAGTGCCCATGCGTATGGACTGGTTAAAAAGACATTGGTATGGCTGTGCTAGTTCATTAGATAGTTCACGTAGCAGGCGATTGCTGAGGCCATCAGGACCAGAGGCTTTGCCAGTAGGAAGCAATTTCAAAACAGATTCGACTTCTTCGGCCGTAAAGATAATACTTTCAAGGGGTACAATTGAAGCAGGTGGATGTAAATCTGGAAGAACAGCATTTTCCTCGTTTAAGATAGTTTGGCTTTGAAAAAAGTCATTTAGAATATTTGCTTTGTCAGTTTCGTCTGTGTATATAATTCCGTTAAGTGAAAGGGGAGGGACTGATGTGGTTGAGTTTGGACTAATAAAACTTTTAAGCGTAGTCCACCAGTCTTTGGGAGAAAGTGTTGGTGAAGAGAGTTTGGCCGCAATCGTGTCATAAAAAGACTTTTTGGAGCTTCTAATTTCACTTATGGTTTTGTTACGCAGCGTTTTAAATTTAATCCAATCGTTAGCTACGTTTGTTCTTTTAGCTCTCTTATAAGCTCTTTTTCGTTTCCTGATGTATCTTTTTATTTTCGAATTAATCCAAGCGGGTTCAACTGGTCTTACTCTGACGTGTTTATTAGGGATGCATTCGGTAGCAAGAGACATTACGGTAGAGTGAATGTTATTGGCATAGGTGTCAATATTGTTATCTTGAAGAGAGTTCCAGTCGACAGAATTTACTTTATTACGAAGTACATTGAAATCACATCTGTCATAATACCATATACGTCGTGTAAATGAGCTGACCTTAGGTTTGGAGAATTTAAAGATACCATATATTGGATAGTGATATCTCAAATCTTGGTTGAGAAATGCATCGGCAACACCACTGTGAATTAAGTGGTCCTTGTTACTGACAAATAATAGATCTATTACTGACGATGAATGTTCTGTATAATGTGTAGGTTCATCAATACATTGGTAAAGAGAAAAATGGGTACAAATTGAATGGATTTTTCTGAAAGTCTGTTGATTTAATAGATTGAGGTTAAAATCACCAGTAATTATTAGTTCAGGAATACCTGTATCGATTGCAAGTGAAATTGAGTCTTCCATGTGTGCAAGATAAGCAGCATCAGAGTTTGGAGGATGATAGAATAGTCCAAGCAATATGCGTTTATGACTGTTAGCTAACTCGATCCAAATATTCTCAATGTTTAGGAGTTCTAGGTCATCTCGCCGCTTATAGTGTAAACCCTCCTTAACATATAACATGACACCACCATGAGTGTCTGAGTCTCGATCTTTCTCGATATTTATTAGTTTTCGTCTCCTTGTTCTTAAAAGCATTCCTATGAAATCTGGTTATAAATAGCTCAGTGGTTTCTGAGAAAAACAAGTTTTAATTTTCATATCTGAATAACCTTGGGCCAAGGTCAAGGAATGACCTTGACCTTGAATACTCATGTAGTTTCATTTACTTATTTAGCTACCTGCGTCTACAAATTTTCAGATAACAGGCTGGATTAGTTTCTGAAATACACAGTTTTGACTTTTCCCATACAAAAAAACCTATGCGACCAAAATTGACCTTAGCCTAAAATAGGTCAAGGCCATTCAGGGGTCATTATTTGAATAAACAATGATCGGCTTGAGTCCCTTATGCTACATACCAAGTTTCATGATAATCAGCCCACTGGTTCCTGAGAAGAAGATTTTTAAAGGATTTTGACCTATATGGGCATGGCGGCCATATTGGTCATGTGAACAAACTCATATTAATTAATTTTCTTTTTTCCTGAAAGCATTCTACATGAGCATTTTCCAGTTCTGATAGTTTCCAAGATTTGGAACACAACAACTTAATGCTGAACACTCTGGATAAAAATTTCAGCAGACAACATTTTGAAATTTTTTCTTCTTTTTCCAAGAAAACAGGACTTGACATTTCATGCAAACTGTCCTCATTGAAATGTCAAACCCTGTTTTCTAGGAAAAAAAAAAAAAAAAAAAGAAAAAGAAAATATCACCAGTTTGTCATCTGCTGAATTAGTCCAGAGAGTGACAAAGGTTAAAATGCTGCAGATTTACAAAGGGTAGTTGATAAGTTTGTAGCAATCAGGGCCCAGTTGTTCAAAGCGTCGTTAGCTTAACGAGCTCGTTAAGGGTCATTTCGTTAACTGTTTTAGCAGATTCAATGTACAATTTTCTGAAATTTTTTGCTGAAAAAATGTGAGTAGCTTTTGCACTGCAAAAGCTACTCACATTTTTTCAGCAAAAAATTTCAGCATATTTGCGTATCACTCGATGCAAATTTTAACGAATCGTTAACTAACGACATCGTTAGCTTTGAACAACTGGGCCCAGTTTAAGAAAATCAAACAGTCATTTTTCAGCACAGCCCCTCCTACATAAAACACCTAGTTTATTTAGTTAGGGATCATTGAGCAGATGGATCTCTTCTGTGTAGCAGGTATCATCTTTTGCCTTCAAGACGTGGTCCACAGCATTTATAACATTATCATCTGAGGCAAAGTGAAATCCATCAAGCTACCTTTTGCATATTCAGGAAGAAAAAGTAGTCAGAGGGTGCCATAAAGAGAAGTGCTTGGCTGTTCAACAAGAGTGAATCCACATTCTGGATAGAAGCCATATCACTATGGAAGTACAGGAAGTATGTGCCGGAACATTGTCCTGGTGGAAGAGCATCCCTCTTGTCTAAGGAGTTGGGCTCCGGTGTATTAGGCTCCGGCTTCAGTGTTAGTGTGGCTCGTTTTTGGGGCAGTAGACTCGGCCATGACCTTGCCTGCTGACATCTCTGTCTTAGCTTTCTTGGGGGTGGGGGTAGGGTGGGCGGGGGGGGGGGGGGCGGGGGGAAACCTTGATGTTTCCACGGCTTTGATTGGTGCGTCATCTCTTGTTGGAAGTGATGGATCCGGTCTCTTCTAGGCTCACAAATCGCTAGAGGAAACTGTCGGGAGCAGCCTAAAAAATAGCAACATTTTCCCTTGTTGTACTGAGTCTGTTTCTGACCAGATCCAAGGAGCTTTGAGACCCACAGAACTGACATATACCTTGTAGATGACAGCGTTGAACGTCTAGCTCTGGCAATGTTCTGCTCGACAACTGTGTTAGTCATCTGTCTGCAGGTCTCCTGTGTGGTGATGGTGACTGGTCTTAATACATGTGGGGTTTATAAAAGGGTACATCACTGTGACACCATTACTGCTACTCAATCTTACCCCAATATCAATATATATCAGCACATATCTATACAAAAATCAGAAGCCAGGTTTCACAAAACTTGAGTATGACAAATCTTAATTTGATTTAAACTCTTTATAATAGTGTTCCAAAAACCATAATAAATTTGATTAACATAATTTTTATGATATCATAAGGTGTTCCATAAAGGGTAATAAATTTGCATTTGAGTTTGTATGATGACGCAAAGTGTTTCACACAGGAGCTGCATACATTTGAGACAATCTATGAGAAATGTCAAATTTGGAATCTATTACGCATTTTTTGTCACACCTGCTTGAGTAAGCAGGTACGATACAGGCATCTGATTTGCCATCTATCTGTCAACATTTCCGACCACCTTCTGAATAATCATTAAACCTACAATCATCTTACTTGGCATACACTTTCTCACAAATATGGACTCAAAACACTACAGCAGCACTTTATGACTATGACCTGTGTTTCCAGAGTGTAATGACACTGCCGTTTTTATAGCCCCGCTTTGAAAAAGTGGGGCTATACTGGATTTGCCTTGTCCTTCCGTCATTCCTTCCGTCCGTCATTCCTTTTTTTCTTCCGTTCAGTTATCAGATAAATTTTCGTCGCATGTTTCCAAGGAACTGTAAGGGTTACAAAGTTGAAACTTGGTACACACATACCTGGTGGGTAGATGTATCAGGAGCAAGCGCTCATAACTCTTGGAGTTACATCTCTTGATAGGTTTACAATTTACCGTGAATGAAACATTTGCGTTACAGATGTTTAAGGAACTATGAAAGCTGTAAAGTCGAAACTTGGTACACACATGGACAATGGGCTTATGTATTGTGTATTACGAAATCAGGGGCAAGGGACCATAAATCTTGAAGTTACATCCTTTGATACGTCTTACAATTTTCCACTTAATGAAAAAACTTCGTTGCAGATTTCACAGGAACTATAAAAGCTGTAAAGTTGAAACTCGGTACACATATGTTGTATCATGTATACCAGAATCAGGGCCAAGGGTATATAACTCTTGGAGTTACATCTCTTTTATATGTTTTACAGATTTCTTTTAACTAAACTTTTGTCACACTTTTCTCAAGAACTGTAAGGATAACAAAGTTGAAACCTGGTACACATATGGGCAATGGGCTGATACACTAGAATCAGGGCCAATAGCATTTAACTGGGAGTTACATCCCTTGATAGGCTTTACAATTTGCCATTAATGAAACATTTCCGTCACACTTTCCTCGATAACTGTAAGGGTGACAAAGTTGAAACATGGACAGTGGGTTGATGTAGTGTGTAGTGTGATGGAATCAGGGCCAAGGGCACATAACTTTTGGACTTAAATCGCGTGATAGGTTTTACAATTTGCCATAAATGACAAATTAATAGGTTTTTCAATTTACCATCAATGAAAAGTTTTTGTTATAGGTTTCTCAGGAACTATGAAAGCTGTAAAGTTGGAACTTGGTACACACATACCCAGTTGGCTGATGTATCGGCTATACCAAAATCAAGGGCCTATAACTCTTGGAGTTACATCCCTTTTAATTTTTTACAATTTTTACAATTTTGCCATTAATGAAAACAAAAGTGTCATATTTTCCTCAAGAACTGTACGAGTAACAAAGTTGAAACCTGGTACACGGACAGTGGGCTGATGTGATGTATTGTGTATACTAAAATCAGGGCCAAGAGCCCATAACTCTTCGAGTTAAATCCCTTGATAGGTTTTACAATTTGCCATAACTGAAAAAAATTCAGTACAGATTTCTCAGGAGCAATGAAAGCTTTAAACTTGAAACTTGTTTTAAGTTCTGCCTTGTGTTATTTTGTTCATGTGTTTTTCAATCCTTTTAGCATTGCGATTACCTCGCTTGGGGAAGAGAGAGCTTATCTTAGGGCTTTTCATATATTTGTTTGATTTGAGCTCGTTTGGTTTTGTTTGTTTCCTCTTCCTCTTCGTGTTTGGGATGGGCTGCGGCTTGTGATTGTGGCACTCTCTAAACTTTCTCTTACCTTTTTTTTGGACAGTGGGCTGTTGTATCATGTATATCAGAATCAGGGCCAAGGGCCTATAACTCTTGGAGTTACATCGCTTTTATATGTTTTACAAATTTCCTTTAACTAAATTTTTGTCACACTTTATACTCAAGAACTGTAAGGGTAACAAAGTTGAAACCTGGCACACACATGGAGAGTGGGTTGCTGTATCAGGTATACCAGAATCAGAGCCAGAGGCCCATAACTCATGAAGTTAAATCCCTTGAAAGGTTTTATGTTGCCATGTCCTACAGTGATGTATCTGGTGAGCATGGATTAAAAATATTTCAACACCACGGGTATTTGATATCGCTGCAGCGAGGCTATAGTCAGATCTTCTGACAGCTTCAGTTATATCAACAGCATTTAGCTCCATTTCTGATGAACTGTTCCACCTATGATCATCTAACATGGTATGTTTCTTCTCCCACACTGTTTTGCGTCATTTTATGGTCCTGACCTACATTTTGCAGTCAAACAACTGGCATTTTTGTGTCATCCTAACGTTTAGCTACATTTCTGATTAAATGTATAACCTACATTCATTAAACCTGGCACACACTTCTTCCCTAACAAGGACTCAAACACTGCAGTAACAACAGGGAACCCATCCTACAAAGCAGTTCAAACACACAACATCTTTGGGTAATCATTTTTTTATTTGGGATTATTGCATAAAAAGCAGTGCTGCACGTTATTAACAGCCGTACATTAACCGGCGAAAAGTTGTTTATTAACGAGGCAATTCACGCGTTGTTAATGCACGGCTACGCAACTTTCAATTCGCTCGTACCGGGGCCACAGAATTGCTGCCGTCACGAGCTGTGTATTGCCCTGCCCAAGAACGAGCATAATCCGTGGAAATTCCGTTTGCGAGACATCGGTGAAAATGCAGATCAAAATAGTGCAAGAAATAATGCGAAATGTAGCAAATGTTTTCCGTTTTTATGCAATAATAGCGAATGCCAGGTCCCTCGGGAGGTGTTGAAAGCCGCGGCCTCCGTAATATTTGATAATTCCACAACCCTGCAATACAGGAGGGTCTGGGTGGGGGTACCAAAAATCGCTAATCATTAAAATTTTAGCCCTTTAATCAATAATCGATAAACCTATTTTCACAAAAAATCCGAATATTTTGGACTCGTGCTTAATTGTTAAATTCTACATCACAAAAATCAGTAGTCACTAAAATTTTAGGCCAAAAATCAGTAGTCAATAAAAAATTAAGACCATTAATCAGTAGTCAGTAAACCACATCCAAATCCTCATACAGATATAGTATGATAATGTAAACAGATAGCTGGCGCCCTGATCCATTGCATATGTGTTTTTTCATCTGGTGCAGTTGTCGCAGATCATAGAATGTGTATCAGAGGACTTGTTATGGAGGAATATTTGCCAAATATATACCTGTCTTGAAAGAAATGTATGTCCTCTTTGTACACCCCTGTCCAGCTGATGGTCTTTGTGAGCTTTGCAGACTGGTTTCAAACTACTAAATTATCAAATTACCAATAATAATTAAAACCTCTAAATTTACTTTTTTTTTGTTGTTCTAATCATGCACCATTATACTACTAGAAAAGGAAATAATGACCAGCGTTGTTTGTACTCTAGACCCAGACCAAACTGTGCTCAGGCACAGAATGACCAGGAAGATTGTTTAGCATATACTGATCTTAACAATCAGATCTGTAACACACATTAAGCAAAGAGCATAACCTTACTCAGAAAGCGCAATGGGGTCTTGGTCTACAAAGGGCACATACCTGAAGGTTGCTTAAAACACTGTAATATTTGATATTACTCATTTATGTTAAAAAAGGGACATTGACAAATAGATAAGAACTTTAGACCCAGATCAGACGCCGCGTATCATGGTGTCTGGTGAGCACTGATTAAAAACACTTGATTGCATTCTGATTAATAGGTTTCTTTAATCTGTGGTGATAGTATTGATGAGAAATAGGTTATCTATATCACCTTAAAGAGTAGGTATCTTTAATTACTGTACTAACAAATGTCTAAGGATAACCTAACTTAATAACGGAGGTATGAAGACTGCCCTTTGAGGTTAAGAAGTGGATGACATAGCCCTTTCCCCAGTATTCATTATCCATATGCTTCTTTTCTTTCTTTCTTTCTTTCTTTGTTTCTTTCTTTCGTTTATATTGTAACAACAAATGTCTTAGGATAACTTAATAACGGAGGTACGCAGACTGTCCTATGATGTTAAGAAATGGATGACATAGGTCTTTCTCCTGTATTCATTATCCTTAAGCTTCTTTCTTTCTTTCTTTCTTTCTTTCTTTAGTTAATGGTTATCATAAAGTAATGTCATTTTTTCAAATTACTTATATTTAATTAATTTTTCCCATTTGTTTTCTCCAGGTGAAATGATCGTTTTTCTTTCATAAATTGTACCGAACTATCATCAGTAATTAAATACAACCTTAATTAATTAACTCATTTGTTTTCTTAGATTAACTATTGTTTTTCATTTTAAAATCTTACTGAATTACCATTCATGAAAGATAACACTTTTTTAATTTATTAATTACTTTTGTTTTCTTAGGTTAAACTATTGAAATTCGTTTAAAAATAATATTGAATTATCTACAACTAAATACAACACTTTTTATTTAATTTGAAATAATAATAATAATAATAATAATAATAATAACTGATTTTAATCAATTAATTAATATTTTGTTATTATCATTGTTAATTAATTCTTAGGTTAAACTATTGATATTCTTTTGAAAATCATACTGAATAATCTGCTGATATTCATTCATTCATTCTACGAGTGGACCTAGTCCAGTGTATATTGGGTCCAAGATTCTAAAGTGCATCCATACATGATTTAATCTGAATTGTAGTAATACTGTAGGTGTGTGTGACACTGAGCTGATTACACACCAGCTACACAGGTAAGACGACCGGTCAAAGGGAATTAACCGAAGCCTATCTAAAATGGAATATCGATAACCTGAGTGACAGTTCCTGTAGTACGATAATTCCTGGTAGTGGTGATAATTGTTTCATAACCCATTTTTTTCCTGGTGGACTCTTCTACCCTCATAAATTAAGTCAGCCCATTTGTCATTTTAGGGGTGTCTGCTTTAATTTATTTTAATCATGTTTACGGAACTTGTATCTATAAAGCAAACAGTGTAGATCTTGATCAGGCGCCGCATTATGCGGCATCTGATCTGAGTCTACACTGTTTGCCTTGTCCCATTTATGGGACTCTAGGCATAAATGTGTTAACCCTTTTATCTAAAGTTGACTCTTCCATCTTGAATTTGGACATGTTTGTTGCTTCAAACAGGGGTTTGAAAGGGTATCTGGTTTTGGTTTGCCTGGCTAAAAGGGTTAATTCACCATAAAAAAATATATGTTGTGGGTATTCATTAGAAGTGCCTGAGTAAGGCACTTCTAATGAATACCCACAACATATATTTTTACGGAGAAATGAAGAAAATTATCCCAGAAGTTTCAAATAATCCTCCTTACCAAGTCTTCCGTTATAGAACATCAGAGGTAAAATAGGAAAAAGTAAAAAAATATGTTGCAAGTAAAGTAGAGCAGTCATCTCATAACAACAGCTCCTTCCCTTTAACAGCCACTAAGGCTGGCACAATTAATCGGATAATCGATTAATTGGTCATTAATTTCCTCAAAAATGATCATCATTACTGATTTGCTAATAATCGATCATTTGATTTCTGTGTTTGTTACTTTATCGTATTTTCCCTTAGTATTCAGACACATCAACTCCTTACCAGACTTTATGTAAAATTTGAACAAGTACAGTTTACTACCCACTGTTGTGTCTAAAAATAGCTGGATGAGTGGCAAACAGTGTAGACCCTGATGAGACGTCTCATCAGGGTCTACACTGTTTGCTCAGGCCTGTCTGATCAAATACATACAATAAAGTATAACAAATGATAAGAGTCATGCTCAGACAGGTAAAATTACGACCAAATTTTCAGTGATTACTAATCGATTATCGCTCACAATGGCAGGACAGATAATCGATTATCTTTTCAGTTCCGATTAGCCAGCCTTAACAGCCACTTTTCAGACTTCCAAAAATACTGTTTTGCTATGTATTTAACTGCTCTGTAACATCCACCACTTTCATTCAGTTTTGTATCATCCCAAGGATAGCTCCACTGTATTCTTAAGGTGAACGGATATACTTTCAGGGGAGACAAATGTCAATAATGATTTTGGCTAAGAACTATTAATTTGGCGTAAGCATGTTAGTGTTAGCCGGTGTTAGTGCCTTGTGGCGGCCACTAAACGTCTATCCGTACTTCACTATAGTGTAGTTGGTATTTTGTAGTCTTTTATGATCATTGACCCTATTCTGGAACTATTGAAATGCATAATTATGAAGGTCACTGATGAGCTAGCTTTGTCTAAAAATCTTGACGCTTAAGCTGTTTTGAGTTTTGTGAGTGCATTTATTGCTCTCAGGGATAATTACCTTTAGAATGTATTGAATTAAGCTTCTGATGACTATACATAACAACAAAGCAGCGCAATAAAACCACATGTAGCATTATGCTTTCTGAGGTAAGTATGTTACTACTGTGATACGGTGGCTCGAACGACCCGTGTATAGAACAAGTTTCCATGGTCCAAAAGATGTTTTAGCCATTGAAGTTCGACTATAATATGAAACATAATTATACTGGCTTTTGCGTAGCTAGTTATAGTTAAGTAAAGCACATTTTTGGATCGATTGTTTACAATCGAGCTATAGAAGACATGGTAGACAAACGCCAAGATTTCCATAAGGTAGTTGTCCACGTGGTTATCATTGACCAATGTAATCAAACCGGGCGTCAGACGAAAATCCAGGTAACGGTTATTTATAGTGGCGTTATTTTTGTTGCTGTGACATCGGAGTGCTATTGATAGAGGGTTCTATGTAAAACCTGAACTGGAACATTTGGGACATTTGTAAACAGGGCAGTAAACAGAGCAGACCCACATCAGACGCCACAAACAGTTTTAAGTCCCCGTTCAGGACCATTTTCCCAGTCTACACTCACAGACAATCGACCCACCAGTGCTATCAGTGCTCTGATTCAGTATTTACATCGAAATATTGTTACAGACTGAACAAACAATGCAGATCCAATTCTGATCACAGGCTATACTGTTTGCCACTCATCCAGCAGTGTTGGGACATATCAACAGTGGTTAACCATTAAAGCGCCAAGCAAAATTTGCAGTAGACGACAATCTAAAATTTTTATTGTTTCATTTTTCAGAGAAAACAAGTCTTGATATTTCATGTGAATCGTCTGCTTGGCAGACGATTCACATGAAATGTCTAGACTTGTTTTCTTCTGAAAATAAAAAAAATCAGAATTGTCGTCTGCTTTAGTTGTGTTTGGCGCTTTAAGGGTTAAATGGACTTTTTGCTATTCTTTCGTATCAAACGGACCCTTTTTTTTTCAGAAGATGTTTATCTTAACTACAGCTTGGGGTGTAAGTCCCGTGTCGCGCCCGTAAAACGTCTCACTACCCTTCGTCATTGTATAGTTTATACTTTTTGTCCTTTAAAAATGTTTTAAAGCCATTCGAAATTACATTGTATTTAAAAATAGAATATCGCTTAAACCCGTTCAGTCCTGCAGACCAAAACAAATTCCATGCAACAATTGTAGATCCTTATGAGCCATCTCGTCAGGATTTACACTGTTTGCCCTCCTTTTTTTTTGAGTTTTCACTGAGACCCCTATCTGGAACAATGGTTCTAACCAAATTCTAAGAATGAGAGAGTCCTCTCAGAAAGTCGGAAGCCTGCCTTGGTGGCTCAGTTGGATGCGCGTCCGACTGGTGATCAGGAGGTTGCGGGTTTGACCCCTGCTGGGTCAGTAATATTCTTTCCTAGAGATAGATCATGAAATATTTTCTACGGTCATTCTCTCCCTTCCGATTAAGCAGTTATCAGTTTCGGGCGAAAGAATGTGCACAATACTTGTTGAACACTTAGAGGACTAAGCCTGTCCATTAAACGTGCGGTTTAGTTAACTGACCGCACTCGACATGACCCCATTGGGTTGAGTGGGCTGTAAACCTCAACACAAACAAAATAAAAAAAAACTCGGGGAGTTCAGCAAGCTCTAGCATGCATGAGTAGGGTTGCATATCACATCACTGCTCATGAAAAGATACATAAAACAGTCTTCTATTTTAAAATGCTTTCACTCTTTCATCCCTGACTTTCTCATTACGATAACACGCTTATTCAAATATACTGAAAATTTCACCACCAAACACGAAAGTTTTCAGATAAAAATTCTGATATTTTCATATTT
The DNA here is from genome assembly GCA_964016985.1 of Anodontia alba. Classification (NCBI taxonomy): domain Eukaryota; kingdom Metazoa; phylum Mollusca; class Bivalvia; order Lucinida; family Lucinidae; genus Anodontia; species Anodontia alba. The sequence continues at coordinate 50,400,377 of OZ024832.1, forward strand.
CTGCTCAAAACATAGATTGTGGGTACTCGTTAGAACCGCCTTTGCAAGGCGGTTCTAACGACTACCCACAATCTATGTGTTTGAGCAGAAATAAGAAAAACAACACGTACCCCTGTAAACCCCAGTTTTACTATATAAAAGTGGGGCTTAAGGGGGTCATAATTATATAGGCATGGTTTCGTGATGACAACAAAACCTAGCATACTGTTAATAAATAATAGACAGGTACCCAGCAAGCATTCTTTATAAATCTATAGAGGGACATTATCGGCCCGTCAGCTACCCTGACGGGCCGATAACGGCCCGCTATAGATTTATAAAGAATGCTTACTGGGTAGAGGCCTAATTGGGGAGTTTAGTACTGGCTTGTTTATCTTATTCAGAGGTAAAAAAAACCCTCCAAAGTATTCATTACCACTCAGAAAGCCTCTTTATTACCACCTGCTGGGATCTCATAATCATGCCTTTTATGACATGTCTTGGGTCTGCCTAGAACAGCGCCTAGGTAGGGGCAACAAAAGCATTAGTGAGTGAAACCATTTTTGGTCACATTTTAGCTACGTCTTTAACATTCCCATTTGTTTAAAACTCTATTAAAGTTGGATCAGTATATCAGAAGACATGGCTTTTCAAACATTTTAAAATAGCCACCCTTAACCTTGATACGACTGCCTGCCGGCCGGCATTGAAAAATATTGGTCATATCACTACTTTTCTTTCATATAAAACAATAGCATATTTTCCTTTCTATTGTCAATGACAAATTCAAAAACATCTCATTAGATTTACATAATTTTCATATTTCGGATTCCATTTGCACACTTCCGGGCATTTCTCTTTAACAAAGATAAACGCATATTTTTACTATTTTTGATTTTATTTCTAATAAAGTGAACTGCTTCACAACTGGGATTAGCTACGTTACAAAAAAGTTAAAACTCGTCGATGCACTTGAGTTGTCGTGATTTGGTATGGTCTGGTTCCATAACAGTATCTTTATCTTAGAAACCGGTGCCGTTACCTAACTTAAACTGCTGTCCGATTGGTTAGTCTGTTGAAATATAGTTTACGTATTCCTCGGACATTTTCGCCACGCCTCAAGAGGACCCGTCAAGATGGAGTTTTTGGTGCTAATTCTGGGATATATTTTCTTATTTCTCCATAAAAAACATCTAAATACGGGTACGCATCGAGGCGATTCGAACGAGTACCTACAACATATGTTTTTAAGGAGGAATAAGAAAATATATCCGAGTTATAAAATACTCCTCCTTAAACACATTTGCGTCTACAAGGTTGATCGTCTTAGCGAAAATTTCTTTCCATCGAAACTTGTACCTTGTACAAGTGACAACTAGACTGTTCAAAGATGATTTTTCCTCTTCAATACAATAGAATATTCGAGACTGACGTATTCCTCAGGACAACATTCATATATTGCTGTTTCTCTGATAATGTGCATAGCTTCTACTTCCCAGTAGTGGTTCAAGTCTTTAAAATCTGGCATAAACCGCTCTCGGTCTGGTTTTCCCGGCTGCATTTCCTGTAAAAATACAAGTGAAGAAACTAAAAAAATGCTACAATCAGGAAGCACAGCCTTCCCGACATCACGAAAACATGCCTATATAATTTAACCCCCTCAAACCCCACTTTTATATAGTAAAACTCTGGTTTACAAGGGTATACATTATTTTTCTTATTTCTGCTCAAAAACATAGATCGGCAAGGCGGTTCTAACGAGTACCCACAATCTATGTTTTGAGCAGAAATATGAAAAATATCAGCATTTTTATCCGAAAGATTTCAGTTTTTGGTGGTGAAATTTTCAATATATTTGAATAGGCCTGTTTTCGTAATGAGACACCTAAAGAAGGAGAGACGAGAAAGAAATAATGACACAAGAAACGCCACACATGAAACCACCAACGTACAAAGAAAGAACACCAACACTGCTATACGAGCAATAATATCATAGCTACAGATAAGAGGGGGTATCCACATAATATTTTTCTTATTAGTCGACGAAAACATATGTTGTGGGTACTCATTAGAAGCGCCTCGGCGAGGCGCTTCTAATGAGTACCACAACATATGTTTTCGTCGAGAAATAAGGAAGATATCAACATTTTTCGGATGAAAAAAGCGCCTTATCTGTTGCTATGGAGCATAAAATAATCCTTTATACACAATATTACACTACAGTAACGTTCGTGATCTGAGGCTCCGGATCACGTCGAATGGATGTTCCCAGATCTAGGGATCACACGAAACGCAAGTGTCCCGTGTGATCTCTAGATCGGGGAATATCCACTAGACACAGCACTTCAGGACACGTTACTGTACTAGACAATAATGTGTTAACATAGTCCTTGAAAGTTAATTATTTCGTCTGAGCAAATAAGACAGCGATCAAACAATAATGCTGCCATTTTCTAAAGTGTCTTAATTTTTGTCTATAACTTTAAGTAACAGGAATGCATTTCACTTAGGTATTTGCGTTACTCGGGGGCGGAGGGGTAACTCGTGGGTAATTGTGGTACGGATGTGTGAGCCAGTATTTCGAAACCTACCCCATTCATATACCGGGCCTCTGAAAAAAGATGTACTCATTCATATACTTCATCGTCCAAAATGCTGACCTATTCATATACTGTTCTTTGATTTTAAAACTAATTTATTGTAGGTACGTAGTTACATGGTTAGACAAATATAGCAGTCAATTCATTTACTACTAAGAGAACATGCAGCCTCGAAAAATCTCTGAGCAAAAATACGCATACACCGGGATGTCAGAAAAGTGGGGCCTTTCACATACGAATCGAGAAAAATCGGGCCAGTCATATACTTTTTGTTGACAAAAGGGGCTATTCATATACCTGGCAGCGCTTCAAAAGGGGGCCATTCGGCACGCACATCCGTACTATGCCATATATAGGAAATTACCCACCCTATCCCCCCACCCCCACCCCCGAGTTGCGTTATAGAATACTTTGTGTATTTATGGGCATTTTCACTAACTCTGGTGACCCCTGTTCTGTAGGATTAAAATGTGATTCAGCCCCAAGGCCGAATGTGTTTATTGGCATTTTCAATAACTATCTGGTCACCCCTATTGTGTAGAATTAAAACTGGGCTCAACCCAAGGTCTTGGTGTGTTTATGGGTATTCATTACCCAACGTATTGTGGGATTAAGATATGATTCAACCCGAAGATTTGGGACGCCCAAATAATTTTACCTCAGAATTTATTTTCTTGCGTCTGATTTGCGTCGACACTGTTTTACCAGACATGTCTGTAATCGAATGTTTGTTTGTTTGTTTGTGTTGAGGTTTTACGGCCCAGTCAACCCAATAGGGTCATGTCGAGCGCGGTCAGTTTACCTAACCACACGTTTACTGGGCAGGCTTAATCCTCTAAGCGGTTAACCAGTATTGTGCACATTCTTTCGCCAGAAACTGACAACTGCCCTTCTTGAATCAGCGAAAGGGAGAGAATGACCGTATCAGGGGCGGATCTAGTAGGTTTTCTGATGGGGTTCGATTTGATCAAATTACCGTTACTCTACGTATTCGGAACGACAGGTCCGAGCAAACAGTGTAGACCCAGATCACACGTCGCAGAACGCAGCATCTGACCAGGGTCCACACTGTTTCCCGCTCATCTAGCAATTTCATACACTCATAGGTACATTTAGTTAAATGGACTTGTTGAAGAGAAGTATAAAGGTATAGATTGTGAATATTTAGGGTAAATACGGCATCCCAAATTTATCAAATGTATCCAAAATTTCCCATGAAAATGAAATTTTGAATCAAAGGGGTATTCAATCCGACTAAACCTCTCGAAACCCTCTGTATCCGCCCTTGTTTTGGGTAAACTACGATACCTGAAGGGATAATTCATCAACCGAGTAAGTCCAGCTCCCCATAGTGATGTTACAAGTCACGTGATCACCAGCGGCAATATGGTCGCTGACTTCACACGGAATTCTGATCTCGTAGGCCGGAATGTAAAAGCATCTACCATCACTGTACACAAGAACAAACACGCGCTGATATTTCTCCACCACACTGCCGGCACTGTAATATTTCAATCATTAAAACAACAACTGAACATCGCATGTGCGCCCAGCGAAGGCTCAGATTAAAGGCTCAGGTCATCCATCGCGAAAACTTGCCTATATAATTTTGACCCCATAAACCCCACTTTTAAATAGTAAATCTGGGGTTTACAGGCGTATAAATTATTTTTCTTATTTCGCCTCAAAAACATAGATTGTGGGTACTCGTTAAAACCGCCTCGCCGAGGCGGTTCTAACGAGTACCCACAATCTATGTTTTGAGCAGAAATATAAAAAGTATTTTTATCAGAAAATTTTAAGTTTTTGGAGGTGAAATTTTCTATATATTTGAATAGGCGTGTTTTCGCTGCCCGCCTGAAGACGGTCTGGATCCTTGGCTACCCAAAAGCGTCATGCAAATACTCTCATAAGACTGCGTGGATGCGCAGGCTGATCTCAATCTTCGCTAGGCGCACATGCTATCTTACAGGAAATGCTGTTCCCCGGCTCAGTTGCCTTTTAAAGGGGAACGCAACCTAAGTAAACCACGTTTCAAAATGTAAAATTTACAAAACATGTATTTTCGTATAATTTCGATCAAAATATGTCAAGTATTAAGGGAGTTGTGGGCATTTAAAGATTTCAAGATGGCTAACATGGGCGTGACCATTTTGAATATATAAATAGATTCTACAAATTTTAAAACTTTTATTTAACAGGAAGTTCTTCTGATAAATAGGGTTTATTTTGTTAAAATAAATTGTTCATCACATCAATTTGACATCTACAGAAATATTGAAGCGAAATATTTGTGTGAACTCTTTAAATTTAGACTTTGCATATTTAATTCGGGCTTTGTGGCGTCACAGAGCCTAGAAAATGTCGGTACCCATGACAGCCATTTTGAATGTATTCAAAACCCTGAAACTTTCTTGTTTTCAAAGCGATATTGATCAAACTTGCATCAAAATAAAAGCCTTGTGAAGTTCTTTCCTGCTAGTCACACTTACTGTTTACATTACCTTTCCATTTAATGCTAAAGGAAATACTGACGGGTAAAATTTTGGCCGCGTCCAGCGAAAAGTTGCTTTAACACAGAGGCAAAATATGCATATTCAAAACATTTTGCGCATTCGCAGTCTTTTTACAGTGGTACAGTGTTCACATTACGAAACCACACCTGTTCAAATATATTGAGAATTTTACCACAAAAAAAAAGAGAAAATTTTCAGATAAAAAATCTGATATTTTTTCATATTTCTGCTCAAAACATAGATTGTGGGTACTCGTTAGAACCGCCTCGACGAGGCGGTTCTAGCGATTATCCACAATTTATGTTTTTGAGCAGAAATAAGAAAAGTAATGTATACCACTGTGAACCCGAGTTTTACTATATGAAAGTGGGGTTTAAGGGGGTCAAAATTATATAGGTAAGTTTTCGTGATGAAATAACTATGTTTCTTTAACGCTTAGCACCCTGGGTAAAAGTTTTAGCAGACGACATTTTGAAATAGATTCTTATTTTTCCCAGAAAACAGAATTTGACATTTCATTCAAATCGTCTCCAACGGAGACAATTTGCACGAAATAACAAGTTTGTTTTCTTGGACAAATGAGAAAAATCTCATCAATTTGTCGTCTGCCGAATTTGCCTAGAAAATGGAAAAGGTTAAGGAAACTGGATAAATATGGTAGGTAGAGTTTCCGCCACTTCGTAAAAAAAAAAAAAAAAAAAAAGATGATAAAAGGACAACATTTTTGAATTCTTCTTTGCTCTCCAGCACGCTTAAAATCCCTTCTGACAAGGCTTCTCACTAAAAGAAAAAAAAATGCTTTACCCTTTTTAATCCATTGTAGTCTGGAGACCCCTAAATGGGTAATGGCAAGCAGTGCAACCCCAGATCAGACGCTGCAGATCACAGCGTCTGATCAGCGTCTCGACTGTTTGCAAATAGTTTAGTGATTTTTCTCTAGGAATATCTAAATCTCATAGTCGGCATATCTAAAAATAAAATTGGACTCTTCCAATATGTAGTAAGGGGGAGTCTATTTAGTCAAAAATGGGTAAAGGAGGGAACGAAAATGATCTCCTTTGAAAGTATATCGATTCCCCATAAAGAAATGAAATTTTACCAAGGCATATTCAATGGAAGCCTGCCATGCATCTAAAAGTATAGTTGAAGATACCTAGGAAATTACCTGTATTCAGTAGTCACTTGTATTAAAGGCTCCATATTCCTCAAAAAAAGACACTTTTTTAATCAAAGAAAGGTTTTATAAATATATAGTTTTAATGTGGTATCTGACAGTCTTTAAAATTTCAGTTACTGTCCTTTCAACATCTTTCAGAAAGTCATTTTTTTTCTTCGCCTGGCGCTTTACACAGAAGATGTAAATGTAAACTCTTGTTATAATTTAATGTAAAACTCTTGTTATAATATAATGTAAAACCATTTATCGTAACTATGTATACACAAAAAGTTTGATTCTATTCACTGGTTTTAAAAAAATTCGAATATTTTCATTTTTCCCATAGTAAAAATGGGTACAAAATATACAGAAATTGGTAGGGTAGGTAAACCTGAGGCAGGTTTTCAACAAGTTCCCCTTGTTTAAAACTTCTGAAATTTTCACAATATTGTTATGGAACATCAATAATTTAGAATCCATAAAAGCAAACAATGTTTTCTAATAAAGAATTTCCAAAAATCCACTTTACTGAAGAAATTGCATGGGTCAGACCTATTTTGGCCATAAAATTAATTGTACTGTAAATATTTGAAAACAAAGCAGAGAAACAGTAAAGACAAATGGTTCCTGATAAGATATTGTCAATCAGAAATCATTAATTCCATTTAAAATAAAACGCCAAGCGAAAAACGTATTTCCGAGAGATGTTGAAAGCACAGTAGTCTCTCGTTTTTGAAGTGGATCAAAAATCATTTCATATTTGATCCAGTTCAAGAAACGATAAAAAAATCATTTCATGTTTGATCCAGTTCAAGAAACGAAAGACTAACTGAAATTTGACAGGCTGTCAGGTGCCACATTTTATGGTTGTATTAATACATTGTACCATATATAAATTAATTAAATCTTTCTTGGATAATAAACTGTCTATTTTTGAGGAATATAGAGCCTTTAAGCAACACTTTATGGTTGTCCCGTGATGCTTGCTTAACACAGGTTTGATAGCGCTCTAGGTACAATTTTCAGCAGACAACATATTGAAATATTTTTGTCGTATTTTTCCCAGAAAACTGGTTTAGATATTTCATGTAAATTGTCTCCAGTGGCAATAATTTGTATGAAATATCAAATCCTGTTTTCTGGAAACAAAAAGACAAAATATCATCAATTTGTCATCTACTGAATAAGCCCATAGAGTGATAAAGTTTTAATATTGTATAATTTATGTGCACTGATGTGTCAGTGGCTCGGTCGGATGCGCATCCGACTGGTGACATCACGAAAACATACCTGTATAATTTTGATCCCCTTAAACCCCACTTTTATATAGTAAAACTGGGGTTTACAGGGGTATACATTATTTTTCTTATTTTTGCTCGAAAACATAGATTGTGGGTACTCGTTAGAGTACCCACAATCTATGTTTTAAGCAGAAATTTGAGAATATCAGAGTTTTTTTATGTGAAAATTTTCAGTTTTGGAGGTGAAGTTTTCTATATATTTGAATAGGCGTGTTTTCGTGATGTCAGGGGTTCGATTTCAGCCGGGTCCGGCAACATACTTTCGTAGAGATTGATCATGAAATATTGGCCATTCTCTCCCTTCCACTGATTCAAAAAGGGCAGTTGTCAGTTTCTGGGGAAAGAATGTGCAGAAATACTGGTTAACCGCTTAGAGACTAAGCCTGCCCAGGAAAATTGTGGATAGGACAACTGACCGGCTCGACATGACCGTGAATCGATATACGCTCCAGCAAGCATACATACTCGCAATAACATCATTTCGACGTTAGGTGCTAACGTTTTTTTCATTTTATCGCATAGCAGTTATGGATAAATACATGCAAGAAGATTGCATTGAAAAACGGTTTTCTTGTTTAATCATTTCAGAGTAATTTTAGAAGTTTGTTTACTAAAACAGCGATAGGGGAGAATCCGTAATCTTCATGATAATGTACGTTTAAAGAACTACACTTTCGCTGTTTGTAAAATGACAAAAAGACCATATTTTCATGCTGCAGCTAAACCTTTTCATTCCTGAGTTTCTGTAGTGGACGCTTCCATCTCTGCGTTTGGCCAGAATCATTGCTCCAGATAGGGGTCTTAGTCAAAAAATTAAAACAAAATTACAAACAATGTATATCCTGATGTGACGGCTCACTATGAGCCGTCTCATCAGGCTCAACACTGTTTGCAAAAATGCTATGTCTAACTGAGGTGAGTCTAACAAATATCCTAACACATGTTCCACGGGAAAATAGAAATTAATCAAGGGCTTTCTTGCATAAAGGAACCTTTACGAAAGCAATTTTTTTTTAATGGCAACGTCTTTGGAAACAAATAATGTCGTTGTAACAAGGGTTCATTGTAACATAATATTTATACCTAAAATTATACGGTTACTGTCTAAACAGTTATTTTATGTACAGGTGAGCCAATGTCTGTTTCACATGGAATGCGAGATGTTTGAACTGTCATGCCTAAATTGTACATTGGATGTATCCTTATTAGTATTAAATCTGAAGATCAAAGCGACAGGTCAGTGTGGTCGCTTTATACTTTACCTGTTGTATATTTCAAAGTCTGGCATCCACAGCATCTCGGGTGGTACCCGGATTTTATCCGCATGATACTGATCTTTGTCCCACTGCAGTCGTTCATCAGTCCATTTCTGCGACTCCCATATGTCAAGGGCAAGAACTTGGTGTTCAACGTCCTATAAAAGAAGTTGAACCTGATCGTGTGAAAATGTACCTTCGGGGCATGTGCGGACAGCGAAGGCCCTGATCAGACTGCGAATCCGCTCAGTCTGATCAGGGAGTTTTGCTGTCTGCTTACAGAATAATACTGCAGAATATATCAATGCCTAGCAAAGGACCTTTCAGATACTGCAGTTTCGCTGTCTAATCTGAGTCTTAATTGTTCACATACACGCATGCGCACAATATCATCAGAGATAGTGATATATGATGCATACCTAGAGCGATCGGTAACGCGTTCTGAGTGCAGATCGAGTAGTCCCAGAGCTCGTGATATATTTAATCATGTGGTTGAGGCCAAAAGGTTTGATGGTCTATTTTTGTGTAAAAATGTATGCTGAATCCAAAAATCAAAGTCTTAGTAAAATCCGCTGGTACACCAAATGGGTATTTGCGCTTGATTAGAACAAGGGTGAACACAATGTTTAAAAAACGTAAAATTGGGGGTACCCTTGTGTTTAATTCACTTTCTTGTCAATCGTAGGTACTAAAGTATTAAGTTTTGCATTAAACACTTTGAAATGGATAATAAAAAGGTAAGGTAATAAAGTTTGTAATATTTTTGTCATTTGGAGGGTATATAGCCTATGTCTAAAGCAAAAAGGCCACGAAAACTGATGATTTTCTTAGTTTTTCAGCTGAAGCTGGTCCTAATGCCAATTTTGAACTTGATAACAGCTTTTGTTAATAAAACAATTCATTATTTAGCAAACTGAAATGTATTGTAGCATTTTTGCACTTGTTCTAATCTAATGTGCATACGTTATTTTACATATTGCTAAAAGGAGTCGGTAGAATTGAAGGTAAGTTTAGCTGTTTGAGCTGACAAAGCACTGACTCCTTTCTTAAAGATTTTACTCGAGTAACAGGCCATTATCTCCAACACACAATTTCAATTTCAAGAACTGTACGAACATCCTTCCCCAGCACAAATGCAGAGACTCGAGAGAAGGGGTGATTTTGGTTTGTTCATGCAGAAGTATGAACAATACACAGATCTAACAAGATCTGGGGATCATGGAAAGACAGCAGCATTCTGGATAATGTATATTGACCTTGTAGAGCTGTATCTCCTCTTCAGTAGGGCATGTCATACAAATGATCTGGAACTGTTCATCTTTTGCCTTGGTAAAATGTGTGCAGTATTCTTTGCTACAAGTCGCCCTAATTATGCCAGGTGGATGACTAGATACCATCTTGATCTTCTAAATATTGACGAAACACATCCAGGTGCGCGAGCAATGTTGGTAGCAGGAGCTTTAACGGTTCGAAGAACAACTAGATCATTCTCTAGAAGCCCGGTTGACCTTACGTTGGAACAGACAGTAAATGCTGATGCTGCAAGACTTACAGGGATAGCATCCTTTAGTCAATCTGTAAGTGCTAAACGGAGATGGATGGTTACCAGATCGATTCGAAGTGAACTTGTTGGGCATCTCATGAATAAGTCATGAATAAGTCAGGACTCAAACCGAAACCAGATGTGGCACAAGATTTAAAACCAAGTAGGATTCAGCGTGATAATGCAGATCTAAACAAGGTTATTATTGGAATAGGTGCTACCATGGATCCTTTCCTGACAGAGTTTCGGGATAATAGCCTGTATTGCATTTCAACAGTAAAGTAATACCAGTTGACACAGCAAAAAGTATTTTGTCGACACAGACACAGGGTCAAACTTGGTATGAGGAATTTAAAGCTGGCTGCTTTGCTGACGGTGATCGTTTTGAAAAACCGATCCCAAGAAGGAAGGTCAAGTCATTTGCCTGTAATGCAGTGTCAGTAAACCTTCCAGTTAAGGATAGACGGATAAAAGAACTTCAGCGTACAAGAGACTTATTCGGCCGTCTACTGTATCTTTCAACAGTAAAGGATATTGATCTGAAATTGGTCCTTGCTTACCCTCTTACTCCAGTTCCTCTTACACTTGCTCGTATTGATGGACCCAAAATCACCACTGACAAATCGAAGCTCTTTGGTAAGCTTGAGAAGAAAATTACTTCAGCTGCTCCAGAAAATGTAGATGTTTGTATTGTCGATGGCATGTTTCTGATACAGGACATTTGCCCCAGACATTTGGTGGTATAGCAAATGTGATCCTTTCACGCCTTGTCAAACTTGGCAGTCATGTTGATTTTGTGTGTGACACATATAAACACCCTTCAATTAAAGACATAGCACGAGAGGATCGTGGATCAGTTTCAGAAGAATTCAAAGTTTCAGGTCCAGAACAACGGAGGCCAAAAGAGTTCAGTGTAGCACTGAAGTCAGAATCATTTAAGACTTCGCTGCTGCGATTTCTTGTAGAAGAATGGTCTAAAAATGAATATGCTGCTGTGCTCGGAACATGTGAGCTTTATTTTGGCTTGGATGAGGTGTGTTTTATGTACAAAGCGGTCAATGGAGAAATGACCCGCCAGGGGATCCAAGAACTCAATTGTCAGCATGAAGAGGCTGATACACGCATTTTACTTCATGTAAAACATGCTTGTGAGCAGCTTGTGCTCCCAAATATTGTTGTACGCTGCGTTGATACAGATGTTCTTATAATTCTCCTGTTCCATATGCTAACTACTGAAGGGTTTGTTTGGATGGATGTTGGGCATGACAGAAACAATACCCGCAGATATGTTGATGTAACAAAGTTATGTGGAGAATTGGGTAGAAAACTATGTTCGGCATTACCTGCTTTGCATGCATTCACTGGATGTGACTATACAGCTGCTTTCCTTCGTAAAGGCAAAACACGCCAGTGGATATTGCTGAGAAGTCAGATCAGTTTCTGAACGCCTTTGATCAACTTGGCTGTACTGTTGATATAGATGCATCTACAGAGGGAGCAGTAGAAGCCTTTGTCTGCAGTATGTATGGAAAACCCAATCTTAACAAGATAAATGATGCACGCTATGCTGATTTTCGAGACAGATATGCTCCTAAAGATGAAGAACACCCTTTAGCCAAGATCAAAGGAGCAGATGCAAGTCTTCTTGCACCATCAAAGCCGGTGCTCCACCAGAAACTATTACGGACAAATCTGGTTGCTTATGTGTGGAAAAATGCTGATAGGACTGTGCCACTGGAAATGGATCCAGCTGAATGTGGATGGGTTTAGCAGGACAATAGTTTCAGATTAAAGTGGTTTGATGGAGACCAAATTCCAGACAATGTTGGAAAGGCCATTGATGAGTCACCTGACGATGAAGAATAAGATGATGATTACAGATATTCTTTGATGTCTGATGACTCTGACAGTGAGGATGACACTGATATTTAAAGCATGTTAAACAACAAAAGACGATCAGAGAAACCGAAATAAAGCTGAAATTCCATGGTTATCAAAGCAGATAACTCCTACTAAATATAATTAAAAAATAACAATAAATACTGATAAAAATCAAAAATAAAAAATATAAAAGATAAGAAAAACATCAACTAAAAATTTTAAAAAGTAGATAAAAACTTTGTTTATTGCCTATACAACTGATGCAGGCAATTTGATTTTATGACTCAAACTTTTCTTAAGTAACTATTTGTGCAGCAGCAAAAAAAAGCTAAAAGTCACCAGTTTTCGTGGCTAATATTTGCTTAATTTGTTTAAAATATGATTAGTTATTTGGTCGTTATTGATAAGCATATAACTTATGAATAAAAGGTAAAAAATTTACCTTTCCCTACTTTTTGTTTTCATATATTCTTGAAAATCAATGAAAAAACAGCAAAATCATTGGATTTTGGGGCTTTATAGAGATTTATTACGAACAAATTAATTCATTTAATCAGCAAAAAAGCTGCTAAATGCTTAATAATATCTTTTGTTAGTCGATTTTAAGTTGTTATGATGAAAAACGCAGATATCATGTTCAAAAATGGGTTTAAGGATCAGTTTCTGTAATACGTTGGTAAAATCATCTGTTTTCGTTGTCTTTTTGCTTTAAACATAGGTTATTTACCCTTTAAATGACAAAAATATTACAAAATATATTACCCTACCTTTTTACCATCCATTTCAAAGTGTTTAATGCAAAAATTAATACTTCAGTACCTACGATTGACAAGAAAGTGAATTAAACACAAGGGTACCCCCAATTTTACGATTTTTAAACATTTTGTTCACCCTTGTTCTAATCAAGCGCAAATACCCATTTTGTGTACCAGCGGATTTTACTAAGACTTTGATTTTTGGATTTAGCGTACATTTTTACACAAAAATAGACCATCTAACCTTTTGGCCTCAACCACATGATTAAACATATCACGAGCTCTTGGACTAGAGGGATCGTATGTTCGAATTCCAGCCCGGCCACATAGCGTTCGTAGAGATTGATCATAAAATCATTTCTACTGTCATTCTTCCCTTTCGCAGAGTCGGTGTTAAAATCTTCTTTTCATTGTCAAAGGTCACAAGTAAATTGCAATATATATTGAGGTCACAAGTAAATTGCAATATATATTTATAAAGTCCTTTTTGGTATCCAGTAACCACTGTCGGTGGAAAAAGGTACTTTTCGGTATTAAGTAGGCCCGCAGCTCGGGTTACACTATTTACCAAAGGCTGTAGACGGCGTATGTTACTGAAATATTCATATTCGTTTGCCGATATTGTACTCAATGTGATTAAAGTCTTATTTCTTCAAAAGTTTGATGTTTTCTTTGGTTTTCATTATTTCTTCGTTATTATAAGCATCAGAGTATTAAGTGCTAATATATTTGAATGTGGAAGTTAGCGTTAGCAAGGAACTATTTGTTAGGTAGTTATTAGACTGGTAGTAACAGGAAAACGAACTGTCGAAATGTGGCGTATTAAATCTGATGGCGGTTTGGCAACAGTCCCAAATAAAAAGGAAACTCTAATGATGGCATAATTATTCAATTTTCAATTCAATTAAATTCAGTCTTTATTCAGCATAAGACACAGCATGCCCATTGCCTAATACAACATACATATCTGAGAAGAGCAAATAATATTTACCAACATACAAACAAAAAACATCAGCACAATATACCATAATGTATGCAAGACAGCACAACTTTCGTGTGATATAACACATGTCATAGTACATGGAATACATGTACCCTTAATCAAGTATGCTTTTTCTTTTATCCATAGCAAGAAAAACAAACTTGGCTGCCGGCCTCGGTGGCTCAGTTGGATGTTCCATCCGACTGGAGACCAGGAGGTCGCGGGTTCAACCCCCGCCGAAGTCGGCAACATTCTTTCGTAGAGATTGATCATGAAATATTTTCTACGGTCATTCTCTCCCTTCCGCTGATTCAAGAAGGGCAGTTGTCAGTTTCTGGCGAAAGAATGTGCACAATACTGGTTAACCGCTTAGAGGACTAAGCCAGCCCAGTAAACTTGTGGTTAGGTAAACTGACCGCGCTCGACATGATCCCATTGGGTTGACTGGGCCGTAAAACCTCAACACAAACAAACAAACCTGGCTAATCGTTTTACCGCACATGATAGGGACTCGGTCATAATTTTCTTAAATTTGGTAAATGTTGTATTGTAGGTTGTTCTTATTTAATAATTATATAATGACAAGCATGTCCATCCACAGAGCGTGGGCTCACGTAAACACAACACGTGTTACTACCTACAAGCTTTATTTAATACTGCCGTAGTAGCATATACAAAACAGAGCAAGAAAACACAGGAGCATGCGCAATAATAATAAGATAAGAGTTCATTCATGATGAAAGCGAAAGTAGATACTACAACATCCCCTTTGTTTTAAAAAGAACTCCAGACAACAGATTATGTATTATCAATCAGTGAACTGTATTAAGACATGCATTAATATATCAGTTGAAAGTATTCCATTGTTATCTATCAGCATTAAGTCTCTGTACTATGTTTACTGACGTCAGAGTTCATTCATATATAAGTGATTCAATCATTTCCAGTTTTTATCTCGTAACTGGATCTATCAGCGTCTGTTGTTTTTACGCATGTCATTTAACCCATTCCTCTCCACTGTATAACTTGTTTGGCTGAACTAGCCGAACTGATCTAGTTTTCATAGGTGTTGACTGATTGTGTATTTCAGAATCCTGGATTTTTACCGGAGATTTGATAACAACATTGTCAGGTTCCTTTTGAGGTTCTTGCGGGGATTTAAAGTTTGCATTTGATTCCGGGATTGCTGGAGTGTCAGTTGTGACACGTTTTGTTTTTTGCTGGGATGTTGGTAGCTCGTTGGGTTGAAACTGGAGCATAGATGTTTACGGGGTTTTGTTTAAAAATTTACGATTTCTGCAGTAAACAGCTCCTGCAGGGGTTTGTACATTGTATGAGTGTTCATTATGTTGGGAAATTATCTTTGCTGGTTCCCATAAGCTGTCTTTTGAACATGCACCGATTCACCTATTTTGAGAGGAGGAAGTTTCCGTGCGTTTTTGTCATAATGCGCTTTTGATTTGATCTGTAATTCTTTCGTTTTCTTTTTGGCAAAGTTTGGATTGACTGTTTTAGGTGTAAGTTGTTTATTTGTTGATGGAAGGATAGACCGTAGTCTACGACCCATTAAAAGCTGTGAGGGAGAAAAACCGCATTTCAAAGGGGTATTCCTATATTCCAGTAGGGGTAAATAGGGAATGAACTCTTTCTGCAAAATACGTTTCGCAATTTTAACGTATACTTCACTTAAGCCGTTCGAGCTCGCATGCGTGCGGCTAGACGTTATATTCCAGTCTTTAAGGAATCTTTCGAATTGTTCACTAGTGAAGTATGAAGCGCCGTCTGTATTGCTTTTTAACAGATACCGAATCTGCTAAAACGCACTTTTAGCTTCCGGATGATCGTTACACTTTTTGTGTTTGGAAGGAGGCCAATTTCGAAGTACCTGCTGTAGGCGTCAACAAGTACTATGAGAAGAACTAAATAAGCTTATGCTTTCGTTCTAATCCTATCTTTTGTGTATATGTCATGTCTGTTTGTATAATCATTGTAACTTAGAAATAAATATGTTTAAACCAAGTACTATGAACTCTTGGCTGTTCCATGTAAAAAGGTCCAATGATAAATTCTGCCAAGGTCGTTGTGGCACGTCGTGAGGGTGCAAAGGCTCTTTGGTGTTTGAATCTTTGTGTCTGTTGCAAACAGAGCAACTAAGGACATGGTCTGTGATTTGTTTAGTCATCAAGGGCCAGAACATAATGTCCCTAGCTCGTCCAACTGTTTTCTCGATACCGAAATGTCCAATGGGTACAGCTACTATCATGTCGCCGGCTACCCTTTTCTAATGACGTCTTTTAAAGTCTGCATTTGACTGTCATTTCGTGTAGCGTCCTGGATCTGTTTTATCTTAACATCACTAACTGGCAGGGATTTTAATACAGTGTGTACGTGCAAATCCAGTCCTTCAGTTAGACCAGGAAATGTCCCCTTGACATAATTTCTGCTCAGGGCATCCCCAAGCGGGATATGTTTGCTTTTGCAATGAACTACTTCAATATCTGTAATAACATACGCTGGAGCCTAGGAGGGGCACTACATAGGGGCTTTTTCATGATAGCTTCAACTGGCTTACAGTCGGACTCTACCACGGTGCGTCGTCCGTATATGTAGTGTTTGAAGCGCGTGCACCCGAAAAGTATCGCTAACATTTCTTTTTCGATCTGCACATACGCTACTTCCGTTGGCGTTAACGTCTTTGAAGCGTAGGCAATTGGTTTACCGTCCTGCATACAGCAGACACCTAGCCCTTTCGATGATGAGTCAACTTGTAACCGTACCGGTTTTCCCGGGTCGTAATAGCTTAGCACGGGACTTTGGGTCAAGGCCGTCTTAACTTTGTGGAAAGCTTCAGACTGTTTACTTCCCCAGCTAAATTCAACGTCTTTGCGTAACAGCGCCCGCGTGGGGCTAGTAATCTCTGCGAGATTTTTTTTTAAATTTGGTAAGATACGTAATCATATCAAGCAGCGTTTCCAGCTCTGCGCGATTGGTTGGGTTCGGCATATTCAAAATAGCGCTCAGCTTATCTGGGCTCGGCTTCAAGCCGTCAGAGCTGATCACGTGACCGTAGTATTTAACAGAGGTCAGGCCTATCTGGATCTTATCTGGATTGAAACGCAATCCAGTTTCCCGCGATTTTTCAAGTACATTTCTGAGATTTCGGTCATGTTCTGTACGCGTGCGTCCGAAAACCAGGACATCGTCACATATTGAAGTCACGCCTGGCAAGCTCTCGAAAGTTTCGTCAACTTTCCGCTGAAACAGATCCTGGGAACTGCGAATTCCCATCGGCAATCTAAGATACCTGTAACGTCCAAATGGCGTATTGAACGTCGTCAACATAGATTAATTTTTGGTGGCGGTTTACCGCCGCCAAATTTACTATACGGAATTTCTACAATCCGTTTTCTCAAAAAATGCAAACCTAATAACTTCCAAAAAAGTAGTTCCATACTGACGCTGATGTCGCTTAATTCTGCATTCAAACATGTAAGCCTTCTACACTCTGATAATTATAAAGAGCGACCGAATATACAAAACAAAGAAAACTTCAAACTTTTGAAGAAATAATACTTTAATGATGTTGAGCGCAATCTCGGCGGACGAATATAAACAGAATAAACAAACGGTGGCACTTGATTCAGCCTCCAGAACCTTCTGAAGCAGAGAATTTGAAAATTGATGCAAAAGATTCTCCGAAAGTCTCCGAAAGCGTATCAAAGAAAGGTATAAATATGTGATAAAGCATCAGCAGTTTTTTTTAGGCTATTCACTATAAGCAGTTTCGGCCGAAATCACTTCGCATGAATATTTTGAAAAAAGTAAAGTACAGTGCGGTTACATGTGTATTTAGCAACACGTTTTTCCTAAACGTTCGCTTTAATATATGTTTTTATGAAAATTATTTACAAATATGTTTTGATAAATAAATAAATAAATAAAATAAATAAAAATAACGTTTTATTTACATTTTTGCGGTATAACTATCCTGCAGCCACCAGGCCACTGTGCCTGTCACTTTGTGCCTTCCGGATATACCGGATACTAAGAAAACTGTGAATCAAGTCAGACCCAATCACAGTGATTTCCGCCATAGTAATAATTTTCTTCGATAGAAATTATATTGGCAGTGTCTAGAGTGCCGGTACCGGCATCCTAGACTCAGAGGCTAGAGTGCCGGTACCGGCATTCTAGCAAATAGGTCTAGAGTGCCGGTTACCGGCACTCTAGCCAAGTCTAATAGGGCTGGCTAGAGTGCCGGTAATATATTAATTCTTTGTTATTGCCATCATCTGCCACCTAGAATCGAGATAAATGACTTAAAGTAACCATTCCGTTCCATCATCTGCCACCTAGAACCGAGATAAATGAGTTAAAGTAACCATTCCGTTTGTTGTTTTCCTTTCCTTCCGTACTTAGACGCCATCTTGTAAGGCGGTAATACGTAGAAATGCAACTACCATATGCAGGAATTCTCGTACTACAGGTACTAATCCGCACCAATCGGTCCCTTCTGTGACGTCACAGCATGTCGCTAGTTCTCAGACCGGTACTAGTGTGGAAATGTATAGAATTATATAGGAGCCCATCATTTAACTAATAAAATCATTTATTTTCAATAATACAAGATATTATTATAACCTTGCAATAGATGGGAAAATGTATCTGCTTCAATTTGATACCAAATTTGTTGAAATAAGATAAATTTAAAAATGGCCCAGATTGTAATGAATGCTACAAGGGTTTTTCCTTATTAAGTCTTTGTATTTTACAACAAAAATGAAAAATTGCCTTGATTCAATCGCCCAAAAGTCATATTTTTTAAAATTTCTCCGTTTATTATAACCTCTCATTCGATAGATCTATTTAATATCTATAGTTATGTAATAAAATATTGAATAAATTATTTTATTAAAAATGGCCCACAGGTTGCAGAATATAGCTATATTTTAAAAATGCGGAGAGAAAATGTGTAATGATTACACAGACACAGGTCTTGTGTACACATGATACTAGCATGAATTGCAAAAGAGGTTGTAAGAATTGGAAAATAAAAAAAGAATTGGTATCCATTGATAGTATTATAAAGATTATTAAGCTTCAAAAAGGAAAACAAAGATATATATTTATGATAATATAAACTTATTTATTTAATTTTTGTTTATGTCGAATTATGTTTTTATTCGGCAATTTATTGAAGCTTTAATGAAAATTTGATATAATTACTTTTGACCATAGGAAAACTACAAACTGCTTGATTACTTGTTTTTTTTTTTTTTTTTTGTTTGTTTAATGATGAAAAAAAAAATGCTTTGTCGGGATACAAGAAAAATACCTAAATGCGCGGCCACTCTTGCGATGTTTTCTTAACAACAATTACTGCTAATGAATGCCAATTATGTCCTTATCTTGACAAAAGAAAACAACGAAATCACTTTTTACATAATTGACATACATGCTTATGCGCAATTTTAATTGCACAAACAGAATCAAATCCAGTATTTGATCTTTTTGCATAAACTAGCACTTTAATTGACACGATTTGCTCATTTTAGATTCCTGTACACAAATAAGGACTAAATGAATGAGATTGAGTCTCTCTCTCTCTCAAACGTTCTCTAAATCTGTGAATAACAAGAGTCTCTCCAAATAAAAGCAGCATTAAATATGACGTGCAACCATTGTAGTTCCAGATCAGCATGTGCATACATTTTTTTTCTCTGATAGAATGTGCAAGCTCTATTCAACATGCGGTGTTAAATATGTATATTTAATAAAAAAATATAATATTTAAAACAAAATACATTAAAACAAAATGATAATTGATATTATTTTCAGAAATTTTGTTTCATAAAATGGTTATCTAGGAAATTAAAACATAATGATACTAATGATATTATTATTATTATTATTATTAGTAGTAGTAGTAGTATTTACTACTACTATTATTATTAGTATGTTGTACATCACAATTCCGAAGAATAAATATTATTAAGCCGGTCATATTCGAAATGTTTTATTTGTAAAATAGCCACATGGACAGTTTATACTATCGTACATGTGTATTTAGGGGTAAAATATTGGTAATTACCGTATAAACCCTATTAGACACATTAAACTACTATCATACTGAAATTTGATCAAGTCCGTTTGGCTACCTATTGACACAGCTTATACCTGCTATCTGAGTGGCAAACAGTGTAGACCTTTGTTAAGATACTCTGTGATGTAATGTCTGATCAGGGTCACTGCCTTTTCTTATGGTGTGTTTATCAGAATCCCGAGGTTAAATACTATAAACCACTTTCTCAGTCAGATTCAAAAAATTGTTCAGTACACACCTATTCAAACATTACTCTAAAGACAATTGTTTCAAAAACAAACCTGGGATACCAGATGATTCGATCAAGTTCTACTCTTTACAACACTTGCCCTATCTTTTTAACAATGCCATTACAGAACCAGCTGATTTGTCTAAACATTGCTGGGTAAGTGTAAAATAGTGTAGACCCTGAACACACAATGCATAATGTGACATTTGATCTGGGTCTACACCGTTGGCACAGACGTCTCTGTCTAAAAATCTAGGATAGTAGTAACAGTCATAATCCAAGGAAATCGACATTTTATCCATATTTGCTAATTACCCAACACAAAAATAACACGAGTCTCTCCAAATAAAAGCAGCAACCATTGTAGTTCCAGATCAGCATGTGCATACATTTTTCTTTGATAGATTGTGCAAGCTGTATTCAACATGCAGTATAGACTGATCAATGTATTTCAGCAGACACACAGACTAATCGGGTCTACATTGATCGCATAATTCATAAGGCCCATTTTTTTTTTTGAAAAAGATTCAATCATAATTGTTTCTTATGTTACTTGAAGACATCTCAAAGTTCTTAAAACGATCAACAAAACGTTTTACTTTCATTTATATTAGCATTAAAAAAATTGTTCAAACATATATAAATACAAGTGAAATAACAGCACGTTGTTTATTTTCTGGTTCCATTTGTCTACCATTATTATTATTATTATCCCGTGGGAACTAGAAGCCTCAGGCCACTGGACACTGTAATAATAGCTTAATCTAAACCTCATGCAATAAAAAACAAAGTGGTCAAAATATCAAATGAACATCAACATTTGAAAAGGACCATTATAACTATGATCAAGGAATATGGGCAAACAAAGCACCATCTTTAACCGTGTAACTAAATAAACACTAATTACTGTAGAATATATTGATTAAGATTTAAAATCCTGATCAGAGTGTGCAGATGCGCAGACTGATCTGGATCTTTAGTGTTTGCATAATACATAATTTCCCTTTTTTCATAATCTGACACAACTGCCCTTTATCTGAGACAGGTCACGTGGTCCTGCAATTCTTGAGATGATAAGATAAAACTAGAAATAACATATTCTACATTAATTTTTATGAAAGTTTTTGACAGTTTATCTATTTTTTTTTCTTAAGTTTAAATGATTGTTAAACAACGTTCATGCATCAAGGGAAAAGTGATGATGATATTCTTATTAGCCTCACCAAGGTTCTTCAAATGAGTACTCATAACATGTTTTTGCTTCACCGAGGTGCATCAAATTAATACCTACAACATATGTTTTAATGGAGAACTGGAGAAAATTGTCCCATATTTATGTTGTCTGCAAAACTTTTACCCAAAGTGCTAACTGATAAGTACTATGCTAATTCGCGCCACCAATGGGTCCTAAGTTTATGAAATAGCTAATTGTCTTTATGCTGTGAACAAATAGCCCAAAGCTATTTATGTACCTCTCTTGAAAGAAATGTCCTGTTTGTATACCTCTGTCCAGCTGATGGTCTGTGTGAGCTTTGCAGACTGGTTTCAAACTACTAAATTATCAAATTACCAATAATTTAAACCTCTAAATTTGCGTTTTTTTGTTTTTTTTTTTTCTAATCATGTATGTACCCTAATACTACTACTATGCTCAGGCACAGAATGGCCAGTAGGATTGTTTAGCATAAGCATCTGCACATACTGATCTTAACAATCAGATCTGTAACACACATTAAGCAAAGAGCATAACCTTGCTCAGAAAGCGCAATGGGGTCTTGGTCCACAAAGGGCACATACCTGAAGGTTGCTTAAAACACAGTAATATTTGATATTACTCATTTATGCTAAAAAAGGGATATTGACAAATAGATAAGAACTTTAGACCCAGATCAGACGCCGCATATCATGGTGTCTGGTGAGCATTGATTAAACACACTTGATTGCATTCTGATTAATAGGTTTCTTTAATCTGTGGTGATAGTACTGATGTGAAATAGGTTACCTAGATCACCTTAAAGAGTAGGTAGCTTTAATTACTGTACTAACAAATGTCTTAGGATAACCTAACTTAATAACGGAGGTTGGAGACTGCCCTTTGAGGGTAAGAAGTGGATGACATAGGCCTTTCCCCTGTACTCATTATCCATATGCTTTTTTTTTTTCTTTCTTTCTTTCTTTCTTTCTTTCTTTCTTTCGTATTGTAACAACAAATGTCTTAGGATAACTTAATAACGGAGGTACGCAGACTGTCCTATGATGTTAAGAAGTAGATGACATAGGTCTTTCTCCCGTATTCATTATCCATAGGCTTCTTTCTTTCTTTCTTTCTTTAGTTTATGGTTATCATAAAGTAATTTTTTTTTATTCATTCATTCATTTTTTCTCAAATTACTTATATTTAATTAAATTTTCCCATTTGTTATCTCGAGGTGAAATGATCGTTTTTCTTTCAAAAATTGTACCAAACTATCATCAGTAATTAAATACAACCTTAATTAATCAACTCATTTGTTCTCTTAGATTAACTATTGTTCTTCATTTTAAAATCTTACTGAATTACCATTCATTAAATATAACACTTTTTTAATTTATTAATTGCTTTTGTTTACTTAGGTTAAACTATTTAAATTCGTTTAAAAATCATATTGAATTATCTATAACTAAATACAACACTTTTTATTCAATTTGAAATAATGAAATAATAATAATAATAATAGTAATAATAATTTATTTTAATCAATTAATTAATTAATTTTGTTATTATCATTATTAATCAATTCTTAGGTTAAACAATTGATATTCTTTTGAAAATCATACTGAATAATCTGCTGACATTCATTCATTCATTCATTCTAACTCGGACCTATTCCAGTGTATATTGGGTCCAAGAGCAATGCATCCACACATGATTTAATCTGAATTGTAGTAGTACTGTAGGTGTGTGACACTGGGTTGATTACACACCAGCTACATAGGTAAGACGACGCTTACGGGCCTCCAGTCAAAGGGAATTAATCGAAACCGATCTAAATTGGAATATCGATTACCTGAGTGACAGTTCCTGTAGTATGATAATTCCTGGTAGTGCTACTAATGCGGGACACTTTAGTATTGGCTTATTATTATCAAAATAACAATAATGGAAATAAATTTATTATCATTATTATTATTGTTTGTACATAATGGAAATTGAACTTGTAGTAAAGGTTAAAGAAAGAGACTATTACAATGGGTATTTGTTTGATTAGAGAATTTCAGAGTTGTCCTCACCCTCTCCCCCCACCTCCAACCCACAGCTCATCACGACTCTCAAACATGTAAAACGTGCAATATGCCGCGACCACTCGGACATGGCAATATTATTAGCTCATACTTGTATAGTGTTAAAAAATGACATTTTAAAAAATGAGGGCTTTTCATTATATATATATATATATATATATATATATATATATATATATATATATATATATATATATATATATATATATATATATATATAGATAGAAAAAAGCTAAAACTTTAATGCGTAGCAGTCTTGGTATTGTTTTTTTTTTTTTTTTTTTTTCCCAGCAGACGGCATTTTGAAATAATTTTTCACATTTTCCTGTTTTGGCGACAATTTGCATGAAAGTGCAAATCCTGTATTCTGGGAAAAAATAAGAAAAAAAATATTGCCAATTTTTCGTCTGCTGAATTAGCCCAGGGAGTGGTAAAGGTTAAAGAAAGAGACTATTACAATGGGGTATTAGTTTGATTAGAGAATTTCAGAGTTTTCCTCACCCCCTTCTCCCACCTCCAAGCCACAGCCCATCAAGACTCTCAAACATGTAAAACCGTGCAATATGCCGCATGCGAACAGAAAAGACCCAAAATAGCAGACACACCCGAATGCGGAGATAGCGGGAGATCATCCAACGACATTAAACGGTGCGCATTGCGAGAAAATAATATATACGAAACATATATATATTATTACGTTAAATAAATTAAATGTTCAATTAATGTAGGGATGTAGTTTACTGTTATTTACAATAATAATTCAACGGAGTCAGTGCGCAAAACGCACGCTAGCTCCTTAATACATATATAGTCAATTTTATAAAATGCTTATTTTCAACACTTCTTCATGTCTGTCCGTGTAGGGTGGAAACAAAGAGCTCGCGTCTTTTCAGTAAAGTTAAGCAACGCAAACCCGGTTAGTGCTTGGATAGGTGAACATCTTACACTACCAGCTACAGTAGACTTTTTATGTTCATTTTTCTCCTGCCTACTTTTTTTTGTCGTCATTTTGTCACTCATAGCAATAATTCAGTTTTCATGTGCTCTAAAGACGCCTTTTCCTAAGACAAGACTCCAGTATGTCTTTTCCTTCCGCATATAGAACTATTTGACATGTTTATCGGGTTTAAGTATCAAGTATTATATTACCGGCACTCTAGCTTGGCCACGTGGGAATGGCTAGAGTGCCGGTACCGGCACTTTAGCCACCGAGTCTAGAGTGCCGGTTACGACACTCTAGCCTCTAGGGTGCCGGTACCGGCACTCTAGCCATTGCTAAGTATATTTTCTCGAAGATTTTTTGTAGTTCATGTATAGGCTCGCTAAAAATAACGTCCGAAAAGCAGAAACGTTTGAAGATCTCTAGCAAAATTCCTGAAGCAGTAAAATGCGTTTCAGGTAGGCCAACGGTTATTGTATCGTCAGTGAGATACCTATTACCGAGATTCACTAATTATCGGATATTCAGGAACCACGGCCCCCGCCCATTGGGGCCCGCGAAGTAGATGGGCTGCCTGTAGCCTCCAAGGTAGACCTGCTTAAGCAGGGCCTGAGTTCATCATGTGATCAGGTTGGGTAAAAGTCCCACAAATCTGGAGGCAATATCGTTAATGACTGAAATATTGTTGACCCACATTCTGATTCTCATCAGGAAAAAATTATGAGCTTTAAAAGTACATAACAAAATTTGGGACCCTCAAAATCTAATCGATACTGCCCATGAAAAAACAGGGAAATGGCATTTTATATGAAATGTTTGGAGAGTTGTTATCGTTAGATATACCCCGAAGATTTTTTTGTGTTTATAAGGGGAGTTTATTTTATCACTCATCTTTTACTAAATTTATATGACAAGAGTTATTGTAACTGTCTGTAAATCTGTGAAAGTTCTATGAGTTTAAGGAACTTAAGTGAATCCGTAAAAACTCCATGAATCCATGAAAGTTCCGTGGTGAAGGTCTGTCAGTCATTTAAATTTTGTATCAGTGATATGATAAAGTTCCATGGAAGCTCCGTAGTGTATCCGAGATACACATATGCATGAAAAGTATTAAGTGCAAGGCCGGGAAAAAGAAGCAAAATCAGTCGCTAGAAAAGACATTCAGTAGTAGTATTTACAGAGGATTTGAAAGGAAATAGATCCATTAGAATAAATTGATAACATTTGCTCAGTTGGTACATGCAGTTTTCATTTTAGTCAACATTCAAAACATCCAACAGTTCTTGAATGTTTCAACTGGCATGCTTTCAGTTTGATATCTTGGCACTCTGGATGGAACCAATGCTGACATTTTGTGCACTGGAACGTCAGATTGTAGTGGGATCTTGTGGGCCTGTATATAAAGACTTTTTTTTTTTCTCGATTCTGGCTTGCTTGGAAATTCAGTGAAAGCACTGCTGTTAATATAAGGATTCCCACTGCATTTTGAAACTGGGGTTAAATCTGCTCTGTTCTCTTATTTTTGTACGTCCATTGTAAAGCAGTATACTACTACTTTTCAAATTTAGGGGTATAAGACAAATTTGGAGGGGTAAAAGCCCCTCTGCAGAAGGTAAATGGGAATGCTGAATACAATTTGGAAGATGCAACAGTGCCAATGTTTTCGTGTTTTGTTAACTCCATGTACAAGGCTTGGGACCATTTGGGTGACTATAATCCAATACTACGGACATTTCAGTACTTTTTTCGGAACTTTCCGTTATTCCATGAATCCATGACAGTTCCATGTTTTGTCAACCTCTAGGCCCCAACACTGCACACACATATGCATACAAAATATTTATAATATAAACTGATACTAAAATTACATCATTTCTCACCGCTGTGGTTTGAGTCTCGCTCGGGTCACATGTGGGAAAGCCGTGTTCTGCTTACGGATGGTCAGGTGGTTTTTCCCCGGGTACTCCGGTTTTCGCCCACCTTTGATGAACGATCGGCTCGATATAAGTGAAATATTCTTGAAAGGGACATAAAACCCAAATCAAAAAGAAAAAAAAAATCATCAAAACACACACACACACACACACATTTATTCAGGCATGAAAAAATCCTGGTGTGGTGATTGGCGGTACAGCCGTCTGGTTAGCTCAGTTGGGTAGAACACTTGCAAGCTAGAGGTCACAAGTTTCAGTACTGCATCCAACACACTTTCCCTCCTTAAGTTCCTTTAATGGTGCCCACTGTGAATAACCCACTGCAGCTGACGTTGGATTTATGGGGCACCGGGGTCAGGCATAAAACAGGTTGGGGTAGCCCATACATGGTCGATGGTTTTCCCTGTGTAATCTGGGTTCCTCTATCACACATTCACGAAACACCAACATCTGTGTCTTATATAACAAGTGCATAAGATTGCTGAGCTTTCTGTTCAATCGAAGTAAAATTAAATAATGTGTTAACTTTAAAATGGATAACTTATACGTGATTATGCCTCAATTTGTAATATTTTGTCCAGATGTATCAGTATAAGTGACCCTGTCCACTTGTTTGAGCTAAATTAAGTGTACATTTTTAAGAGTAAGGCTATATTTCGATTTTTATTTGTTCATATTTATACAGAGTTTAACTCTCCAAATTGAAATGAACACAAGAAATCCTCAAATTGATTGTTTGTCTTGTGGAAATATACCAGAATATGCATAACGCAATACAGCTGTATTTTGTCATCAGATTTTAGCACATTTATTAAGATACACATGTTGTAACTTTTTAAAGCAAACAGGTATTTTGTTCTTATTTCTTGTCAGTTATGTAAGAGTTACATTATTAAATGAATTAGTACCAAGAATCCTCAGATAAATAGATTATCTGGTGAATATTCCCCATAATTTAAGCTTTTCAAGAAATGAATACATTAATTTACGACATATGCTTAAGTTATCCGATGTGTGTGTGTGTGTGTGTGTGTGTGTGTGTGTAAATAGGCCCAGTATTTTGTTTCTATTTCTTGCCAGGCAAAAAACAGTAATGAATGCAAGGAATATAGATAGATTAGTTGTCTCATAAAAATTAGTCAGAAAATATTCTGATTTAAGAAATGGTTACTTTTTTTACTGATTTCATAAGTAGACTTCCAAAATCCCGGACATAACACTTCTACCTACATGTCTTTCGTTCAGGCCTATGGGCATGGTGGGCAAAGCTTGCTTACCAAGTAAGGCTTACTGTCCATGGATGCCTGATTATACCCTTTATTCTGGGGTCCATGTCTGTTGGTCTGAACATTCTGATTCATCATTATTTTACAGATTTATGAGTTTGGAATAAGGTTTGTGTAATTTGAGTGTATCATGACCACAACTACTTAAATAATATGGTTTTGAATTAGGCCCAGTTTCTCTTGCTGGTCAGATAATTTGTACCTTTTGAAATGGATAAAAAAAAATCTTAAAATGTATTAACATCAAGAGAATCAGACTAGAAATGTCTACATTTCAGAGCTCCAGATTAAAGGAGTGCTTAGGTACATATTTTCTTATTTCCCCTAGTAAACATATGTTGTGGGTACTAACTAGGACTTCTAGAAACGTCTTGGTAGCATGCTTTCATTGAGTTCCCAGAACTTATCTTTTGAAAGAATTGAGAAGGTGTGGCACATACAAGAAGTACAACTCTAGGTCTCACAGTTATTTAGTCATCTGCCCTGACAGTATTTAGTAAAAGAAACCTTGTGCATTTGATAACTCCAACACCCTTTCAGATATATTGATTGAACTCAGTAGGATTGTACATGAGGTTGAGAAGATGTGTTGCATAAACTACAACTCCAGGTGCTGTGGTTTAGAATTATCTTCCCTAATAGAAACTTTGTGATCTTGGTAACTCCAACATCTTTTCAGATACATTGATGATACTTGGTAGGATTGTACATAAGGTTGAGAAAGCATGTCACACAAAAGAATCACAATTCTAGATGCCACAGTTTTTAGTTATCTCCCCTGACAGTATTTGGTAATGGAAACCTTATGATTGCCATAACTTCAACACCGTTTCAGATATATCGATGATATTAAGGAGAATTGTACAAGACGTTGAGAAGACGCGTCTTATACAAGATCTACAACTCTAGGTACTGCAATTTTTTAGGTATCTCCCCTGTCAGTATTTGGTAATAGAGACCTTGTAAGTCCAACACCCGTTGAAATATATTGATAGTACTTGATAGGAATTAACAGGAGGTAAGAAGGTTAGTCGTATACAAAAACTGTAACTTAGAATACTGCAGTTTTTGAGTTCACTCCCCTGACAGTATTTGTCAGTGGAAACCATGTGATTGTCATAACTTAAGCACCATGGAGGATACATTGATGATACTTGGTAGAATTGTACATGAGGTTAAAAAGGTGTATTGCATGTAAGGACCACAACTCTGGATGCTGTGTTTTTTTTGTTATCTCCCCTGACAGTATTTGGTATTAGAAACTTGTTTGCTGCATAGCTTCATTAGTTAAAATTGGATCTTCCTTAAACTTGCAGAAGTGGAGGACATAGATATTTTGGAGTTATATCCTCCATATTAATGAATATTGTAGACATTGAGTGACCTTTTAGGCACAGGTGAGTGTTAATGACCACCATGGTCCTCTTGTTTATATATGAAGAGTGCAGAGAGCTGAGACAAACAAAAATCACAGTTGAATTCGAAGCTTGATTTTGGATTTTGTGTAACCGCATTTTAACCACAAATATTTTTCATAGATTAAAGCAGATGCATCCTCTTATTTCACTTTTGGTTGTATATACACTAAAAAGAAAGACATGTGACTAGCGAGTCCAATGGTGAAAACCTTACTGAAATATTCCAAATACTTACTACATCATTGGTTCTTGTGAAAAATTAAAAAAAAAAAATGTTTTAAAAATTTTAATTTGAAAATATTCCAAATACATATACTTACAACAGTGGTTCTTATAAAAAAATTTTTTAAAAATGTTTAAAAAAATTTAATTTGAAAATATTCAAAGAATGCATACAGAGAGGAAAGGTCTTCCCTATTTATATGTTAGTGTGCAGTGCCTATACATTTTCATATTTAGTTTGATACAAGTTAATTTTGAGAAATCAAATTTATGTCAAACTAAAATTTAAATTCCATTGTCAGAAGTTATTTTACTGAAATTTTATATGTATTTTGTAATGATCTTTGGAATGTAATTATCAAAAATAAATTTGTTCTTGGTAATTTTTTTTCCAACATAGTAACCTGTATCTTGCATTTTTCATATTTGAAAAAAATGTTTTTGGAATTTAATTATATTAGTTTTCATAATTTAAAAAAAAAATTCTAGCTTGAAATTTTAAGTCTTAATATCAATAGTAATAGAATACTTCCTTTTTTTTTAATCAAAATTAGCAGTCTGAAATAAAATGATGAGGATTTAAAATCTAAAAGAATCAATGACATCATAGGATAGTGTATTGTGGGATAGCTTTTTTTACAAAGTATAAATACCAATACCAGTTACTAAGACTTTGAATGCATGTAACCTTTGAACATTTAGGAATTTCCAAATGGGGTTTTCAACATAATTTTCATTTTACCAATATCTTTACCGTAATTTGAATTATTCTGAAATTAGGGGATGCATCTGAACATCTTTAAGCTCACTACTGTTTTTATTATACCCGTTTTTCAAACAGGGCGTATTAGGTTACGGGGTCTGAAGCCATAAACTGTTTTGTTTCCAGCTAACTCCTCCTACAGTTTACATCCAATCAGGCTGAATCTTGGTTTATAAATAGACCATGATATGCAGCAGTACATAATGTTTCGGGGTTACAGTCCACCAAATACTAACAGGGTTATGCCCCTTTGAAAATTCCTGTAAGCTTTTTGTTTCCAGCTAACTCCTCCTACAGTTTACATCCAATCAAGCTGAAACTTGATTTATACTAAGACCATGATGTGCAATAGTGCATATTATTTCAAGGTTACAGTCCACCTAATATTAGCAGAGATATGTCCCTTTGAAAATTTCAGTAAACTTTTCGTTTCTGACTAAATCCTCCTACAGTTTACATCGGATCAAGCTGAAACTTGATTTATAGTTAGACCATGATGTGGAACAGTGCATATTTGTTCGAGGTTACAGTCCATCAAATATTAGCAGAATAATGACCCTTTGAAAATTTCGGTAATTTTTTTTGTTTCTTGCTAGCTTCTCCTACAGTTTACATCCGATCAAGCTGAAGTTTGATTTATAGGTAGACCATGATGTGATGCAGCGCGTGTTGTTTTGAGGCCATACTCCACCAAATATTAACAGAGTTATGTCCCTTGGAATATTTCGGTAAACTTTTTGTTTCTGGCCAACTCCTCCTACAGTTTACATCGGATCAAGCTGAAACTTGATTTATTGTTAGACCATGATATCGAGCAGCTCATATTTATTCGAAGTTACAGTCCACCAAATATCAGCAGAGTTATGTTCCTTTGAAATTTTCTGTAAAATGACAGTTTACATTTGATCGCGCTTAAACTTGATTTATAGTAAGAACATGATATGGAGCAGCGCAAATTATTTCAAGGTTACAGTCCACCAAATATTGGCAGTTATGCCCCTTTGAAAATTTCTTTAAATTTTTTGTTTCCGGCTTATTCCTACTACAGTTTACATTGGATCAAGCTGAAACTTGATTTATAGTTACATCATGAAGTGGAGCAGGGCATATTATTTTGAAGTTACAGTCCACCATATATTAGCAGAGCTATGCCCCTTTGAAAATTCTGTAATCTTTTCGTTTCTGGCTAACTCCTATAGTTTACACCCGATGAAACTGAAACTTTGTAAATACTTACACTGAGCTTAAACACGATTTATAATAAGAACATAATGTGGAGCAGCACATATGATTTTGAGGTTACAGAACATCAAATATTACCAGAATTATGCCCCATTAAAATTTCCATAAACTTTGCGTTTCTGGCTAACTCCTTCTATAGTTTACATCCAATCATGCTGAAAAGCGATTTATTGTTAAACCGTGGTGTGGAGCAGCGCATATTATTAGGAGGTTACAGTACACCAAATATTAGCAGAGTATTGCCCCTTTAAAATTCTGTTAATCTTTTGTTCCCGGCTAACTCATATATATAGTTTACATCCAATCAAGCTGAAACTTGATTTGTAGTTTGATAATGATGTGGAGCAGCACATATTATTTCAAAAATTATAGTCCAACAAATAGTAGCAGCATTATGTCCCTTTGAAATTTTTGGTAATTATTTGGTTACCAGCTAACTCCATTTACAATTTACACAGGTCTGGAGCACAGAACTGCACAGTAGTCCGTATATGTGCTACATCTTATTATTTGCCAAGGGCGTATGATACCTCCGAAAATAGAATGGACATAGTGACTCCTCAAATGGATGGAATAACAGACGGTAAATGGTATAAGGCCAGAACTATGTACATTTAAGCACTCTAGATGATTATCCAGATTATCTTTTTAATTATAATTTCTACACAAAACATATGTTGTTGGTTATTTGAAGGTTATTGATAGGGTAGTTGTAATGAATACCCACAACTTACAATCCTTTCAGTCCTTTAAGAAATAAGAAACATGTAAGTATTTCATACTTGTAAAAAAAAAAAAAAAACAACAAAAAACAACAACAACAAAAAAAACAAAAAAAAAACAAACAAAAACAATGTGTTATCTGATTATAAATATTGTTACTGTACACAGTACAGGGAAATTAAATAAAAATGTGGTTAAAAGGGGTTCAGAACCACAGTGATGTGGATCAAATATTCATGATACTGAAACTAGTTACTCTGAATTGTGCAGAATGCACACGTGGTGTAGCGAAAATGGCATTGCTATAGTTACATAATAAGAAATATTGAACAAAATGAAAGTACAGATGATATGTATTCTAGAGGCTTATAGAAATTAAGGAAACCGCCACCATCAGCACTCTAAGTGCTTTGATTGTCTAGCTTTATAGACCAATTCCCATTTGTTGCATCTAATACACTAAAGTATTTTGCACTAGTTAATTTTAACGTGATGTCATCAATTGGGCGCATCGGATAATAGGGCCTGCGAATATTCTCATTCAGTGCTTTTAGATCTAAGCACACCCATATTTTTCCATTCGGCTTCTCCACGCAGACAAGTGAATTAACCCAACTCGTAGGTTCGGTTACCTTGCAAATAATTTGCTTCGATTCCATTGAATCGAGTTCTGTTTTCAATTTGCCTTGCAACCCAAAGGGAACTTTTCTCGGGGGACACACGACAGGGACAGCATTTTCTTTAAGGTGCAGAGAGCATGTTCCCGGAAACAGACCGATTCCCTCAAATAAATATTTATATTGCTTTAGAACTGTGGTCTTGTCGAGGTCATTTTCAATTAGGTGAACTGAATGTGTCAGCTGGATCAGACCAAGGTGTAAAGATGTTCTGAGGCTCAGCAAAGGGATAGAACTTTCCACTATGTAGAATGCTGCATTTACCGACCTATTTTTGTAACTACATTCTAAATTTCTTTTCCGTGAACTGATAAGGTATCGCCTGTGTAGGCAGTTAAGGTTGCATTTGGGGGTTCTAAGGGGAGATTTAGTTTTAAGCGTTTGAATACAAAGTTTGGAAGGCAATTTATTTGGGAACCTGTATCAATTTTGCAATCAATCTCTGCATAATTACCTAATCTGCCAACTGATAATTTTACAAAAAAAACTTGATCAGGCTGAGAGGAAAGAGTATTTACCATGTGAACGCAAAATGACTGTTCATCATTGTCACTGTCACTATTATAATCCAAGTAGTTATCCGAGAAAGAAACATGTCCACTTTTCACTTCATGTACAGATTTTACAAATCTACACACTTTGGAAAAATGGTCATTTTTAGGACATTTGTGGCATTTTTCCCTTTAGCAGGACACACACGTCTGTCACTATGTTTATCATTACCACAATACTGACATTTTTGCTCTTGTTTCTGTTGTTTCCTGTCGGTCCGTCCGGATCGTCTCCCAGTCTGCAGTCGTCCCTGGTCCGCTCGGTTTCGCTGGCGTCTACGACCTTTCCCCCTGCTTATAGCATCCACGGCCTGTGTCGTCTGGTTGCTGATTGCCTGTGCTTGTGACTGGCTATGTGTGCGCAATGTCAATACATTTTTCCAAGGTAAGGGTTGACCCTTCCATGATCATTTTTTCTCGAATTTTACTAGATCGTACACCAAATACTATGTGGTCCCTGATTTGTTCGTTTTGTATTCCTTCTGGATATCCACAATCTTTGATCAGTGTTCTTAGCTCTGTAACGAATTGTTCAAATGATTCTGTGTCCTTTTGCATTCTCGATTTAAAAAGATATCTATTGTAAATAGTGTTGCTTTTTGGTTTGCAATATTCCTCAAATTTATCATAGTAGGTCTTCAGTTTTTTCTGTTCATCAGCTGTGAGCGTCCATGTACTATATATTTGACGACCTTTCTCACCTATCCATATCATGAAATAATTGCATTGTATTTCCTCTCCTTTTGCCGCTAATGGCCGTTTAAACATAAATTCTGCATGTTCCCTAAAACGCTTGAAAGCATTATTCAGGTCCTTGGAGTCCCAGTCCATTTTTGGATTTTGTTGGTGTAATTCCATTTTGAAAGTTTGTAACGTTCGTTAACGTAACCGCCAGTTAAGCTTAATACAACCCAGTATATCTAAGTTACTTAACGTTTAACCATTCTGACACCATGTTGTATTGTAGGTTGTTCGTATTTAATAATTATATAATGACAAGCATGTCCATCCACAGAGCGTGGGCTCACGTAAACACAACACGTGTTACTACCTACAAGCTTTATTTAATACTGCCGCCGTAACATATACAAAACAGAGCAAGAATACATAGGAGCATGCGCAATAATAATAAGATAAGAGTTCATTCATGATGAAAGTGAAAGTAGATACTACAACAGTAACAGACGGCCATCTAGAGTAATATGATGGCAAACCCTGTCTGCGAATATCACTAAAAGAAGGACACACAAGTAAGTGATACTCGTCCTCTATCATACCCATATTGCAACATCTACAAACCCTGTTTTGTCTTTCAACTTTATTATAATTATACCTCCCAATTTCAATTTCTAATTTATGAGATGAACACCTAAATCTGATCAAATCTTGCAAGCTCGGTTCTATGACTTGTATTAGTAATACATTCCAAGTATTTTTCAAAGGTTAGATCTGTTTTAAACATATTATATGTACAAAGTTAGGCATTGTAATTAAGCCTGAAAACTATTACTGAATGTATTGATCATTTGGACATTTTATGACAACTTGAATTTGACCGTAAGATAAATTATCACTCATCCAAGATATGAAATTCCTAAGACGTTAAGCATATTTTTTACTTCTAATATCTATGTATTTATCCGGAGAGTACCAATATTATTATCAATCATTTGCGTTTCCTTAAGGTAAGCATTTTTCAACAATGTATCAGTCGTAGATTTAATCTTAAACCAATATTTTATACGTTCCTTTCTCTCAATGATTAGAGGTTTTCTCCCTTGTTATTATAGCAGCTACGCAGCAATTGAACGCCCCTCGTATAATCGATTTTGAAGTTGGCCTACAACTTGCTATTGGAAAACGCAAGTTCATCGTACGCAGAGAATATTTGACAATGACGTCAGGGAAAGTTCCTGTTACCACTATTCTAAATAGATCAAATTCCTATTACCAGACTATTTCTAAATGCTTTTTTTTTCAGGTTTTTGTCGGTAAAAAAAAGTTTGTACAAACATGTTATTAATGTCGTCTAGAACTATAGACTCTTTGACACTAATTTTGCCATAATCTTATATACATTTTGTACAAGCAGCAATTGTCACTGTATGAAGAATGCTTAAAACTACGCAGTCAGGTCGGGCACATCGTTGTCCTGTTTGTGGTCGGGCTGTTTGTTAATTCAGATAAGCCAAGATATTCGCACAGTCTAATCAGAATCTTCACCGGGCGCCTTTTGGATACCCAAAGTTGCAAAGACTCTTCATACGGACATCGAAGACTGATCAGACTACGCGGATGCGCAGGCTGATCAAAGCACCACGAAAACACGCCTATATAATTTTGACCCCCTTAAACCCCACTTTTATGTAGTAAAACTGGGGTTTACAAGGGTATGCATTATTTATCTTATTTCTGCTCAAAAACATAGATTGTGGATACTCGTTAGAACCGCCTCGACGAGGCGGTTCTAACGAGTATCCACAATCTATGTTTTTAGCAGAAATATGACAAATGTCAGAATTTTTTACCTGAAAATTTTCATTTTTTTTTAGTAGTAAAATTTTCAGTATATTTGAAAAGGCGTGTTTTCGTAATGTCTTCGTTGAAGGTACGTTTCCCTACGTTGCGACCCATTTGTCTCTCTTTGTAGCTGATGTATTGAAAAACATGTTTTTAATATCGTGTTTAACCTTATTACCGCACACACCCCTATAAGCGCACAATCTAGCAATATCTGAATCTACAGGTTACCGCCCGTTCTTTTATCCACCTCTTACCACAAGTCGATGCGAATCAAACGAGTACACACGACACATGCTTTTATAAAGAAAAATCTGAGAAACTCGCATAGAAATTAAATTCACCTCTCATGACTGTGCTAATCTTTCTTATAAATGTGCCCTTGTTGGGTGGCTATTTTATCGCACATTTTCCAGTCTTTAAAAAAAGCAAACAAACAAAAAAAAGAATAAAATAAATAAATAAATAAATTAATAAATAAATAAATAAATAAATAAATACAAAAAATAAAAATAAAAACCGCAAAAACAACAACAAACAAACAAATGCAAGCAAAAAAGCAACAACAAAAATACAAAAATAATGAAAAATAATAATAATAAAAAAAACCCCAAAAA
Organism: Anodontia alba; assembly: GCA_964016985.1. Lineage (NCBI taxonomy): Eukaryota > Metazoa > Mollusca > Bivalvia > Lucinida > Lucinidae > Anodontia > Anodontia alba. Next base: position 50,436,853 of record OZ024832.1, read on the forward strand.
ACATAAAAACAACAAAACACAAACAAACAAAAAACAACTAAAAAACCAAGACAAAAAAATACCCAACAACAACAACAAACAACAAAAAAAAAAAAAAAAAAAAAAAACCAACATAACTATGAGCATCGTGCTGTAATAGAGACGAATACGGTATATATTTTTCATATAAATTTATGAAGGGACTGGCAACACATAGTCGATTTTCTACATTTTGTACAAGCGAGACAACATTTGTGACTTTCTGTTTCCCTGTTCCTTCTGAAAAGGGGTCTACACTTAAACGGAAGCAAAAACTTTTCTTGTAGAGTAAACCCTTTTTCAGAAGGGAGGCAAAACTGTAAGAAGCCAATTTGCATGACATGTCAAAGAGTTTTTTTTAACTAGCATGTTGAGTGTTGTAGGCAAAAAAACTCACAAAATCAATAACTCTATTTAGTCTGTACTCATGTTTCACTGTCACTGCCTCGTCGCCACCAGGTCGTACCAATTTGTTGTAGCCAGCGAAAAGATCGTCCAGCAACTTAGCCTCATCTGCAAACGAAGTTTATAATGTACAGTCTATCCTCGTTACACCGACACTCGATACAACGACAAAATTAATTATAATGACAATTTGAATGTCACGAAACCTTCGCTTAAGAGGTGACAGTTAATTAGAAGTTATGCAAGAATACTGCATTAAAACAATCAACATATTTTTTGGATATTTGTTAGAATCGCCTCAGTGAGGCAATTCTAACAAATATCCAAAACATATGTTTTATGAGGAAATAAGAATAAAACAATGTCTTTCTTACATATGATGTCTTTCTTACATATCATTCTGTTCATTAAGGATTCTTTACAACAGTAAATTCATTTTAATGGCAACATCTTTTGGAACAAATGCTGTCGTTGTAACGAGGGTTCACTGTATTAAAATGCAACTAAAATTGTGTCCTTATAGTCTTTCGGCCGTAGGGGCGGTGGTATTTAACACACATTGTGCCTTTGGCTCCCACCGCCTCTTGGGCAGAGCATAGTAAAAGTCGGGACCAATTGTCAGTTACAGGCAAACACTCTATAGACCAAGTGTTTCTGAGGGGGTCAGCTCTGACTCTTATCAAATTACCCTGAATTTTGCTATCATGGTATAATATCTATTAACTCTCATTGTTTGGTGTTTTAACATTCAGCTTTCAGTTTCAGCTACTCTGTGTTGTAATTACTCTGTCAGAAGTGAGCACCTTTTGAAAATAAAATCATTTTACCCTTTGTTTTGTTATGTTGCATTTTGGTATGATGTTGCATTTGGTATATATATATATCTGCATAATAGTGAGGAAATGTATGTATGAAAAAATCTAATGGCGTCAAACTTTTGTGTCAATTTATACCTGATAGACTGTTCTAGCATCATCAATTGGAAGAGTCCACAAGTAATTTAAGAGGTGTCTTGATACTTTTTATATTTGATTTGAGAAAAGAAATACCTGTATTATGCAAATAATGGCAACTGCATTTGAAGCGGCGCTCAGCCGGGTGTTTCTGAGCTGGGTGTAATTAACTGTTTGAGCAGTCTGACCCCATATACTGATTCCGCTAACACGACTAAACTGTTTTTTGTGCTGACCCTATTATGTTCTGTGACCATCCAGAAAGAAAGTTCAAACAATTAAAATCAAAGCACTGGTAGCACTGTTAGGTCGACTGTCTGTGTGTAGGCTGGAAAAATGACCCTGAATAGGGACTTAAAATGTTTCATTCAGCCCCTAACTTACTTTTATTTAAGCAAACAGTACAGACCCCAATCAGATGCTGCGCTCTGCGGCGTCTGATCTGGGTATAAACTGTTTGCCAGTGTGCCAGCACACGAGCACAGCTCATGTTTTAGGGATAACCCTCAATCAACAGCACTCTGACGTCACAGCAGCGCGGCTATGAACAGCCGTTACCTGGATTTCCAACAAATGCTATTCCACGGTCAGGTGGACAATAGCAATTTAACTCAGATTCGGAATTGACAAAAAATCACCCCAAAAATATCAAGACTTCCCAAAGTGATGCTTAGAATTATGCTCTTCAACTACACTTATTATCCCATCGCACAGAGAAGCACACAACGAAGAGGCGAGGGATATATAGGCTTTGTCCCGTACGTAAGTACGCACATAACGGAAGTTCACCTTTTGTCATCGCTCTAGTCCCTACATTTATTGACTGATTTAAAGATAAGTTCACAAAAATGTGGAGATAATATCTCGAGCAAGTTCGACTTTTAGGGTCGTGTGCTCAAGGCCAAGGTCACTGTGGCTATTTTTAGAAAAACAAAAACAAAACAAAAACAACAACAACAAAAAAAAAACAAACTTTGTCATCGCTCTAGCATCTACATTTATTGATGGGTTTTAATGTAACATCACACAAATATTGGGTATGACAATATCTCAAGTAAGTTTGACTTTCAGGGTCCTGGGCTCAAGGTCAATGTCACTGTGGCTATTTTTAGAAAAAATTGTCATCGCTCTAGTGCCAACATTTATCAGTGGATTTTAATATAACTTCACACAAATGCTGGGTATGACAATATCTCCACACAAATGTTGGGTATGACAATATCTCAAGCAAGAAAAAAAACTTTGTCATCGCTCTTAATTTTCTTAATTCTGAACCTATTTTGATCAAACTTACCACAAAATTCATGGTTTGTAACATAGTTTTAATTTACTACACATATAATTAATGGGTTGCATTTTCCACCTGTTTCTGGTATAAAGTATGAACCAATATAATGAAAAAAAAAGCACACGTCGCATCTCAGACTCTGAGTAATATATCACACTAAATCCGGTCTTCCATAAATTTCGACGAATTCGTGTTGTTCATAAATCAAGTCAAACACTTTTCTATTAGTCCAACCAATAAAATCATGTGACTGTTCACCTGCATATCACAACTTATTACAGATGTTAGAGGGTGCACCCATCTGTTCGATGTCCAGTTTTAGTGAATGTGTACATGTATTTGGCCCAAAACAATCATATGATTTGGCTTTGAAAATTGTGACCGTATTTTCACTTTGACCATTGCACATAGATATTATACAAATTAAATTCTGGAAACATACCTTGTATAAGAGCAATCAGAATGAATGGCCCTACATGTAAATTATAAATATGATTAATGCATTCCTGATCCTGTTGTAATCCTTTGTTAATTTGGAAATCAAAGCTTAAACTTACAACGGTCCACGTGCGGCCAAACAATTTATGCAAAAAAAAAAAAAAAAAAAAAGAAAAAAGAGAAAGAGAGAGAAACTGGCCAAATCTTGCATTTTGTTGAAAGGGAAATATTGTATTAACCGAATCCAAGTGGCACATGCAATGTGGCACATGAAAAAATGTGCTAAATCAGATTTTCTGGTCTTTTAAAATGCTTGTTTATGGATGGCTGTCAAAATTAGGGACTCGAACCCAGGACCTCTCGCACACTCTGTGAGCATCAGTTAACTGAGCTATTGAGACACGCAGCTGATATGGGACAATGACCCCATACTAAATGAGAATTGTCGTCGAATCTGCTGGAAAAACAACAACAACAAAAAAAAAACAAAACAATGCAAATCTTCGAAGCATACTCTTAGCAAATAAATGTTACAACTAGACATATGTTTGTAAAACACTATGCTCCAACATATGCTTGCCCCTAAAGATAGCCCAGACAATTTTTTGCCAAGGGCAGATAACTCAAAAACCAGAAGAGCAAGAGTTATACTCTTTTAGTCAACACACATGGTGTCAATGAGCTGTAAACACCAATTTTGGTCCAAAACTTTTATACTGATACCCATGAAAAGCCACAACCACATTATACATCTTACCCAATGCATAGTAGTGATACAGAAAAACTGAAATTCATAAAACAGACATTACATACATCATAACTGACAAAATCGAAATATATAAAAGAGGAACTGAAACATAATGCCTTTTGAATTATCTGCTGTAGGCTCAGTCAGAGTCTGCCTATCAGCTTTAGGCAACATTTGTGCAAAAACATTGGGTTTTCATTTTTTGACTTAAAAAGAGCAATTTGAGACAAAAAAAAAATCTGATTTTTCTCCTAAACTAAGGGTCCTAGAGCAAAATGGATGGTACCACATGAAAGAGAATTCAAAAGTAGGTCTGGAAATGAACGAATAGGGGTTCATATGTATAGAATGTCCTTATTATAATACAAAGAAATGAATTTCAGGGGTTCAAACCCTGAAAAATAAAAATACAGTTGATAATGAAGATAATCTACTTCTGCTTTAGTTTTTGGTTTATAACCAATAGGGCAACTATTACGGAAAAGAAATAGAAACATCAGAGGTAAATCATTTCAAACAGCTGAAACTTAATACAAGCACCGTTTCGTTTAGCATGGCTCAATTAAATAAAGAAAAGCATTATGTTTAATTGTATTAGGGACATCCGGTTTAGTTTTTAGTATGCACCTAAGTACCCAGTTATGGATCAGTCACGTGTCACTTAGTGTTTTAGCCAGCACCGTTGCTTGCTGCTCTGAATTTTTGATACCATTTTATAAACAAATTATCCCTCTACAAAATGCAAAATTATCCCCCTACAAAATGCACATAATTATTTTTTCCAAATCCCATTCCGTTGTCTCTCAGGATATCACAATATGACACTAGTCAAACCCCAGTACCAGATCACGGTTCTCAGTTCCAAATAACGAGTTATCGAATTACATTGCAATAGACTATTTGGAAATGATCAATATATGATAAGTCCATTTCTTTTCAGTGGTCTTGAATAAATACTTAATATCAATTTGTGATCATGTCTCACCACAATGGGGTCGGGAAACACATTGATTTTCCCTGGTTTATCGATCCGTCTGTCTTTCGTCACGTGTCCGCTCCGTAATTGGAAATCATTTAAGATGTTTTCATAAAACTTAACAGAAATGTAAAGCACCCTGAAAGGATGTGCAGAAGGCAAGAAAACATCACTCTGGCTTTAATAGTTTTAGAGCTATGACTCTTTTGAACATTGATAATAGTGATTTTGTCTTTTAGTCATCTCTCTCTCTCTCTCTCTCTCTCTCTCTCTCTCTCTCTCTCTCTCTCTCTTCCGGTGGTTGGTTGGAACTGGGTACAAGGGCATATATGTCGGGTGAACAAATCCAAATCTGGAGGAGAAAAAAGGTCATCAAAGTAAATCTGAGCCAGCGCATGCAATTTACGACAATCGGCCATTAGCGACCAGAGATGGTTCAAATCAGCCTGCATGTCTGCGCAGTTTGATGGGGCCTTCGCCAGTCGCATGTCCTTGTAATTGATTATTGATGGATCCGCTAGTGTAATATCTGATTGGATTGCAGGAGATAGGAAAACCAATCTGTAGCTTTACTGTCACATCGCTGGAAATCACATGTCCTTATGGAATTATATTTTGGGGAACAGAGACTACCAAACCAAAATTTTGATTTGGAGGAACAAGAAAACCAAAGCCATTTATTTCATGGGAACAGGTACTGCATCCTGGCCCCTTCTCTGATCTGCACTCATCTGCACGTGCGTTTGCATTTGGTATAAGACTTGCCCGGGACAGAAAAGAGACCCTACCAGGGATTTCGGGGAGCTCGGGATAAATTATTTTAAGGGACTTTGGGAGAAATGGTACTTATTTAAAGGAGCTGGGAAGCAAGCACATTTTCAGGGAGCATAATAATTGGAGAAATCAATTTGGACAGCTGGAGAGAATTGGCCAAAAGTTTCATGGAGCTGAGGACCCAGAACCAACCCTCCTGGGAAGGCCTCGGAAAAGAAAACAACAAAACTGGAATGCGCTATCACAAATTCCCGCGGTCCTTGCTAATAGCATGACTGACGGACAGACAGACGGACTTGCTCTTGCACACTCTTACCAGAGAAGGGCTCATGTAGCAAGTTTGGTTAAATTCTGCCCAGTTGTTTAGGAGAAAGCGTGACAGACAGATATATTGAAGGACCGAAAATAACGTTGCTCTCACACATCCTTACCGTGATGGGAAAAAGATGTAGTAAGTTTGGTTGAATTCCGCCCAGTGGTTTAGAAGGAGATAGTGTGACAGATGGACAGATGACGAGCGCATAGAAAAATAATGTTGTTCACGCACACCCTTACCATAAGGGCAAGTGATGTAGCAGTTTGGTTGAATTCTATCAAGTGGTTAAGGAGGAGATAGCATGACAGATGGATAGACAAGGACATACTGAAGGATAGACGCATGGAAAAATAATGATGCTCTTACACACACTTACCGTGAGAGGAAGTGATTTTGTAAATTTGGTTGAAGTGATTTAGGAGAAAACGTGATGGACAAATGGAAGGATGACAGACGCATGGATGGACGGACACATGGGACAGCGTGACAGACAGATGGATGGACGGACGTATGGCTAATTATGTAACAACCATCACTATTTTAGCCTACTTATAGGGCTAAAAAAATAGCCACATAACAAAAACTAGGCCACATAAATGATTTTATGTGGCTGACCCCATTCAAATACACTGAAATTGTTCCTAATTGGTATAAGCCACTTAACTACACATTCCCGTGTGCGGACAGGCGTACGCGGACTGACAGCCGGCCGGATGGACGGATGGAGGCGTTCATAATATCCCATCGCTTTTTCAAAAGCGTGGGGGTAAAAAGAGAGAAAACCATCTCAGGAATTGTTATGGAAACAAATAGCCCTCTTCCATTATACATGTCTCATTCAATGACAGATTCTATCTGTCATTCCTTGCTGGCATACGCGTTTTCAAGTTGCATCCGGCTTTCACTACTACTGAAGTATGTCTCCGCTCAAAATGTAGTCCGATTTATGTGAATAAAGCTATTATCTTTATAGCGCCGTGCATTTTTTTAAAGCAGACGACATTCTGAATTCTCCCTTATTTTGCAGAGAAAACCAGACAAAGCATTTCATATGAATTGTTTGCCAGCGGATGAATTGCATAAATTTCTTTGATAAAATAAGAGAAAAATGAAATTGACATCTGCTACAGACGTAGTATGCAGTTTAAGGGTTAACATAATTATCAACGTACTCGTATATCAATACACCTGCGCTGGACTAAAGACGTAGCGCGAGAAACTAGACCGTAAGCTACTATTACCAGCAATATAAACACTGTCTATATATAATCAGCTATTACTGTCCAAATTAAATATAGATTCTGAAGATTTTTTATGCTTGATTATAAAAGAAAAAGGTTGTGCTCATAATCATGCTGCAAAGTGTTTTCTTCGATATTAGCTCAGTGCGTTAGATAGGTTGTAAGGTTGATCTGCGCAATGTGTTGTTAGATATTAATAGAACAGGCGCTGCCTCATGACCTGCGTGTCAAACATTAACCTGGACAAATTCAGCATATATTTTTACCGTAACACAGAATTAGACATTTCATGCAAATTGTCTCAAAAGAGGAATCAATTTGCATGAAATGTCAAATGCTGTCTCCTTGGGAAAAAAAGAAAAAAAATCAAAATATGGTATGATGAAACTTTTACACAGAGCACTTGCCCATTTGTTTGACGTTTGTAAAAAAATCAATACTGTTGGATTAAAGGGACAGGGCTTTAGTCAAACATTACAAGATGTTTTTCTCGCTGTTTTTGATTTGCTTAACATTAAAATATTTTAGCTGCGGCATTTTAATAAAAAGGATACTTGGGTTTAAAGTGTAACTATTTGTCAGAAAAAAAAAGGAAAGTGTTGAAAATCTATATTGCTATCTGCAACGCAACGTTAACTACTCAATTAATATTCTTCGGTTATTTCCTCTTATTGAATGCTCGATTGTGAGAGTGAAAGTAGACAACAAGGTGGTTTCTTTAAAAAGAACCCAATGAAAGGTCCGCATCTTGTTTCAAATTTGCAGGTTTGCACAACAAATTTAATGACGTCATTTGCAACCAGTTTCTAAGTACAGGTATTAAGTTATTGAAGAAAATTTATCACAATTTTTACTTTTATACTACATGTGATAACTGTTTTTTTTGCAACATTTTGAGATAAAATATTTCTTTTGAAACTTCAAAACATCAAGTGGAACTTCATAGCACTATATATATATATATATATATATATATATATATATATATATATATATATATATATATATATATATATATATATATATATATATATATATCTGCAAGCATTTGATAACTGAATTTGTAGTACTACATTTTTAAACAAATTCGAAACCTTTTTATTGGACGGGTTTTCAAAAATCCGTCCTTTAAAATAGCTTAGTCCGGGCAGGCGACGTCCGGCAGGTTTACCTTTTGGTTAAACTTTCTGATGAACCCGTCCATAATGCCGTTAGGCGTTCTTCTTGTAAAGGTTTTATACAAATTAAGATTTTTTTTTTTTTTTTTTTTTGATGATGAATTTTCTGATAGAATCTGTCATTTCAGTGCCTTTGGCGCTTTGATTCCTTTTATCTTTATTTTTCCTCTCCGTTTACCCTAACCCCTTTCATCCTGAAAATCCGATTCCCCTGTAATAAATGCCATTTACCCTGGAACAGCCTCAATACGTGTAATAGATAAAGATAAAAGATATATTTTTTGGGAACTGGATGAAAGTACAGATAGCTGATAAACTATTCAACTGGAGTGTTCACAGACATGTAAATATGGCAATCTGCTGGTGTTGAGCAAGTTGTATTTTTGTTTCAATTAAAACTGTCAAGGTGTTGATCTATGTAATTGTTCATGAGATAGGTGGGCACTTGGTCCTAAGACTGCAAACGTATACTATGTCTGGCTAATAAAAGTGTTGTAGGTGAAATGACTAGCTCGGCATGCATCACGAAAACATACCTATATACTTTTGACACCCTTAAACCCCGTTTTTATATAGTAAAACTGGGGTTTACAGGGGTATACATTATTTTCTTATTTCTGCTCAAAACATAGATTGTGGATATTCGTTAGAACCGCCTCGTCGAGGCGGTTCTAACAAGTACCCACAATCTATGTTTTGAGCAGAAATATGAAAAAATATCAGATTTTTTTTTATCTGAAAATTTCATTTTTTGGTAGCGAAATTTTCAATATATTTGAATAGGCGTGTTTTCGTAATGTGACCTGTACAGTGTTGCCTGAGCCGGAAAATTTCAGACCAAAACTGGAAAAGATAACCCTGTCTGAACGTCTCCGATTCCTTTCTAGGAAAACTTAAAATCCACAAAAACAACGCCATACACGTACTCTACTTGTCCTTCCATCTCGAACACGTTAGGGCAATAATTTCGATCCTGGAAGAAATATTACTGTTAGTGAGGCAGATTTGTTTATTTGGATCAGACCTTCGACAGGTTGGACGGGCATTGCTTTTCCCGTATATAGCCCGATGTTTTGTTTTAAAACTATTTGAAAGTAATTTTATTTAAGAACAGCGGTCGAAGATGATTTTAATGCAAATTTTTGGTTCCTCAGAATGTGCTGGAACCTTCGCTCTTCGGACTCAGATTCCAACACCTTCTGCACCCAGCGACTCTTAATCACAGTCCTGCTGAACCCGGATATGCCCTGCCTTTGCAGCTGATCAGGATCTGCACTGTTTGTAATGAAGTATATGAATTTGTATCAAACAACCTGGATTACATAATCTGCTTGTTTGAAAATTAGAAGTGGACAAGGCATCTTAATTTATTCAGCATGGCGACGGTTAGTACACACACACACACACACACACACACACACACACACACACACACACTGCAAAAAATACATATTTGATCCCTACATTCTATGAGGTAGCTGCAACGTCATAGCAGTTGCAGCAACTTCAGAAAAAATTGTTGTATATTTGCTGGTTCAAAGGCGACGGTAAAGTTTTAAATCAGGCTGTGGGATGCAAACATTTTTCCGCGGTCTTCGCCGCGAACATTTTGTAATCTTATGTTAAAGGCGAATATACCGCACGCAATAAAAAATAAGATAGAATAAAAAAAAAAACAATAAAAACAAAGAAACAAACAAAACAACAAACAAACAAAACACAGCAAACAGTCGTAATGTAATTAAATTCCTTTATGTTCGCCATCTTACATACAACTAATCTTAAGCAACCTTTAAAGAACTTTCTAGAATGATAGCTCAATCGGTTTCCGCAGTCTTATAATATAAAAGTCGTCACTTTTCTACAGGCGAACAGACTTTAAGACTCCTTTTTGTGCATAATCCTGCAAAATATTTTTTTTTAACATTTTCAAATTATGACATAATTTTGAGACCATTACGAAAACATGCCCATTCAAAATATATTGAAAATTTTACAACCCAAAAAGGAAAATTTTCAGATAAATAATTCTGGTATTTCATATTTCTGCTCAAAACATGGATGGTGGGTACTCGTTAGAACCGCCTTGCCGAGGCGGTTCTAACGAGTACCCATAATCTATGTTTTGAGCAGAAATAAGAAAAATAATGTATACCTCTGTAATATAAACATAATAATAAATAATAATGAATAATACTATACTTTGTTTTGCCGGTACTGCGATAACGCCAAATAACAGAAACAGGAAAACACTTGGCATCAAGAGCGCCATGTTTAATTTCCAACTTGTCTTTATTCAAAGAAACCACAGTCGCGGCTGTATATCGATTACTATTGCCTAATTCTGTGGCTGGCACTATTTCGGAAAGTACAACAGCACTCTGTGAGAGGATTTCAAGGGGCGTTCTTTAAATAATGACAACGCGCGTGTATATACGTGTACAGAGCAAAGTGAAAATTAACCTTAACCACTCTCTAGGCTAATTCAGCAGACGATAATATGATGATATTTTTCGCATTTTTCCCAGAAAACAGCATTTGACACTTCATGAAAAGTCTCCATTGGAGATAATTTGCATGAAATGTCAAAATTTTTCTGGGGGAAAATAAGAAAAAGATATTTCTATCTGTCGTCTGCTGATTTTTTTCCCAGAGTGCTAAGCATGAAGTAAAGTTTATAAGGTGTCACTGGAGGAAACGTACCAATATAAACGTCTGAAAAACATCCGGTCTCTACAGACCTATGTGCTGTAATCATATACTAATTAAGACCATTAAAATCAAACCAGAAATGAGCCATTATTATTGTAAGTTAACATTTCCACCCTTTGGGAAAATTCAGCAGACGACAAATTGATAACACTTTTTTCTCTTACTGTGCGAATATAGGCTTTGACATTTCATGCAAATTGTCTCCTGAGGAGACAAATTGCATGCAATATCAATGCCTATTTTCTGGGACAAATAAGAAAAAAATATTTCGCTGAAGTTTTAGAATGTTAGTTTATGCCAAAATCAAAGTAAAGACAAAATAAATAAAATAATATCATGTTCTGATATATTGGATTTATCTGCACATCATTCTGTTTGACCCTTTTCAGGGCCCGTGACATCTTGAGCAAGTGTGAGATTACATTTAGTATTAGTAATACACACGTTTTGAAGCTCTTTTCTTTTGACCGGACATTCTAAATTCTGTTACTTACAGACCTTGACCTTTATTGCACATCGTTCGATCAGGCGAGGTAGTACACGCATGAATTATGCGTGCACTCCGTTTCAAACCAAGGTCAGGGTAAAACTAATCCAGATTTTTCTGGCGCTGCCTCTATGTGCCTCTGGTGCCTGGCAGCGTTAAAAATCTGTAAATTGTAACTGTAACTATCATTCTGTTCTGTTTTTAGCATCACGGCATCATCAGCCGTTTTGCTCAGTCAGGAGTCTTGCATGTCTCTGAGCCTTTCATTTCATTGCGTTGGGGCTTAACGACACGTCATCCCTTGTGGGTCATTTGTGTCGTCTCCTAGAGAAAAGGAGAAAAGAGACAGGAGAGACAGCAGAGGAGATGGAAGAGAGGGACAGGGATGAAAGAGGAACAGGAACGAAAGTGAAGAAACAGAAGAAATAAAAACATCCCCCTCTACCCTTACCTGCTACAAGGGTAGCAGGCCTTGACCAACTGTAAGACAATATCAGTTAGACGCCCCGGTGACGTAAGATACACAGCACCTTCGCACCACCTGACCACCCCCGTCTCTGAGCCTAGTCTGGACTGTCTTACATATGTTTGAAAAGGTAGTCTTACTAGATCCTGAACTGGTATCAGTGAGGTATGCCCTGTGTGTTTTGGTGTTTCTCTTCAAGGTATCTCTCGATTTCTTCGTCATTCTCCTCAAACCAGTCTTGGTGTTTGCGAAATACTGGTTCTAGGAAATACACTGCTGAAGAGTGAACGGTGTGTCTGAAGACTGTCCAGTTCTCATCTACATTCTCTGAACTGTGTTCCAGTGCGTTTAAACGGCTGTCGATATCATTGATGAATGCTTGCCTCTTGTTGTCTTGTTTCAGCTTGGAGACATCCAGTCTCTTTGCACTTTTTTGGCTTGTGGTCGCCGTGCTGGCTGAATACGCAGGTTAAGTTTGCTGACAACAAGCCTGTGATCTGTTCAGCAGTCTGCTCCACACATAGTCTATGTCAGTTTGACATCCTTGTCACTTTGACATCCTGTCTGTCCCTCCTTCGTACTATGACATAGTCAATGAGATGCCAGTGTTTGGAGCGAGGGTGCTTTCATGATGACTTATTCCGAGTTGGTAGACGGAAGGCTGTATTGGTGATCAGTAAGTAACTCATGCTCTGCACACTTTCTTATAATGAGGAGGCCATTGCTGTTGCACTTTTCTTTCTCCTTCACTTCCAATCACTCCTTCCCCGGTTTGGAGGTCTGTGCCAACTCTGGCACTGAAGTTCCCAATGAAGATGAGTTTGTCTGTACGGGGTGTTGCAGAAATCACAGAATCCAGGGCCCAGTTGTTCAACACTAACGACATCGTTAGTTAACGATTCGTTAAAATTTACATCGAGTGATACGCAAATATGCTGAATTTTTTGCTGAAAAAATGTGAGTAGCTTTTGCAGTGCACAAGCTACTCACATTTTTTCAGCAAAAAATATCAGAATATTGTGTATTGAATCCGCTAAAACAGTTAACGAAATGACCCCTTAACGAGCTCGTTAAGCTAACGACGCTTTGAACAACTGGGCCCAGATCATCTTGTCTTTAACCTCATCTGGGTTGGTCGTTGTGGGTGCATATGCACTTACGATTATTGCATGCCTCTTACCAGATAAGGGAAGTCTCAGCGTCATCAGGTGGTCATTTTTGCCTTTTGGAAGTCCTGATAGCTTGCTGACAAGGTGTGACTTGATGGCGAATCTTACTACTGCTTTACGCCGCTCTTCTTTCTTGCGTCTACTCCAGAAGAAATTGTAACCAGCACTAACTTCCTGGGATCCTGCTAATCAGGGTTAACCCGTCAGGGAGATTGAAGCAGGCAATTGCTTTAGACACCTTTTCTAGCCTCCCTCTCCATGCTAAGTGGGTGAGCAGTGCGATCCTAAAAAAGATCCTAAAACAGACTGCTCAGTCGCTCAGTTCGGCTGCCAAATTCCCCGTGCTGCTTCGTTCTTAAGGAAAGCGACCATATATTACCAAGCGGCCTGTGTGCAGATCTGCAACTACAGCTTCCAGTCTTTCCTCAGTCTCTCGTCCTGACCTAGCTGGATCAAGAGGCAAGACAGTGTCAAGACATCTGGAGCTAAGCCGGCAGCGTCAAGTTAATTACTTATTCCCTATTCCCTATTCCCGATTCGAATCGGGAATAAGTAACTGTTTACTTATTCCCGATTCGAATCAGGAATAAGTAACTGTTTACTTATTCCCGATTAACTTATTCCCGCTTATGCTGGCATGAATTGTTCATCAGAAGGTTATGAAATTCATAACCAAAAAACTGAGACTAATGTAGTGAAAGTAAGGGCAGTGTGTACTTGTAATAACAGTCGATATAAACCTATTATCAAAATTTAGCAAAAATGAGCCCCTAGGTGCCCCAGTCAGGGAGTTTTGGATCAGATGAAAATCAAAGCACATACGGAGCAGATTGAGAGGACTATGCATAAATGCTTTCATGGAAATTCGTCAAGAGAATTTTGTGAAATTCGTCTTGATGTATAGCACATGTGGATTTCTGCTTGTGGCTGAGTATAGAGGGCGTATACAGAGCAACTAGCAGGAATCTTTTAAAAGAAATTCGTCGGGAAAATTTCGTGAAAAGTCTCGTAGACTTAAAAGGGCTCATGCTCATCATTGGCGGTGGGGTACCCAAGTTCGGGATCCTGGGTACCCCAGCTAGGGAGTTTTCAAAGACATGAAACTTAGTGAGTATAGAGGAAATATGTAGAGCAACTGGCAGGTCAATTCTAAAAGAAATTCGTCGGGAAAATTTTCAGAAAAGTATCGTAGAAAAAGCGTCACTTTTGCCTACAAACGACCATATTGAGACGGGTACCCAATTTTGAGCTCCCGGGTACCCCAGCTAGGGAGTTTTGAAAGAGATGAAACTTGGTGAGTATAGAGGGCGTATACAGACCAACTAGCAGGAATCTTTAAAAGAAATTCGTCGGGAAAATTTAGAGAAAAGTCTCGTAGACTAAAAAGGTCTCATGCTCTTCATTGGCGTGGGGTACCCAAGTTCGGGCTCCTGGTTACCCCAGCCTGGGAGTTTTCAAAGACATGAACCTTGGTGAGTATAGAGGACAAATGCAGAGCAACTGGCAGGACAATTCTAAAAGAAATTCGTCGGGAAAATTTTAAGAAAAGTATCGTAGAAAAAAGGTCACTTTTGCCTACAAACGACCATATTGAGACGGGAACCCAAGTTCGAGCTCCAGGGTACCCCAGCTAGGGAGTTTTGAAAGAGATGAATCTTGGTGAGTATAGAGGGCGTATACAGACCAACTAGCAGGAATCTTTTAAAAGAAATTCGCCGGGAAAATTTTGAGAAAAGTCTCGTAGACTAAAAAGGGCTGATGCGCTTCATTGGCGGTGGGGTACCCAAGTTCGGGTCTCCTCGGTACCCCAGCTAGGGAGTTTTGAAAGACATGAAACTTGGTGAGTATATAGAGGACATATATAGAGCAACTGGCTGGACAATTCTGAAAGAAATTCGTCAGGAAAATTTTGAGAAAAGTATCGTAGAAAAAGGGTCACTTTTGCCTACAAACGACCATAATCAGATGGGTACCAGCTAGGGAGTTTTGAAAGACATGAAACTTGGTGAGTGTAGAGGACATATATAGGGCAACTGGCAGGACAATTCTTAAAGAAATTCGTCGGGAGAATTTTGAGAAAAGTATCGTAGAAAAAGGGTCACTTTTCCTGCAAACGACCATATTGCGACGGGTACCCAAGTTCGAACTTCCGGTTTCCCAAGCTAGGGAGTTTTCAAAGAGATGAAACTTCGTGAGTGTAGAGGGCGATTACAGCCCAACTAGCAGGTATCTTTTAAAAGAAATTCGTCGGGAAATTTTTGAGAAATGTCTCGTAGACTAAAAGGGACTGATGCTCTTCATTGGCGGTGGGGTACCCAATTTCGGGCTCCTGGGTACCAAAGCTAGAGTGTTTTGATAGACTTGAAACTTGGTGAGTACAGAGGACATATACAGAGCTACCGGCAGGACAATTCTGAAAGAAATTCGTCGCGAAAATGTTGGGAAAATTATCGTAGAAAAATGGTCACTTTTGCTTACAAACGACCATATTGAGACGTGTTCGCAAATTCGAGCTCCCGGGTACCCCAGCTAGGGAGTTTTCAAAGAGATGAAACTTGGTGAGTAAAGAAGGCGTATACCGACCAACTAGCAGGAATCTTTTTGAAAGAAATTCGTCGGGAAAATTTTGTGAAAAGCCTCGTAGACTAACAAGGGCTCACGCTCATCATTTGCGGTGCGGTACCGAAGTTCGGGCTCTTGGGTACCCCAGCTAGGGAGTTTTCAAAGACATGATACTTGGAGAGTATAGAGGACATATATAGGGCAACACGCAGGACAATTCTAAAAGAAATTCGTCGGGAAAATTTTGAGAGAAAAATGGTAGAAAAGGGGTCACTTTTGCCTACAAACGACCATATTGAGACGGGTACCCAAGGTCGAGCTCCCCGGTACCCGAGCTAGGGAGTTTTGAAAGAAATGAAACTTGGTGACTATAGAGGGTGTATACAGACCATCTAGCAGGAATGTTTTAAAAGAAATTCGTCTGGATAATTTTGAGAAAAGTCTCGTAGACTTAAAAGGGCTGATGCTCTTCATTGACGGTAGGGTACCCGTTCGGGCTCCTGGGTAACCAAGTTAGGGAATTTTGAAAGACATGAGACTTGGTTAGTATAG
Organism: Anodontia alba; assembly: GCA_964016985.1. Lineage (NCBI taxonomy): Eukaryota > Metazoa > Mollusca > Bivalvia > Lucinida > Lucinidae > Anodontia > Anodontia alba. The sequence continues at coordinate 50,453,136 of OZ024832.1, forward strand.
AGGACATATAAAGAGCAACTGGCAGGACAATTCTAAAAGAAATTCGTCGGGAAAAGTTTGAGAAAAGTATCGTAGAAAAAGGGTCACTTTTGCCTACAAACGACCATATTGGGACGGGTTCCCAAGTTCGAGCTCCCGGGTACCCCAGCTAGGCAGTTTTCAAAGAGATGAAACATGGTGAGTATAGAGGGCGTATACAGACAAACTAGCAGGAATCTTTTAAAAGAAATTTGTCGTGAAAATTTTGTGAAAAGTCTCGTAGACTAAAAAGGGCTCAGGCTCATCATTGGCGGTGGGAACCCAAGTTCGGGCTCCTGGGTACCCCAGCTTGGGAGTTTTCAAAGACATGAAACTTAGTTAGTATCGAGGACATATGTAGAGCAACTGGCAGGACAATTCTGAAAGAAATTCGTCGGGAAAATTTTGAGAGAAGTATCGTAGAAAAAGGGTCACTTTTGCCTACAAACGACCATATTGAGACGGGTACCCAAGGTCGAGCTCCCCGGTACCTAAGCTATGGAGTTTTCAAAGAAATGAAACTTGTTGAATATAAAGGGCGTATACAGACCAACTAGCAGGAATCTTTTAAAAGAAATTCGTCGGCAAAATTTTGAGAAAAGTCTCGTAGACTAAAAAGGGCTCATGCTCTTCATTGGCGGTGGGTACCGAAGTTTGGGCTCCCGGGTACCCCAGCTATGGAGTTTTCAAAGACATGAAACTTGGTGTGTATAGAGGACATATGTAGACAAACTGGCAGGACAATTCTGAAAGAAATTCGTCGGGAAAATTTTGAGAAAAGTATCGTAGGAAAAGGGTCACTTCTGCCTACAAACGACCATATTGAGACGAGTACCCAAGTTCGATCTCCCGGGTACCCCAGCTACGGAGTTTTCAAGGAGATGAAACTTGGGGAGTAAAGCGGGTGTATACAGAGCTACTAGCAGGAATCTTTTAAAAGAAATTCGTCGGGAACATTTTGTGAAAAGTCTCGTAGACTAAAAAGGGCTCATGCTCTTCATTGGCGTGGGGTACCCAAGATTACAAACAATCATCGGGAATCAGTTTCAGTTGTATCCTCTGGATCCGGCAGACTTTTATTTACGTAGGAATAAATGCGATGCATTGGAAAGAACTCAGTAAACGATGTTTTTGTTGTGTTGTTGCTTTACGTCCAAGGTAAACTGCTGTGATCATGTCGGGACGGTCAGTTAACCTAACCACACTATTCCTGGGCAGGCTAAGACCTCGTAAGCGGTTAATCAGTACTAAGTACTCGTACTTTTGCCAGTAACTGACAAACTGCCCTTCTTGAATCAGTGGAAGTGGGGAAATGACCGTAGAAAAGATTTCATGATCAATTTCCACGAAACTATGTGGCCGGACCAGGTATCGAACCCGGTACCTCTCAATAAACGATGTTTTGCATTATCCTTATCTATACCAGTGCTACTCGAACAATCATTCTTGCGGGTTGTCTTGGTAGCGCAGTTTGTAGCAATGGTGGATAGTGCAGGGCTAGGCGAAGTTGTAATACCCTTGAGTTCAAATCCCACAGGGACTAAAAAGTTTTTTGTTTTTTGTTTTTTTTCGCAATACCACTGTAGCTGCTTTATTCTCTCTTTCTTTTAATGGAACTTATTCATCTGCACCAGTTTCTGATCCTATGTAGCTCGAAAGTGCTTGTGTTTGTGACATTATATTTCTCTTATTTCTAATATGTATCCAGCTTCACTTGTATCATCTGGATCCGGCAAGCTTTCATTTTCGAACGGAAACTCGATGTACGAGTCTTGCATTATCCGCTACCTACACTAGCGCTACAAGAACAGTCTTCTTTTGGGTTGTCTGTAGCGCATTTGGTAAAGTGGCGGATAGTGCAGGGCTAGGTGGAGTTATCATAGTCGTGAATTAGAATCTCACAATGACCAATAAGGTGTTTTTATTTTGCATTTACCAGCATAGTGGACTTATTCTCTCTCTCCCTTTCAATGTCCTTTATATACATCTGCATCAGTTTCCGATCCTATGTAGTTCAAAAATACTACTGTTTATGAAACATATTTCTCTATCTAGTTTCACTCGTATCATCTGGATCCGGCAGGCTCTCATTTGTAAACGGAATAAGTACAATGCATTGAAAAGAACTCATTAATTATATGATGTGTTTTGCATCTTCCGCTACCTATATGTGCTACTCGAACAATGATTTTTGGGCTGTCTCGGTAGCGCTGTTGGTAGTGGTGGCGGATAGTGCTAGGCTAGGTGGAGTTGTCGTGGTCCTTAGTTCGAATTCCTCAATTACCAATATGGGTTTCTAAACGGGATTTACCGGTATAGTTAATTAATTCTCTCTCTTTCTTCCAATGTTACCTGTATACATCTGCATCAGTTTCTGATCCTTTGTAGCTCAAAAGTACTGCTGTTTGTGAAAATATAGTTATGTAACTCCTATTATTTATTTAGTGTCACTCGTATCATCTGGATCCGGCAGGCTTTATTTTGCAAATGCAATAAATGCGATTCACTGAAAAGAACTCGATATACGATGTGTGATTGCTGGAGGCAAGAACCTGGGAACCACCCAACTGCATTTTGAAACCCGCATGCGGTATGTATCAGGACGAATTTCACTCGACGAGTTTTCGTTAAAGCATTCATGTGTATTCTACGAACTTTGTTCTGACTGTGCGATTTTTATTTTATTTTAAACTCCCTGACCAGGGCATTCAAGGTTTGGGAGTTGGGAACCTTTATGCGAACCGAATTTGTATTTATTTCTGTATTAAGAGTAGCATCGGGACCCAGGGTGAAGTTAGCTAGCTGTAAAAGTGCTTTAAACCCCCCGGTGGTTTGCTCTACCGACCGTTCTAAGGCGGTGATCCCGGTGTTAGTCTTACTCTTTGTTGCTTTGTGGTTTATTCTACGAGGCGATTTGTTGTATGTTTTTCGTGTGTCATTTTGTTCTTGTGTTTTTTAGTCCTTTTAGCATTGCGATTACGTCGCTTGGGGAAGAGAGAGCTAATCTTAGTGCTTTTCGTACGTTTGTTTTGTTTGTGCTTGTTTAGATTTGTCGGTTTCCTCTTCCTCTTGGGGTCTGGGATGGGCTGCGGTTTGTGATTGTGGCACTCCCTGGACTTTTCTCTTACCTTTTTTGGAGAAATTCGTCGAGAAAATTTTGAGAAAATTCCAATGGAATGTGCGGCAAACCATTCATATGAGAGCGGAAAAAGCGACTAGTACCTGGGTGCCCTAGTCAGGGAGTTTTGAATTTAAAAAAATCAAAGCACTTACAGAACATAGTAAGAGAATAGGTACAAATGTTTTGCAAAGAAATTCATGGAGAGAATTTTGCGAAATTCGTCCGAATGTATAGCACATAGAGATTTTACAATGTATTGAAACGTTTATTGACGGGTTCGATATCTGGTCCGACCACATACTTTCGTGGAAATTGATCATGAAATCTTTTCTAAGGTCATTTCCCCACTTCCATTGATTCAAGAAGGGCAGTTTGCCAGTAACTGGCGAAAGTACGGGCACTTAGTACTGATTAACCGCTTAGGAGGTCAGCCTGCCCAGGACTAGTGTGGTTAGGTTAACTGACCGTCCCGACATGACCACAGCAGTTTACCTTGGACGTAAAGCAACAACACAACAACAACATCTTTTACTGAGTTCTTTCCAATGCATCGCATTTATTCCGTTCGTAAATGAAAGTCTGCCGGATCCAGCGGATACAACTGAAACTGATTCCCGATGATTGTTTGTAATCTTGGGTACCCCACGCCAATGAAGAGCATGAGACCTTTTTAGTCTACGAGACTTTTCTCAAAATTTTCCCGACGAATTTCTTTTAAAAGATTCCTGCTAGTTGCTCTGTATATACCCTCTTTACTCCCCAAGTTTCATATCTTTGACAACTGCATAGCTGGGGTAACCGGGACCTCGAACTTGGTTATCCGTCTCAATATGGTCGTTTGTAGGAAAAAGTGACGCTTTTTCTACGATACTTTTCTCAAAATTTTCCCGAAGAATTTCTTTTAGAATTGTCCTGCTAGTTGCTCTATATATGTCCTCTATACTCACCAAGTTTCATGTCTTTCAAAACTCCCTATCTGGGGTACCCAGGAGCCCGAACGCAGGTACCCCACCGCCAATAAAGAGCATCAGCCCTTTTTAGTCTACAAGACTTTTCTCAAATTTTGCCAACGAATTTCTTTTAAAAGATTCCCGCTAGTTCCCTCTATACTCACCCAGTTTCATCTCTTTCAAAACTCCCTAGCTGGGGTACCCGGGAGCTCGAACTTGGGTACCCGTCTCAATATGGTCGTTTGTAGGCAAAAGTGACCCTTTTTCTACGATACATTTCTCAAACTTTTCCCGACGAATTTCTTTTAGAATTGTCTTGCCAGTTGCTCTACATATGTCCTCTATACTCACTAAGCTTCATATCTTTGAAAACTCCCTAGCTCGGGTACCCTGGAGGCCGAACTTGGGTACCCAACCGACAATGATGAGCATGATCCTTTTTTAGTCTACGAGACTTTTCTAAAAAATTTCCCGACGAATTTCTTTCAAAAGATTCCTGCTAGTTGGTCTGCATACGCCCTCTATACTCACCAAGTTTCATGTCTTTGAAAATTCCCTAGCTGGGGTACCCAGGAGCCCGAACGTGGGTACCCCACCGCCAATGAAGAGCATCAGACCTTTTTAGTCTACAAGACTTTTCTCAAAATTTTGCAGACGAATTTCTTTTAAAAGATTCCTGCTAGTTGGTCTGTATACGCCCTCTATACTCACCAAGTTTCATTTTGAAAACTCCCTAGCTGGGGTACCCGGGAGCTCGAACTTGGGTTCGCGTCTCAATATGGTCGTTTGTAGGCAAAAGTGACCCTTTTTCTACGACACTTTTCTCAAAATTTTCCCGACGAATTTCTTTTATGTCCTTTATACTCACTAAGTTTCAAATCTTTGAAAACTCCCTAGCTGGGGTACCCTGAAGGCCGAACTTGGGTACCCAACCGACAATGATGAGCATGATCCTTTTTTAGTCTACGAGACTTTTCTAAAAAATGTCCCGACGAATTTCTTTCAAAAGATTCCTGCTAGTTGGTCTGTATACGCCCTCTATACTTACCAAGTTTGATCTCTTTGAAAACTACCTAGCTTGAACTTGGGTACCCGTCTCAATATGGTCGTTTGTAGGGAAAAGTGACCCTTTTTCTACGATATTTTTCTCAAAATTCTCCCGACGATTTTCTTTTAGAATTGTACTGCCAGTTGCTCTTTATATGTCCTCTATACTCACCAAGTTTCATGTCTTTCAATACTCCCTAGCTGGGCAATTCAGGAGCCCGAACTTGGGTACCTCACCGCCAATTAAGAGCATCAGCCCTTTTTAGTCTACGAGACTTTTCTCAAAATTTTCCTGACGAATTTCTTTTAAAAGATTCCTGTTAGTTGGTCTGTATACGCCCTCTATACTCACCAAGTTTCATCTCTTTGAAAACTCCCTAGCTGGGGTGCGCGGGAGCTCGAACGTGGGTACCTGTCTCAATATGGTCCTTTGTAGGAAAAGGTGACACTTTTTCTACGATACTTTTCTCAAAATATTCGCGACGAATTTCTTTTAGAATTGTTCTGCCAGTTGCTCTACATATGTCCTCTATACTCACCAAGTTTCATGTCTTTCAAAACTCCCTAGCTGGGGTACCCAGGAGCCCGAACTTGGTTACCCCACCGCCAATGAAGAGCATCAGCCCTTTTAAGTCCACGAGACTTTTCTCAAAATTTTTCCGACGAATTTCTTTTAACCGATTCCTGCTAGTTAGTCTGTATACGCCCTCTATACTCATCAAGTTTCATTTCTTTGAAAACTCCCTAGCTGGGGTACCCGGGAGCTCGAACTTGGGTACCCGTCTCAATATGGTTGTTTGTAGGCAAAAGTGACCCTTTTGCTACGATAGTTTTCTCAAAATTATCCCAACGAATTTCTTTTAGAATTGTCCTGTCAGTTGCTCTACATATGTCCTCTATACTCACCAAGTTTCGTGTCTTTCAAAACTCGCTAGCTGGGGTACCCAGGAGCCTGAAACTTGGGTGCACCACCGACAATGATGAGCATGAGCCCTTATGTCTACGAGACTTTTCACAAAATTTTCCAGAAATGAAATGGTGGTTTGTATTACTTCATATATTTTATGCCTTTTTTTTATACACGTTGTTACACATGTTTTCACACGTATAAGAAATATTTGTATTTGTTATGTTGTCAGGAAAAAGAAAAAAAAATTCCAGACGAATTTCTTTTAAAAGATTCCTGCTAGTTGCTCTTTATACGCCCACTATACTTACCATGTTTCATCTCTTTGGAAACTCCCTAGCTGGGGTACCCGGGATCTCGAACTGGGGAACCCGTCTCAATATGGTCGTTTGTAAGCAAAAGTGACCCTTTTTCTACGATACTTTTCTCAAAATTTTCCCGACGAATTTCTTTCAACATTGTCCTCCCAATTTCCCTACATATGTCCACTATACTCACCAAGTTTCGTGTCTTTCAAAACTCCCTAGCTGGGGTACCCAGGAGCCCGAACTTGGGTACCCCACTGCCAATATAGAGCATCAGCCCAATTTAATATACGAAACTTTTCTCAAAATTTTCCCGACGAATTTCTTTTAAAAGATTCCTGCTAGTTGGTCTGTGTACGCCCTCTATACTAACAAAGTTACATTTCTTTGAAAAATCCCTAGCTGGGGTACCCGGGATCTCGAATTTGGGTACCTGTCTCAATATGGTCGTTTGTAGGAAAAGGTTACCCTTTCTCTACGACACTTTTCTCAAAATTCTCCCGACCAATTTCTTTTAGAATTGTCCTGCCAGTTGCTCTACATATTTCCTCTATACTCACCAAGTTTCATGTCTTTCAAAACTCCCTAGCTGGGGTATCCAGGAGCCCGAACTTGGGTACCGCACCGCCAATATTGAGCATGGACCCTTTTTAGTCCACGAGACTTTTCACAAAATTTTCCAGACGAATTTCTTTTAAAATATTCCTGCTAGTTGGTCTGTACACGCCCTCTATACTCACCAAGTTTCATTTTGAAAACTCCCTAGCTGGGGTACCCGGGAGCTCGAACTTGGGAACCCGTCTCAATATGGTCGTTGGTAAGCAAAAGTGACACTTTTTCTATGATACTTTTCTCAAAATTTTTCTGCTAGTTTGTCTGTGTATGCCCTCTATACTCACTAAGTTTCATCTCTTTGAAAACTCCCTAGCTGGGGTACCCGTGAGCTCGAACTTGGGTACCCGTCTCAATATTGTCGTTTGTAGGCAAAAATGACCCTTTTCCTACGATAATGTTCTCAAAATTTTCCTGACAATTTCTTTCAGAATTGTCCTGCCAGTTGCTCTACATATGTCATCTATACTCACCAAGTTTCATGTCTTTCAAAACTCCCTAGCTGGGGTACCCAGGAGCCCGAACTTGGTTACCCCACCGCCAATGAAGAGCATCAGCCCTTTTTAGTCTACGAGACTTTTCTCAAAAAATTACCGATGAATTTCTTTTAAAAGATTCCTGCTAGTTGGTCTGTATACGCCCTCTAAACTCACCAAGTTTCATTTCTTTGAAAACTCTCTAGCTGGGGTACCCGGGAGCTCGAACTTGGGTTCCCGTCTCAATATTGTCGTTTGTAGGCAAAAGTGACCCTTTTTCTACGATACTTTTCTCAAAATTTTCCCGACGAATTTCTTTTAGAATTGTTCTGCCGGTTGCTCTACATATGTCCTTTTTACTCACCAAGTTTCATGTCTTTCAAAACTCCCTAGCTGTGGTATCCAGGAGCCCGAACTTGGGTTCCTCACCGCCAATGAAGAGCATCAGCCCTTTTTAGTCTACGAGACTTTTCACAAAATTTTCCCGACGAATTTCTTTTAAAAGATTCCTGCTAGTTGCTCTGTATACGCCCTCTATACTCACCAAGTTTCATTTCTTTGAAAACTCCCTAACTGGGGTACCCGGGAGCTCGAACTTGCGTACCCGTCTCAATATGGTCGTTTGTAGATAAAAGTGACCCTTTTTCTACGATACTTTCCTCAAAATTTTCCCGACGAATTTCTTTTAGAATTGTCCTGCCAGTTGCTCTGCATATGTCCTGTATTCTCACTAAGTTTCATGTCTTTGTAAACTCCCTAGCTGGGGTACCCAGGAGCCCGAACTTGGGTACCCCACCGCCAATGAAGAGCATGAGCCCATCTTTGTCTACGAGACTTTTCACAAAATTTCCCCGACGAATTTCTTTTAAAAGATTCCTGCTAGTTGCTCTGTATACGAACTCTTTACGGGTGCACACCGTTCTTTATTTCACTTTATATTATTTAGGATTTCTCGGTTATGAATTTTAAAACCTTGCTAACGTAACAATTCATGCTAGGATAATGATTGGATCGAATCGGGAATAAGTAAACAGTTACTTATTCCCGATTCGAATCGGGAATAGGGAATAGGGAATAAGTAACTAACTTGACGCAGAAGCCCGGCTGTAGTGGATGACCATGACTTCTGGTTGTGCCTTTCATGCTCTTCACGCTCCACAACATGCTGCTACACCATTTAGGCCGTTCTCAGCTAGCATTCTTTATAAATCTACAGCGGGCCGTTATCGGCCCGTCAGCTACCCTGACGGGCCGAGAACGGCCCGCTGTAGATTTATAAAGAATGCTTACTGGGTTGCATCAAAGTAATGATTTCCTCCGCCCTAGCGGCCGAAACGCCGCTCTACTAATATAATGATATTTAAAAGGTCAGACTATTGCGTTGAAACTATTATGTTGAACTAAGTGTCAAACAAGTTTACCCTTTGTTATTATTAAACACTTTGCATGCTGAGGAAAAAATGAGCAGACATTTTGAAATATTTTTTTCTTATTTTTCCCAGGAAATAGGATTTGACACTTCATGTAAATTGTCTCCAATGGAAAAAATGCTAGGAAAAATAAAACTATAATCAATTTGTCTTCTTCTGAATTTGCCCCTAGCGCGTTAAAGGAGGCCCTTTGTTAACCACTCACAGGAGTGACAATGTGCAGCCTCTGAACTCATCAAATTATTATCTTCTTTTCTCACTGGTATTAAAGAGCAGGCAATCATATACTGTGAGAACGCATACAAAATCAAGGAAAAACTATTGATATAAAAAAATAATGTCATATTTATTTTTTAAACTGAATATTTATAAGCTGAAATTCGCACGCTGAATAGGTTGTTCATAATTTCTACACATGATTTCTCTCACTACACCTTGTACTATATGTACTTTCCCAACTTTGAAACAATGTCGATCAAACGTTAAGTCAACGTCAAGACGTTGAAACAATGTTGGATCAACGTTGTTTCAATGTTGTGTGCTCGCTGGTTACGGTGGCTCAGTCGGATGTACGTTCGACTGGTAAGCAGGAAGCCGCAGTTTCGATCCTGGCCGAACCCGGCGGCAACATTCTTCCGTGGAGATTGATTATGGAATATTTTCTATTGCCATTCTCTCCCGTCCGCTGATGCAAGAAGGGCAGACGTCAGTTTCTAGCGAAAGACTGTGTACAAACTGTGAATAACAGCTACTAAGCCTGCCCAGGAAAAGTGTAGTTAGGTAAAATTGGCCGGCTCGACATGACTGGGCCCAACTAACCAAGCAAGAAAGTAAAGGAAGAAATAATAATAATGATGATAACTTTTTTTCCAAAAATACCTTTCTCTGTGAGTTTAGCATGTTTGGCATATTTTCTGAAAATTTGGACTTTCTCTCTTTTTTAATGAGCTTACAATTAAAGGAAATGCTAAACAAGAAAACACACACACACACACACACACACACACAAATAAAAAAATAGAAAAGTGTCCCTCCTTTGTATCATATAATGCTTGAAGTATAGGCCAAGAGTGGTGGTCCAGAAAGATAATGCAAACAACAAAATTGAGCTCTTCTAGGTAAGACAGTAGAGTCCATCACTAAAATAGTGTCCATCACTAATGTTCAATGGGGACTGGAAAACCCCAACCTGAGGGTCCAATGTTTCAGTGGGAAATAAAGCTGTGAAGTATCATGAATATATTATATGGGGTTTATGAGTTATAAGCAGGAAGAAAGCATTTCACTACATGTATATTGGGCAAGGGGACTGGAGTGAATTCAAAAACCGAATTAGCAAGAGTTGTTTTTCTTGTTCCTGACACGCATCGATATGATTTAGCCACCTGTGAAGTTTCTTAAATACATTCCATGGGGCTAAAGAGTTATGAGCAAGACACAACATAAATTTTAAGCAAGATGAGTTAATTTAAAAAAACAAATAGCCAGAATTGTCTTCCTTGTTCGCAACATGTCGTCTCAATACAATGTAGCCATCTGTGAAGTTTCATGAAAACTTTCTAAATGATTAAGGAGTTATCAGTAGACACGAAGAAAGCATGCAAGCTCCATGGGTTTTTGGCATGGAGTTAACTAAAAAAACATATTAGCCAGAGTTGTTTTCCTTGTTCGCGACACATTGTCTTCATATGATTTAGCCATCTGTAAAGTTTCATGAATATATTTCATGTGGTATAGAAGTCATGCGCCTGACATGAAGACAGCATGTACACGACATGGGTTTTTAAGCAGAGTTGTCTTCCTTGTTCGAGATACATCATCTTGATTTGATTTAGCCATCTGTGAAGTTCCATGGAAACATTCCATATGGTTAAGTGGTTATAAGCTGGACACGTAGAAAGCATTTTACTACATGTTGCCAGAGTTGTCTTTCCTGTTCGCGACATGTGTCTCCATATGATTCATCTGGATTTGATTAGGCTTTCTGTGAACTGTCATGAATATATTCCATATGGTTTAGGAGTTATAAGCCAGACACGATTTTCAGCATTACACTACAATGGTTTTAGGCAAGGAGGGATAATTCCAAAACCAAAGTAGCCAGAGTCCTCTTCATACTTCCAACACATCTTTTTAATATGATTAAGTCATCTGTAAAGTTTCGTGAATATAGTTCTTATAGTTAGGAGCCGGACACGAAGCAAGCTTTGACACTACATGGGTTTTGCAAAGGGAGTTAATTCTAAAACTGTATTAGATAGAGTTGTCTTCCTTATTCCCGATACGTCTCGATATGATTAAGCCATATGTGAAGTTTCACAGATACATTCCGTAGGGTTTAGGAGATGAGCCAGACACAGCATGAAGTTTAAACAAAGGGAGTTAAATCAAAAACAGAATTTGCCAGAGTTATCTTCCTTGTTTGCGACACAATGTCTCGATATAATTTAGACACCTGTGAAGTTTCATGAATATATTCCATACGGTTTTGGAGTTATGAGCCGTACACGAAGAAAGCATGTACACTACATAGTTTTTGGCAAGGGAGTTAATTCAAAGACCAAATTAGCTAGAGTTGTCTTCCTTGTTCCTGACACATTGTAAGCTAACTGTGAAGTTTTATGACCATATTCCTATAGGTTTATGAAGTATGAGCCAGACACGACGTTCAGCATTCCACTACATGGGTTTTAGACAAGTGGGATAATTCCAAAACCAAAGAAGCCAGAGTTCTCTTCATTGTTCGCGACTCATCCTCTCGATATTATTGAGTCAATTGTGAAGTTTAGTAAATATATTACATATTGAGTGAATATATTCCATATCTTTTAGGAGTTATGAACCGGACACGAAGCAAGCATTTAAACTAGACGGGTTTTTGGCAAGGAAGTTAATTAAAACAAGAAATATCTTTAAAAAAGATAAACGGCGTAAGAGGTACTGGAATATGAATATTGAAACAACTTTGTGGTTCAATATGAAAAGAAGAAGGCCTTTAAAATATAAACTTTATTACAAATTCAAACAGAATCAAGAAAGTTTTAATACTCTCTAACATTGTATATATTACAAGAGTTGGCAGGAAAGAGAGTGTACTCAGATGTGTAAACATCTGTGCTAAATAATGAAAAGCAATTTAGCATATAAATGTAAAGCATATAATTTTGTGTGTTAATTTGTACACTTTACTAGTATTAGAAATATCCTTGCCAACCATGCACCTTTTTGATAAAGAGTTAGCAAAGTGTAACACTGACCATGAAGATTGGCAAAAACTGAAAAAAACATACATTATGCATTTAATTTGTAATAAGAGGGTCATGATGGCCCTGGATTGCTCACGTGGGAAGCAGATTTTTTTAGCCTGGCGGAAGGATATTTTCAAAGACCCTGCCCTTTGTTGGTGATTTATTTTTTTTTCTTTTGGTGATACAAATTAATTTGAAAAATTTTGATGGATGGTTAATCCAGTAATGTTTGTGAGTATTACTGAAATCTAATTAGTTGCGGATTACAAAATGTTCGAAGTGTTCTCGACAGACATATGAGGAACCAATCAAAATAATTTGAACATATTTGATAGACATTCACCTATGGAACATTTGTACAAAATTTTTGAAATTGGACTATAGGTTGTGCAGAAGAAGAACTGTCAAGTTTACTCTACATAATTCCATATATAATGAAAAGTAACCACGCCAACTGGAAGAATATTTTGAGACAGAATTCTTTTAACAAGTTTTTGAGACCTTCTACTGAAGAAACATTTCTGTGAAAAGAAAATCCAACCAGCCCGTACTAGGTTTGGTTGCTATTTCAACAAGAGGGATAACTCTCAGTGCTCCAGCTAGGGCAGAGGGGTGCTGGGTAGGGCACTTTTGCGCGTGCGGGCAAAAAAATAGGGCACTTTTTTTTCTTTGAAATGGTCAATTATCAGTACCATTATGATCTATAGTGTACTGTGCAATTCAGCCTCATGTAACATAGATCTATTACTTTATTTTTGATCTAAGATCTAAGGGTAACAGAGAAATAAATTAAATGGGGTCTTACAATTTATATTTTTTATTTAGGACTGAACTTTGGGATTACCTCTTTTCAATGAGAGAAAATTCTGTGTATCACAATAGTAGCAGACACTTATTTTTTTTTTCCTTTGTAAAATGTCGACATTTCACGTGAATAGTTTGGCGTAGAATAGAGTGTGTCAATATTTGGTTGACTGACTGTTCAGTTATTTTAAGCTACAAGTAACTGGTTCACATAGAGTGACCATTTGTTGTTGTTGTGCGGATTTTTAACGCTACCAGGCACCCGAGGCACATAGAGGCAGCGGCGATTGCTATGATGTAGATGTATTTGTACAGCCTTGCTTTCATGGATCACCCATGCACACTTGGTGCCGCTGTCTATCACCAAGCGCCGCCCTGTGCACTTTATACTCAACCCAGGGCACGTCGAGTATGAGCTAGGCGTAATAATGGTCTGAAAATTGTCTCGACCCGAGCGGGATTCGAACCCACGATATCCCGCTTGAAAGTCGAGTGCACTAACCACTAGGCCACCCAGCCCACGAGTGACCATTTAGTCACACAATATCTTATTGTATCAATTAAATTTCAATTTTTATCGAGTTGTAGATCCTCTTCCTACCAAGTGCTCTAATCTAAACAGATAATCACATTAAATATTACATTTCTACTTTTTTTTATGTAATTTATTAAATGGTTATTATTATTTTTTCTCTCTGATGTTCAAGACTTAAACTTGGAATTAAATCTCATAATAGTTGAGCCTCTGTATTACTATTCAAGGGGAATAACTAGGAAAATTCTGCATCCGTCAGAAAACGGAGAAAGTGAATTCAGGACAAGAAAACTTCAGCAAACAACATCGCTATCTCTCTCTCTTTTGATCTTTTAACTAACTGTTTGCAATATTATTGCATAATTAATTTGAATGGATTATCTAATTGTAAAGATGAATTGGTTAAACAACAATAGTGATCTAGCTTAATTTCACGGTGACTGAACGCACCATACTTCAAATAGCCGAAAAATAACGGTCTCTATTCATAAACTTTGAACAATCATTCGGCCCTCCAACACACTGACTTTTCAGACGTGGGAAACACGTGACTAAATGACTAGGTGCGCAGAGTTTGTTACTATTTTTAGCTCCGCTTCAGGTAGGATGTTTTAGAATATCTCGATTTATACCTGATGAATTGTTTTCAAATAAGCACAGAGTTCGCGGAAAATCAAGCTCTTTCTCGTGGTGTCAGTGCTATTCTGCAATCTGGTCTGATTCTCGAGAACATTCAGAGAATGTTTTTCGTCAAAATTCATGTACATTGTTCCGGTGACCCAGATTGACAGCAAGCAAAAGCATTCTTCGTATGTTCTCGAGAATTAGACCAGATCGCAGAATAGTGCTGACACCACCAGAAAGACCTTGATTTTCCGCGTACTCTGCGCTTTATTTGAACAAATTCCATTCGGTATGAGAAGAGATATTCTAAAAAATCCTACCTGAAGCGGAGGCTAAAAATAGTAATATTTCTTCTTCGTGTCGTTCACGACGCAATAGGCCGCTTACACCGTGAATCAATAAAAGGGGTGTTCAACAAACATATTACCTAGTTAAGAATGAACAATATTATTTATGTTGCCAATATTTCTACCAAGCTTAAGGCATAGTTCCTGTTTATTTATTATATAAAATTAAACCATACAATTTTACATCCCTTCTGCACATAATACAAGGCACACGGTAATTCTGTATATTATGGACACAGTGGAGAATAGTAAACTTGAACGTCCCTTGTTCGCGTAGCGTTTGGGCCGCTTATACCAAACAATTTAGTTACACTGTACAGAATTAAAAGCTCGTCTATAATCATTTATTTCATTGCAACTATTTTATTGGTATTATTTAAATTATGGGTATGTTTATCCATTGTTTAACATCTGCATTGCCATACTGTACAACTTTAAATAGATAAATGTCATAATTAAGTGATTGTTCAGTCACAAATATATTCGTCTAACATCGGTAAATTCTATACTTACCCCTACTTATTTACAGAAGTTTACACATTTTTAACCAATCGCAAATTACTATTTATTCATTCGAGACTAATACCAATAAGTATGTCAAAAGCCAGCTTATACAGCTACGCCGAAAAAACAACAAATTAGCCAGAGGTCTCTTCAACGTCTTGATATGATAAAACCATCTTTGTAGTTTCATTAATATATTCCATACGGTTTAGGAGTTAAGCCGGACAGGATTTTCAGCATTACACTAAATAAGTTTTAGGCAAGAGGAGATACTTCCAAAACCAAAGTAGCTAGAGTTTTCTTCATTGTTTGCGACACATCATCTCGATATGATTAAATAATCTGTGAAGTTTTATGAATATAATTCCATACGGTTTAGGAGTTAAGCCACGGACACAAATGTACGGACGTAGAGGGGTAAAGAGTTATGGTCCGAAAACCAAATTAGCTATAGTTGCCTTCCTTGTTTGCGACACATCATCTCTCTCTATGCTTTAGCCGTCTGTGAAGTTTCATGAATATATATACCATACGGTTTAAGAGTTATGCCACGGACACAATGCACGGACGGGCAGGGGTAAAACTTAATGCTCTTTCACCATCCTTCGAATAGCAAGGTATAACTATCCTTTTTCATTGTTACCATAGCACGCTCACTGGTCATAAAAAGCCGTTGATGTATCACCACAAGTGAAATATGTAAATTTAAAAGAATTGTATGTTTCCAAGGACAATCTTTAGAGAATGTATTTGACTTCACTGCAGTTGGTGTTAAGTGCCGTGTTGCGACAATAAAAAAGTCTCCCCGTACTTCATCATAGTACAGTTTTCGGATCGATGTGATTATCATTGACCATTTTGTACTCGTGTGCCCTATTTATTAACGCCGGGCTGGAGCCCGGCGTATCTATTTGAGGTTGTTTTTGTAAAATGTGTATGCATTTGGAGAACATCGGTTTTCTTCCAGTTTAATGGGGTTCTTAGTGGGGTTATATATAACTATTCATCCCCACTTTTTTTTATGTATTATTATTATTCAAAGTCACACTTTTGCAGCAGAGAACTATGCTATTGGTAACATAGTAAAATAAAAAATGGGAAGTACTGTGTAGAATGAATGTAGCAATGTGGGTTTTGCTCATTTTAAAGAGAAATGAGCAGTTTTCCCGTAGGAGCCCCAATCTGACCATTCGACATGAAATGAGCTTGTTGCTGTCAATATTCGTACACGTTTGAAATTTTTCATTTCGTTTTTTTCCGTCGTACTACGAAGAAGAAACAAAAGATATTTTTCTTTATTTACGATTGGAAATATGCATTCTCAAATCGAACGGATTATAAGCTGGTTTAATAATACAGTTTAATTTGATATTCAAGCATGGAAAGATTTGGGCCGAAAGAAAACGTTATGAGTGGAGAAAAGAACGAAACACTGCTACATAGATGAGATGATTTCGGATATAGTATGTTCGGCCTAGGCAGTGGATGGCGACATGTAATTATGTATGCGCGCTAGAAAACAGACGATCATAGTTGATTTTTTTTTTTTACATAGCTCTGATAACGTCTATAATGTTTTATCGTTGAGTATTGCGATAATGTATATAATTACAACCTTTCATAAATTATAACATTTTTCACTATACTACGGTCTATATGCATTACAGATTAGTTTCCCGGCGTATTGATGCTTTGCATCAATGTTTTCTTGTAGTAATTTGAGGCAGAAATATATTCTCTATTATAACAGACCAAGTGTTTATAAAGTTATATTGCTAATGCAAACAAAACAAGGTGTGTTACAAAAATTAGAAAAATATGTATATGTCTTTCAGACTTCGAAATACACTTGTGACGTCGTAATATCTATATTGTTAATATTTATATGAAAATTGCTGGTTTACATATAGTCTGTGTTTGTGTAATTATGGAATTCAACCTCCAGATGTAAGAAAAATATCTTGTCTTTATACATCTTGTTCCGCAATTTACATTGGCATGTGTAGTTAATATTTGCATCAGAATCATTGTATTTGTTTGTTGTCAGTCGTATATATTTTGTATTGTGGCCTTGTGATATTATTATATGTGCATGCTGAGAGACTAAAATCGATCAGAATCTGTAACAATTTACATCTAAATAAAAATCTGTTCTGTTTTGTAATCGAACCGCGCGTTAGACGAAATCCAGTTACGGGTTATTAATAGCCGTACCATTCTTGTCGCTGTGACGTCCAAGTGCCGATGACAGAGGGTTATCAGTAAACACACCGGTTACCGCGATACAACGAGATGACTAGGTGCAACGAACACAGTTGAAAATTATGACGTCACAAGAATATGTTCTTGAAAGATAATGATTTTTTTTCTTCGCCATATTCCTATTCTTCTTGGATGGTTATTTTGCATAGCTGCAGGAAAGCGATATTGCCTTTTACAGACACAGTTGCTGAGAAATCTGTTCACGACAAACAAAAATAAAAACTTTTTTTTTTCTGTTGTCAAGCGTGTTTTCACCAAACCCAGCATATTTCGATCAATATTTCTGACCGTTTACGCATGTTTTGTGCAAATGCTTTTGTGATTATTATATTGTTGTGACTCTAGAGCCTCCATTGATCCATTTCTTTGAGCCCAGGGTAGTGTCAGTGTCCTGAATCCGGAAATGGTTCAAAGCTTGATGTTTTTGTTAGGGTACAACATTCCACGGGTTACGATACCCCATACACAGCACAGTTTGGGAACAACATACACGGATTATAATCTTTATGCACTGAGACAAAATATCCTTTAATCCGCCTGTGAAATCCCGATGAATGCAGCTGTTTTTAAATTCAAAACGATCTATTTGATTGTTATTTTCTTTTTTTAACGCTTTTCTAATTCTCATTATTATGATTTCTGTACATATGCATGGTTTTGTTTCTGAACTTGATTGGGTAAACTTTGAATTACAAAGTGCTCACTTGTACCAGAATCAAAATTATAACTAGTGACACGACAAATGACATTTATTTACAAGGACCTGTGATGTGTGAAGTAAGTCCCTAGCTCTCAGAGGTAAACAATCGACCAAAAAATCGGGCTATGGTGAGATTTGACGCTGGGTCACACGAGTGAAAATCCAGTGCTGTAACCGCTGAGCCAGAGTCTTACTCCTTATGCAGTTGTCAGAGATTGATTGTAAACCTATAAACAATGTATAAGCTTCCAAAGTAGATAACTGAGGTTAGGATTCGTGGGTCGTAAAAGGATGAGGAACGGATTTTCCTATCTACCTCTCACACCAATTACTTTTGTTTGTTTGTTTGACTGATTGCTTCTGTTATGTTTAACGACGTGTCAACCCTTGTGGGTCATTTTGTGTCGTCTCCCAGAAAAAGAGAGAATAAAGAAAAACGATAGTAGAAGAGACGAAAGAAAGGGACAGGGAAGAAAGAGGGAAAGGAATGAAAGTAAAAAAACGGAAGAAATACAAACGTTCCCCTCTACCCTTACTTGCTACAAGGGTAACAAGTCTTGACTAAATGTAAGCAAATATCAGTTGGACACCCAAGTCACGTTAGATACACGACATCTTCGCCACACCCAACCACTCTCAAATGGTTTGTAATGGCCCGGTCAACACTATTTTGGTCATATCGAGCTGCTCAGTTTACGTAACAACACTTCCTGTGCAGGCTTATATATAAGCGGTTAACCAGTTCAGTGCACATTCTTACGCAAGAAACTAACAACTGCCTTTATTGAATCAGCTGAAGGGAGAGAATGACCGTAGAAAAGATTTCACGACACACCCATTACAGATTCTTTTTCTTGACTACCTTTAATTCTAGAAAGTAGATTTAAATGCAGCCACTTCGATTGCTGATGTCCGCCCTCCTGTGGTGAAATTATTGTGCGTTTAGTGACATTATGCTACATGAAATATCTTAACGAAAGCGTGCATGACTTCCTATACAACTAGTGTACATCAAACACCTCAAACACGTGAGGTTTTTTAATACAATCCCTTTGCAGTATAACCTAAGTAAGATGAAAGTTTCTATCCCAGGGTTAAAACTAGGACTAGAACTCGTAAAGGAAGTGAAATATGCGTGTCCAGGAAAGACTCGAATCCGCGCACTCAGACTAAAGTCATTTGTTCCCGTATTCACACCGGTTACCGCGGTACAACGAACGCGACTGGGTACAACGAACGCAGTTGAAATTTTGCTGACGGCAGAAAAGTGCAAGTTCAATGTTTCTTTTATTTTGACGGAAATATGATGAGTTTCGTTTTCTGGTGGTTATGGGGTTACATGAAGATGTGTTTTTGTTGTTTTGTTCAAATTTTTAAGTTACGACACGGTCAGAGAAGGAGAAGCAAAGCTACAAAGTATGGCACAATAGGCAAAAGATCAAAACTTCTCGTTTTAAGGGTCTATCAATTAAGGATAACTGGCATGTATACGACCATTCTAGGGTTTTTCATGTCTCCAGGTATCAAAGTAAATATACTACTTCTGATAATTCATAAAAACTTTTAGAATAAAAATTGTATCGATTTTTCTTAGTGCATTATCGTGAAACACGGATACAACTTACCACGGATCATGTGTTGTGTCTGGATATACTAAACACGGAAAAGATGGTACAACAAACACGGATATGGAAACCACAAACATTGACAGTTTTTTTTTCCAGTACAAGCGCCAGTTTTCAAGAATTAGCCGACAAGACCGGCACATATCTGCTGTTTAAGTTGTAAAATTGCAACATCAACTGATGCGCTTGCCATTCAAAATAGAAAGCGTTTAAAGATGTGTTCGCTGACATTTCGTGAAGCTGAGTACCAGAGCATTTAGTCTATGACAAGAAGACTAATTCGTTATACAACAGACGCACAAGAAACAGTCACACTGACCCATAAAATTTGCATATGGCATACAAAATAACCTGCGCATGCACATGTACATGTAAACTATAGAAATGTATATTTGGTTTAATATCCCCGTTTTAACAAACAGTTATTTCAAATGTCACGAGCAAAGGTCAGGGCGTCACAACTTCATTGAGACACTGTTTAGTCTCATAGTGCAATCACAAGAATCTGCAAATAATTTGTCAGTACAGTAGTGACTGGAGATATTTTGTCTGTTTACATTCTGCAAGCAACTAAAGGCTTATTCAATATATCAATACGGGAACCAATGACCT
This sequence comes from Anodontia alba, assembly GCA_964016985.1. Taxonomy (NCBI): domain Eukaryota; kingdom Metazoa; phylum Mollusca; class Bivalvia; order Lucinida; family Lucinidae; genus Anodontia; species Anodontia alba. The sequence continues at coordinate 50,473,263 of OZ024832.1, forward strand.
TGACCTAAGTGCTCGGATTCGAGTCTTTCCTGGACACACATATTTTATTGAAGGGCTTTTTCTTTCATCCCTTTTATTAGTTGTTGCACACTAGATTAGGAAATCCTAGTTTTAACCTGGGATAAAAACTTTTATCCTATCCAGGTTGTCCTGCAAAGGGATTGTATAAAATAAAATAAAAAATCTCACGTGTTTGACTCTGAGGTGTTTGATGTACACTTGTTGTATAGGACATCATGTACGCTGTCGTTAAGATATTGCATGTAACAGAACGTGACTAAACGCCACAATAATTTCATCACAATATGGCGGACATCAGCATTTAAATCTGTTTCTAGACTTAAAGGTATAACAGAAAAATATTCTGTAATTGGTGTGTCACGAAATCGGCTCTCTTCAGATGATTCAATAAAGCCAGTTGTCAGTTTCTGGCGTAAGAATGTGTACTGTACTGGTTAACCACTTATATCTAAGCCTGCCCAGGAAGTGTTGCTTGGTAAACTGACCAGCTCGATTAGACCAAAATAGTGTTGACTTGGCCGTCAAACTCCAAAACAAACAAACAAACTAGGGGTGGTTGGGTGTGGCGAAGATGCCGTGTATCTTACGTCAACTGAGGTGTCAGCAGGTAAGGATAGAGGGGAATGTTTTTATTTCTTCCGTTTCATCACTTTCATTCCTTTCCCTCTTTCTTCCCTGTTCCTTTCTTTCATCTCCTCTACTATCGTTTCTTTCTCTTTTCTCCCTTTCTCTGAGAGACAACAAAAATGACCCACAAAAGTTGACACGGCGTTAAACCCTAAACGCAATCAATCAGTCAAACAAGCATACAAAAGTAATAGGTATGAGGGGTAGATAGGAAAATCCGTCCCTCATCCTTTTACGACCCACGACCCCTAACCTCAAACAATCTACCTTGGAAGCTTATACATAGCTTATAGGCTTATAACCAATCTCTGACAACTGCGTAAGGGGTACGACTCTTTGGCTCAGTGGTTAGAGCACTGAACTTTCCCCCGTGTGGCCCAGTATATAGTATCGAATCCCACCATAGCCCGATTTCTTTTGGTCGATTGTTTACCTCTTAAAGCTAGGGACAAACTTCCTACATCACAGGTCCTTGTAAACGAATGTCATTTGACGTGTCACCAGTACAAAAAGGTAAGAGAAAAGTCCAGGGAGTGCCACAATCACAAACCGCAGCCCTTCCCAGACCCCAAGAGGAAGAGGAAACCGACAAATCTAAACAAGGACAAACCGAACAAACGTACGAAAAGCACTAAGATTAGCTCTCTCTTCCCCAAGCGAGGTAATCGCAATACTAAAAGGACTAAAAAACACAAGAACAAAATGACACACGGAAAGACACACAACAAATCGCCTCGTAGAATAAACCACAAAGCAACAAAGAGTAAGACTAACACCGGGACCACCGCCTTAGAACGGTCAGTAGAGCAAACCACCGGGGGTTTAAAGCACTTTTACAGCTAGCTAAGTTCACCCTGGGTCCCGATGCTACTCTTAATACAGAAACAAATAAAAATTCGGTTCGCATAAAGGCTCCCAACTCAGTCAATGCATCAAAGCGAAAACATAAAAATCAAATTAATCAATATAATAAACAAAGACGAGTACTCATGGCTAATTCTACTGTATGCCAGAGTAAATGAAAACCAATAGTTGAACCACGGCGGACCAAGCCAAAGACACATCGTCAAGCCCCAACCCACTGGTTAAAGTTTTACGAAGAGACCGTCATTGAGTCTGAGGCCCGAACCGCCGTCGTAACACTTCTGATTCTGGGTACAAGTGAGCACTTCGTACTTCAAAGATTACCCTATAAAATCCAGAAACAATGCCATAAATTTGTACAGAAATCATAATAATGAGAATAAGAAAGGCATTTAAAAGTGTATAACAGTCAAATAGACAGTTTCGAATTTAAAAACAGTATCATTTATCGGGACTTCACAGGCGGATTAAAGAGTATTTTGTCTCAGTGCGTAAAGATTATAATCCGTGTTTGTTGTTCCCAAACTGCCCTGATTAACCGCGTTATGGTGTATCGTAACCCGTGGTAAGTTGTCCCCTAACAAAAAATCAAGCTTTGAGCCATTCCCGTTTTTAGTGGACATTGACACTAACTGGGGCTCAAACAAATGCATCAATGGAGGCTCTAGAGTCACAACAATATATAAATTACAAAAGCATTTGCACAAAAGATGTGTAACGGTCAGAAAATATTGACCGAACTATGCTGGGGTTGGTGGAAACCCGCTTGACAAAAGAAAAAAAATGTTTTTATTTTCGTTTGTCATGAACAGATTTCTCAGCAACTGTATCTGTAAAAGCCAATACCGCTTTCCTGCAGCTATGCAAAGTAACCATCCACGAAGATAAGATATATGGCTAAAATAAATCATTCTTCTCACGTCATTATTTTCAACTGCGTTCGTTGTACCCAATCGCGTTCGTTGTATCGCGGTAACCGGTGTGGTATTGATATAATGAATAAGGCTTTAGTTGCTCGCAGAATACAAACAAAGTATCTTCAGTCACTTCTGTACTGAAAAATTATTTTGCAGATTCTTGTTGCTCAATTAGTGGAGTTCTTTGCCTGGGGTAACAGCATGTGCTTTGGAAATGACGCCCTGATCTTTGCTCGGGACAGTTGAAACAATAAACTGTTTGTTAAACCTGGGATATTAAACCAAATGTACACCTCTATAGTTTACATGTACATGCGCAGGTTATTTTGTATGCCATATGCAAACTTTATGGGTCAGAGCGACTGTTTATTGTGCGTCTGATGTATAAGTTATCTACAGGTCATAAACAATATGCTCCGGCACTCAGCTACACGAAATGTAAGCGAACACATCTTTCAATATTTTCTAATTTCAGAATGGCAATCGCATTAATTGATGTTGCAATTTTACAACTTAAGGGGCAGATATGTGTCGGTGTCCTCGGCTAATTCTTGAAAACTGGCGCTTGTACTAAAAAAAGCAAACAAAAAAAAAAAAAACAAAAAAAACATCAAAATGTGGGGTTTCCATATCCGTGTTTGTTGTACCATCTTTTCCGTGTTTAGTGTACCCGACACAACGTGGTCCGTGGTAAGTTGTACCCGTGTTTCAAGACAGTGCGCTAAGAAAAATCGATACAATTCCTATTCTAAAAGTTTGTTTTTTTATGAATTATCAAATATAGTAAATTTACTTCGATACCTGGAGACATGAAAACCCCTAAAATGGCCGTGTACATGCCACTTATCTTTAATTGATAGATCCTTAAAACGAGTTTTTTTGTTGTTGTTTTTTTTGCCTATTGTGGACTAATTTGTAGCTTTGCTTTTCCTTCTCTGACCGTGTCATAACTCATAATTTGGACAAAACAACAAAAACCACAACTCTTGTAATCCCATAACCACCAGAAAAGGAAACTCGTGATATTTCCGTCAAAATAAAGGAAACATTGAAGTTACACTTTTTTTCCGTCAACAAAATTCCAACTGCGTTCGTTATACCCAGTCGCGGTTGTTGTACCGCAGTAACCGGTGTGGTAAAACCTGGACTGTGACATTGGCAAACAGTGCTGACTCTGATCAAACGCTGCAGATCGAGATGTCTGATCAGGGTCAGCACTATTTGGTTACATTAAAGGAAGTGTTAATTGAAACAGTCCATCACAAAAACATGCCTATATAATTTTGACCCCCTTAAACCCACTTTTATATAGTAAAACTGGGGTTTACAGGGGTATACATTATTTTTCTTATTTCTGCTCAAAACATAGATTGTGGGTACTCGTTAGAACCGCCTCGCCGAGATTTTTTTATCTGAAAATTTTCATTTTTTGGTGGGAAAATTTTCAGTATATTTGAATAGCCATGTTTTCGTAATGCTACAGTCACTTTTCAGGACCATTTTCCCAGCATATATATATATATATATATATATATATATATGTTTGGAAAATGTTGTTTAGCTAAAACAGTTTTTTATCTGAATTCCACAAATAGTGTTACAAAGCTGCTGTGGTGTATTTACAAGGCAACATGTTTGTCAAAATGTTAGATTTTATTCTAATATTTATGAAAACAGTTACATACAAAGCAACAGAAGTACAATGAAGTACTAAAATAACAACAGAAGACAAGTGAAGACAAACTATGATAATTAGCACATGCAAGCAGAAAGGTACAACGACTTTAGTGAGTAGCAAAAAGCCAGACCAGCCTACCCATCTTTGCTGCTCACACTCTGATTCTACTTGTCTACCAGGGCTTACAGCCAAGCATTTAGAACTATGAAAGATGTAGAAGCTATTTCAATGCTAGTTGCCCATGCCAAACTGCACCTTTTTGCATGCCCATATAGCATATAGAGTTAACAATAAAAGCCTTGTCCAGAGAATTAATCTGTATCAAGGACTTCTTAGAATCTTTTTGCTACTGATACTGGTAAATGAACTGCATCACCATTATACAATGCCTTAGGGAACATGCTAACAGCAAATGCCCAGAGCAGCTTGCTCATCACTGTACTCAGATCAGACCCTGAGGTTATAGAACTTTTTTTTTCTGCTCAACTCAGCTGAGCATGAAATTTGTCCTGCTAATAAATCTCAAATTACTAACAATTCCAAATTGTTTCTTGCATTAAATTTACATAGCTTAGCATGAAATTTTTCTATGCTAATAAATAATGAAATGCTTGTCTGATAATAAATATATATGAAAATGCCAACTTTTGCTCTCCAAGCCAACCTAAAAGTCCTGATTAGACGGCTCAGATGTATAGAAGGATGTATAGAAGGACTTAAGGTGTCTCAATATTTAGAGTAAATATGGCCGATCTGAGCTAGAATGGTTAATTATGGATTCAGGATAATTACATGTAGGCCACATAAGGAGAAATCATGTCTTAGTGTGATATTCAACCTGGCCCCAGTTGTTCAAAGCGCCGTTAGCTTAACGAGCTCGTTAAGGGTCATTTCGTTAACTGTTTTAGCAGATTCAATATACATTGTTCTGTTATTTTTTGCTGAAAAAATGTGAGTAGCTTTTGCACTGCAAAAGCTACTCACATTTTTTCAGCAAAAGATTTCAGCATATTTGCGTATCACTCGATGTAAATTTTAACGAATCGTTAACTAACGACGTCGTTAGCTTTGAACAACTGGGTCCAGATAATCAGATAATCAGACCAGTCAAACCACGTAAGGCCTTTCCTATCTGCCTATATATTTAGCAGTCCCAACAGTTTTAATCAAAACAGTTTTTTTGATTAACGTGCAGGTACAGGGGCAACATCCACATCAGTGGGCCCCCTTCCAGATAGCTGGCTTGCTGCACGCATGGCAGATCTCACACCAGATCTCCAGGCCCTGATGTTACAAAACTGTTTTCATGCTCATCTCAGCTGAGCATGAAATTTGTCCTGCTAAATACATCTCAATTTACTAACAATTCCAAATTTGTTCTTGCTAAACATAGCTGAGCATGAAAATTTCTCTGCTAATAGATATGAAAATGCCAACTATTGTTGGCATTTTCATATTTATTAGACAAGAAAATTTCAGGCTCAGCTGAGTTCAGCTTTGCTGAAGACGATCTGGATATTAACTGTTTGAGTATGTCTAAAGAGCCCTTTTCTTGTGTATCAGTTATACTAGAAAACACACTACCGTAGTAACCCTGAGAACTGAGACAGACTGGCCTCAGCAAACAGTGTAGACCAAGATCAGACACCACAGAATGAGGCAACTGATCAGGATCTATACTGTTTGCCACTCATCCAGCTCTACTTTAGACATATCAAAAGGTCGTAAAATAGACCTTTTCAAGTTTTTATGACAAGTATGGTAAGAAGTTAATAATTAGGGTACATACATTCACTGGTGAGGGGCAGGAAAACCTTCATAATGCCCCATACAAACAATGAGGGCAGAGAAGTCTCTCCAGGATTCCACTTCTCGCATAAAAAATAAATGAGCCTACACACGAAAAAAGGAACCTCATGGTTTTCCGGGTTGTATTTTTTTCAAATGCGTATGTGCAGTCCACTATTTGGGATACAGACGTTTTTTTTAATGCCTGAAGCTTCCTCAAAGTTCCTACTGTATGTCTGCAACAGCAAAGGCTCTGGTGAGACTGCACTTATGTGCAGGCTCACCTGAGACTTTGCTGGTGACCCATGCGATACGTATACTTTACTCGTGTGCTTGCTCTAATAAGGTTTGTGGAATCAAGATACAGTTGTCAAAAAGGCCAGTTAAACAGTAAACCCTCATTACAACGACAGCATTTGTTCCCAAAGATGTTGCCATTAAAATGAATTTGCTGTTGTAAAGAATCCTTTATCGTCAGAATGATATGTAAGAAAGATCTTGTTTTATTCTTATTTCCTTATAGAACATATGTTTTTGATATTTGTTAGAATTGCCTCAGTGAGGCAATTCTAACAAATATCCAAATCGTATGTTGCTTTAAGTTTTAATGCAATATTCTTGCATAATTTCACATTAACTGTCAGCTCTTGAGCGAAGGATTCATGACATTCAAATTGCCATTCTAATGAATTTTGTCATTGTAACGAGTGTCGGTATAAAGAGGGTTGTCTGTACCTCAATCACCTGGAAAGGATGAAGCAAATATGAACCATTATTCCTCCCTATTCCAAACTGGGTTATAAATAAGTCTGGCCTCAAAATGAGAAAATGGTACCTTTGGACATGTGGGATCAACCTGAGAATCCATCCACAGAGTCTGTTTGTTTGTGTTTGTAATGAGGTTTACTGCCCAGCCAACCTATTGGTGTCATGTCAAATGAGGTCAGTTTATCTAGCCACACTTTTACTGGTAAGACTTAGTCCCTTTAGCGGTTAACCAGTATTGTGCACATTCTTTTGCTAGAAACTGACAACTGCCCTTCTTGAATTCTATATACTCTATACATGTTTGTTTGGATATAACACAGCTATTCAGCTAATGCAATCTTTGCTTTCCAGCAATAGTGTTATAAAGAGTTTTTTCTATACTGGTAAGTAGGTTTTATAGTACTCAACTCAATTATCCTCCCCTGAGTTACTGAACAAGACTCTGTTTATTATATCTAAATATGTATTGCTCAAAGCTTCAGATAAGGCACACAATACTTCTAATTTTTACACTAAACACACATGTTGTGGGTATTCACTTAAACCGCCTAACTGGGTCCTGAGTACATGCAATTCTAATGCAAACAAGTATAAATATAACTGAAAAAAAACTGTCTTTTGATATCCACCTTTATCACAGCCTTTTTAGTCATTAAATGGCCTTTCAACATCACTTGGAAAGAGTTTTTTTTTTTTTTATTCTAAATGAAAACCTTTCTTTATGATTGGCAATAATTGCATTAGAAACTGCTTTCTGAGCTTTATTTGTTTGTTTGTGTTGAGGTTTTATGGCCCAGTCAACCCAATGGGGTCATGTCGAGCGCAGTCAGTTTACCTAACCACACGTTTACTGGGCAGGCTTAGTCCTCTAAGTGGTTAACCAGTATTGTGCACATTCTTTTGCCAAAAACTGACAACTGCCCTTCTTGAATCAGTGGAAGGGAGAGAATGACCATAGAAAATATTTCATGATCAATCTCCACGAAAGAATGTTGCCGACCTCAGCGGATTTCTGAGCTTTATTCTCAAATGTCTATCCTAAAGTTTATGGCCAAATACTGCAATTCCTGTTGTAAACAATTTTTAAAAATGTTTTATTTTATATGAAAATAGCATTTCCTTTTCTCTAATGCATTTTGATTATTGATATTTCAGAAATTTTGAGCAAGTGTAACTTCTTGAAAATATGCCTCTAAACTAACTACCTTATCAATTTTGCATAATTTGCATAATTTTTCAGACAAAAAAAATCAATGAACAAAATATAACCGCTGGTGCATAGGTTGTTATGTCAAGGTTTTGTATAAAATCCTAATAAGATTTTATAAATTTACATCTTTTGGTAAATTTCCAGATAAAAATGACCTGAAAGATATAAAAAATAGAGTAGGCTAGTATCAGATAATACTGACATTTGTTAGATTTCTCTATAAAACATTTTTTGTTGCTCCTGTTGCATATGGCCACATGATTTTGATGACATACCACAACTATAAATTAAATTTTAGTACTCACAGGGAAAATTCGGTGACAATGAATAGAAATATTTTTCTTCATATTTTTTTTTTTTTTTTTTTCTGAACATAGGGTTTGACATAACATGCCAGTTGTTGACATAAGATAAATTTACATAAAATATCAAACCCTATTTTCTGACAAAATAAGAACAGAATCAAAATGTCATTTATTGACATTTTTACCCAGCATGCTCAGTATTTAAATCATCTGAATAGCATGCCTATCTGAAGTTGTGATTGGTCTATGCCATTTCTATCTCATGGTTACGAGTTCTTCGCTGGAAGTGGGATGGATAGCAACTGTGTCATCAAACTGGGCCTTAGTTGCACCCATCTTTATAGCGACAGAAAAGCCTTGTAACATCTCGTCACAGTACTGACCTATCATGTGGAGACCTATTACCTGGAACACAGGTGAGATAAGATATAGTTAATTTAAGGTGGCATACAGAATGCACCAAGTTAGCATTCTATTTAAATCTATACTGGGCCACTTCTGGTCCGACAAGATTCCTGTTGGGCAGATAACAGTCAGATATAGATTTAAGTAGAATGCTATCTAGGTATAAGGAAAAAAAAATTCCAATTAAAGCGGGGTCGACAAGATTCCTGCTGGGCCTATAACAGTCAGATATAGATTTAAGTAAAATGCTAACTAGGTATATTGAAAAAATAAATTCCAATTAAAGCATATTAATTTCTTTTGGTTGTAATGTGAGGTGTCTAATGTAGAAACTGTCATGAAATGTCATACCCTATTTTAAGGAGACAATTAGCTTGAAATGTCAAAGGAAGCAATTAGCATGAAATGTCATACCCTATTGTAAAGAGACCATTGGCATGAAATGTCAAAAGAGACAATTAGCATAAATGTCATTTCCTGTTAAAGAATGAATTAGAATGAAATGTCAACCCTTTTTTTCTGGTAAGAATTAAGAGACCATCCATCACGAAAACACGCCTATATAATATTGACCCCATTAAACCCCACTTTTATATAGTAAAACTGGGGTTTACAGGGGTATACATTATTTTTCTTATTTCTGCTCAAAACATAGGTTGTGGGTACCCGTTAGAACTGCCTCAGCGAGGCAGTTCTAACGAGTACCCACAATCTATGTTTTGAGCAGACATGCGAAGAATATCAGAGATTTTATCTGAAAATTTTCAGTTTTTTGGAGGTGAAATTTTCCATATATTTGAATAGGCGTGTTTTCGTTATTAAATGTCATACCATTTTTTATTGGAAGAATAAGGAAAAATATTTCAGATTATCTTCAGCTGAAATTTTAAACAGAGAATGCTATAGTTTGAATAAGTACCTTTTCTTCTGGTAGAAGGCAAATCAATTTCATGCTGCACTTGGCTTTAGTTTCTGTCATGGCGTAGTACATCGGTGTAAAAGTAGATCTGTAGATTTTTATTCTATCTGAACCGTACTCCTTTTCTGCTTCAGCTGAAATACATTTTGAAATCGTTTTCTTTCACATTTTTCACTTCTTAACATGTAAGCAAATAAATGTGTTTAAAATTTTTAACATTTCTCCACACTGACCATGCAAGATAACAAAAGGAAGTGTTTGACTTTAAGAAAAGTGACAATATCAACAGAATCTACTGCCCTTTAAACTTTCAGTTTTCAGTCTCACTCCAATTTTTATCCCTATGCTTTTTTAAAAAAGCAATAGGGATATGTGAAAGCCTCCATCAGTTCGTCCATCCGTCTGACTGACCGACCCTCTGTCCGTCCGTCTGTCCAAACGTCCGTCCACCTGTCAGTCACGCTATCTCCTCCTAAACCACTGGGCAGAATTCTACCAAACTTGCTACATCACTTCCCCTCATGGTAAGGGTGCATCCACCTGTCCATCATGCTATCTCCTCCTAAACCACTGGACTGAATTTCACCAAACTTGCTACATGAACTCCCCTCATGGTAAGGATATGTGAGAGCAAGCCCATCTGTCCATTTGTCTGTCAGTCATGCTATTAGCATCATTAGAAAAGAGTGTGGAGATCTGCGATGGTGTGCCATTGTCTGTGCATTCTATTTAATATTTAAATCATAATAAACTAAGTACATACAAGCAAACTCTCTTCTGACCTCTCTGAATATTATTCAAAGTCTACATTAAGAGAAATGCTAATTTAAAACCAGCATGTATAGAGATAATATTTTCAGCAAACTAGACAAACATGTACTAACCAACAAGCAGCAGATGACAATGTTAACATTTTTGTTTAAAATTTCTGGGAAAGCATAAATTTCATTTGATTGTCTGCTAATCAGGTAATTCACAAGTAATACAATGGCAAGTCAATAAGTAACCAGCCTATCCCATTTCCAATTGACCGAGACACCCAAGATTTTCATGCCTTGTTTCAATACATGTTTTTGGCCTGAGGGCAAAATTGCACCCTTATCGTGCCATTCACTCATAAGAGATATAGAATGTCAAACATGGCTAGCGATGCAAAAGTAAGCTTTTCGTCAAAATTTGAGTACTGTGCTGTAATTGGGTACTTGTATTTGAAAGGGAAAACAGGTCAGGAAATATTTTGCGAGTTGACCAATGTTTATTGGTCTTCTGCACCATCGTATGCACAAGTTAAATTCTGGGTTGGGGACTCAAAACGCAGTTGAACGTCTTTAGAAGATGAAACCAGGTCTGAACGCCCATCAGATGCCACCAATGAAGAAATGTGTAACAAAGTACAGGATCTGGTGAACTCTGATATGTGAATTAAGATTGAAGAAATAGCGAATGAATTACACATTTCACATGGTAGCGTTTCAACATCTTTACATGATCGCTTGGGTATGCACAAGCTAACAGCCCGCTGGGTCCCAAAATCCCTTAGTGACGAGCACATGGCAACTTGAGCATCAGTATACAGCGCATTGTTGAAGCGGTTTAGGTCAAAGGAAGATGACTTCCTTTCACGTCTGGTGGCTGTAGATGAGATCTGGGTCCATTATTATGAGCCAGAGAATAAAGCTCAAGTCACCAGTGTAGGGCTGGGGTCTCCGAGACCAAAGAAGTTCAAAACGCAATCCTCTGCCGGCAAGGTGATGGCAACTGTATTTTGGGATGCACAAGGCATTATTATATTGAACTTTCTAGCAAAGAAAAGTACAATAACAGGTGCGTATTATGCAAATTTGCTCGACTAACTGAGAATTGTGATCCGTGAAAAACGCCGAGGTAAACTCTCCAAAGGGATTTTGCTCCAATAGGACAATGCAAGTCCACACTTGCAAAATTGCAATGGATGCTGTTGAGCGGAATGGGTATGAGCTAATACCACACCCTGGCTATTCTCCGGACTTAGCTCCTAGTGACTATTTCCTATTCCTAAATTTGAAAAAGGATATCCGTGGACATCATTTCCGGTCCAACAAAGAAGTCATGGCAGCAGCTGAGGAGTGGGTCAGAGACAAGGACCCTGGCTTCTTCAGTTCTGGGCTGATGGCACTGGAACACCGTTGATCCAAGTGCATCATTCTAGAGGGCAATTACATTGAAAAAGAAGAGATTGATCTCACCCAGAAATAAGTTAGGCTGGTTTTTTATTGACTCACCCTGGTATAAAGCCTTACTTTATTGAAACAGCAACAACAACAAAACAAAACAAAAAAAAACAAAAAACAATAGTTTAGAATGTGGTCAGCTACAATTCTGAATGGTGTTTTAAGCATTAAATGCCAATCTTACACTTACCTTGTGTGGGACCAATAGTACCACAAGGAGGATGGGAAAACACCACAGTGGGAATGTTGTTGTAGTCAAGTTTTAAATCTGTTTTTCCATCAAATAACCTGTGAGCCAGTCTACGACCTGCTGCTATGGCAACTGAAAAAGAACAAATACTCAGCATCCTCAATGTCATAAAATATATAAATACATGTATAACTGTACCTATTTTTGTGTGCAGGAGTCCTTTAAATATTAAAGTTTAACAGCAGCACTAATGTTACATTGTAAATCAACATAACCAGACCTGGGGTAATTGTAATCTGTAATCAATTACATTCGTCAGTAATCTGTAATTGTCCTTTTGCATGATTACAAATAATCATAATGTAATCGATAACACTGCAAAACTGCCTGTATTTATGATAACTTAAGAATTACTTTATGCTTACTTCTGCAATTTCAAAGTCAGTAAAAGTTCTGATAACTTCAGTAATGGCAGAACATCACAACAAAGTTTTATCAATGTTGCCAACATCAATATGTTGTGAAAAGTGTTTGTTGGAACTGTACCAATTTAGTACACTGAAGGAGAGCTAATACTTTCTGCACATAACCATCTTGAGCATTAGATGTTACATCATCACATCATTGGAAATTTGACTGAAGTGGAATGGTTATAAATTTTGGGTAGGTAACTGTCAAAACTGTTCACCTCCCATCTGAAAAGGGATCTTCTCTAAAATGAAACTAGGAGCAAATTCTTTCCTTTCAGTGCACACTCCTTTTCAGATGAGGATTAAAGGTAACAGCTTTGCAAACAAGAAGTCATTGAAGTTACCATATTTGACCTAATTACAGCACCATGCACTTAGGTTTTTCAAGATAACTGGGAAAACTTGTGGTAAAATATGTATCCACCAATACTTAGGTACACTTAAACAAAGAGGGCTTATCAACTGATGCCTATGCAATGTTATTTTTATTTTATTTTATTTTTTTTTTTCTGGTTATATAAGCATATGTTATGGGTACTCATTTGAATTGCATCGACAAGTCCATGCAATTCAAATGGGTACCCACAACATATGCCTTTATAAAAAAGTAGAGAAAAAGTACACTGGCTGTAATCTGAAGACTACAGAATTGCTTGACTGTGCGCTTATAGGAGTATGTGCAGTAATTAGGTCGAATATGGTAAAAGGAGGAAAAACAACCAAGAGTATATAGTTCCCCTAAGCCTCCAGTGACTGCCCAGAGAAGTGTGACTTTCTTCAGTTTTATCAGGATCTTCACCAACAGTTACAGGCAGTGAGTATTGGTGAATAGAATAGAATAGATCTTAGCAGCCAGTCAAGGACCCCTGCCAGAAGATAAAAAAAATGCATGCATAATATGTTTGCAGAAATAAAATCAAAGCACTGACAGCACTGATGGGTCAATTTGTCTCTGAGTGTAGGCTGGGAAAAGGGTCCTGAATAGGGACTTAAGTTTCATTTAACCCTAAAGTTCCTGTAATTTAAGCAAACAGTGCAGGCCCTAATCAGATGCCACATTCTGTGGCATCTGATCTGGATCTGCACTGCTTGCCAATGTCCCAGTCCAAGTTTTACAGATAACCCTCTTTACACTGCATTCTGACATCACAGCTACAAGAATAGCACGGCTATAAATAACTGTTACCTGGACTTCGTACAAGCTGATTTCATTGGACAACAACCTTAAGGAAAATTTTAGTGTATGTATACTTAGGCCAGATTGTAATCAGTTGACCAGAAAACAATCTAGGGCAGACTTGTTGGTGCCAGAAAACAAAGACCTTATTAGGGCTTCATTTTTTATGGTAAATACAGTAGGGAGTTCACATATCTCAATACTCTGACTTATAATGTGTTGTGAATGAATAAAAATTCTGAACAGATTTTTACCTTGTGCCAGAAAACTGAGATCTTACCTGGTGTAAGAAGTGCTTTTCCACAGACATCACCAAGGGCATAAATATTAGGTGCATCTGTGTTCTGGTACTCATCTACAATGATGTGACCTTTAGGGTCTAATTTTACTCCCTGTTAATAGAGCAAAATGTGGTGTTAAATTTCTTTTCACAAAACATTGCTCTTTGCACTCTTAAAATGTGTAGTAAATGAAAAAGTATGATTTAATCCTGTAGTTCATGACAACCCCTACCTTTGCAAACAGTGCAGATCCAGATCAGATGGCTTCTGAAGAAGCCATCTGATCAGGATCTACACTGTTTGCCATTCAGTTTGTGAATTTGAATGAAAACATTATATGATGTAATCTGATTGGCTGATAGTCAGAAATGGGTGTGGCTAATTAAATTATTCAGCAGGATAAGGGTTAATCCTTAGATCTCTCCAAGACCAAAACAGATGCAAAGAATGTAAATCTAAATTAAATCTCATAAAGATCTACACTGCTTGCCATTCTGTGTTTGAGTTTTGACTGATTCAAAATTGGAAGAGTCCACTTCAGAAACTCAGGGGTGAAAGAATAATGTTTCACTTTGAAAGATTATTAATTTGCAGCCATTGCAGTATTTGCTCTGTTTGATGCAGTGCTTACAATTTGCATCAAATTATAACCCATTTGCACCTTTGTTATTGTGCCAAGAATGATCACCTATTTGCACCAAAAATAAATGTACTAATTGTGCCAAACAGGTAGATGGGAACATGCTAATCATATATGAGGGAGGATGTTAAATCTGTGATATCTATGAAAACATACTAGTAGACTACAGTTCAACCTCATCTTCATTTTAAACCTATTGAAATCTAAAAACTCTGATGGATAACTATTTAGCACTTCTATTGTGTTGTTTGTCTCTGATATTTTCATCAGGAAAACATACCTATATAAGTTTGCCTCTCCCTTAAACACCATTTTTATATAGTAAAACTGGGGTTTACAGGTGTATACAACATTACTTTCCTTATTTCTGCTCAAAAACATAGATTGTGGGTACTCATTAGAGCTGCCTCAGTTAGGCAATTCTAACAAGTACCCACAATATATGCTTTGAGCAGAAATATGAAAAACACCAGAATTTTTTATCTGAAAACTTTCATTTTCTGGTGATGAAATTTTCAGTATATATGAATAGGCATGTTTTGGTAATGATTATCTGTTTGGGTTAAAATAAAAAAACATAAAAACATCCACAAAGTCTAAAACGCCATAAAAAAAAAAAAAAAAAAATATATATATATATATATAGAACTCAAGTGATTATTTTTCATCAGAAAAAACTCATTAACACAGGTAAGAAGTATGCATCAATATGGGTAATCAAAGTAAAATGGTATTAATTTGGTTGAAAGAGTGGCACAAATTGGCTGTCACTTTTTGGCACATTTCGGATACAAGCCCAGAATCTTTTTCATCATGAAAACGCGCCTATATAATTTTGACCCCATTAAACCCCACTTTTATATAGTAAAATTAGGGTTTACAAGGGTATACATTATTTTTTCTTATTTTTCTGAGGCAGTTCTAATGAGTCCTATTAAAGTCCCTTGCTCTTAAAAGAATAGTTTAAGTCATGTCACACAGAAAGGGTGTTAAATTCTTAAAGCTCTTGTCACAACAGCAGCAGGACATTCTAAAATATTACGTTTATAGAAAATAGCAGATGATTTACATGAAATATCAGGCATTATTTTCCAGACATTCATGTGAATTGTCTGCTTAACAGTTGATTCACATGAAATGTCAAACCTTATTTTTGCCACCAAAACGAAACCCCAACGCTGTCTACTACAATTTTGACAGAGTAATATTGGGACAGACAGACCTTTGCAAACAGTGCAGACCCTGATCAGATGCCACAGAACACAGCATCTGATCAGGTTCTGCATTGTTTGCCATACATACAGTAAAATTTTAGTCACATCAAGAGGTAGAAGAACAGACCTTTTTAAATTTTAGGACAGGTATGGTAAGTAGATAAGGTGTCCCAATACTTAAGGTACATACTGTAGGTGTTTCAGGAAAATCAATCTGCAGATCCAGGCAGTCTGATCTGTATCTTTGCTTACAAGATATCTGATTACACTACAACCTCTTTATAACATGGTTCCTAGGAGAAGATTTCACATAAGCTTTAATTAGCTTGTAATCTGATCCTTTATGTCAATTTTGTATGTTTGTGTTGTACACATTATATTTAATAAACTATTGTTTAAACCAACGCGGTTCCTTATAACACGCTTTTGGATATAACACGGTTCAAAGACGGATCCCAAAAATGTATAGATTACATTGAAAAATGACTATAAATGGTCATTTTTCAATGTAATCTATACATTTTTGTTTGGATATAACACAGTTGTTTAACTAACACGGTTTATGCTATGGATCCCAACAATAGTGTTATAAACAGGTTGTGGTGTATATCAGAATCAGCTGACGGTCCGGATCACACTGCATAGATCAGCATTAAGCTGGTGTTTGACTTGTTAGATAGTGTTGGGAACTGGCCAGAATTTCATAGTCCATCATCGGCTTTGTAAACTGACTGATCATCAATTAATAATCGATTTGTAGAAAATATATTCACTCTTGACTTTGCCCTCTTCAAGGTACTTATTCATTGCTCCAGATCAGTAAGAGGGGTATCCAGATAGTATTTTTCTTATACTTCCATGAAAACATATGTTGTAGGTACTCATTAGAAATGCCTCCATGAGGCACTTTTGATGAGTACCCACAACATATGTTTTTCATGGAGAATTAAGAAAAAACATCAGTTCTTTTGGGTTGACTTTTTAAAGCCTATTTTATCATTTTTTTTCACTTTTATTGACCACAAATCTAGAATGACCCAACCAGACAGCTTTGAATTTCATTTCTTTATAACTTGCCTATAAAAATACGAGGGTCTCGTAAAATGTGAGAAAATTATGTTTCTAAAAACAGAATTTTTTCCAATTAGTCAACTGTAAAAAATCTTTGCAATCATCAGTCACAAGCTGCAAAAGTGACTGATGATCGATTAGTATTGATCATCCATGGCATAACTAGCTTTAACATCTAAGGCATCATTCACAAGTACCCACAATCTATGTGTTTGAGCAAAAATAAGAAAAATAATGTATGCCCCTGTAAACATCAGTTTTACTATATAAAAGTGGGGCTTAAGGGGGTCAAAATTATGCAGGCATGTTTTTGTGATGTCAGAAAAATAGAAAAAGTGAATCTTTGAATATCGTCTACTGCTTTTGTTGCTGATAATGATGCTGATTAAATGTTTTATGTCTCTCTCAACATGATCTTAATCGTATATCAAGACAATGAATGTGTGATAATGAAAGGTTCTCTGCAATGAAATGCCATACAGTCATGAGTTGAACTCTGCCTGTAGTAGGATTTGTATCCAGGACACCTGGGCCCAGTTGTTCAAAGCTAACAACGACGTTAGTTAACGATTCATTAAAATTTACATCAAGTGATATGCAAATATGCTGAAATCTTTTGCTGAAAAAATGTGAGTAGCTTTTGCAAAAGCTACTCACATTTTTTCAGCAAAAAATATCAGAATATTGTATATTGATTCCGCTAAAACAGTTAACAAAATGACCCTTAACAAGCTTGTTAAGCTAACGATGCTTTGAACAACTGGGCCCTGGACACTTCTTCCTGCTGTTGTGACTGGCAATTAAGCCTTATCCTGCTGAATAATTTAATTAGCCACACCCATTTCTGACTATCAGCCAATCAGATTACATCATATAATGTTTTTGTTCAAATTCACAAACTGAATGACAAACAGTATAGATCCTGATCAGATGGCTTCTTCAGAAGCCATCTGATCTGGATCTACACTGTTTGCAAAGGTAGGGTTGTCATAAACAGCAGGATAAGGGTTAAACAATTCCACTTCAATTAAACAATTCATAAAATTATGTAAAGCTCCAGGATAAGAACAAGTATGTACATCAGACTGGCTGAGCAAACCAGGTAGACCCAGATTAGAAGTTGCAGAATGTGTTGCCAGTCAGGTTCTATACTATTACAGGTTTTGCACTCATCAACAGGCAGCAAAACAAATGTCCAAAACTTGTTTTGTTTGTGTTGTGGTTTTATGACCCAGTCAACCAATTAGGGTCATGTAGAGCTTGGTCAGTTGACCTAACCACACTTTTTCTGGCCAGGCTTAGTCCACTAAGTGGTTAACCGGTACTTGCGCACAGTCTTTCCCCAGAAACTTACAACTGCCCTCCTTAAATCAGAGGAAGGGAAAGAATGACCATAGAATCTAAATTTAGTATAAGTATATTAATCAGTTAAGGTATCAGAACGATGGGGGTAAAATACAATACCGTTTTTTCTATGTTCAGTTTATCACTGTTAGGTATACGTCCGATTGCCCAGAGTAAACAATCAACATCCTCTATTTTTCCTCCAGTGTTCAGATCTAGCGTCAATTTTCCATCAGATCCTTTTGTGGCACATGTTACCTGTTCAAATAAAATATTAATTCATATTAACTACAGATTAACCGTGCCATGTTGAATAAATTTAGACATCATGCCCACTTCTATTTTTCAGCCAATCAGATTACTTGATCCAGGTTGTTGACACACATTCACACACTTAATGACAAACATTGTAGATTCAAATCAGTTGGCTTCTGAAGAAGCCAACAGATCTGGATTGACACTGTTTGCAAAGGCAGGGCATATCCGGGTTCAGCAGGTCCAGCGTTAAGAGAGTTTTCTGAAAAAAGATTTTTTTTTTATTTTTCATATCAAAACATTGTTCAAGAGTTTGTGGTTTTAATGCATAAAAATGGATATTTACCCTACAACCTGCCTCACACATCACCTATCTAGTGCTTAGTTTGGAGTACATGTCAGAATGTAATTTTCTCAACATGTAGTTCCAAGCACCCTTGTTTTGGTGCCCATGCACAAGTTTTTGGTACATGCACCAATATTTTTGGTGACCCCTTCTTCCCACCCTAAAAACATTTCTTCAATATCCTTTTTATCTAGAACTGTGCAGTGGTCAGACTTTGTAGATGCACAAGCTGGTCTGAATTGTAGGTCCTGATAACGGGTGTGAACTCAGAAGATAAATTTTCATTACATAACACTACTTCCTTGTAATTTCTGAGTCCCCTAGATTCCCCATTTTAACTATACAAGTGGAAAGTAGAAGGTAATGCCTAAATTCTGAATAACATATATATTTCATTATACCATTTTATGGTTGTATTTAAAACCTCAGAAATAATTTAGGATTTAAACCTCAGAAATAATTTAGGATTTTTTTTATTTAATGTGGGCCTAGTTGTTCAAAGCGTCGTTAGCTTAACAAGCTAACTAAGGGACATTTCGTTAACTGTTTTAGCAGATTCACTACACAATATTCTGATATTTTTCACTGAACAAATGTGAGTAGCTTTTGCACAGCAAAAGCTACTCACATTTTTTCAGCAAAAAATTTCAGCATATTTGCGTATCACTTGATGTAAATTTTAACGAATCGTTAACTAACCATGTTGTTAGCGTTGAACAACTGGGCCCTGGAAAACTAGAAAACGGGGAAGCCTTTTGTTTGTTTTTTTGTGTTGAGATTTTACAGCCTAGTCAACCAAGTATGGTCATGTTGAGCATGGTAATGTATATAACCACACTTTTTTCCTGGGCAGGCTTAGTCCTTTAAGCGGTTAACCAGTAGTTAAGCACATTCCTTCACCAGAAACTGACAACTGTTCTTCTTAAATCAGCAGTAGGGAGAGAATGACCATAGAAAATATTTCATGATCAATATCCACGAAAGACTGTTGCCGGACCCGACTGGGATCAAACCCGTGACCTACTGATCACCAGTCGGATGTGCGTCTGACTAAGCCACTGAGGCCGGCCACCTGCTTTTGTGCAAGCACATTAGGGAGTTCACAGTGAAGTTGAAAGTTGAATTTTAACCTGCTGTCTAAAACTTAAAGCCGATAATATTATAAAATATTTCTTTTACTTTTCATAGAAAATATGGCTTGACATTTCATTGAAAGGAGATAATTTGAATGAATGCGAAGCCTTATTTTCCATGAAAAATACCACTATTCCACTATTGTTTATCTGGGCCCAGTTGTTCAAAACTAACGACGTCGTTAGTTAACGATTCGTTAAAATTTACATCGAGTGATACGCAAATATCCTGATATTTTTTGCTGAAAAAATGTGAGTAGCTTTTGCAGTGCAAAAGCTACTCACATTTGTTCAGTGAAAAATATCAGAATATCGTACATTTGTATATTGAATCTGCTAAAACAGTTAACGAAATGACCCTTAACGAGCTCGTTAAGCTAACGACGCTTTGAACAACCGGGCCCTGATGATTTAGCCAACAAAATGCTACAGCCTAAAATGCATAGAAGATGAAACATATCAAGATACATTTGCACCAAAACATATCCATTGGGTATGTATTGGAATTGCCTCATTGAGATGGTATATTAACCCTTGTCCTGCTGAATAAATTAGATGCCACGCCCACTTCTAATTTTCAGCCAATCAGATTTCTTGATCAAGGTTTTTGATATAGATTCACATACTGAATGGCAAACAGTGCAGATCCAGATCAGTTGGCTTCTTCAGAAGCCAACTGATCTGGATCTACACTGTTTGCAAAGACAGGGTATATCCGGGTTCAGCAGGACAAGGGTTAATATGTTTTGATGCAAAAAAAACGTAAAATTATCTTACAATAATCCTAAATTAACACCGCAATTATCTACCTATCTGGACCTATGGTCTGTGATCTTATGTTTGTATATGAGGTAATTTTCTTTCCCATTGTGTACTCTATTAACTATATGTATTCGGACAGACAGCCCTGAGCAAACAAAGTAGACCCAGATGAGGTCATCAGGGTCTACTCTGTTTGCCACTCATCTGGCAATTTTTAGACACAAATTTGGATAGTAAGTAACGTGTACTTGTCCAAATTTTAAAGCAAGTATGGTAAGGAATTGTGGTGTCCAAATACTTAGCCTAGGGTAAATACAGTACCTCACACTATGATGAGTCAAGTGTACAATGATGTCATCAACAATAGTTTGCTGACTTAACCCATTGTAGACTGAATAGACTCTCCCACACTATATATTGGAAGAGTCCAATTTTAATTTTAGGTATGCCCAACTAGGAGATTTACATATTCCAAGAGAAAAATGGCTAAATTATTTGCAAACATTGGAGACCCTGATCAGAGGCCATGTTCTGAGACGACTGATCTGCGTCTGCACTGTATGTCAATTAGGGGATAACTGCTTTCAAATTTGGCATTTTGGGCGGTTTTACGGTCGGAAATTTCGTTTTACGGCGACGCGTCAGCGGAGCCGTAAAATGTAATTTGCGACCGTAAAACCGCCGATTTACCTCCCCAAATGACAAATTTGATGCAGTTATTCCCATTCTAATGCATTTATTCATTTTTTGTATTGAAAAAATGTTCTGTTTGCACAAAACGACAAGTGCTGTGAGCTGCGTAAAACCAAATGCCAGCCAATGAGAAGCGACGTTACGTGATGACGTCGGATTTGCGACAGTATATCGCAGAATATACCGTCGCAAATTTTTGACGTTATCCAATCAGACGTCCCGTTACATACGCGAGTGCATTAGAATTACCCTTTTATGGGTCTCCCGACTACAATGGGTTAATGTTGCTAATTGGTTTTGTCAAGTATAAACCTTTAAAGCACCAATCACAAGACTTTTTCTTAATTATTTTTCTTTGAAAATAAGTCTTGACATTTCATGTGAATCATCTGCCGATTCACATGAAATGTCAGACTTATTTTCTTTGTTTTCAAAGAAAATAAGTCTTGACATTTCATGTGAATCATCTGCCAATTCACATGAAATGTCAAGACTTATTTTCTTTGAAAATAAAATAAAGAAAGGAAAATTCTGCTTCGCACTTTAAGAATTAACACTGTTCTAGATAAGAAGAGTGTATCCAGGTAAATCTTTTTCTTATTTCTCCATGAAAACATATGTTATCTGTACCCATTAGAAATTTCTCTATGAACTGAGCCAGCGCATGACAAAACCTACAGTAAGACCTGTGTTACCAGCAAATACTCAGATAAGCCTGTTCAACCACACCATTATAGCAAGGGTTCTTGTTTATCTGTCTTTGGATAGCATGGGGACTGTAGAAGGCACATGGGATTAGCTAAGACTCTGATAGGACTGTGCAGATGCGCAGGCTGCTCTGAATCTTCGCTGGTCCAACAAGTCTTATTATAGGTTTTGTCGTGTGCTGGCTCAAATTTTGTCTGAAAAATGAGTTTTCATACAAAAAAAAAAAAAAAAAATCAGCTGCATCATAAGTTATTTGGGTCTTTCATCCATTTGCAATATCTACTGATTCTGTAACTGGCTGTCGTTCACATTATGTGCTACGTCCACTTTTGGGTAGACTGTTTACAATCAAGCCATAGTACACAAATGCCAAAATTTCCTTAACCCTTGTCCTGCTGAACCCGGATATACCCTGCCATTGCAAACAGTGTAGATCCAGATCAGTTGGCTTCTGAAGAAGCCAACTGATCTGGATCTTCACTGTTTGCCATTAAATGTTTGAATTTATAGCAACACCCTGGATCAAGTAATCTGATTGGTTGAAAATTAGAAATGGGTGTGGCATTTTAATTTATTCAGCAGGACAAAGGTTTAGGTAGTTGTACATGATATTATCATTGACCAATGTAATGAAACTGCAGATTAGATGAAATCCAGGCAACAGCTATTAATGATGCGTTATTCTTGTTGAACTATTGTGATGTCTGAGTGCTGTTGACAGAGGGTTATCTGTGAAACCTGCACTGGAACATTTGGGACACTGGCAAACAATGCAGACCCAGATCAGATGCCATAGAAAGTGGCATCTGATCAGGGTCTGCCCTGTTTGCTTAAAATACAGGAAGTTAAAAGTTGAATGAAACAGTCTTGAGTCCCTGTTCTGGACCATTTTCTCAGCCTACACTCAGAGACAATCAACCCACCAGTGCTGTCAGTGCTTTTGATTGGGAGATGTAACTATGGTAATACACACCATAATTACCTTGAATTCGTTCACATGAATTCATGAAATGTTTGGACAACAAAATTAATGTGACAAACCATTTATCATCTACCATAACATTCAGACACTTAGCTCTCTCAATTTATTACCTCCCTTCATCAGTGAAGCAAGGGGAGTAACAAATTTTGCACTTGGTAGATTTTCACTATTTTATACAAGGGACAACTTTTTAACTTCCTGTTTGCTTTCCAGCATACAAAATCTTTTCTGAAAAGGGTCTGTTGTAAAAGGGAAGAACTTGCTACCAAGAAGAGAAAATCATACAGTGAACCCTCATTACAATGACAGCATTTGCTCCAAAAGATGTTGCCATTAAAATGAATTTGCTGTTGTAAAGAATTCTTCCTGAACATATGTAAGAAAGACCTTGTTTTATTCTTATTTCCTCACAGAACATATGTTTTGGATATTTGTTAGATTCGCCTTACTGAGGCGAATTTAACAAATATCCAAAACGTACATTGCTTGACGTTTTAATGCAGTATTCTTGCGTAATTTCTAATTAACTGTCACCTCTTAAGTGAAGGTTTCGTGACATTCAAATTGTCATTATAACGAATTTTGTCGTAGTATCGAGTGTCTGTGTAATGAGGATAGACTGTAGCTTTTAGAGAAGACGCCTTTTCAGAAGAAAGACAAAAACATCTTGACAGCCTCCCTTGAAAGTGTATTTCCTTTTTCAAGCCATCCTCTGTGGCTCAGTTGGATGCATGTCTGACTGGTAATCAGGAGGGTGCGGGTTCCACCCCAACTGGGTGGGCAACATTCTTTTGTGGAGATTGATCATGGACTATTTTCTATGGTCATTCTCTCCCTTCTGCTGATTCAAGAGAGGCAGTTGTCAGTTTCTGAAGAAAGAATGTGCACAATACTGGTTAAACGCTTAGAGGACTAAGCCTGCCCAGTAAAAGTGTGGATAGGTAACTGACTGCACTCAACATGACCCCATTGGGTGACTGGGCCGTATAACTTCAATACAAACAATTTTTCAGAAGGGAAGCAAAAACAATTTGACAGAGTTGCATCAGTCAAATGTGTATCCATTCCCCTTTAACCAGGGCCCAGTTGTTCAAAGCATCGTTAGCTTAACAAGCTTGTTAGTAGTCAAAATGTTAACTGTTCTAGTTAGCATAATATCTTAATCACAGGTAATTTTTGCCAAAAAATGTGAGTAGCTTTTGCAAATGCAAAAGCTACTCACATTTTTTCAGCCAAAATATCAGCAAAAATATCATATTTAATGATCAAAGTTTTAATGATATGTTAACTAATGACATCATTAGTTTTGAACAACTGGGCCCAGCTGCTATCGTAGTAATAAGCCACTGATTTTTTCCTGGAAAGGGAGATTTTTTTTCCTGGAAAGGAATCGTGATTTTCCTTGAAATGGAGCCTGATTTTGCTGGAAAAAGAACATGATTTTTCTGGAAAGGGAAAAAACATTTTCTTTGAAAAGGAACATGATTTTCCTGGAAAGCGAACACCATTTCCCTGGAAAGGAAACTTGATAGGTGGGAAAGTCAAATATTCTTACCTGTGTTCTTTTACAGACTTTTACTCCTGCTCGTTCCATTTCCTCTGTGACTAGAGAACTAATCAATTCATCAAATGTCCTTAAAACCTGAAATCAAACACATACATGTACTCATTTTTTTACTAGCTTTGAGGGTTGATCAAGCAGATCTGGGTCTAATAGGACATCAAATACACATCATGAAAACATACCTATAAAATTTTGACCCCCTTAAACCCCACTTTTATAAAATAAAACTGGGGTTTACAGGAGTATACATTATTTTTCTTATTTATGCTCAAAAACATAGACTGTGGGTACTCATTAGAACTGCCTCGGCAAGGCAGTTCTAATGAGTACCCACAATCTATGTTTTGAGCAGAAATGTGAAAAGTATCAGAATTTTTATCTGAAAACTTTCAGTTTTTGGTGGTGAAATTTTCAATATATTTGAATAGGCGTGTTTTCGTAATGAATATGAGGAATGTTTTAAAAATGTGAACAGTAACATAATTTGTAAAAGGTAAACATAAACACTTCTTTATGGTTAAAACATTCTCTCGCTTTGCAAAAGGGAGGTAATTAAATTGCAAAATTAGTTACTTAGCCTCTACTGCTTTGGTGAAGGAAGATAATAAATTGGTGTACTGCTTTTGACTCAATTTTTATAATGTTTGCCATATGCACAGGTCTAGATAGTCATAAATTTGGTAATTTCAGTCAATGTTTGCTATTTTGCACTAAAACAGATGTAGTGGGCATTTTTATGAATTGCCTCTCTTTCATTTATTTTATTCCCTTTTTCTGCTCTCCTGAATACATTGTACTGTTTTATATAAAATATCTGAGTAACTAAAAACATATTTTGTGGCATCTCCATGAATGTCTCACAGCCGAGTGATTAAATATTCTGTCAGTGGTTATGGTTGAAGACTCAATGCAAGAGAACATTCTATGGATACAAGACTTCTGCCCAGACTGCAATGAGAGTTAAGTAAAGTTAAAATGTTCTGGGAACTGGACTCTATACACTTTAAAGCTTTCGCACAGATCCTCTTTCTTGAATCAGGTGTTGGTAACGAATATATATTTATAGTTACACAACAAAGAAGAAATAAATATCAATTAAATCAATGTCCCGGTGTACTGGTTTATCTTGCACCCTGGGCAGCTTGCCCCCCAGGGGTGAAGCTGCCTCTGGGCAGCTTGCCCCCCGGGGGTGAAGATACCCCGGGGTATCTTGCCCCCCACCCTGGGCAGCTTGTCCCCCAGGGGTGAAGATACCCTGGCCTGGGCAGCTTGCCCCCCGCCCCAAGAAAACCTGACAGAACTTAATGCAGAAAGATTTTATTTCTTTTTTTTAAATAAAATCCTTATAATAGAAACATAGGAAAACTGATTTTTACATGTGTGTGCATAAGCATCTTTTTCCTGATAGGAGGGAATTGAGGGCCAGAATATAGTGGTTTTAGAAGTTTGCACCTATGCCAGAAAAGCTGGCAGACTCCATTCTAAAAGACAATTTATCACTTAATAGACTTTCCTATTTAACAGTCATTTGAATAATATGTATAATATTGACCATCAACTATTTTTCTATAGCTGGAGGTGAGGCGGGGGGTAAGATAACATGGCCTGGGCAGCTTGTCCCCCACCCCTAGAAAATCTGACAGAACTTTATACAGAAAGATTTTATTCCTTTTAAATAAAAATCTTTATGATAGATACATGGAAAAACTATTTTTTTATGTGCATATGCATCTTTTACCTGATAGGAGGAAATTGAGGTCCAGAATATAGTGGCCTTAGAAGCTAGCAACAATGCCAGGAAACTGGCAGACTCCATTCCAAAAGATAGTTTATCACTGAATAGACTTTCCTTTTGATCAGTCATTTGAATAGTCATAAAATGGACCATTAACCATTCTTCTCTAAACAGAAAGGGGTGGGGGGTAAGATACCGTGGCCTGTGCAGCTTGCCCCACAGGGGTGAAGATACCCTTATCTGGGCAGCTTGCCCCCCACCCTCCTCCCCCCCAATCTCTTCCTCCAAATATAAAGATAGTTTATCACTTAACAGACTTTCCTATTGAACAGTCATTTGAAAATTCATAATATTGACCATTAACCATTTTTCTCTAAATCCGGATTAGTTTTACTGGACTCCTGGTTTAGCGTAAAAAAGGCCTAGTTACAATTTCTAACCAGGTTACCTCGCCCAGACACCATGCATGTAAACAGTCGTCCAGTCTGTAAGTTACAGAATTTAAAACTGAGTTTTCCAGTTCAGTCCAAGTCAGATTTTTAACACTACCAGGCAACTGAGTCACATAGAGGCAGTTCAGTTTTCAGATTTTTAATGCTACCAGGTAACTGAGTCACATAGAGGCAGTTCAGTTTTCAGATTTTTAATGCTACCAGGCAACTGAGTCACATAGAGGCAGTTCAGTTCTCAGATTTTTAATGCTACCAGGCAACTGAGTCACATAGAGGCAGTTCAGTTTTCAGATTTTTAACGCTACCAGGCAACTGAGTCACATAGAGGTAGTTCAGTTTTTATATTTTTAACACTACCAGGTAACTGAGTCACACAGAGGCAGTTTCAGTTTTCAGACAAGCTTTGTCCTCTAAGCGGTTAGGTTAACCAGTAGGTTTGTTTTTTCTTCCACCTCCGGCATTGCTGCCTCCAGTGGAGATGTTTTCAGATTTTAACGCTACCAGGTAGCTGAGTCACATAGAGGCAGCGCCAACATAGAGGAAACTGTTGTTTCAGTATTTATAATGTTTTGTAAAATCAAAAAGAATAAGTGTTCTGATATACTAAGTTTCCCCAAATAATTTAAGCCCTCAGTGAGGTTTCGAAGAATCTGCACACTCATTGTGAAAGAAATATATTTTCTTATCATAAAAACTCATACAAATACACATATTCCTGAAAACTTTTAAAGTAACTAGAGTATAATCAGTATTTAATTTATAAAATCATTACCTCCCTTGACCTAACTTGGCTATGCAGCCTAGTTAGAAAGTACATATTTAGGCGATATTTTCTCCTATATTTCTTCATTGCACAGTCCTTAGAAGCATTTTATAACAAAAACTAGGGGTAGTTTAATTTCGTTTGGAAATTGTATTTTTAGAACAAAAAATAAGGTTATATTGATATTAGCTCCACCAGCCACCTTTAAAAAAGACCCCTTTTCAATACGGGATTGGTGTGCAGGAAAGCCATCACAAAATCACTCCTATATAATTTTGACCCCATTAAACCCCACTTTTATATAGTAAAACTGGGGTTTACAGGGGTATACATTATTTTTTCTTATTTTGCTAAAAAACATAGATTGTGGGTACTCTTTAGAATGAGTACCCACAATCTATGTTTTGAGCAGAAATATGAAAAACACCAGAATCTTTATCTGAAAATTTTCCCTTTTTGGTTGTAAAATTTTCAATATATTTGAATAGGCATGTTTTCATAATGAAACAGGAAATCACAAGATTGCATAGCTCCCGATATGCAAGGGTATCCACATAGTATTTTTTTATTGCTCCACAAAAACATATGTTGTGGGTACTCATTAGAAGTGCTTCTAATCATAACGAAAACGCGCCTATTCAAATATATTGAAAATTTCACCATCAAAAACTGAAAGTTTTCAGATAAAAATTTTTTTTTTTTATTTCTGCTCATGTTTTTGAACAGAAATAAGAAAAAATAATGTATACCCCTGTAAACCCCAGTTTTACTATATAAAAGTGGGGTTCAAGGGGGTCAAAATTATATAGGTATGTTTTCCTGATGGAGTACCAACAACATATGTTTTCGTAAAGAAATAAAAAAAACATATCAGTATTTTTCGGATGAAAAAAGTGTTTTATCTGTTGCTATGACATTGTCTCCCTTGTGAAAAATGGCAGAAAATGTACCTAGTGTTTTCAGTACCATTAATGTTTAGCAGCTGAAAAATGAGCCAGCATACGACAAAACCTACACTAAGATCTGTGTGAACAACAAAGACTCAGATCAGCCTGTACATCCACCCAGTATGGCAAGGAGTCTTGCTTATCCCTCTTGGAATAACATGGAGGCTGTGGAAGGCACATGTGATCAGTGAAGACTGATCAGACTGCACAGGTGAGCAGGCTGATCTGAGTCTTCAGTGGTTGCACAAGTTTTATTGCAGGTTTTGTTGTGTGCTTGCTCATTAAACAGTTGATAAACGAGTGTTTGACATTTAATCTAAATTGTCTTTTTTCCACACAAACAGGGTTTAACAATCTTTTTTTTTTTCTTCCCTAGGAGAAAAACAAGAAAAATATCAGTTTGTAACCTGCTGATATTCTTAGCAAATGCTAAGAAATGCAATACATCACGAAAACATGCCTGTATAATTTTGACCCCTTAAACTCCACTTTATAAAGTAAAACTGGGGTTTACAGGGGTATACAATATTTTTCTTATTTCTTCTCTGGAACATAGAATGTGGGTACTTGTTAGAACTGTCTCATTGAGGCAGTTCTAATGAATACCCACAATCTATGTTTTGAGCAGAAATATAAAAAGTATCAGAATTTTTTATCTGAAAATTTTCATTTTTCGGTGGTAAAATTTTCAATATATTTGAATAGACTTGTTTTCATAATGAGGTTTAAAGTACTCAGTCAAGCATAGCACCAGATAAAAGGGATATCCATATAATTATTATTTTCTCATATTTCTCCATAAAAATGTATGTTGTGTTTAATGTTTAGAAAAGTGGGGTTTACAGGGGTATACATTATTTTTCTTATTTCTACTCAAAAACATAGATTGTGGGTACTTGTTAGAACTGCCTCATAGAGGCAGTACTAATGATTACCCACAATCTATGTTTTGAGCAGAAATATGAAAAAAATCAAAATTTTTTATCTGAAAATATTCATTTTTTGGTGGTAAAATTTTCAGTATATTTGAATAGGCATGTTTTCATAGTGGTAGTTTTTGCTTTAAAAGTGCCTTATCTTGAGTTAAGATCACAGTTTGTTTGAAAGTACTGATGTCAATCACCAGGCAACCAGTCAAGAAGGAAATACAAAGCAAATCCATAATAACCGATTATTCACACTTATCACGCTATGGGCACAAACTGATGACTTTTTTTTTTACTCTTTCCTAGAAAATAGGATTTGACACTTCATGCAAATTGTCTCCTCGGGAGACAATTTGCATGAAGTGTCAAATCCTATTTTCTAGGAAAAAATAGGAAAATATTTCAAAATATTGTCTGCTGAAATTTTTACCCAGCATGCAAAGTGTTAATCAAGGGAGTCTCCAGATCAATATTTTATTTCTTATTTTGCCACACAAAAAAAACAAACATGTTGAGGTTACTCATTAGAACTGGCTCAGCAAGGCAGTTCGTTGATTATTGTATTTGCTCTAAGTATTGGGACACCTTATCTACCATATATACTTGTCCTTAAATTTGTTGGTTTGTGTTGAGGTTTTACGGCCCAGTCAACCCAATGGGGTCATGTCAAGCGCAGTCAGTTTACCTAATCAGACTTTTACTGGGCAGGCTTATTCCTCTAATCGTTTAACCAGTATTGTGCACATTCTTTCGCCAATAACTGACAACTGCCCTTCTTGAATCAGCGGATGGGAGAGAATGACCGTAGAAAATATTGCATGATTAAATCTCCACAAAAGAATGTTGCCAACCCTGCAGGGGTTGAGCCTGCCACGTCCTGATCACCAGTTGGATGCGCATCCAACTGAGCCACAGAGGCAGGCTCATAAAATTTGAAATTGTCCATTCTACTACCTGCTGATGTCTCTAAAATATTGCTGTATATATGGCAAACATTGTAAGCCCTGATCAGAAGCCACAGCAGCATCTAATCTGGGTCTACACTGTTTGCAAAGGCCTATCTGTCCCATTACTTAGGGTATTACGGTACCACTTGCTTTCAGGAAGAAGTAAGAAGGCAATTTGCATGAACTGTCAAAGCCTATTTTCTGCAAAAAAAAAAAAAAAAAAAAAAAAAAAAAATAATAATAATAATAATAAAAACTATTTAAAAAATGTGGTCTGGAGAAAATGTTACCCAGCCTGTTAAGCTTTATTTAACTGCTCATATATAGATATATCCGGTCTAAGGGCATAAAAATATACCAGCCATTCTTATTTACCTGGTCATATCTGATGCATATTGATGTATCTGCTCCAAGGGCATTAAATATACCAGCCATTTCCACTGCAATGTACCCTGCTCCAACAACTACTACTTTCCTGGAAGAAAAATAAGAGACTTTTGTAGCCATTAAATGTTGGTATTATTCTTATTTGTCTATGGAAACATGTTATCTCTAGTCATAATAGTTGCTTCAGTAAGGCAATTCTAATGAATATAAGATATATTTTTCATGGAGAATTAAAGTATTTACAATACTCACCCAAAGAATTGGAACAGCCCTGGCCAAACAGTGTAGACTGAGATCAGGCCCTGCAGCAATCAGACACCATTACAAAAACATGCCTATTCAAATATACTGAAAATTTCACCACCAAAAACTGAAAGTTTTCAGATAAAAATTCTGATATTTTTCATATTTCTGCTCAAAATATAGATCATGGGTGCTCATTAGAACTGTCTCACTGAGGCAGTTCTAACAAGTACACACAATCTATGTTTTTGAGCAGAAACATGAAAAATAATGTATACCCTTGTAAACCCTGGTTTTATTATATAAAAGTGAGATTTAAAAAAAAGGGGGTCAAAATTATATAGGTATGTTTTCGTGATGCTACAGAAACCAGCAACTAATCTGGGTCGTCACTGTTTGCTACTTATCCAGCAGTTTTTACCCTTTTAGCCCAGCAGACAAAAATAGACACCTGTGCAAACAGTGTAAATCCAGATGAGACGTCTAGTAATGAGCAGTTTCATCAGGATTTACACTGTTTGCCAATCTGTTTTTTTTATTTCAGACTGAAACCCCCACTTGCACCAGTGGGCATGTGCAAATTTAAGGATGGAAGAGTCCACTAAAAAAAACTCAGGGACGAAAAGGTTAGATCACGAAACCATGCCTATACAATTATGACCCCCTTAAACCCCACTTTTATATAGTAAGTTTACAGGGGTATACGTTGTTTTTCTTATTTCTGCTCAAAACATAAATTGTGGGTACTCATTAGAACTGCCTCGCTGAAGCTGTTCTAACGAATACCCACAATCTATGTTCTGAGCAGAAATATGAAAATTATCAGAGTTTTTTATCTGAAAATATTGAGTTTTTGGAGGTGAAATTTTCTATATATTTGAACAGGCTTGTTTTTGTAATGATTCACATCAGCAGATGAAGATGTTAAAATTTTTAGTAAGTATGGTAGGAGGTTAACGTATCCCAATATTTGGTGTAAATACTGTATGTTGATACAATTCTTAGCTGAAGTGCTGGGTATACCATATTCAACCTAATTACTGCACTGTGAGCTAAAGTTTTTTTAAAATCACTGGAAAAAAAAATAAGTAAATATCTTCCTTATAAGGAACACTATAAAGGAATATGAGCAGAGGACTTCCTGAGGGGGATGATATGTGTTCTGGTTTTCTTTAAAAAAGCTTATATTGTTGGTACTCATTTGAATTACCTTGACAAGTTTATAAAAGCATATGATGTGGGTACTCATATGAATTGCCTCGACTTGTCGAGGCAATTCAGTGAGTACCCACAGCATACGCTATTATAAAGAAGCAAATAATATTACAGGGACTGCAATCTGAATCCTATTGAATTGCTTGACTGTGCACTTACAGGGTTATGTGCGGTAATTAGGTTGAATACGGTATTTAGAAAACTTTATTCAGTCTCCAATACAATGAGCTAGAACATGAACAAATGTATCTGTGGACATGTGCCTACTGAAGATTCAGATTAACCTGACAATCTGTGTCATCTGATTTTTTTTTAATGCTAAAAGCATAGCTCCAGATTAGGTACTTTTTTCAACCAAAAATTGCTGCTAAATTTCTTATTACTCCTTGAAATCATAATTATGTTGTTAGTACTCAGCAAGGTGCTTCTAACGAGTACCCACTACATATGTCTTCAAGGAGGAATATTATCCATCAGTGCTCCAGCTAGCCCTACATAGAGGGGTTGGTCGGGCCTCTTGTCAATTTCTGCTGGCCCACGCGTCTCTGCCCTTTTAAAGCTGCCTCCTGCCTGATTTCCTCCAGACATCGAACCTTACATTTTGGTGAAAAATTTCATGAAAATCAGACTTAAATTAAGAGAGTTATCAATATTTAACTTTTACCACTGTCTAGGCTAATTCAGCAGACAATATATTAATGATATTTTTACTTATTTTTCTTAGAAAACAGGATTTGACATTTCCTGCAAATTGTCTCCTTTGGAGCCAATTGACATGAAATGTAAAAACCTCTTTTCTGGGAAAATAAGAAAAATATTGCAGTATGTCATCTGCTGAAAATTTCACCCAGAA
The DNA here is from genome assembly GCA_964016985.1 of Anodontia alba. Taxonomy (NCBI): domain Eukaryota; kingdom Metazoa; phylum Mollusca; class Bivalvia; order Lucinida; family Lucinidae; genus Anodontia; species Anodontia alba. The sequence goes on from OZ024832.1 coordinate 50,506,273, forward strand.
TACTGAACGTTAAAAGTCAGTTTTATGTGTATTCTAATTTGAGGCATTTATTGTGGATTGGGATTTTTTTTTTTTTTTTTTGTATCACGTCTTTTGACTAAGCACATCTTGTGACACATGGTGCCCTCATTCTTGTATGACCATGCAAAGAGTGCCCTATCCAGCACCGCCACCCCGCCCACCCCCCTCTGCCCTGAAATCCTAGCTGGAGCACTACTATTTCTGATACCCCCTCTTATCTGAAAATATGAGAAATATAAACATATCTACAGGCAGATAGCAAAGACTCTCATCAAACTGTAGGAATGTGCAGGCTGGCAGTGTTTGCATCAACTCCAAATATGGGATTCCTGGACTCATATTTTGGTGGTTGGGACTCCTACTTTTCAGAGGAATTTAGCAAAATTACATTGGGGGACTCCTATTTTTGGCAGAAATAGCATTTGGACTGCTTTTTTTTTTCAAATCCTTGTGACTTTGTTCTGTCACCAATACTCAAGATTTATTTACCCAAAATATTCATACAGACCTGTCTGAGTAAACAGTGTAGATTCAGGGTCTCAACTGTTTGCCGCGCCAATTTAACATATAAGACACATCATCATGTAGCCTGTTTGTTTGAGCTGCGGTTTAACATCAATATCATCAAGAAAACAGACCTATATAATGTTGACCCCGCCCCCCTTAAACCCCAATTTTATATAGTAAAACTGGGGTTTACAGGGGTATACATTATTTTACTTATTTCTGCTTAAAAACATAGATTGTGGGTACTCGTTAGAACCGCCTCACCGAGGCGTTTCTAACGAGTACCCACAATCTATGTTTTGAGAAGAAATATGAAGAATATCAGATTTTTTATCTAAAAATTTTCAGTTTTTTCGGACGTGAAACTTTCTACATATTTGAATAGGCGTGTTTTCGTAATGTCAACAGGTTTACATAAGAAGCAAAATTCTGTCATGTCCTTCTGAGGTTGATCCTTTTTCAGAAGGAAAGCAAAAACAATTTTGACAGAGCTGCTGCCTTGAAAGACCCTAAACATAGGCCTAGATAAGAGTGGGTATCAGGTTAATATTTTTCTTATTTCTCCACAAAAATGATATGTTGTGGGTACTCATTAGAAGCGCCTCAGTGAGGCACTTCTAATGAGGATCACAATATATGTTTTCATGGAGAAATAAGAAAAATATCAATACTTTTGGACTGAAAAAAGCGCCTTAACTAGAGCTATGCCTAAAGGTGTTGTATCCACAATGTAATGTATAGATTGTATATAAAAAAAAAACATGTATAGATTGTATAAAAAAAAATGACCATTTATGGTCACTTTTTTTTATATAATCTACACATTTTTGTTGTTGCATCCAAACACAAATGTATAAATTATATAGCCCTAAATGGTCATTTTTGTTTATATAATCTACATATTTTTGTTTTGATATAACATGGTTGGTAAGCTAGTATGGTTTTTGCTTTGGATTCCAGTTTTCAAGAGAAAGAGTTATTTAGCTAACAAAGATTTCGTTTTGGACCCCAGCAATAGTGATTTACAGAGGTCATAGTATAATTACTTTGGGAGATCTTCTAATTCAAAGAAACCATCACTAGAGATAGCATGCTCTCCACCAGATATTGAAGGAAGTATAGGACGCCCTCCAGTGGCAATCAGAATATGCTTGGCTTTGATCTTTTCACCATTTACTTCTACACATCCATCATCTGTGAACGTAGCATGACCAATAATTTTCTCAACTTTAGACTGAAACATAATATATAACCAAGTGTGATATAAATTTTATAAAAATCACACAAAAGGTTTATAGATTGTTCAGCGAAATACATACTTAAGAGTACTAAATACAAAGAGGCATAACTCTAGCAAAACAAATCACCCATTGACCCTATTTTCTTACCACACCTGTCTTGAATGAGGGTACAAGTGTGGGATAAACATCATCATAAGCAAACAAAAGGGATAGAAAATTTTTAGCAAAACACATATTTAATTGCAAGAATAACAAAGGGGCATAACTCTATGAAACTACCCACAGCCGATATTTTCTTACTATATCTGTCTTGCATGAGGGACCAAGTGTGGTAAAATGTCATAATTTAAAGTACAATTGAGTGTAAAATTTCATAAATTTTTATCAGTATGTAATTTTTTAAAATTTTTATCAATATGTAAATTCTTCTTCTTTAGGATCTAAAATAATATCTAAATACTAAAATGTATCGTTTGTTTGTTTGTGTTGAGGTTTTTACGGCCCAGTCAACCCAATGGGGTCATGTCGAGCGTGGTCAGTTTACCTAGCCACACGTTTACTGGGCAGGCTTAGTCCTCTAAGCAGTTAACCAGTATTGTGCACATTCTTTCGCCAGAAACTAAAATGTATAGAATTTCAGCCTTTAATATCTGCTTTATAAATGATAGTGTATAATTTTTAAGTATGTGGTTCTGACTTTCAATCATCAGTATTTGGAAGTCCCACAGCAATTTTGGGAGTCACTGACTTGATTTCTCTTAATGCAGGCACTGTCTGACCCTCCATAGCCCTTATATTTTTACCACCCCTGTCTTGCATGAGGGACTAAGACTGGTATTAAACATATCAAAATCAGATAAATGGTATAGGTATTAAATGCATACACTACCGCTTTATAACATGGTTTTTTATAACATGGATTTGGATATAACATGGTTCAGAGATGGAGCCCAAAAATGTATAGATTATGTTAAAAATGACCATAAATGGTCATTTTTCAATATAATCTATACATTTTTGTTTGGATATAACATGGTTGTTTAACTAACACGGTTCATGCTATGGACCAGAACAATAGTGTTATAAAGAGGCTTTGGTGTATTTAACTGTTAGAATTAGAAAGGGGTGTAACTCTATTAAACCTGATTGCACAACCCTTTTTTTCTATCACATCTGACACTGTGTTACATAAAGGACCAAGTCTGCTATCGATTTTGTCAAAATGAGGGACAGCCTTTATTCAGCAAAATGCATATTTAACCCTTAAAATGCCAAGAAAACCTGCATCTGAAAATGTTGTCTGTTTATGTCATCTGCTGAATATTCTTGCAAACTTTTCAAACCTATTTTTGCATAAAGGCAAACAGTGTGGACCCTGATCAGACTGCTCCTAGAGGAGCAGTCTGATCTGGGTCCACACTGTTTGCAAAAATGACTTTTAAAATCACAAGCAGATGACAAAGAAGACGACAATTGTTTTGATTGGCTGTTTAAGGGTTAATTAAGAAAGGTTGAAAAAAGAGCATCCTATCTATTTTAATTTAGTTATTATACCTTCCCCAGATTGGCTTCATAAATTCCATTCAGTCTCTTTATATAGGCATCTCTGGTTGCCTTCACTTTACTGAAATTAAACAAAATAGTATTACATGTATCATTATCAGCATTTCTGATAAGATGGTAGCCACTTAATATTTGAGCCAGAGCAGGATAAAAACTACAATAAGACTTGTGTGACCAGCATCAGCCAGTACATCCACTCTGTATGGCAAGGGTTCTCTCAGTCTTTGGATAACCTGGCTGCTGTAAACGTCACATGGGATCAGTGAAGAATCTGATAAGACTGCATGATCTGAGTCTTCACTGGTCAGACAAGTCTTATCGTAAGTTTTGTCATGTGCTGGCTCATTTTTCTTATATCTCCATAAAAACATACGAGTACTCATTCAATGACAATAAGTACTGATGAGTACCCACAACATACGTTTTCATGCAGAAATAGGAAACTTTTGGTACTTTTTACATCACGAAAACATACCTATTTAATTTTGACCTCCTTAAACCCCACTTTTATATAGTAAAACTTGGCTTTACAGAAATACACATTATTTTTCTTATTTCTGCTCAAAACATATATTGTGGGTACCAACGAGTACCCACAATCAAAGTTTTGAACAGAAATGTGCAAACTATCAGAATTTTATCTGAAAGTTTTCAACTTTTGGTGATAACATTTGCAGTATATATGAAAAGGCATGTTTTTGTAATGGGTAGTCAACTCTCATTATCTCAAACTCCAGGAGACTTGCATGTTTGGCTTTAAAAACAATAGTTAGAGATAAATGGAGTGAAAATGAAAAGAACATATCGAGGGTTGAGCGCAAGACTATGGTAACTCAAACATATTTTTGAAACCCTTGTTTAGGGGCAACTTGGACCCCTTTGTAAACAATGCAAATTTAGGTGCCATTGCTCATACGAGCAATGGCACCTAAATTTTCAATTTTTACAGAAAGAAATGTCGTAATCTTCATAATGCCTTCATGGTGAGGAGATTAGGTTTGGGGAAAAACAACCATCTGACTTACGCTAGTCTTGCGCTCAACCCTCGATATGATGAAAAAATTAGCTCTATGATGAAAATAAGAATTAGTTAATAATACGTTAAACGGAAATTAGTGTGATTAAGTATGTTAAGTATATTTAAGGAAAATACATACAGGCAGACATAATCTACTGTAACTATCATGAATTTTCGGACAGATAGATATGTTCAAATAATCTAAATCCAGATCAGACTCTTTCAGCAATCTGATCAGGGTCTTCTCTGTTTGCCATACCATCTGCATCACTTAGACACATTTGTAAATTGCAAAATTAAATTATACAAACTTGGGGATGATCACACCAATTATTTAGGATGTTTATGATATGTACAACCACATTAACCCTTAAAACGCTAAGAAAACCTGCATCTGAAAATGTTGTCTGTTTTTGTCTGCTGAAATTTTCATGCAAACTTTTCAAACCTATTTTTGCATACAGGCAAACAATGTGTACCCAGATCAGACTGCTCCTTGAGGAGCAGTCTGATCTGGGTCCACATTGTTTGCAAAAATGACTTTTAAAATCACAAGAAGAGGACAAAGCAGACGATAATTGTTGTGACTGGCAGTTTAAGGGTTAAATGGATCTAAAGCCTAAAATATCCAAGTTCAGAAGCTTTTCTGCATTTGTATGTGGTTGTTATGATTACACACTTTGCTGTTTTTGGTGACAATTTTGAAATTGGATTTTAGATCCATAAAATTATTTGTATTTGTATTGTATTGAGCTTACCTCCAATTGAAACCCTTGAACTCAACATCAAAACCATAATCTTTGTGGTCATGTATAAACTCAGCATGCATGGCAGTGTTGAACATAACTTTCTTTGGAACACATCCTACATTTACCTAGTAAACAAGAAAATCAGAAAGCCTGTCAGCAAGGCACATTTATTTAGGTTTGTTCAATGGTATAAATTCTGACAATAGTAATGCCAGATAAGAGGCATATCCAGGGAAGTACATGTATTTGTTTTACATCTCCACAGAAACATATGTTGTAGGCAGGATTCTCACTAGGATTTTGAAAATTGGAGTAAAATGCTGTCCTCCAGAAAGAGTTGGAGTTTTACCATACTTATCTATTGAGACTTTCCAAAAAGCTGGAGTCAGAAATGAAAAGTTGGAGTAACTTACTCCAAATCTGGAGTTAATGAGATCTCTGTTGTAGGTACTCATCAGAATTGCCTCAGCAAGACCCATCTAATGAGCATCACTAAAATTATCAATATTTATTGGTTGGAAAAATAATCTTATCTGGAGCTTTGATATAATGATTATTTTTTTTTTTTTTTACAACAAGAAAGTACAATTTTTTGTCTTACCTGAAAGGCTGCGACATACTGCAGAGCTCTGGGCCCAGTTGTTCAAAGCTAACGACATCGTTAGTTAACGATTTGTTAAAATTTACATCGAGTGATAGGCAAATATGCTGAAATTTTTTGCTGAAAAAATGTGAGTAGCTTTTGCAGTGCAAAAGCTACTCACATTTTTTCAGCAAAAAACATCAGAATATTGTATATTGAATCTGCTAAAACTGATAACGAAATGACCCTTAACCAGCTCGTTAAGCTAACAACGCTTTGAACAACGGGACCCAGGTTAAAAGAGTATCCAGATAAACGCTTTTCTTATTTCTTCCCCACTGGGCAATGCTACATACCAAATATCAAACGCCTAGGCCTTGCACTTTCAGACAAGAAGATTTTCAAAGTTTTTTGCTATATAAGTCTATGTAAAACATGTCTGCCCTGGGGGGTGGGGGGGGGGGAGCATTTTTGGCCCCAGGGCTATAATCTGAACAATCTTAGCAGAGGTCCACTAGGTGAAGTACCAAATATCAAAGGCACTGGGCCTTCTGGCTTCAGATAAGAAGATTTTTGAAGGTTTTCTCTATATAAGTCTATGTAAAACATGTACAACCCAGGGCGGAGGCATTTTTGGCCCCAGGGCAATAACGAACAATCTTGGTAGAGGTCCACTAGGTGAAGGTATGTGTCAAATATCAAAGGCCTGGGCCTTCTCAGAATCAGAATTTTTACTGGTGCTACGTCGAATGACATTCATTCACCAGGACCTGTGATGTGGGAAGTAAGTCCCTAGCTCTCACCAGAGAGGTAAACCTAGCCACACCATCCTCTGCTTCTTCAGAACAGGTAGATCAAATCTTGAAGGGCATTCCAATCTCTAATTGTTTGTGGGAAGAATGAGCCCTTGTAAATGTCAGTTCTTGTAGCGGGGGTCTGAAAAGTCAGTGGGTGATGATTTCTACTGCACCTACTTGGGGGGGATAAGATCATCTGTTGGAATGCTGGAAGCACCCTTTAGACCTTTGTACAAAAGAATCAGTCTACTGTCTCTCCTCCTTTTCTTGAGAGACTCCCATTTTAGTTTTTTCCAGTATTCCAGTCATACTCCCAGTTGCAAAATAGTAATAGCTAGTAAAAAACTTTCAGAGGTTTGCTTTCAGACAAGAAGATTTTTAAAGTTTTTCCCATTATGGGTCTATGTAAAACAAGTGACCCCTGGTGCAGGGCCATTTTTTGACCTCAGGGCTATAATCTGAACAACTTTGCTAGATCACTAGATGGCTATGTACCAAATATCAAAGACCTAGGCCTTCCGGTTTCTCACAAGAAGATTTCTTAAGTTTTCAGTTAAAAAATCTATTTTTAGTTCATGTGACCTAGATGTGCAATGGACCAGAACCATTTGAACAACTTTGAAAGAGGCTCTTTCCTGTGAAGTTATGTCAAAATCCAATCAGCGATTTAGGAGGAGATGTCATTTGAAGAAATTGTTTACAGGTGCAAGCACGGATGGATGCACGCATGATGGACAAATTATGACCACAAAAGCTCACCTTGTCACTTTGAGACAGGTGAGCTAATACGACAGAAACTGGTTTTAACAGGAAGTTACTCCTCCTTACAAACTCTTTGCTTAAAATCTGCCTGTTGTTTTTTTGTTTACATTTCTTCCTGGCTTCCATCGTCTGCTTTGGGGAAATGAGGATGACAGGCTTGCACCAAAATTGCTGCATGCTTGTCAATTAATAAACTGATGTGTAAATTAGATTCTTAACTGAAAGTTTTCATGTTTTATCTGTGATGATATCAGATTTAGTTCGATAGATGGTCTGTTAGAAAGATGGTACTTAAAGGCTAAGTTCCTTTGGTGCATGTCATGGAACCCTTAAGGAAGATAAATCATGGTTTGTCATTATAGGTAGCCTAGACTCATGGGTTTTGACGCACTTAAGCATTATTTGACATGTCATTAAATTCACAGACAACTCCTAGTACATTTGTTTTGTGTAAGACAATCATGGACTTCTAGAACATTATTTAATATCATTAAAATAAGTTTTCATCAACTGCCTTCATAAAAATTCCAAGTGAAATAGGTCCACCATGGTGATTGTCATTTTGGTTTACACTCATATGAAATGACGCATCTAATAGGCTGCTATTTTTCTTGCAAGATAGTAATTTAAGTTTTACAATAATACCAAGACCATGTTCAGGCAGCATCCAAGGTTGGGCGGCAAATTCCACCCCGGTATTTACCAGTGGCATTTGCCGGTATTTAACCGGTCTGGAAAATACTCCTCAAGTGGCAAATACTGGCAAATACCGGCAAATTGAAATTTTTTTGGTCTTAAAAAACTGCAGAAGTCTTTAAACAAGTTGCATTGAAACAGTATAAGCAAACTAGATGAGTAAGAATGTTAAAATCATTAATTATATAAGGTTACCACCCTGAAGAATAGAAGAAATCTCAATATAAACATGTAACACTGCCAAAAAGTGAATCTAAGACAAAAATTTTGAAATTATTTAAGCAACAAATGGTCTTTAATTAAAAAAAAAATCATGTAGGCCTTTATCTCAATAGTAGAAATTCACCTGTGCACCTGGCCACTGACATTTACCATAATGACCCTAAGTTTTTGTGCTGGCAGACCATGTCAAAAAGAGCAGACCAAGATCATACTGAACAGTCTGATCAGGATCTTAAATGTTTGCCAGGCCATCTGCATCTTTTAAACACACTTCTGTATGGTAAGAAGTATGTTTTGCAAAGTTTAGGATATTTACATCACTTAACTATATTCAAAATTTTTAGGAGTTTTAGTGTACATGTAATTAGCAAGACTACCTGTATGGTCTAATTACTAAAACAACAAATCCCAGGACAATTGTTTGTTCAAGAGGGTACTTGATAGCCAGGGGCAAGATGTCATAAATGAATGCATATAGACAATAAGTCTAGGTGAAAGTAAAAAGGTGTTATTGAAAATATTGAAGAAAAAAAAAAAAAGATAAAAAAAGTTAAAAAAAAAAAAAAAAAATGAAAAGATACAAAAAAAAATTAAAAAAGAAAAAAAAAAAAGATTAAAAAACAAAAAACAAAAGAAAAAAAGAATGAAAAGAAAGAAAAAGTAAAAATAAAAACCTGTTGTGGTAGCCACAAGCCACCTGATGAGTACTTTGGCAGGTATGAAACAGGCTTTTTTTTCTCTAGATTTCACTTAACTGAATTTAATATTAAAGTAAACTTAAACCAGAGTTAAACTGCAATCAGTATAATGTAAATACTAAGTCAACTATGTAGCCCCTATTACAGACATTGTCCATAGGTTGATACTGAGGGTAGGGTTTTGTCTTACTTCCAGGGTGGTAAATGCCAATTTCCAGTATTTGCCGACATTTACCAGTATTTGCCGGTATTTACCGGTAAATACCACCGGCATGGAAAATACTCATATTTGCCGGCATTTTGCCAACCTTGGCAGCATCATTTATCTATTAGAACAAAATAAAATGACAAGAATCACTGCTGAATGACACCTGTATATATTTTAAAAATCTGACCTCATTTTGCAAATCGACACAATTTTTTTATGCCTCAGTTTTAAGGGGTAGGGCAGCTGAAGTGCTTGTTTCTCCTGCTTGCTGTACAAATCCGCCACATGTCTTAATAAAATATGTTCTAAATATATTATTTATCGTCAACAAAAATATTTTTCTTCAAATTATTCATGCTTGGCATCAAACAAATACACAGAAAATTACTTTATGAATTTCTCTTCTTCCAGATGCAAAATATTTTCATATAAGACCTTACATTTTTTTGAAAAGTAATATTGTGTATGCAATAGCATTTCAACCATATATCATACTTGTGAATAAATGCATCAGGTGACACTGTAACAGACAAGCATGTTTGATTCAGATGTAGAGCTACTGATACATCTTAAAAGTTTTGAGCTTCAATTCAAAGGAAAAATGTGCTTTAAGCATTTCTTTCAAAATGTTGACCATTTATGGTTACATGGTTGTAATTTTCCAAGAAGATCCTAGAATTTCTACTTAAACACCTGGATGTGACCCTCTTATGTTGCTCTACCCCAATAACGATGAGGCATTACAAAAGAGCTTCTGCAAGTCCAAGAATAGGAAGAAACATGTAAGTGCGTCAAATTAGATGTATGTCAAAATACATGAAAGGACGATAAATGTCCTAGTAATCATAAACCCAGGGTTGTGGAAATTATAAAATATTATCACTTGTACATGGACGTGAATGGTAAAATCCACTTGTCCAACTAAAATTTAATTGCCCATAAATTGACATTTTTCTTATTTCTTGATGAAAACAATGGTGTTTCTAATGAGTACCCATGCACAACATATTTTTCTTCAAGAAATAAGAAAATATATCTCATGTCTGGATACTCTTCTTAGGTAGATCTAAGAAGTTCTTGTCCCTGGACAATTGTAAACAATTTACTTGTCCTCAGGATTTCTTGTCCTCAGGGTAATGGAACAAGTCTGACAAGCAAGTCGGGCATGGTATTTCCACACCCTGATAAACCTTAAAAGTATGGGTGGGGTAACTTACACAGGTACCTCCCCATCTCGCCTCCTCTATGACAGCTGCTTTCACGCCGAATTCTGCTGCTCTCCGTGCACTGGCCAGTCCGCCTGAACCGCCCCCAATCACAAGATAATCAAAAGTTCTTGATACAGGAGCCATTGCTCGAAATATTGCAGTAAATCTCATGCAGCGGCGACGTTTGTTTATTCGTTGTCCTACTTCCTGACCGGAGAGCTCAAGAAGCTATCTGCACGAAGTTCGTGCCTTCTGTATCGGATTTGTACAGTAGTAGACTGTGTGTCGAGAGCGCGTGTGAGGGGTCGGCATTAGGGGAGGGGGTGGGGGTGGGTGGGGGGGGATGGGGTGATGAAGGGGGCACAGTATATAAACATGGGTAGGGGTGTGCTGACAAAAAGGGGTCTTATTTTCAGAGTGTGTCTGGGATGGGCATGTGTTTCATTGTAAAAAATCTGGGAAGGGTTTCAAATATATCTGTCTGAAAAGGGGTTCATATCTGTCTGGAAATGGGGTGGTTAGCTAAATCAAAACATTGTATACACTTAAGTTAAACTTGATTATGTGATTTTTGTTATACTTAATATGGATAATATACAAATAATCATTTGTTAAGTTAACTGACTGAGCAAATGAGCATATATTGTTTGTCTACAATGGGGTATATGTTCATCTTACTTTTGTCTGGAAAGGGTTTCAATTGTGTCTGGAAAGGGGAAGGGGTCCCGGACTCCTGGTAGCACAACCCCACCCTTTTGGATAGTAAGTGTCCCCCACTCCCGGGGGCATTACTCTGATATTTTCTGCCATATAATGTACTATTTGATGATAGACCCATATTAATTTCTCCATAGGCTACAATGCTAAGAGTTAAAAAGTCTCTCACGTACTACAGTTCCACGGTCCCAAATTAGATCCAGGTTTTTGGTGGGATGTGACAGCCACTTGATACAGAAACTTTTCTGTATATCAAAACTGTGTGAAGTCAACAGTAGTCTGGTTCCTGGTACCTGGGCTGTCGTTGTCCGCATATGTGATAGGAATCTTTTTTTTTTTTTTTCATGATACGGATCATAAATGAGAAAAACATTTAGAAAACACGCCTATTCAAATATATGTAAAATTTCACCTCCAAAAACTGAAAATTCTCAGATAAAAAACTCTGATATTTTTCATATTTCTGCTCAAAACATAGATTGTGGGTACTCGTTAGAACCGCCTCGGCGAGGCGGTTCTAACGAGTACCCACAATCTATGTTTTTGAGCAGAAATAAGAAAAATAATGTATACCCCTGTGAACCCCAGTTTTACTATATAAAAGTGGGGTTTAAAGGGGTCAAATTTATATAGGTATGTTTTCGTGATGAGCTTTTAGTGAACAGCATAGACACAGATCAGCATGTCTAGCAGCGCTGTTTGACCAGTCTTCACTGTTCGGCGACATACAGATGTCAACTTATCTCAAACACAACTAACGCAAACTACTACTTGAGTCTAAATAAATTTTGGAAAGTACAGAGACGAAACACGTGCATAAAGAGTGTATAAAACGTTAAAAAATACTCGGTTAATTTACACATATGTGATACGCAATGCATTAAGATGACCTTTACGAAGACTCTGACCAGCCTGTTCGCCGATATACGGTATTTAGACCAAGCATTCGGACAAACAGGTCGCACAACGCGGCGTCTGATCAGGGTCGGTTCTAACGAGTACCTACAATCTATGTTTTTGGGCAGAAATACGAAAAAAAAAAAAACAATGTATACCCCTGTTAACTTACTATATAAAAGTGGGGCTTAAGGGGGTCAAAATTATACTAGTATGTTTTCGTGATGGTTAGGAATATCTTTTTTCATAAAAAAAGTATTGCTAATGTTTACCCGAAAGACTATACTCGTATCTACCATATCTTTAAGTTTCCATTCCCGCTAACAGTTTCCGTGGAGACGAAAACTTAATATTATCACTTACATCGAAAGACAAAAGACATAGACCAAACTACCAAAATGAGCAGTTGACGTAAAAACAGTCCATGCGCAAAGCGAATATAAAGACCAGTCTACAAACAGGTTCTAAGGTCGATCAGTGTGTTCACTGTTCACCCGAAAAATATCTGGTTTTTTTTTTTTTGTTTTTTTCCAAAAGTTAACAAAAAAAAGCGAGAGCACTGGCCAGACTACGCACTCGAGGGTTGATTAGGACTTCCTCTATTCGAAAATGGCATAAAGGGATTTTTTTCATGCCGCGGAGTAATATCCATGGTGACCAAACTTTAAGAAACAGATCTTTAACCTTTACCACTCTATGGTCAAATTCAGCAGACGACAAAAATGATGCTGTTTTCTACTTTTCACAGAAAAATGGGCTTTGACATTTTAAGCAAATTATGTCCTTTCAGACACTTGGCACAAAATGCCAAAAGCTATTTTTTTTGGAAAAATAAGAAAAATAATTCAAAATGTCGTCTCCTGAAGTTTTTACCCAGCATGCTAAGCGTTAAAAGTTGGAGGAAAACAATCCCGATGTTGTTGCTTTGACAGAGTTCAGTAGGAACCGGCGTTATTAAAGGTGCAAGTGACGGGAATGGAAGCAGTGGAAAGGATGGAGAACGAAGCGAACCAGAAAAATAGTTCTCGTCGACAAGGTATTAAACCATTAAATCACCTGTCAGAACAACAGCAGGCGACATTCTAAATTTATTATTATAATTAGTGTTATAGTAACGAAAAAATAACGCTTGGTATTTCATGTGAATCGTCTGCTAAGCACACGAGTCACACAAAATGCCAACCCTTATTTTCGCTGATAAAATGTCGTCTGCTACAATTTTGAATGATGTTTTAAAATTCAAAGATTAAGAAAAAAGAAAAGAAAAAGAAAATAGAATCAAGGTTTATTTGCGGAGTGCACAAAAATAATCATTTCACTGTCAACCCGCATTTAAGAACTCCTGTTGCTTCGTAAGTTTTGCCAGATATATCTTTAATGCATGAGCTATCTTTTCTTGATACATATTTACCCATAATGCGCCATTCTGTGATGTCATAGTTGCACTAAACGTTTTTGTTTTTTTTTTGTTTTTGAAAATATCAAAACAAATTTATTTGTACAAGTTCAGATAAATAATAAATACATGTACTTGCAAAAGGTCATACATTATGCATTAGTTATAGTTTTTCTAGAGAAATTCAACAATAAACTTTAAGCGAGCAAAATTTCCTTAGGAGACAGTTTGCATGAAGTGTCAGATTCTATTTGCTATGAAAAATAAGAAAAAAATTAAAATGTCGTCTGCTGAAATTCATACCCAGCATGTAAAGTATTAAATAGGATAGACTTTTTGTTTATAGTAGTTCATGAGTAATATTCGAATGCGTTGGGTTAATCTAATGTAATATGGACGTGTTTTTTGATTATCGATTATTTCCTTTTCAAATTTACAGTCAATCATTCAACCGATTAATTGTCGATTATATAAGCGATT